>JAJLQT010000022.1:0-600000 GCA_024516245.1 Peziza echinospora | reverse complement strand
TTTTAAACACGAGGTCGATGATATGCCAGGTACCGGGGGCGGGATGCGGGGGAGGGGTGGGGGTGGAGGAGTCGAAAATTGAGAGTTCAGCACAAGCACTAGTCCCAGGCATTTTCGTCTCAAAATACCCTGCCTTTACCCCGGAATAATATTGAGCCATATGGATACCTATGTGGGCCTAATTCTGCTGATCATGAGTTCACCCACGGATATCAAGGCCTTAAAGCCAGGTCTAAGCTTCAAGCCTTCAATGGGTTTTGGGGGTCTCAACTTCCCTGGTTGAAGGAAATACATGATGGCTGTGGGCTCTAACATGATGCATTCTCGTATGCAACAGGCTTACCCCTGGCACACAGCTCCACTCGGACCAACGAGATATATTATCTTTGGGCGCAACACCAGGTGCAAAATATTTTTCATGATTTTGAGCTACATTCTCTCGCTATTGTTATATTGCTACAGTACACCCGAACATACTCCACAAACTGCAGCAAAGATTAACCCCCACGAATTGCAGCGGGGATGCTTGTACAAATCGAGCATCATCGATATATGAATTCCAACTACCTATAACTGGAGCAGTAGTCATAATTAATCCATGCATGAACATCCACAGCTGGGGGCCGGCCGGCGGTGTTCTCGTGGCCGGCGGGGGAATCGGGGAAATATGCGACGTTGCCCGATGCACTTTGGCTAGTAAAGCTTGCTACCCAGAGAGAGGCCTACAACAGTCATACTATACCTCCAAACCCAGGAGAAACAATTCCCGCCCCCATGTGGGTACCTGTCTTTTTGCCATATGGCATGAAGGGAACTGGCGGAGGTTTAAGCCTAGGGGAAGCGGACGATTTGAACTAGAGGGGTAGGCATATATTAGTAAAGACAATGGTTATATCATACATGAAATGTGCTATGGGTATCTATATTTATGGGATGAAGCATCTATGGTTTTACAGTGGTTATGACTCGCATATTACTTCACAACAATTTGTTCCCGTATGCCTTGAGTAGAGTGCCAACCTACCTCCTTATCTTGCTACTCGAAATAAAACCAACTTGCATGATTGATGATGAGATCGCTCGATTACCACATATATACCTACGATGGCCACCGCTTGAGCGGTACAATTATCCTATGAGCCTGCTGCTCGCTATTTAAATTACGGAACTCAGGCCGTACTGATCATGATCAAAGACAATTTCCAAACTCCAAACTAATAATCAAGTTGGTAATATGACCTTGAATTTCTGATTTCTGCTGCAGGTACAGACGTCGGCAGCTTAAACTTGACCAAGCAACCCAAAGTATCCGAGTCCAGTAGGAAGAGAGGTAGGAAGGTAGGAAGGTACCTATGTAGGTAGCTAGTAGTACAAAACGTTGTCTTAACCTTAAGTAAATCCCGTAGTTAAATATAAAACTATCAAATTAATTTCATTTGCGTTTAACTTTACACTTAAAATTTTAAACGTATGTATATACACATCTATCCAATGCTAATTAAATAAACTAAAACTCTATTTTCGCTTCACCGGCCATCGACGCCGCCGTCATGAGTGTTGATCATATTAATCAATTGATCATCGGCCATCCATCCGCTCAACTCGCACGCAACGGCGCGGGCGCGGATACACAGAGTACAGAGTTTATACTTACCTATTTAAGTACTTAAATGGCCCAAGGGGGGTGTTCTCGTGCGTGGAAGGGGGCCCGTGGGGGCCTGAGAGCTTGATCAAGGTTACCTTTTTTTTTTTATTTAAAGTTTCTGATCGTGGTTGAGTCCGCGATATACAAGTGCCCATGGCCAGGTGTGTAATTATAATACCTTATACTATGCACATGTCTAAATAGATGAAAATTTACATAACATTTATTTGGTTGCAATCGTCGTTCTATTTTTAGATTTTTTATGGAGTAGGTTACCATGTATGATCACAAATCTATTGGTTGGGTTGCACTCAACGTGAGTACAAGGTTGCTCAGTGATGAGACACGGACACGGATATTATATCGGATTCTTCATATGATCATGATATCGGTCGTGATATATCAGTCAATTGAAATATGAAAGTACCTCGGCCGCGCGGGATACGAAGCGGTAATCAGGCAATTCCCCGAAGCGACGATACTACCAGAAGCGGTATTCAACTTCTACCCCAAAGAGGAAGTTGAAATTTCTATTACTCCAAGTACTTAGTGACTTCCTGTGTTGGAAAGAGAGCGATTGTCGAGATTTCGATTGCGGTTAATGGAGAGGGTTTTCCGTGGCCAAGAGCTTTCGCTTTCATCTGTACTCGCCTTCCATCCCCACATACCTCACCACTTCTGCACCTTATGACTGACCGCCCAACACCCCCTCGTTTTTCAATCATTCATTTGCCTTTTTGCCACAGACAGTCTTCAAAACACCCCCCGCTTCCATGATAGCACAGACCCCCCCAACACAAGCCGTTCAAACGATATATCGGTCTGTGGCTCGGTCGGTACCTTCAAACCGCTGGCGGGAAAGTGCAGTGGACGGGGGGGCGCATGCACAGGGCTACACTACTTCGGTATGTATCGTCGATAACCTACGTCTTTACGAGCCATGAGAAGATATTGAAGTGAAGACATTCTAAGGACTGACCTGGAACCTGCAGATTCTCAAACACGATGTTCCACAACTCTTGTGTGTGGAGGAAGGCCCGTGGGGTGCATGTGGAGAAAAGGTGGCATGAGGTAAGAAGTCGTCACACGCATATCGATTTCGATGTCCGTGCACTTGGTAGGTTTTTTTTTGTTTCCAGGTACGAATCCATGATGTGGGGATGTTTCAGAAAAGGAACCTGCTAACTGAAAGTAGGGTGCGATATGTTGGTCATGATCGTCCTTACATGCTCTCGATGTAGGTCAGTCCAGCCGGCCGAATTGCCGCGCCAGAGTGTCGATTATCAGCTTCTATATCTCTATGAGCTCTTTGGAGTTTAGGTATCATTCATTTTTGGCCACAATATTTTTGAAAGCGCAAGCTCGTTTTCCTTCAAGTGAGGCCTCCATGACCTCGGCATGGAAACTCATTACCCTAATTCTACTCGAATCGGAATATTAATAGCGGTTCCACGTGGGTACACTCGCTCACACACGCTGATAGCCCGAGATCATGATCACCTTAGGAAACCACTCCATGGCCATATGTATGAACGGCATCTGCACATACCTCATACGTACATACACATGCGCCTTGATGTAACGTTACTCACCTGCTCGCTCATGGCCTTACTTGCCTAAATTTAATCTATCGTGATCAAAAAATCAAAATTAGCATACTTCAAAACACTCTTGCAACGTCCATCCGTCCCGTCGTGCATTGCATCTAGGCACACGCGCGCGAGTCCATGGTTCACAGGTAGGTACTGCCGTGTCGACATTGTGTGTTTACTGACGTTGCGCGGCATCATGACCTATTCAGTTTTGCTGACTTAATTGTTTACTTGCAGGCTAAGTTGAGATTGAGGTGATAACTGCTATATTGAGCATTGCCAAATGGTGCCTGATGTGCTACTTCAGAAAGTAATCTAATTCAAAAATGATTTAGAGATGGTACTTGTTTGATAGCCTCATTCCCAGGCCCTACGCACGGAAGTTACTCGAGTAATCGAGTACATTATGAATTGCTTCGGAGACAGGGTACCCTTTACCAGTTGGGTCAGATGTTGATGCGGTTTGCACAACATGCATGTAAAGCGCCATTGCGATGTGTTATCAAGGTACCAGTCAAATTAAATTGCTTGAGCATATGATTTACTGACTTCCAAGTTGGTAGTACCTCAATCGTGAATGCAGAAAGAGAGGATACCTTGGCCAGCATAGACCAACATAGTACCTGCTCTCATGGTTACAGTACCTCCAAATAGGGTGCCGGCTATTCGTTCCAGCTGCAGCTTCTGATCAGGTTATATACAAAAAAATTACAGTCAACTTCTATCTTGAAGTTAGTATACAACAAAGGGGCAAAGGGACAAGAGTCACTTATCACTGGTCTCCGATATATCCAGGCTGCCCGACTTTCTACCCTGGGAGGCCCATTCACTTCGTCTACCTTTTTCCTTTTTCCTGGCTATTTTTCTCCACATTTCCATTTTAAACTTTCTCCCTGGCATTGCTTCTTACGAAGTAGGTTCATTATATTCTACTGGGTCCACTACAACGCCGACAAGTTCATCACCCCTACCTGTTACCTGGTAGTTTTTCTCGGGGCAAGAGTTCCGGCCATATCGATCGCTCAAGTCAGGTTAGGTGCACTCGATGGTACCTGCCCTTCTTACTTCCGTATAATGCTGGGCCCCCGCGGGACCGGTAATATAAAATTTCAGCAATATAATTCGGCTAAGTAAAGTAAATCCGGAAATGCATACCTAGGTACCCTACAAATAATTACTCTATATACCCATGTTATATTTTTTTCTGTTTTGCTGCAATGAAGATCAATTCCTATTTCCGGGGTTAGGAATCGGTCTCGTGGGCGAGGTAGCTAAATATATGGTTGAAGTGCATGGAGAGAAGTATTCCTAGCAATTAGGTTCAATATCTAGATCTGGATCTGGATCTGCGCGCGCGAGAGAGTGGTACGTATATTGCCGCCAGGCCCAGGTCCAGGCCTACTTCATACCCGTACCTTGATTAGTTGAACTATATACTGACTCTTTTGGAATATGAAGAGGCGAAGGATGACCGCCGCGGCCGCCGAATCATGAAATGATCTAGGCCAAATGATGTTATTTTCAAGCTCTCATGATCAGTGTTCTGAATAGCTGCATCTAGTGTTTAAGAATACTAGATTCAGATGGAAGTGGCAAGTGTGCTCCTTTTTTTTTCAAAAATGGTAGGTGACTACTGGATTGGGACGTATTTATGTACTGAAATGCGATTGCTAGGTGCAGTTATTCCGCTCACATTTAGCGTTAAAATGTAGAGAACATGCATGAGGTTCCACAGTCTCAAATCGCACTACCCGTCTTGATCCAAAGGAAAAGGAACATGGTTTTTTTCACAGAACAATTTTTTTTCCGACTTTTTTCAACCACTTCAATCTCCTATTGCTCTCTCGAATTTATCAGTTTTCTTTTGGATTCGGTTTTCTCCAAGGTGCCTACCACCCACAGGTTCTCCTCGGTCTCAACCAGAATAGCACGCACACATACATCACATAGTGATTATGTTTTCTTCCTCCCATTAACCCATGCACACCCAGCCGCTCAAGACATGGATTCACCCTGCGCATGCCGCGGTTCTCTTCTGCAGCTCTCTGGGTACTCTATTAGGTATGGTATTTTGTCTTTTTTTGCTATCAAAAAAGAAAAGGGCTACTTGGGGCAGGATGAGGGATGGATGAAGCTGATCCCTCCTCTTGTGATCGACGGCGCGCGGGGGGTGTGGCTTCTGCAGGGGTAATTGTGTACCTAAGCTAGCATGCTTCAGATGCTGCAGGTGATGGGATCTCATGTGTGCTGAGAGAATGAGAGAGAGAGAGAGTTAGGAGCGGTTCGGTTCGGTTGATACCCCCCCCCTGCTGCAGTGAGTTAGCGAGCGAGTGAGGAAGAGGGAGGTGGGAGAGAGGTGAGTGGAGGGAAAAGGAAGTACGTACGGAGCCCAAATGCTTTTGAGGGGAAGTCTTGTCGATCATGAGATATCGAGGAGCGCACATGGCAACTCTTTTTTGGAGATTTCAGGAATTGCGCCCGCAATGGTGCATAGGATTACTGGCAGCATTGTGATCGATACAGGAGGGAAGAAGGTATTGTATTGTGTTTGACTGTGGCCTTTTGTCTTTATGCCTGCACTCACTGCAGGGTTACAGTTGATGCCTCATTAGTATTGGCGATGTTACACTTCTGGGGTTTATCACAACATCACACAAGTATTGATGTTTTGATATTATAAACTCATGAGGAATAATTTTTATATACTCCTGCATCCATGGATTTGAATCGTGGAGGTTTGCATCGCTGCTGTGCCCGCCCGCACATGCTGCTGCAAGGCTGGGGCTGCCGCATGCGCATTTGCATTTGCAGTTGCTGACGCAGGCCTGATTGGGCGATGTCGCGGCCAGAGCGAGCTCGATTGCGAGGAGCCGGAGCAGAGCATTTCAGAACAGAGACAGGTTCCCAAGGCAAGTATAGGCAGATATTGCGGAAATGACGATTTGATACACTCAATTGTATACGTACGTCCTGCCTCCTCTGTTTCTCCGCACACTCTACGCCCAACCCTCGTGCTGCCCCGGACCCCGTACATACTCGAGTACATGCGACGGACGTGGAGTGCTCTGGGTAGAGTGGACTTCAGAGCGATACTCCGGCAGTCCACCCGCCTGCGTGTCTTACTCTGCGGTCCCTGCCCAGTGTCTCCCGCCTGGTTCGGGACTGGACGAGCCCCCGTTCGGTGTGGCCCCGTCCCTCTGCTTAGCCTGCTCGCCCGTTCCTAGAGTGCATCCTCTGTCGTGTGCAGGCATCCCGAGGCCGCGCTATGCCGGCCTTGTCGCTAGCGCCGGGCAGGCACAATGCCCTTGTTCGCGCTGCTGGCGCACCGCCTCTGCTCTGCAGCCACCGTGGGGCAGCATATCGTCGGGGGAAGGGCAGCGGGGGGATCACGAGCGGCCCATCCATCGTGTCGCTCCACCTCCTCCGCTCATGTCGCCTCGATCCCCGGCGCCCGGCGTGCTCATGCGCGCCGGAGCGGCCTTGCCTCTGCCCTCTGGCCCACCCCATTGCCGCCCCCTCATGCCCTGGACGCTGCGCTGCCCTCCTCCGCCGTCGCGTAGCCAAGTGTGGGTGCATAGCGAGAGGTAGAGTACCTGCGAGCAGGTGCAAGGGTCGGGCACTCTCGCGCATGCACGTCTGGAGGACACCCACACCCGCACCCACACACGATATATCGGCCTCGCACAAGGCGCGACATCCAGCAACGAGCAAGAGGGCCCTCTGGCACCGCACGTGCACTGCGACTGGCTCGAGTATCACAACCACCGCCCCGCGACCTTCGCCGTCCCCGCTACCGCCGCTACCGCGGCCGCCATTGTTCACGTCACTCTTGCAATCACGCCAGCCGCGGGGCGGGCGGGCGGGCCCCACGGGGTGGGCGAGCGGGACGGCGGCAGCAGCGGGCCAGAGTAGGGCGCTGTGTGCGTGCGGAGAGAAACAATAGAAGGGAGAGATCGAGAGGCAGAAATTTAGAGAGGGAGAGAGCGGGAGCGAGCGTGCAGAGAGGTGCCAGTTGGGAGACGGCGGTTCTTTTCTCGTGGAGACTCCTCCTGGCCTGCCTGCCTGGAGGTGGTGCTGCAGGCCGCCGCCGCTTCTCTCCGTCCCCCCTCCCAATTCCCCCGAGCCCCCCGCCCCGTCTGTTCGAACCTCCCCCCCCCACCGGTGCAGCCATCCATCCATCCATCCCCTCCCCAGCAATTCAAAGCGCCGGACCTGCCGGGCCTGCTTGCTCCTGCGCAGAGGGCTGCACGTTTTTTCTTACTCCGACGGCTCCTATAGCAGCTATTCCCGCTGATGCTCCAGCACTATTACCACTTTTATTTTATATACCGCCCGCTGGTCTGATATCGTCCAAGCTGCTCCCGCACACACCTGCCTGCCTCTCTTGCACACACATGTTGAGCATGTATGGGTGTAGGTATGTTTAGACATTGCGCCAGACCAGCACTAGTCGCCTGTCTCCTTGCCTAGCTTTACTCGATCGAGAATACCACCCCCCCCCCCCCACCCCCGTCAGGTTCGAATCCCTCCCCCATTGACCCTGAGATAAACGGGCTGCACAATTATATTCCATCCAACCACCCCCCCCTCCTCCTCCTCCTCCCTGGCGGCCCTCACCCCCCCCCCTCCCCTCCACACTCCACACTGGCACTCCCACGGCCGGGCTACCTCCATCATAACTACTCCAACCGTCCCCCGCCAACAACAACACCCCCTCCCTCAATCGCTGCGTCGACTTGCTCGCACCATCACCACTACCATCGCTACTGCACACAAGCGTCAACCAATTCCCTTCCTCGCCCACCCGCCCACACACCACCACACGAGCACAAGCAAGTCCGAGCCGGCCGCCATTCCCTCTTTCTTGCCGGCCTATGGTCGCTTGTGTCAGAATCACTACCGTCCCGAAACGCGCAAACAATACCTGGGAACAAAGCTGTGCACTTTCAAGCTGCCCAGCGCTACCAGATTTGGAGCTCCAGAGGCCTGCTCAACAATTATTATTACGCCAGGATAGTACAAATAGGAGCCAGCCCCCCCTTCCTATATTCTCCCACCCACACACACACATCGCCATTATACCTGGGGTCCCATCATAGCCGGCACTCCTCTTCCTGCTCACCAACTGCACAATAAAGGATACAATTGGGTTGGGTGAAGCATCGACAATGGCAGACACTCCAGACCTCGGCACCCTATTACGGGACCACAACTCCTCAGGGGCGGCGATGGGGGAGACCACATCTGCTCCACATATCGATATACCAACAACGACGGCGGCTGTTGCAGCTGCCCAAGAGGCTCAGCTCAGGAATGCTGTTCGGCAGGAGGAGCACCAGCATCAGCATCAAGTTCAAGAGCACCAACAACCACAACAAAGTCAACACCAGCCACAGCACCAGCAGCCACAGCATCACCAGGAACAACACAAACCTCGACCAGACTCGGGCCTTGCCATGTCTGTCATTTCAGTCTTGGACCGGACTTCACCACCATTGCCATCTGTTCACGATCTCAATCAACCAAGCTCCTCACGCCAGGAAGCTTCACCATCACGAGAACTCGTTGAACATGAACTCCGACTTTCACCCACAGCAGGGGATTCCAATCCACCAGCAACCATCTGCCTTTGCCAACAGCCTGCCAGGATACCGAGGCCACGTAATGGTAATGCAGATTGCTTGCTTATCAGGAGGTGATGCTGACTGTTTCTGCTCCAGCGTTCATCTTATTCCGACAGCATAATCACGCCTCGGTCGTACAAGCAAACCCTGGCCGCCCAAATCCAGAAATCTCAAAGATTATTGGAGAGATGTGGAGGGAGAGTTCAAAAGAGACAAAGTTGATTTGGCAAAAACATGCTGATGTAAGTCGCATCATTAAAAGTCGAGTTTAACGCATACTGATTTTTATTCAAGGAGGAGAAACGTCAACATTTGGCAAGATACCCAGAGTACAAGTACCAGCCACGCAGGAATGGAAAAAAAGGCACCATGGCTCTAGGAGCAGCTGGAGCCCCCGGTATGTCTGAGTCTGCTGTTTGCAGCACTTGTGGAGGCCACACTGGGGCATTAAACACGCCAGATACTCCTTCAACTCCAATGTCTGCTACACCTTTGTCTGCCGTGTCAAAATCGTTTCGCAGCACCTACATGCCCACACCGAAAACGCCATCTGGTTCATTTACACAAATTTCACCAATACCAAAAACTGCACGTCGACGTAAGAAGGATGATGCTTCGCGGTCGTCGGGCGTGGAGGCTCTACTACAACTTGGGATAGACCCGGAGGAGGGTGAACTGTCGCCCACTGCCTCCCCGTCACAATCATCCCACCCAAGCAAAAAGCGGAGATTGACTACCGCCTCACCAACCAGCACGGCAGATGTCATGGACTCCCTACGGACGCCTCATTCATCCGTTCCACTAATGTATGGTCATGATTCCAGCATAGATCCTTTCCTGAGACATGCCCCGACACAGCACGAAAGCTCATATGGCCCCGTTGGCGCAGGGTCGGAATCACCTGCTGGCCTGGGCGGAGAGATCGAGGCTGGATCACCATATTCACCAGCTTTACCCGCGGAAGATACACTCAAGACCATTTCGACGCTACAAAAGCTCCAAGCTATTGCCAAAATTTGCAAGCCATTACCTGCACCCGAGTTGATACCCGGCGCCGCTCCACGTGGAGCCATAATTGCCATCGAAGGCGAGGATATAGCTGCGGTGAATGCGCTGTGCGAGTCGTTGGCGGATACTCTGCGGGGCGAGCTGGTGGAGATTGTTAATGTTGCTGATGAGATTGAGAGGGATGGTCAAGATGGAGGGGCATCGGGTTCAGGGGATGTAGTGATGAGGGATTATGGCCAGGGTACAGAGGAGGAGGAATTTTGGGAAGAGGATGGGGTGAAGCAGGCGAGGTATCTTGAGGCCCTGGCGGCTTGGAGGTCTCGTTCGAACATGATGAGGAGAAAGGTCAGAGCTACACCACAGCCCCCGCCTTCATCTTCATTACAACATCATCAACAGCAACAGAGATCACACTCGACATTATTACCACCTATATCCGATGTTACGCAACAGCACCAGCCACACTCTCAGTCATTACTACCTCCTCCTCCACCACCGCAAACACCTCCCTCAAGAATGTTGAATATCCCCGAAAAACTCCCGATAATTCTCCTGAATCGATATATTCTCTCGCGCACAAACGTCGCCTCCCAAAAGCTCTTTGCAGATGGACTCACCCCGATACAACATTGGCAATGGGTTGCTTCGCTATGGAAGGGCTGTGTGGGCGCCGACATGACAATTTTGGTCAAGACGGATGCGGGGGGATATACGGGAGGAGGTGGGCCCGTGGAGGTGAAAGAGCCTGGAAAGGTTATTGTTGTGAGGAAGGAGGGGGGAAGAGATTGGGATGGCGGGAGTGTGAGGCGGTTGGGGTTCGAGGTGAATGAGTGTGTGAGGAGTCTGATGGGGGTGAATTCATGATTCCATCTCGCTCTCTCTCTCTCTTTTTCTTTTCTTTTCTCAAGGGTTTCCTTTTCCCTTTCCTCTCCTTTTCTTTTTTTTTTCTTTGGATCCTGGTGTTGGGAAAAATCTTTTATTGATTGATTGATTGGTTGATTGCAGAGCTCACAAGAAAAAAAAAACGAGGGATTGTTTCTTGGTTATTACGCCGCTTTTTCGACGAACGCTTTTTTCTCATGTTTATGTTTATGTTTACGCTTATGCTTATGAGCTTTTAGGTACCTAGCTTACGTATACCTACTTCCTACTTTCCTCCTTTTCCATTTTTTCTTTTGTCTTGCAAGCACGTGGGCGGCGATATCTATCTTGTTTTTTATTTTATGGGCCTTTTTGGGGTTTCTTTCTTTCTTTTTTTTTTTTTTTTTATCTATCTCTGATATCTCATGTTTGAGTTTTTATTTCCTTATTTCTTAATGTCTTGTCTTTTATTTCCTATTTCTTATTGCAATGGGTGGGCATTTTTTTCTATCTTGTCTTTTTTTCTTTTGTGTGTGTGTGTGTGTGTGTGTTTATCTTGATATCGATATCTTCATGATCATGATTGCAATTGCGGCGCAATTGGAAAAAACTATAGCTACCTTACCTTACCTATAGCTACTTTGAGGGCTATGTAGTGTTTATACGTTCTGTTCTTGCCGAAAACAAAAAAATATTATTGATGTTCTTGTTGTTTTCATTTTCGAATTCTCATATTTTGGAATCATATAATTGAAGCATGGAACGGAAATGGAACGTTAATCTCGATGAGGCGGATATCGTCGGCACGGTCGTGGAGATGCGGAATCTTGGATTTTTGGATTTTGGATTTTTGGATTTTTGGATTTTTGGATTTTGGAAAATTGTACTGTACATACATGTTCTTGCTGCATCGATACCAATAACCAAAAGAGCTCGAGTTTTGGTACCAATCGAGAATCGAGGCGTCATAATTAATTGAATTAAAAATTAGGGTACTCATTTTGTTCGACCCTTCCGGATCCGCGGTGCTACTGTTATAATTATAAACACAGTTCATACTCAATATACTCTACGTATATACACTTAGTACAATGTGCACATGCATAATTTCCTCCTCCAAGCTCTCTAGATCTAGATCTCAGTGCATAATTTGCTTGATAATTATAATTATAATTATAATTATCTACAACGTTATTATAATAGCATCCATATGCATGGCAAAAATGAATTTCAAATTTTCACGTAATTATAAGAGTAATTATAGGTAGGTAGAGTAGAGTATATATAGTTCACAAAAGTCTCGATATATATTAATTTATATCGATGATCAAGGGCATACATTATTATATTTTCTCGTAGT
Organism: Peziza echinospora; assembly: GCA_024516245.1. NCBI lineage: Eukaryota > Fungi > Ascomycota > Pezizomycetes > Pezizales > Pezizaceae > Peziza > Peziza echinospora. The sequence continues at coordinate 587,910 of JAJLQT010000022.1, read as the reverse complement.
AAATACTCGAGATGGCCATGATACCTAGGTACATATAATGTATGTAGGCCTGTCTCATATGATGATTATTATAACCTACCTAGGCCTACCCACCAATTGCAATTGGCCTGTCATGATCAAGTACAGCTGCAAGAGCTCGAGCGTGCCTAAAAAAACATGTACGAGTACACTAGATGTATGAAATATTCTAAAAAAAATCTCACTTGATAAAAAAAAAAAAAAAGTATAGATTCGCTCCATGGCCAATGTAACCATGGGGACTTGCAATTGGCTACAAAAATTTAAACAAAAAACATATACACCTAAGCCTCCGGGCACCAATTACCCCCAAAGCTTCTTCAATTGCAAAACATAGAAAAGAAAAGAAAAAAAAAAAAATATAAACTCCATGACCATGGCTAGGCCCGTCAACCCTAGGCCTCGAGCTCGAGCTCTAGATCTACCGATCCGCAAAAAAAAAAATGGAAAAAAAAAACAAAAAAACACCAGTACCCCACTCCAGTACGGCGCCCAACATGGATATGTTGCCAAAAACACCTTCTACTTCTACTTCCGCGTCGACGTCAAAGCCTTCTCAGCCTTTCTCAGCTTACTTCTTCTTCGTCGTATAATCCACCTCACCCTCCCTCAACCCCGCTGCACTCGCCGTACCCGGTGTCTTTGCGGCAGCCTTCGCCTTTGTCCCCTCGCAATCACACTCCGTCACGCCCTTCTCTCCACACCCGCACTTATTCTCCACCGGGGCCCTCTCGCAAGTACATGCGCCTTTCGGTCGTTTATCTAAAGCGTGGAACCATTAGCATCAGTTCATATCTATAAAATACTTGAGTGAATAAGTCACAAGATGCACTTACGACAGGAACAAGTTTCCTTGGGCAACGTATTCTCCACAGGCGCCTTCTCACACGTACAGCTCAGGGCGGGCTTAGCGCCACACGAGCATTTTGCCTGGGCGGCGCAGGCGCAGAGTTGTGGGTCAGCGGAGATGTCGGAGGTGTCGGTGTTGCGGCAGCAGGTGGACATGATTGATAATTATGTGTTGGTCGAATTGACAGGTATAGGATATCCGAATTCGCTTTTTCGTATATTATATGATGTCGATAGCAATTGAGAGTCTGGCTCGTACCGTGATTATTGTAACAGGTATGTGGTTTGAAGGTACTGAAGCTCGAGTGTATAATTGTGTAAGGAAAAACCACTCTAAGAAGAATGCGCAATTCCCCTTTATATAACTTTTGAAGGGGGGGGCTCACTTCACACTCCACCTCGTACGTTCAGTGGCAGTGGTGGCGCCCATCGTCGATTCAGGTGCTTCTGACGTAGGTACCGCGTGTATCCGCCTACTTCCCTTATCGATAAGCAACCCACAAACAGTCAAATTGCCAATACTTTTCATCCGATTGGCTGCCTTCGTAATTGGCACCTAGGCAGCTGGGCCCAGACGGGCCTACCTACCTAGGCAGAAGCAACGTGAGCAAGGCTTGTCATGAATTTGACCTCCAATCCCTTTGTTAGTGTCCGCCCTCCCCCCCAGCCTACCTCACGTCACATGAATTTCTATTTGTCGATCGGATGTTTTGAGAAAGTAATCAATTAGAGTATATGTTTTGAAGATCAACGCTGGGATATCCCCAAGTCAAAGTCTTCTTCTTTTTGTTTCTGTGATCATGATTGGGCGAGAAATAGAAAAATTGACAAGCAAGTGATGCATAGAAAAACGATAAAATCAACAGTTATTTAGACACTCTCAACCCGTGACAACCAGTTGATCACCTATCTATAATTAGCACAACATAGTCGCTTCAGGGTAATGAGAAACAAATCATACCATCATTGCCTGTAAAATAGACACGCTCATGCCTGTGCAAAAATAATGATAATTAGCTGTATTCACGCCATCGTTAATGACCAAAAATATCGTCTCACCATAATTTGTACCATCCCAACTAGAGGCCTGTATTGTAGCATTCCACATTCCAAGAACGTCCCAGCCCCTCTTCGTTGCCTCCTTTTCCATTTCCGTACCGAATGCCCAGATTGCTTCGTTCCCTTGATTGAGTATAGCTCCAGGTGGCTTGAGATGGCCAGATGCAGGCGGATTGAGCCACAGCACAGGCCGATATTTAGCTCGTGGGGAAACTTCTTCCAGAACCGAAGCTATGGAGTTCATAATCTCTACCGTTTGAGGCCAAGAAAATGACAATGAAATGCCAACATGAAAGATAATTGGCACAAGCTTTTCCCGTGGGTATTGCTCAATGGTCCAAAGGGTGTCGGCAAGTGCGATTAGTATATCCATGGATATAGGTGTATCATGTATGGGAATGTAGGAATGTGTGGGAGAAGATGCTGGTGCGCATACGAAGGGAGATAAATTCCCTTGGAGATGGTTCTGAGGAGGAAGGTGCGTGGAGTTGTCAAAAAAATGCCGATGGCAATTTGGATTTGTAAATTGAGAATCACAACGGCAAGAACCCCTAGAGTGGCTCGTTAGAAACGTCGATAAGTGGTAGGTAGGCTTTGGGGAAGAGACAATTCCGCGTCATTCATATCCCATTCCGTTAGAGCCCCAAGCATCTGATTTTCTCGAAGTAGTATGTTGAATCCCGAGTGAATATTTCTAACCGTATTATCTCCAATGAACACGATTGTATCGAAACGCTCCAGGATCATGCATATCTCTGCAGTAGGGAACCATTTAAAGGAGCAATCTAAAGTTAAGTAGGTCAGCAGTTGAACCGAAATTATGTGTTGATTCATTAAGGTTCATAACCACCTTTCCCAGCGTATGCTGCATCAAATCCATGTCTACCCCCAGAGCTCATTGCTTCCAGCAAAGACTTTCTGGTAGGACAATATGGCCCATCTCCATCGTTGTCCTCGGGTGGGCTGTGGTAAATTGACGATACTGACAGACCGCATTCTTGATGGCCCTTGAATTGGGCCAATGAATCGGCACCTTGGTTGGGGGGTGGTGATGGCTGAGTAGTGTCGCCATAAAGCAAATCATCGTATAACTGCGGCCCAATGACGAGAATAAAGACCACACTCAAGAGAAGCAGCATACAGAGCCGAGGTCTGCGTCCCTCCATGATGCTGGGGAGGTAGAAACCGTCGGAGGGAACAGTCGTGTTGAAGTCTTGAACTGGACTCGCCGTGCTGTGAGGCCCTGGGACTTTTCTCTCCTCAGAATTTACAGGCACGAGGGACACTGCTGTTTTGGGAAATAAGATTCACTGCTTCCATTCCGGGCCATCCCGTGACATTTTATTCGGGCCTCTACGAGGGTCTGGGCAAGAGACTATAATTCGGGTCGGGCCGAAGCAATTCTATTTGCCTTATCACGGGACTCCCCACCTCACATGCATACTTAAGTATGTATGTATTTGTGGATTAAAACTAATTGGGATTGGCTAAAGTTCATATGGAGCATTTTATTGGCTGGGTCAATTGTTCTGGTCTCGTTGCAATACTCTAGACTCGAAAGTTGAGATTTCCGCCGGCCGGTACCAAGTAGAATGTACTGAGTAGCCTCGTGCCGGTCTATAGAGCTCAGGGTTCAATAACAAGCTCGAAGCCCTGTAATTCTGCCTAGTAGTAGTGCGTACGGCAGTCGATGTTGGTGATGCGGTATTTTGTGTATGTAAATAATACCCAAAGAAGTATCCTGGATGAAAAAGCATGTAAATTTCCCTGGAATTGGAAATGCACTGCGCATGCTGGGCATGGGAGCTATGTTTCCGCACCAAAATATATGCGTGTGAGGGGGGAGAAATATGTAAACGTATGCAAGCAGCTGCAGGGCCCCAACACCCAAACGAGCGTAAAGTTACGTACGTGCATGAACCGCCCAGGATGTGCCTGCCTCTTCTTGAGATGGCATAGCCATGCGCTGTAAAATACTTGTGTCGAGTAAAATATTTTCGTTCTTTCATTTGTCCTGGGCTGTCTCGTGTGTGCATGTTTTGCGTCCATTTGCCATCCTCGGCCGCCAACACGCCAGCGGTGCTGTAGCCTAAAGTCCGCCGCGCGCCGTTCGCCGTGCCTGCGGGGCTGGAAGCGAGTCCGAGAAGACCGCCGGATGGACGTGCCAAGAATTGCAAGTTTATGTGGAACAGAGCAGGGCAAACCAGCTTCGCAGCCCGTTGGGATCCTCAGCCCGCGGAAGATGACATCGCACACCGCAGCCAGGTAGGCGGGCACAGCTGCCATGGTCTCATAGCTGCCATGCCTCCTTTCCTTTACCTCTGTTCGGCGACTGGAGCAAAAGTGCAGCAGCCAAGCGCACGCCCACAAGGATCCGAACGGGGTAAGCTGCGACAGCAAATATTTTCTTCCAACCACTCTCTACCTAGCGGGGAGGGCGGCCCCACAAACTCCACGCCCCGGGCCAGGGGAGGGGGCTGCCGACGGCGATGGGCATTGCAGTCTGGACCGCGGGTGAGAAGACACGGCAGCGGCGTGCGCTGTGGCAGTATCCATCCGAGCAGGCTGGAGGGCGAAAAAGACTGGCATTTTTCGCATGTGTAAGGAACGGCCGTAGAGCCTTCTGAGCATGGCATCGCGCATGGCGCCCAGGGAACAATCTCGCTGGAAGCTGTGATGGAGCATATGGGTGCAGAATCGGCGCAGACGGCAGGCAGCATCGCAGCTGCCCGTCTTCCATCAAGCAGACGGATAGCTTTAGGGTTGCCAATTGAGATTTGGTTGGCATGGAGTCGATCTGGATAGCACTGGCATTCGGAGTGGGCGCAATTGCAAGCAATTGGCCGAGATGTTGAGATGTAGACCCTTAGAGTGTGCGAGACAGCTCACACGCCGCCGCCACAGCTTACTCTTCCTACCTCACGAATACGTTCGCCGTCGTGCGCGGAGCTCGCGACGACTTCCCAATTGCCCCTAGCTGTGGCATACGTAGAGGATAGTCTTGGGTGGAGGAAGCACACTTGTGGCCGCGCTCGCTTCTTGGCTGCTGAGGTAGGACGGCCCAAATGCTGAGGCAGCCACCACCACAGCGTCTAGCGAGAGCCTGACGAACACGACCTTTTTTTTTTTTTTCTCCCTAACCTGGCGGAAAATTACAAGAGTCATAAAGCTTTCAACAACCCCCCCCCCCCCCCCCTTCCGCACACCCTCTTTGGTACCCCGCAAGCTACTACTCTCCTACATTACTCCCCACCGCCCCCTAGGTCTATAAATTCAAACCGCAATTCCCATTTACAATTCAAAAGGCAAACTCCAACCCATCCGCCCTAAAGAGTAAAGCAAGAAGAAGGAACCCTCCCAAACAAAGCCACATCTCCACACAGAACCCACAATGTCTGCAACAAACGGCAACGGTGTGTCCAATGGACACACAAATGGCAATGGTTCCACCAACGGCAACAGCAATGGAGGTGAGTCACACCTCTCATCTGAAATCCACACGGAATTGAAACTAATATAGCTATCTAGGCTTCCAACCAGTTACTGGAGCCCGCCGCACACCAATCAACGCCAAGAACCCATACCAGCCCGTGCCAGATTTCCTTTCAAACGTTGGAAACTTCAAGATTATCGAGTCCACTCTACGAGAGGGAGAGCAGTTTGCCAATGCCTTCTTCGATACCGCAAAGAAGATTGAGATTGCCAAAGCCCTTGATGACTTTGGTGTAGATTACGTGCGTCTTCCACCTCGATGCCGATGCTCTCGACAAACAAGCTAATTGTGTGTGTAGATTGAATTGACCAGCCCAGCAGCATCTGAGCAGTCGAGGGCCGATTGTGAGGCCATTTGCAAGCTTGGATTGAAGGCCAAGGTAAGCCATTGTGGCCCATTCCTTTGTCAAGGACATCAAAGCTAATTCTGAATAGATCCTCACCCACATCAGATGCCACATGGACGATGCCCGGATAGCCGTCCAGACTGGTGTTGATGGTGTCGATGTCGTCATTGGCACATCGTCTTTCCTCCGCGAGCACTCTCACGGAAAGGACATGGACTACATAGCGAAGGCTGCTGTCGAAGTCATCGAATACGTCAAGTCCCACAACATTGAGATTCGATTCTCATCTGAGGATTCTTTCAGATCCGATTTGGTCGATTTGTTGAGCATCTACAGGACCGTCGACAAGATTGGTGTAAACCGAGTTGTGAGTCAATTGAATACAAAGAACGCCCCTTCAACACAGCTAATGTATTTTAGGGTATTGCCGATACCGTTGGATGCGCCTCTCCCCGCCAGGTTTACGACCTTGTCCGTACCCTCCGTGGTGTCGTTTCTTGCGACATTGAGACCCATTTCCACAACGACACTGGCTGCGCCGTTGCCAACGCCTACTGCGCTCTCGAGGCTGGTGCCACCCACATCGACACATCTGTCCTCGGTATCGGTGAGCGCAATGGAATCACCCCTCTTGGTGGTCTCATGGCCCGCATGATCGTTGCCGACCGCGACTACGTCATGAGCAAGTACAAGCTTCACAAGCTCCGTGATCTCGAGAACTTAGTTGCAGAAGCCGTTGAGGTCAACATTCCCTTCAACAACTACATCACTGGTTTCTGTGCCTTCACCCACAAGGCTGGTATCCACGCAAAGGCTATCCTCGCCAACCCATCCACCTACGAGGTTATCAACCCTGCCGATTTCGGTCTCACCCGATATGTCCACTTTGCCAGCAGACTTACTGGATGGAACGCCATCAAGTCCAGAGTTGAACAGCTCAACTTGGATCTTACCGACGCTCAGTGCAAGGAATGCACCGCAAAGATCAAGCTGTTGGCTGATGTCCGACCACTCAACGTTGATGATGTGTACGTATCCCAAAAACCCAAAATTATTCTCAGTAGACTAACATTTAATAGTGACTCCATCATTCGGCAATATCACGCTCACGTTAAGACCGGGATCGAGAAGCCATTGACCCTCAACGTCGACGCTGTCATGGCTGGTGTCGCATCTGATGCCAATGAGGACGGAGAGCCCGCCACCAAGAAGCTAAGAACCGAGGTCAACGAGGATGCTGCACGATGCTGCTAAATCAGTCAGATGTGACACATCTTCTGCAAGCTTTCTTTTCGTTGCCAAAAAAAAAACTGTTTTTTTTCTTTCCCTTGGAGTTTGTGCTTTTTTTTCATATCATATATCTTGCATAACGATTTTATTGCTTTTTCTTTCTGTAAACGAATGGCCAGATGGAAAAATTTCTCAGACGTTTTAATTCCCTAGGGTGGCTGGCGGGGTCTTTCTTTTTTTTTTTTTCTTCTTTTTTCTTTCTTTTTCCGTTTTCTTCTCTTATCCTTTACAATCTTCCACACTTGACCAAGACAATTGCAAGATGGAGATGTATGGATCTTTTAAATTGTGTCTGGGTAGCCTTGTGAATTGTATATCGCTTAGATTTGGCTGGCTGGGGGAATACAAAAAAAAAAACGGTTTTCTTAGGCTTCCTGTATGTGTGTGTACTGTATACCTACCTCATACTTTGTAGTGCGAATTAAAAATGATAAGTCTTCTATATTCTTGACTGTGTCTCGTGTCTCATGTCTCATGTGTGTGTGTGTGTTTGTGGATCTGTCGGGTTTTCAGCTTCTTTCCAGATGGTCAATGAAACCAATTCAATAACAACTGCACCCATCACATGTAGGCACGTGAACGCCGCCTTCTAAGACATGTCATCTAATTTTATATACTCTCAAAGTTGTATTACCCTGAATAACCCCCCTCCACACCATCCTTAAACGCAATTAATGCTGCTCCAAAAAAAAAAAAAAATGTATTCATTATTATAACGACAAAAACCCACTACTACCAACTAAACAAAAAAAAACCCTCATGCAACTCATCATACATCATCATCCCCATTCAATCAAATCAAATCTAGATCTAGATATACCCCGACCCCTCCCCCGCAATCCTCCTACTCCTGCCCACATCCACAAACAACTCCTCCGCCTCGGCAACATCCTTCATCTCGACCTTTGTCGTCGTCGTCGTCGGCGCCGCCCCCGCCGAATTCGCGCCCACCCTCACCCTCGCCAGAATACTCGCCGGCGTCAGCAGCTGCAGCGCATACCTCAGACTCACCTCCGCGCCCTTGCCCGCCAGCCTCTCCAGCGCGTCCTCACTCGCATCGATTCCCTCGACCTTACACCTGACCCTCACGATCCTCGCGATATCCTCCTTTCCATATGGGATGGTGGGGACGATGAGTAATCTCCCCAGAAGGTCCCCCGGGATGCCGTGCGCGGAGAGCATGCCGGGCATACCTTTTATAGATGTGAGGCCTCTGTTTGAGGCGAGGACGACTGCGGGGGAGATGGAGTTCTCGAGCGCGCGGTTGAGGTATGTGAAGCACTCGATGTCGAGCATGTGGACCTCGTCGATGAAGAGCACGCCGGGGACGAGCTCGGCGTGGCCAGAGTCGATGTAGTGCGTCACGACCTTGTTGATTTCCTGGCGGAGCTTGTCTGTGATTTCGGTTTTTTTGGGTTTCATGAGTTGGCCCATCATGGACATGATGTCTTGGCCGCCCTGTCGTGTAGGAATTGTGTCAGTTCAATGGTGGGTACTCATATTGGGGTAGTGGCGTTTACCTGAGGTCTAGAGTTGGCAACATCGAGGTCGTGGAGGGTGACGTCCTGCACGATCTCCTTCTTCTTGTGGACATCGCCCTTGGGCACGGGGACATACTCCTCCGCCTCGAGGTCAAACTCTGTAGCGTAGGCATCACTTCTCCCGACCCTCTTGACCGCGCCCGTGTTCGCCTCGATATACACCACATCCCCGACCACCACCCTCTCCTTGAGTATACTCTCATAAATACTCGGATCCAGCCTCAACTTCTTCGTGCCCTTGCCACTCTTCAACCCGACCACCACATGGCTAATACTCTTGCCGTACCCGCCCAGCGGGTTCTCGGCCTCCTCTGGACTAAGTTCCGTGACCTCACCTTCATAGACCTCCTTCGTCTCGCGGACGCGGAGGCCGATGGCGCGGCGGAAGTTCTCCATGAGGGCCTCGGTTTTCTTGACTTCGGTGGAGTAGATCTCGGATGCGACGATGGGGCGGAAGGGGACTTTTGGGCCGAGATCCTGGGAGAGGGCGAGGGCGAGCGCGGTTTTGCCGGTGCCCGGGGCGCCGGCGAGGAGGACGGCGCGGCCGGACATTTTGCGGGATTTGATGAGGTCGACGATGAGGCCGCATGCCTGTTGTGAGAAAAAGAGAAGGGGAAGTTAGTTTTGATGATGATGATGATGATGGTGGGGGGGATGGTGGAGGAGGGGAGGGGGGGGGGGAGGTGGAGTACCTCACGAGCAGCCTCCTGGCCGACGAAGCCCGCGGCGTAGCGCTCTGCGGTGCCATCTGGGCGGAGGCCGAGGCCGCGGATGTGCGAGTGTGCGGCCGTACGGTTCTCGCGGGAGCTGCCGGCCTTGACTTCGGATATCGTCACCATTGCCTCGTCGTCGTCGTGTGGTGTAGTGGTGTAGTGGTGGTGGTGGTGGTGGTGTGTGCTTGCTCTCTTATGCGATGCGTGTCAATTACTCGTGTCGTGTCGTGATACTTTTGCCGGCCGTGAGGGTGCGAGGGATGGAGGTGGTGGGTGCGAGTATAGGTGGGTGGGTGTGGTCCCGAGTCGTGCGTCTGGGGTTTGTTATTTTCAAAGCAAAGTGTCCAGGCAGCGGAACAGAGCAGAGCAGAGAGCGGAATTAGTGCACGAGACAGCAAGCGAGTAGAGGCCATGCAAGCTTGTGCTGCCACGCTAGGCTCAAAGCGTCACAAACTTTTTTTTTTTTTTTTTTTGGAATTAAGAATTAAAAATAAATAAATAGGGAGATATAGCGCTGTAGGAAATAAATCAATTGAGTATATTCATGGCCAATTGAAGACCTTATTACACATCTATTTAAATCTAGAGACCACTGGCCAAATGATTATAACGTAGTGCAAGTGTTGCGCCGATTTAAATTTCTCCGCGTGCACGCGCGTGCACCGCCTGGGCGTACAATTGGCGAGACACCAAGCAAACAAGAACAAGCTCCTCCAGACCAAATCAACATCCAAACAGAGAGACCGTTCAAACTTCCTCCACCTCCCAACTCTTCCCTGTACTCCGAGATCTCTGTCCTCTCTCTACACACAACAAACAAACACACCCACATACTACTAGACAACTTACACACACCACATACACTCTCCTCCTACCCACGTCAACAATGTCCGGCCCCTCGAGCGCCGCAGCAGCTACCGACCCACCCTCGTCCCCCCTCCTCCTTCTATCACCAGCACCAGAGGCAGCACCAGCACAACCCTCCATAGACTCCCTCGTACTACCACCCCCAGCGGAGCAATCACAGCCACAAACGACAACGACAACGATACCGACGCCGATACCACAAGCAGCATCAGCAGGTCCACCAGCACTCTCAGCAGGAGGAACCCTCTGCGCACTCTGCAAAACCACACAATCCCGCTACAAATGCCCATCATGTTTGATTCCATAGTACGCCGCCCCCCCCCCCTCTTCCTCTCCCTCCACATCTAAAAGGACGCCTGGCATCTAACCCCCCTCCCCCACCAAACAGCTGCTCCCTCATCTGCTACAAACCCCACAAACTCACACACGAGGGATCCACCACCGCCACAACATCTAAACCCACAGCCGCCGGTACATCCACCACACCCGCGCAATCCACGACAACAAGCACAACAACAGCAACAGACCCCGACCAAGAACCCTTCCTCCCACTCCTCTCCCACCCAAACCTCAAATCCCACATCACCTCAAACCCAACGCTCCACAACCTCCTCTACAGCATCTACCTCAGCACGCTCGAGCCCCCCCCTTCCACCACAACCAGTATCTCCGTCCCCACCAATCCCCTCCACAAACGCCGCCCCCCGCACGCTGCCGCCGCCCCCCAGCAACCCTGGACACCCGACACGGGCATCCAGAAAGGCGTGAAGAAACTCTCTCGCGTGCGCAACGTCAGCCGGGTTGGGAGTGTCGGTGGTGGTGTAGGGGGTGGTGGCACGCTGGAGGAGTTTGTGGGGATGGTGACGAGGTGTGTTGAGGTTGGGAAGGTGGAGATGCTGCGGAGGGAGGAGGAGAGGGAGGCTGTGAGGAGGGAGGTTGAGAGGGATGGTGGGGTGGGGGTTGCGGTTGGTGGTGGGGGTGGGGGTGCGGGTGCGGGTGGGGAGGTGGGACTTATTATGGATGTTGGGGATGGGGAGGGGGTGGATGTGGATGATGATGAGGATTTTGAGTTGATATGATGAGGTTTGGAGGTATGGGGTGGGGGGGGGGGGGGGGGGGGTGTGGGGGGGATGGGGGGTGTGGATGGGATGGGGGGTGTGAATGGGATGGGATGGGACGGGGGTGGTTATTTGAGCAGAGAAGAGAAGCTAGTTTGATTTTTTTTTTTTTGGAAAGTGGGATGCAAGGAAGTCGAAGTCGAAGGAAGGGAAGAATTGAGTACTTGGACGATGAAATGAAATGTAAGAAACGGAGCTCCCCCTTCTCTCATCTCTCATTCTCTGGACCCCCCCCCCCCGAGGGATATATATCACTTTTTCCTTCTCGACTTCGACTTTATATATTCACCCATTCAACCACATTTGAAGACTCACCCCCCCCGGGACATCGATATATACCGACTTCGGCTCATATATTTTGTTGTTGTTGTTTTTTTTGCAATTGGCCATGGCAGGCGTTTTTTCAATTCTGCGTTTTTTTTTATTTATTTAAACATTTTTCTTGTGATTTGAGTCATTGCAATTAATATTGTAATTGCAATATATATTGTAAATATCTTTAAATTTATATATATACCTAGGTATCTTTTTTTTATCTATATACCTTTTTTTTCTTTTATGATACTATACATGCGTCCTCTATAACTATAGCTAGAATCGATCGAGATCTCCTTCATCCCCGGGCCCTTTGCTATATATGCATGCATACATACATATGCCCAATGCATTTTGAGCTCGCTCTAATAGGTAGCCCAGGCTAATAGGTAGCTATCCCATGATCCCCCTTCCTCTTCTTCCTACCTAGCTACATGTAGGTACTCTAGATTCGGTAGTTATAATTACAATATCTAGATGGCAAATACATAGATCTAGAGTCAGTCATACCCCCCCCCCCCCCCGCCCGGGTTCCCACAAGGAAGGGAAATGTAGAGTTTGATGTGATTGTCTTCAATTTAAAAGTTCCTCGGTACAAAAAAAAAAAAAAAAAAAAAAAAAAAAAAAAAGGAGTGGAAAAGGGTACTCATATATCCTATAGCTACTTTAAATTTAGGAAGGTAATGTAATGTACTTCCCCAAATTGTATGTATGTATGTATGTATACGTACCTAAGTAGGTACATCATCCCACCAAATCCCATCCATGGCCATCCCAGGCGGGGAATTCGAGAATAGGATCTAAATCTCAGGTATCTCAGGGGGTGGCCGGCCTTTGAGAGACAATGCATCGTACCGGTGTGCACGCATTAAAGTATGTACTTAGGTACATTTCATGATCAGTAAGTCTAATCGATATCCCAGCATCAGCATACATATGTAGATATACTTGCAAACATAAATTGAAAAGGTACAAATATGCATACAAATTGTACTCGAGTCTATAGAGTATATACGTATACGTCTCGAGTTTTATTCAGTCTTGGCACGAGAACACGTCTCGAGTATATATTATGTACAGATCTAGAGTACCTTATGAGGTAGACATATAACCAAGTTTAAATTTTTGAGATCACGATCATGATCATGATCATGATCATTTCGGGATAACCCCACATGCATACCTAATTAACCTACTCTACATTCTGCAACACTCTACATAAACTACCTAGGTACCTTAGGTAGTTAGACACATATATAATACTCTACGTATACCAAGGTATACATGTGCATGCGCGACACGATACGATACGATACGATATATCTATAGCTACCCAGGTATCGTCATCTCGAGTCTCATCTATAGCTACCTAGGTACTCACCCCTCAATTAGCCGGCCGGGAGATATCAATTCATTCAACTCAGGTCAGGAGAAGTGAGTGGATGCATGTCGACATCGACATCGCCATCGATGCCGTGTCGTGTCATGTCGAATCCCATGTAACTTCTAACCAGTGCGCTACAGGTAGAGCTAGAAATTCGAATTCGAATCGATCTCGGGATGCATGTACGCGGTTAAGTATGATTAAGGAGTACATATGTAAGTAGTACTTCCTAAAATGTGAGTATGCCGTGCGTGCGTGGCGGCAGTCTCATCACCTCTAACCTCCGGATCCGGATCCATTGCAAACGGCAGTGCAACGTAAGTACCTACCTAGGTACCTGCCTACCTAGGTAGGTACTGTAGAGTACCTCCCTCCGTCCGTCCAATCTAGATCCCGCTCTTCTGTATTTCACCGAGCTCAGTACGATATCTACATACCTAATATCTCCGGTGACAAGTGCGTCGTACTTCCTAAAATAGCATGGCGCCAGCTAAAGTTAGGTTAGGTAGTCTCGTGCCAGCTGGAGAGGTAGAACTCGTGCTTACTTACTTTACCTTACTTACCTACCGTCCAAAGTAGAGTAGGTACTCCAACCCCCTCTCTGGGCCCTAAAAAAAAAAGGCGAGATCAAATCACGCCGCCAATGCCAATGCCAATTCCAGTAACCACCTACTCTACTCTACCTCTCTACTCTACCCACCTAGAGGGATATCGATGTCTTTCAAAGTCAAGCCTAGCCTATAGCTAGCTTATACCTAATATACCCAAGGCAGGTGCACTGTGAGACACGACCATCAAAAAAAAAACCTGCAAAAAAGGAAAAAAAAAAAAAAAAAAAGATGTATGATAGAGATGTATGTACAAGGAAGTAGGTAGTCAGAAAGTCGGCCCAATTCGAAACTTCTCTTCTCTCAAGCCTAGGTGTGAGTGAGTGAGTGAGTGAGTGAGTGAGTGAGGTGCGTGACTGTGCAAAAAAAACTGCAAGATCTATGCATGTAGAGTCGACTTTGAGCCTAAGCCCAAGCCCAAGGTTAAGTAAAGTAGCCCCCCGTAACCGCGTGCGTGAGATTTTTGAAGAGTACTTATTAGCTTCCTAGAGTAGAGTAGACGCCCAAGAAGGAAGTATGTACATACGAGGCTAGCGTCAAAAGTCATGGGTTTCAATATGAAATTCCGGAAATAGCACAATAGGACCTTACATACGAGAACCAGACCTTACAGCTCTTTCGAATCCAGCCCTCAGATAATTCCTCATTGCCGGCCCCCTCAATACAACCGTGTTCATACCTATGTGGGGATCAGACTTGGTTTCAAAGGCTTCTCAAAAGTTTGCTAGGGCTTCAATTATTTGATTTTGAAAAACTCCGTTGACCCACGACTTTTGACACTAGCATCGTACATATTACGGAAAAAGTAGGTGTTTTGTGAATCGTATACCGACCGCCCAGTGCACAGCTTAACTCGATTTAAGGAGGTTGTGCTGGGTTGTGTCTTGGTCGGGAAGTCTATAAATTCACTTGGGTTCAAAGGGGGTGGGGTGGAGAGTGTAGATACTTCCTTTTCGGGCCCAGAAAACCAGGGCACTACCATATGGCATCACCAATGGAAGCAGAGAAATCGAATTACCTAAGATCAAAATGAAGGCCCCAAGTACCGCTTTGGGAGGGTATCCGTATACCGATCCCTCCACTACCACTTTTTGAAAAGTCGATTTTTTTTTCTTAATGTAAGTTAGGTACCTAGGTAAGTAGAGTCGTGTCGGTGTGTCGGTACAGTCAGTCTCGTGCCAGACGCCTGCCTAGGTGTCGGTGTCGGATCCGGAAGTACTAGATTGGAGTAGCTACGAGTATAGCATTCTCTAGTCTCATGCCCGCATTCTCACACCAGACTACATTCTCACGGGCTAAGTAGCCTTAGGTAAGTACGTAGTTGTGTTTGAAGGTCGTACGGCTGAGAATCGATTTGGATGAAACGGAAACGTAAAAAAACGAAAAGAGCAAAAAAAAGAAAGGAAAAGAATAACATGATAAATGTCGAATGAGGCTGCTGGCTGCGGGGGAGATCGGGAGCAGACAGACCATGGAGAGCTTTCCAATTATGGAGGCAGGGAGGCGGCCTTCGAGGTCATATTCTCTCCTTCTCTCCATGACCCGAAGGGCAGCGCGCGTTGCACCACAACCAGGCTACTTACCTATAGCTAGCTATCCATGACGATCAATTAAAGACCCATTCAAAGACATCGATTCTCACATACAACTTGCATCTCTACCTACCTAAGTAGTTAACTTACTAAAAAAAAAAAACAACTAAACTTCCCTTTCTCAAACATACATACATACATACATACATACATACTTTACATCTCACCTCGAAAAATTTAGGGACCCGCCCATGGCTCAATGTGGGGGATTGTACATGTTTGATTTGGATGTTGGAATCGGGAAATGGATGCGCAATGAGGCCTGCTGGGGGAGAGAGATGCATTTGGGCATGGCATGGCATGTGGGTGTGTGTGTGTGTGTGTGTGTGTGTGTGTGTATATGTGGGGATGTGCTTTTTTGGAAAAATGGACAATTTAGTATGGTTTTAGAAGGGGGGGGGGGTGAGGTACATTACATGCCTACCTACCCAACATGGAGTGCTCGAATAAAAGGTGGCATGGGCATGCGATGGGGGTAGGAGGACTCGAGTACCGTACGACGACGTTCTTTCTTTCGCTTCCTGTTGGGCTTGGACCCTTACCTGCTATCAGCAATGCCATCAGGCCCCGTTATCAGAGGACGCCGGCACTCGCCCATCGCGAGCTCGCAATATCAAGGGAAGTAGCCATCCGGGGTGGGTGGGGTGCCTGCCCTTGTCGAAGCCCTGCATACTCGCTTCGTTGGGAATTCTATGGAGGGAGGGGAGAGGGAGAGCTCGACGGGGCCGACCGACCAGGCCCACCTCTCACCTCACCTCACCTGTCACGATTGCAGTCCAGGCTGCACGCCGCCGCCGCTCTCTCTCGCCCATGCGCACGCCGCCCACCTCGGCATCCCAAAACAGGCGCCCCCGCCTGGCCCCCGCGCAGCACACCGGCCCGAAGCGGGCTAGTTCGGGCCCGTCCTTCGTCCAAGACTAAGTAGTCCAGTCCTTCGTCCCCTCCGGAGGCCTCGCGGCGGAGCAGCCGCCTCCTCTGCCTTCTGGCAGCGAGAACACTAGTCGTGCGAGAACACCTCCGCCTGCCTGTTCTCGTTGCCAGGCGCGCATGCAGGGCCCACTAGTGTATGCAGGTTCGTCTCGTCTGGAGCAGGCTGTTGGATTCGGGCTGGCCAGTCAGCGTGCGGGGCCGGAGCCGGCTGTGGCCATGCTGGCGATCATGGGCGGGCGGGCGGCGGCGGCGTATCGGACACGACACCCAGCCGTCGCGAGGGCATAGCTAAGCTGCTGCTGCTCTTCGCTGCTCTGCTCGAATGCTGGCAGGTGCAGCAGGCCCAGCGGAGACAGCCGCCCGAGAAACATCTGCTCGGTCAGTCTATGGTCGGCCGGGCAGGCAAGCAATCATACTCGCCTTGCCTCAACCTCAATGGGCTTCGGCATGCGCTTTGCACTGGACGAAGCGGGCCCGACATGCTTCAGCACCCACCCTTGCGAGATGGAGTGGAGGGAGGAAGGAAGCAAGCTGGCTGGGGGTTGCAGAGTGTAGCCGGGGGCCATGGAGGCCTGCCTGCCTGCCTGCCTTTCAACCCGGCCTGGCACCCTGCCTGCTCTGCTCTCCTCACGCCTCCTGGAGCGCAGGGTGTAGAGTAGAGTGCCCCGTTTGATTCGGTGCGCATTGCTAGCGAGCAAAGGAAGCGCTCACTCGTCCGCCCGCTCAGCACGCCCCGAACGCAAGGTCGAAACGCAGACACTCGTCATTGTGAGGCCGTAGAGTATCGTGCGAGGGGCTCGAGTGACAGAAGCAAGGGCGGCGGCGCAAGTGCAAGCACAAGCACAGAGCAAGGAGACAAACAGGTGGTGTGTCCGATATGCCACCAACTTTGAACTCGGACGAAAAAAAGAATGAAAGAACGAACGACAGAAGAAAGAAAGAAAGGTAGCTGTTGGATCCATGGAGTCCGGCCGAGAAAAGAGAGGCACGTCGAAGGGGGGTGTGGGCACATCACATCACATCACATCACAACCTTCCCCCCCAACTAGCCGATTTTCTTTTTCTTACCCTGCCAGTGACTACATACAGCAGCATCCATCCTTTATAGATTATATATAACCTTATATATGCCCACCCGGGGGGTTCATATCTGGGAAGGGCATTGACCACCCCCACGGCCCCATCTCTCTGCTGTTTTACATTCCTCGCCGCACATACATACCACATACAAAAGGACAAAACACATATTACATCCCGACATCCAACGCGGCAACGATTTCAACAAGGCCCAGTATACGAAATATTCATACCCACCACGACCGTCAGACCCAATCAGAAATCTGTCGAGGCGTGTGTGTTTAGGCATTGGACGGAATAAAAATTGAGGAAAGGAACAATTACGAGTGTTGAGGGATCAAAAGGGAATTTAAAAGAAGGCTCGTGTGTGGAGCTTGAAAAACGGCATTCCCCCAATCACCGCCACACACACACACACCCACACGCTCATAAATTACGACTGGTTTGAAAGAAAGGAAGAAGGAACGGATTATATCATACATATATATATCCCGCCTAGACCTTTCTCTCGTACCCCCCTTTATCGACTCGGCGTGAAGCAATTAACAAGTACCATCACCACACATCCGCAGGTCTCACTTTCCGAAAATGGCACCTCAACCACCACCATCTCGAACTACCACAAACGACACCGCCACAAACCAGCGAAATTCTTCAGACACATCCTCATCGCAGACACCACATGTGCAAAACCCGACACGTCTCTCGCCTCATTGGTTTTTCCCAGATGGCGACCTTTTGCTAAAATGCGGCGAGACGCTGTTTCTCGTGCACTCGAAAACGCTTTCCGCGGCAAGCAGCGTGTTTCGGGAAGCTCTCGGCCGAAGACTCCCACCACCATACTCGCAATCAAATCAGCAGTTCAGCCAAGGCCTTTACCCAACATCGATACCCCAGGGAAAATGCCGCGGCGTTGGGAAGATGGGTGGAGCTGGATACTCGCATCATCAGCAAGGCCCGACTGGGGGATTTGGTGCGCATGGTCAGCGTGGGCTCTCGCTATCGGCTCGCTTGTGGATCAGGCAGAGGCGGAGGCAGGAAGAGCGAGAGGCGAGGTTCAATAACTTACACGGAGGACGTGTTATACGGTTCGGCGAAAAGAAGATGCCTCAGTATAGCTCTCCCTCATCTGCGTCGTCGCTTGCAGCCGATTGGTCAGCCCTACTAGCCACATCGAAGCCCCCAAAAGTGCTGGTTGTTGAGGATCAAGAAGTGAATGTTGGGTATCTACTATACTTTCTCTACTCAAAAGGGTAAATAAAAAAGACTTAACTTCCTCATACCGGGATTTTTGGAAATGTACTAACTTGTCTTGTAGAGATACACCAATCACAAAAGCACTTTTACCACACATTCTTTCTCTCGGAATTCGATATCAGATTCAAACATTCACAGCAGCCTCGCTCACCATTCTTCGTGCAAACACCCGCATTCACCCAGCATTCGTCATTCGCGTTCTCCACCCATTCCTCCCACCCCCTTCATCTACACCAGCCCAGACCACAATCACAGAAACATACAACCTCGCAATCTCCGCCCTTTTAGACGACTTTCCACGATGGCACCATGCAGAGGATCCAGCAATCCGTGAGGAATACTATTCTAGTGTTCCCCGTGACGTGAGAGAAAGGTGTGCAGAGAGATGGGATAAGTACATGTGGGACATGCGCTTTTTCCGAAACGGCGAGCTATTCACGGGGTATTGGGAACCTGTCAAGCAGTTTCACTCTCAGCAACAGGGAGCCACAGAGGATGCCAACTCCTCGGCTGCTGCTGCCGCGTCAAGCAATAGGCATAATATCGGATTTACATTTATCCAGGAATGCAACACTGGGAAATGTGACAAGATCATTCGAGACATGCACATCACGCACTGGCTCGAATGGTGGCACCGCGAGACAACCTCCCGAGACCGTGACGTCCCTCGCCCAAGCCGCGTCCGCCGGCTCCTCTCCGCCCTCGACTCCTCCTCTGACCTCCTTGTCGCACGGGGCACCGTTCATAGACACTGCGTCGAATCGGCCAAATCAACCTTGATCCGCCGGCTACGAAGGATTCTTGGGCGGGTCGTTGGGCTGGCAGGAGATGAGAGTGAGGGGTGGTTGGCGGGGTTGGAGGAGGAGGAGGTTTCGGATAGTGAAGATTGCTTTGACGATGACGATGAGGATGACGATGATGATGATGGGTGTGCAGGGGATTGTGGGGGTGACGGAGAGGGGTGTGAGGGTGGTCATGATTTTGAGGAGGAGAGTGATGAAGTTGAGATGGCCTGAGTTATGGAGCCATTGATTACCACCGAATGTCTACCTGATACTACTAATACTGCGCTGGGAAACCGCAGCAACAGCAACACCCAATACTACCTACTCCCGAGGTCCCCCATATAACCTTACGGAAGCAACAGACAACGCTCAACAGTCTCGACTCTACTTTGTACAACTCTATTCTTCTTCTCTTCTCTTCTTCTTTTTCTATTTGTAGTATCATTTCTGGAGTTTTTTTTTTTCTCGTTCATTTCCTAATACCTTTCTGTTCTATACCTCTCGACTTTACATCAATTTCTTCCTGGTCTTTTTTCTGCTTTCGTTCTTGGTGTTTCTTTTACTTTTCCTCTTTAAATTCTTTTTTTCACGGTGTTTTATTTTTTTATAGCTTATTTATATACTTGTTTCGGTTTCAGCTGGCTTTTTCGCTTTTTTTTTTTTACTTTCAATTTTAAATTTGTTTCATCTCATTTTTTTTGGGGGGGGCACTAAAGGGGGGGTCGGTATTTTCTGTTTTTTTTTTTGTTTTCTAGCTATAGCTTGCAATTGTTTTTTTTATTTTTGTTGCTATATATTTTGCGATTTGCGTTTTGCGTTTTGCGTTTTGCGTTTTGCGTTTTGTTTTGCGTTTTGCGTTTTGCGTTTTGCGTTTTGCGTTTTGCGTTTTGCGTTTGTTTGCGTTTGAGGATTATAAAATTAGTGGCCATGGGATGAATTGGTTGGTATTCATGAGTGGGATCAGATCATATGCATGATCAATTGGGCGCCGGCGGTGGATTAGCTATAGGAATTCGAAAGGCTTTAATGCATATGGGAGAGTCAGCTGGATCAGGATCGATAGGAGGAATTTTGGAGGATTGGAGAGAGAGAGAGAGAGAGAGAGAGAGAGATCTAGAGATTGGCCATGGGAGGAGGAAGGAAGAAAGGAAGGAAGCTCAAGGAAGGGGGAAGGGGGAAACCATGCATGAATATCAAATAACTTTTTTTTATATTTAAACCTTAAGATTCTGCTTCGAATTCGTTTGTGATTTTATGGTTGTATATGTATGTGTATGTGTTATTGATCATGAACTGTGGGGGGGATATTTTTTTTTATGGATATGGATATATACAACTAGTACTAGGTATACGTACGACGCGTTAAGTACTTTTTTTTGCAAAGTCGATTTTAATTTGCACACGTGCTTTTATATTGATTATAATTACAAGTTCTTTTTTTTATTTGTTTTATTTTTTATTTGTTTTGGTTGTTTTGTCAAAAACGCAATTGTAACGTTAACGTTAACGTTAACGAATTGGTACTCTACTTATACGTATACGTATACCAGTTGCGTGCAAACCATAGTGAAATGCATTAATGTTTAATGTTGTAATGAGGAAGGATTTTCGAAGGCTACCTATGATGATCTAGAGTATATTTCGGATTTTAGATGGATGGCCATGGGTGGATATCGCATATCGATGGATATATATATTGGTGGTGAATGACGGTATATATAGCTATAGTACGTACCTTATAATTATGTACCTACCTACCTAGTATATACTGTGTTTTTATTTTTAAGGATGGAAGTATGGAAGGATTGGATTTGGAATCGATATCACGGATATGGGATTTGGGAATGTTATGGGGGGGGGGTTTAAGGTCGCGGCTCAAGCTTAAGCAAGCTTAGGAATATTAATTATAATGCGAATGTTTACAATACATATATATGTAGCTGATTAATATCACCTGATTAGTTAAGTATATACTCGTAGTTAGCATCAGCATCAGCATCACCATCAGCTTTCCAACCAACCAACCAACCAGCAAGCCAACCAAACCAAACCAGCCGCTCACAAGTTACTACTTACCTATGTATGTACGTACTGCATATTATTATACGAGACCTTATAATATTTGAATTTGTGTACTCGGGGTGTACACGAAAAACATCAATACTGAAAAAAAAATCCGCTTATAATTAATTCACAGGGCTTGAAAAAAAAAAAAAAAAAAAAAAAAAAAAAAAAAAAAAAAAAAAAAAAAATCCGTGAATATTGTCGAAGGTTGGTTGGGTTGGCCATGCCATGCCATGGGTTGGGTGGGTATAGGGTGGTTTTGGTTCCTCAACCAATTGATTGGATTGGATTGGAGTCTACTTTACTACTTAGACTGGGACTTGGCCATGGAGAGCGGAGCGGCGGTCTTGCAAATTGCCTGCGAGTAATTTAATGGTGACTTTTTTTTTTTTTTTTTTTCAGTATTTCGTACGTGCACAAACTCGCGCGATCGCGAGTTACGAACTGTGTATTGTAGCATATACTCGAGTTCCGGATCCCCCTTCTCCTTCGAATTACCTACCTATGTATCTACTCTAGCTATAGGTATGTATGTACATACTAGAATTTAGCATGTGTGCAATTGCGATTTGCACGTGCAGAATTCGAGTACCCATGCAAAAAAAAGTAGAGTAAGTAGAGTAAGAGCTAACCAGCTAACTACTCTAGTACTCGAGTAGTAGAGTAGAAAAAAACCTCCCCCCCCCAACATCAAAAATTCCAAACACGACCGAAAAGAAAAAAAAAAAAAAGAACGCAGCTGTGGCGGCGGGGGAGGGGGGCGTTGAACGTTGGTTGTAGAGTACGAGTAATGCTCAGTACCTACGAGGTATATCTCTATACCTAGGTAGTGAAGTGGGAGGAGGAGGAGGGGGAAGAAGGAGAAGAGCGCTCGCTCAGGGATTGTACATACGTACTGGGTGGGGATATAGTATCGTTTATTGGGGTTGAATTTGTTTGGGGAAATTAAAAGAGAAACCGAGAACTGAACTGATATCATCGTACCTACCTAGGTACCTATGTACATGGGCCCGGGGTTCAATATTAACCTATAGCTAGAACGTATACGTATATGCGCATGCATGCGTTGGGTGTTGGGTTGAAAATGTAAAATGTAAAATGCAAACAGTTGCGGTGAGTAGGCGAGAGTGATCTGCATCATGATCATGATCGATTATTACTCCGTCGAAACTGAGCCGTTTTTTTTTGTTTTTTTTTTGAGGCTCGCTTATAAATTTATAATGAATTATATACCTTAGTAGGGATATGGAGGTGCTAGATTGCATGGGAAGGAAATACCTACCTATAGCTATGTACCCATTATGGGAGTTGATCATGCATATGAGGAAAGAAGGATATCGATGTTGGATGTTGCATGTTGCATGTTGATGTTGCTGTCGAAGGATAGCTAGCTAGGTAGCTATAGTGGATGAAGATTAATTAAGTAATTGAAACAAAATATCCAAGAAAAATGTGTGAAACGTTTGACGTACGTACGTACTCAAGAGAGATGAGAGATATCTACCTACCTAAGATATCGATGTCAAGATGTCAAGATGTCAAGATGCCCCCATGCGGATTTTTTTTTAACCGAGCTGCACACTCCATGTAGAGCTTCTCGTCTATATATGATGCTATATGTATATAGTTAGAGAACATATTTCTTCTTCTTCTTCTTCTTTCGCATGCCTGGATGTAGGTAGGTACAGTACCTCTATAGAATTCGAAGCTTATGTAGCCAAACGTCTGAAATAGAGTCTAGACTGGCTGGCTATATCTCCTCAAAACTTTACTCGAGTTCCCGTATACGTACCCACTAGGCTTCCTCAGTAGGTAAATGTATGTCCGGATACGTATACTTCCCACTTCTTTTTTTTTGCGCAACTGTGCAAACTGCGCACAGAACACCCATGGCCACGCACCTTCGGCACATTTCCATTTCACAATCTTGATCAATGTCCTTCCTTTTTTTTTTTTTTCTTTCTTTTTTTTTTCCCTCTAACTACCTAGATTATAAGTACTCTACACTGTACATAGAGTAAGCTTCAAATTAATATTCCATTCTCGTCGAAAGAGAGAGAGGTGAGAGGTGCAAGCTAATTAAGTGAATTCGAAGTTGTTTATATATATTAGAATTAGATTAACTTATATTATATTACTCCACCCACCACCGCGCGCCACCACATGCATGAGCTTCGAATATCTTCCCCCACTCAGCAGCCATCAACTTCAACTTCAACGCCACTTTACTTTACTTTACCATATTTATTTTTCGAGCTCCTGTAGCTCTTCGAATTCCCCACTGCCGCCCATCCATCTCTCCAATGAAGGATGCGGAGGGAGGATGTAACTCTATAACGTTAACGGACTCTAAAGCTCTACTTAGGAGGCCTGGTAGCTATAGGTTTATAACGCTGCAGGGTCATAGCAATTGAATCTCCTCCCCTCCCCTCCCCTCCCCTCCCCTCCCCGCTCCTCAAAGATACCTACCTAAACTACCTACTGGAGCTCCACTCACTTGGAAGCGCATCCATCCATCCATCCATCCATCCATCCATCCATCAATCCATCCAGTCCAGATAGCTAGCTAGCTAGCTAGCTATTTCGCTGGTATACTCCAACTCCAGCTCTAGAGTGAACGAGTAAAATACGTAAACGAGTAAACGAGTACCTACCCCAATGTAGAGGTGGGGAGCTCAGCCAGGCGGCCATAGCGCCACGGTGTGCGGGTGCGGGGGGGGGGGAAGGTAGGTGAGGGGAACATTGGGAAAATCTCGCGAAAAGCCCAGTCGTGATGGCAATTTCGACTAGTTGCCTGCTGCTGCTGGTGGTGCTTCCTCAGCGCTGCTGATGATGCTATCGATGAATGATGATGATGATGATGATGATGATGATGATGATGGCAGCGTGCAGTTTGCAGTTGCAGTTGCAGTTGCAGCCCCCCCCCCCTCCCCCATCACCTACTTAGCTATGTGCCGAACCAGCTGGCCTACCATATGGTATGGCCATGGCATGAAGCTTCTTCAATTGCAATTGCCTCTCCCGTCCCGTAGTTAGAGTACCGGTAGTATACCCCACCGGTACTAAATGCACGTGCACTGGCTATCTACCTAAGTAGGTATGTATGTACAGTACATCCAACCTTTTTTATCGTTGCAACTTCAATTGCAACCATCACGGCAAGCGGGGGATTCGAATTCTCTACCCGTTCCCTCGACACAGTACTTTTGAGGAGTAAAACCTCACAGAGGTACATGTACATGTACATGTACAACAGATATATCTGCATAGACCTACGCGTACGCCATATATAGGTACCGAAAGAAAGGTGCATGCCGGAAACTGAGTTCATATAATTGTAAAAAAAAAAAAAAAAAAAAAAAAATACATATAGAGTATGTTGCAATTGGTAACTACTTACCTACTACCAGTAGGTACATCCTCTTATTGTACAATACCCATGAAATCCCCCCCCCCCCCCCCACCCACCCACTCACACTGACGTACATACTCGTACATACCTTAAGTAGAGGTAGATACCTACCTAGCCCAATTGCAAGTCGGTAACTCACCATCTCAACCACAACCACCCCGAGCAGCCGGCCCAATCACCTCACCGAGATAGGAATACTTTCAAAACGTACTCTATAGAGTACTTATGTATGTTAGGCATGTATGTACGTACATACACGCATGCATTATGAACATGTACCCCTTATGTAAGTAAGTATACGTATGTATGTATGTCACCTCTGTACTCTAAATCCCATCCATCCATCTATTGAGCTCTTTGAAGGCTGACTCGAGTTTTTTTGTAAACTTGTGCGGGAAGCGGTATTATGGGAGTAAGAAATGTAAATGTAGGTAAGCACTTCAACTCAATGCGACGAGAGGTGCATGCATACCAGGAGCTTAAGTCGCTAGCTATAGCTATCAAGCTCATATCAAATACACCATATCCAACCTGGTAATATACTTATATTATGGAATTCGAGAATACTGTCAAGTTGAAAAAAACGGGCCCGGGGTACCTAAACTAGGGGTAGATCTAGATCCAACCCAAATTCAAATCCTCTTCACGCACGGGAGAGAGAGATCGGGGCGGGGTGAAAACAAAACAAAAAAAAAAAGAAAAAAATCGAATACAGGAATTCGAATCAATATCTGAAAGGGATCAGAAAAAAAAGTGCCTTGTTCGTATACTCCCACTGATAGGTTAGCTATAGGGTAGGTATCTAGAGTTACATATATACATATACATATACCGCAAAACTCTGGCGAGTCAGCCACACCCCCCTAGTTGTAGGAACAATATTAATTGGAATTGGCTTTTTATACTCGGATCCCATAGCTCTCGAATTCTAAAGTAGGTACCTACCTATGTACATACAAGGCCTTGCCATGATCAATGTATCGATCGATGGAGGAAGCTTCGCACGTGTAGTATGGTCGTTTGTTGGAATAAGACTTCACTTCCCTTGCCTGAGCTACCAGGTAAGAGGTAGCTACATACCCCGGGCCTGGCATCATAATTAAGCTCGCTATATATTATATAAAGGGTAGATTATAATTACCAGATCTCATCACACCATCCCATAATTCGACAAGCAACACAAGTAGCGAGACGTACCACGAGATTCCTGAGATCTCCGAGCATGGTGTTGTGTTTTCTACATACATACTTGGTAGGTCACTATCAAAACCAGTAGTCACGTCTCAATCCGGCCCTCTGCGAAGCCTCGAGCTCGAGCCAACATACTTGATCAGGCCACGGGAAATAATCTCCAAGAAATCGAAATCAATCACCTCCCTCACCAGATCGTGTCAGTGATTCAAATGAGATTGCTAATCAATAGCTAACTAGTAGTAATGAACATACATCATGATCAGGTATATATATATTGCAATTGCATGTCTGATTATAAAAAACTCCCCCAGAACCCAATCACTTGGATCCATAAACGTTAACTCAGGAAGCTGCAATGAAAGGGCAAGAAAAAAAAAAAACGAACAAACAAGAAATCAATTAAACAACCACAATGAACACCATGAATCCCCACCCCAGAATGCACAAGCACAGCCTTATCCAGGTAAACGAAACGAAACAAAAAAAAAACAAAAAAAAACAACCAAACACCCCTCCCAACCCCCAAAACCAAAACCAAACACCCTCACGAAATAAACCTCACCGACCCCGCCACCAAATTAATCACCAACCCCGCCACGATCGCCATGCCCCTCCTCTTCGTAAACACGCCCTCCTCCCGCAACGCCAGCACCGCCACCGGCCAGAAAAACCCAATCGCAACGCCCAGAAATATATCCTCATACGTGCCCACGGGATACCCGTCCGCCAGCTCCCCCGCGCCCGTGCCCGCCGCCTCATCGATCCACCGCTCCTCGAGCAGCCGCGCGTGCTCGGGCGGCGAGTCGGGCGTGATGTTGTGGATGCGGTTGAATTGCGTGCGGAGAGAGGCGATGTCTGCTTCCGTGAAGCCTGCGGTGAGGAGCCTGTCGAAGCCTTGTGGTTGCGGGAGGGTTGTGCGGGGCGGGGAGGTCGGGGATTGGGGGTGGGTGTTTTGGGGGGATGTGCCGTCTTGGGCCTAAAAAGATAGATTTCAGAGTTTAGTAAAAGTAAAAAGGAAGAGATCATGGGAATGGGTGGTGGTAGAGGGGACTCACACTCCTCCCGACATCCTCCTCCAACTCATCGTCCCTAACTTCCTCCTCCGTAGCCTCATCCCCAATCGCACAATGAACATACACCTTCCTCCCGCCCGCACCCCCACCCACCACCTTCTCCCCCCCAAACACCCCACCCTCCCCCTCCTCCTCAACCTCAATCATCCTCTCCTTCCCCTTCCCCTTCCCCACCACCCCCCTCCCCACCGGCCTCCTCAACTTCATCCCCTCCGCCAGCGTCCCCCTCCCCAACACCTTCCCCGCATAAATCAGCCTCAACTTCCTCCTCCCCGTGTCCTCGGCCCGCAGCGCGCGGATCTGGTGCTTGAGCGAGGCAACGGTCGTGCGCGATGCATCGGGGATGTGGATCGTCAGGTCTGGGAGCGCTGTTGCGAAGCGGATTGTTATTGAGACGGGGATGGGTGGGAGGAGGGGGGTGGAGGTGGAGGGCGTTGATTGTGATGGTGATAGCGATGCCGAAGGCGGCGGGTGTAGTAATGGTGAGGTTGACATTATTTTGTTTTTGTTTTTGCTGATGAGCTGAGCTCAATCCGATTGATCAGCTCAAGATACCCAGGTTTCACTCCCTCTTGTTCTGATCGCTACTTTCTTTCTTTCTTCACTGATCCAGAGATCCGGATCCGGATCCAATAGCTACAATAAGGGCGAGGTTCTGGGTAAAGTGTTTGGTTTTAAATTCCGTAAATCTTCAGCGGGTATGTGGAAGCTTGAAGGCGCATGCAAGGTAGGTGCGCAGGTTAGATTGTTTCCCGGCAAGAGCTGTTGATAGATAGATCCGCAAATGTTATGATGGGGAGCATGACTGCCAAGCTCAGGAAGCTACCCCCATGACAGTGACGCCATGTGACGTCTCGCTTGTACCCGACCTGTTACACTTGGTAATCATGTCAGGGTAACAGGGACAGGCACATCTCGGCCACCGTTTCCGTCATTTGCAACGCTTGATCCAAGTGTGGAAAAGGTAGAGAGAAAACTAGCTTCAGTACAGTGAGCGTTAATCACAGGTCTAGATGAATGTCCAGAGAAGGTTGGTAGGATTCAAGTGTATTTATTTTAACGAGAAATGAAAACGTAATGGAACCTCGGCCGCAGCTATTCACAATTCACCATCATCACCGTCAAAAACCCGAAAGCAAAATAGAACTACTAGTAATATTAATCCAAAGACAATGAAACAAGCAAACATTATCCACACAAAACAAATTAAGCCGCCTTCAAAGGTATAAGGAAACACAAAAACAATCTAGGGAAATTCCGTATGTGCAAGCGACGCTTCATGCAATCAGGATCATACTCGCTAAGCGGTGATACTGAAGCAATTGCGAGGCAAGAAATCGAGAGACGAGAAGGAAGGGGCAATCGCAAATGCAAATGCAAAGGGCCATATTTGACATCAACACCCCACAATCACTTCAACCCAAAGCCTTCACTCTCCTCGACCGCCCTCCACAACATCCTCTCCAACTTCTCCCTCCGCTTATACCGGTATAGGCACAATGCATTAAAGCAAGTTCTCGCCACCGGAAATCTATCACAATCACCACCCAGACAAACCAGCTTGATAACCAGGTTCGTCGCACCCATCGCCGGTATTCTATCACTGCCCGTAATGAAGCTCAAGAGCAGTCGTTGCTCGCTTGGTGTGATCCGTTCAAAGAAACTCCAAAACCACTTGACGACCGGATCATTCTCCGCAGCTGCTGTCGCATTTGAGGCGTCGCTAGTGTTAGAGGCGCCCCATGCCTCATATATAGCAACAGCTCGCAGGGCCGAAATGTCCAAAGCCTCCTCCGACCCTCGTACGAGTAGCTCAATCTCTTCCGGCCTAAACAGTTGCAATGCATTTCCGCCACAGACAGTGTAGAACCCTCGCTTGAATGGTTCAAACTGCTTCGATACCGATGTGTCGAGGAGATATGTGATATACTTGTCCACAAAGTCCTTTCTGTTTTGATTTGTGACTGGAATATTCTCTCCACCAGGTACAAGTGGCACCAAGATCCTTTCGCCAAATCGGTCAACTTCGGCAACGAAATTCCGGCAGAATACCTCCTCGACGTCTCCTTGAAACTCGAGAAGTTGATTCAGGCCATGAGCAAGTGCTGGGCGGAATACGGCAAGATCGTCAAGTGAATGCTTGTTGGGCACTCTGCCAGACGATGTCGCCAGGGAACTAGAGCTCGTGGTTGACATTAGTAGCTTTTTGAATGCACACGGCGGTAAAGCAACGTCCAGAATTGTTGAGTTGTAAATTGCCAGGCCCAGAACAACACCGATGAGAAAGAATTCTTCGGAGGATTCAAACGAGTTCGTGTTGAAGTAACAATATCGCGAATCTTCATCGTAAACGAAGAGGCCTAATATGATAGTTTAGTGACTGGGATTCTCTCAATTTAGCATCCCAATGCTCACCATAATTTGGATCAAAAACATCCCGCACCAACAACAAAAACCATTCCTTGCGTAGACCACCCGCATCAACCCCATCCTCTCCAACAAACTCTATCCGCAAGCCCTTTTTGATGTCCCCCATTCCGCCAACACCTTCACTTATGCCCTTTAAGCTATCCTCCACAAGGCAGTCCCGTCTGACCTTGAGCACCAAGTACTGGTTGACCGCTCTGCGATTTGACAAGCTATTGAAGAAAGCCTCCCTAGCCTTGACTTCCATTTGCCTCCGGGCATCGTATTCCAAGATGTGAATCTTTGCCCCCATGGAAAATAAGAAAGGATATTGGCAAAAGCAGAATTTCCCTGACCTGCTCTCCCAGCTGTCAAAATCGGCAATCAAATCGGCATAGTCCAACATCATGTTGTAAAAGTCGCTCGTGGGGATAATTTGCCCCCTCATCTGCGCCTGTCTCCTTGCTATGTCTGCGGGGCTAGTAAGTGCAGAATCTCCATCGGTACGCGAGTAAGTGCCTTTCGTGTAAGTCTGTCTCGCTCTGCCATCGTTGTTGGCGGAGAAAAGTAAAGCCATAAATCGGGAAGCTGCTTTGATTTGCCAGTCATCGTGATATATCACACCTTTACCCCTCTTCCCACCACCTAGTGGACCAGCAATAGGCTTTTTACGCTGTTGTCTGGTTAGTCGGTAAGTTATAAAACTGCCACCCAGTTCCACAATCTTTCTAAACTGCTCTTCAGGCAACCGAGAAAACATAGACACAATAAAGTGATGGCATATATTTGGAAGAATCGAAATTAAGCCAATAATGCGCTTTACAATACCAGAATGCTGTCCGGGGCCAGTGCTCGCATGGTTTCCAGATGTTGAAATTCGTTTTTGGGGTTTTGGTTCTTCTCGGCCGACTGTCGAACCTATCTTATTTGGCAGGCTGCTTTTCCCCTCTTTGCGCGAAACTCGTTTTATCGGGATCTTTGGGCGTGAATATGAAGGATATATTAGTGGATTTGCCAATATGATAAGTAGAAATCGGGATTCGGCCGGTTCCTTTAGGGGCCTTCCGGGTCGCTTTAAAATATTCTCTGTTGCCTTCAAAACAACCTTAGTAAGTTGCTCCCTAGCTTCCTCAACATCCTCTATGATATTTTGCTCCAACTCATCAATATCCAGCACATCATCCACTATCTTTTGCTTCTCCTTCAACTTCTCGTTTGATGCATCAATCTGACCGGCGCCATTTAGAGCCTCTTGCAAAACATAATCCTGTCTGAAAAGTTCTGGGATATTCGCCCCAGCATTGACAATTAGGTCGTACCACAGCTTGACAGCATCCCACTGTATCCCTGAACTCCTGATAGAGGGCCGGCTATCCTTTCTCTGATGCCTATACTGTTCCTTTCTTCTACTTGAATTCAGAAGAATCTTGTCATATCCACCTTCGGATATTGGCCTGGGTACAGCCTCACGCCCAGTATCACTGGTCCGGGGGTAGAGTGGTGGTGGGCCTGGTGGGGGTGGTGGAAGAAAGGATCCATTGAGCGATTCCCAGCTCGTCAAACATCTGGTAAGATAGTCCTCCAGCGGTTTAAACATGGATCCCGCCATCTCCCTTTCCCGTATACGCTCCTCTTCCGGAGTAGCAAAGCTTTTCAAACTTGGGGCTTCCATATCTTGATCTTCTGGTAAAATAGTTACATTTTCCACGGCTGGTGTTAACGGTACATCTTTCTGTGCGGCCCGAAGAAGATCTTCCTCAGCATCTGCACTGGTAAAAAGTACCTCTGAGTCAAATGCTATCTTTTCATTAAGTAGACCAGATAATAGCAGTTGATTTGACGCCCGTGGTTCGGATGACGATGCAGTCGTTGGCTCAGAGGTCATAAAGTTGACCCGGGGCACATTGACATAATTCAAGCTGGATTTTTCCGAGGCATTGGTCAGGGAAATTTTTCCTAATTCATCGGCGGTCTTGTCAATCTTTTCTAGGCTGGGAGATGGCTCGCAATCACTGGCAGTTGGCTTTGGCGAATTCCGGGAATTCTTGTTCCATCTTCTCTCGTGGAGAAAGTTAGCAACGCAATCCTCAATAATGGTTCTGGTTGTTTCAATCGATATGGGTGGTACTTGGCATGAAGTCAGCTTGGTTGTGGACTAAAGCGATTTGATTACGAGATAGCCTACCTGGAGATGTACCTGCAGCCTGAGTAACTGGCTTAAGGTCGTTGATTGTCAAACATATCATGCACCGAAATGTGGAAAGGTGCTTTGGCCAGCGGACTGCGGAATCACAGCACATGCATTTTCCAGTGACCTGACCACAAAGAATACATATTGAGCCTTGAACTAATTGTCATCCAGGGCCAGAAATCACATACCAGTTCCACCGCATCGCCATCGGGTTTTAAGGCGCCTTCCGATGCTCGACCTCTGAGACCTGTGCTTCTACCGCCATTTCCACTCGAGACTGTCGGGTTGCTGTTTGAGGTTACTTGATATGATTGCGACCGAGAGTGCGTTGGGTGAGCTCTGGGGGCGTCGTCATGCGGAAATATTATGGCTGAGGAGCTTCCGCCCCCAACTGGTGCCCCACTACCGCCCACCGAGTTAGAATGAGAGTGGCCCTGGCTCTGCGGTTCTGGGTGATATGCCGCTGGGATGAGGCGTGAAGACCAGGACGGCATTAAATGGACGGTGAGAAGATTATATCGTGTCGGCCGTTTGTTTTTGCTGAACTGAAGTTGCTGGCCTTTTGCTCGTGGAACCCGGGGTTGAATGGATGGGGGGTTCACACACGCGCACACACACGCACACCAGCCGAAAGAAGAGAGCAGATGGATATCCCCGGGGCCTGAGGCGATGCGGATTCCGGAGGTACTTGACGTACTCCAAGTACCGCTTCGGGCCAAACTGCACGAGCCTCCCTTCTTGTGCGGAAGTGGAAGTTCGGTAGCCTCGCAGTGCCCCTTGCTTTGCCTCGATGCTTCAGCGGGCGAGTAGGCGAGCGCAAGGAGTCTGGACGTCGCTTGTCGGTTTAGGGAGCTTTGGCCTAGCCTCGCAGGCGATCGAGATGACCTTCAAGGAGCTTTCGAACGACTAAGAAGCTGCTGCAGATGTCGGAGTGCTTGGGCACGCCGGTGGTGAGGAAACTCAGGAACAACGTTGTGACACTAGAAACGTCCAGAGCTGAGCGGCGCCGGAATTTATCTCGAACAAGCGCACGTGAGCCTGGGCCCGCTTACTATCTGCGATTAACGTTCCGATTGCGATCAACAACTGATCTGTTTAAACTCAGGGTGGCGGCGAATGTATAATATGTGGAAGCATGGAAACCGGAGATCGAGGCTGGAGCTTTGGCTTGCTAGCAGCAGAAACTTTAGGAGGTACTTGGTATCTGCCTGCTCACATCCAGCCTCTCCGCATTCATCATCCCCACGCCTCGTGTGACGCCTGGGCGCGCGGCCCACCAACGTTGCGGAGGTCACCGACTTTTCCATCTTCCCCCGCCCACACCTCCTGCGAGGCATCGCGAAATTCTGCCCGACAGCATCATCCTAGCCGCCTGCTGGGATCACCTGGTGTCGTCCCATGCCAAGACCCCGCATTCTGTATATCGGAATAGGTTAAGCTTCAAAGATTCCGACCAAAAATCGATACTCGTTACCCTCCTGAAATGACGGAAAATGGCCGGGGTATTTGTGCATGTGCATTGCAGAGAATATCTTTGCTGCTCTGACGATTTGACCAGTTGGCTTCTCTATTGCATAAGATACCACTGAAAATAGTGCCTTTAGACACTGAGTGAAAAAGCAGCAGACTAGATCTTGATTCCTATTGCTCAGCTGCTCTGCAATGCAGACGCAAAAGACCCCCTTGTATTTTCCGTCACTTCAGGAGGGTAGCGAGTAATGGTTCCCCGATTCCGCTATGTAGGGAACCAGGCTATATGTAGGGTAATCTAGAAACCATATGGCCTCTAAAGTGTAGTCTCGTGCCCAGCCCCTCCAAGGGAGGCTAAAGTGAAGATATCTCCTTGTCCAATTGGGGGTATTCAAACCTAAAATATCCGTTTTTTACTTTTCTTCTTTTTTTCAACTGAAAGCTTTGGAATTGCTCGACCGGATTTGCGACAAAAACAGAATCACCACATATTCACAGCGGGAGACAAATAAAGTTTAGAGAAATTGGTGTTTTCTCTAATTGTACGTCACTTGACGAAATTATTCTTTAGCCCAAGTGAAATGATTCCTCATAAATCGCGAATGGATGCAAAATTATCAGATATGGAATAACGTCCCCATCCCTCAAGCTCATCTTAACCTCCATCCCAACCCATGATGTCCTTCAGTAAATAGAAAAAGGCGAAAAACAAAGCAGAAGCAGCGCAAAACAAAAACAACCAGAACCCCAAGTAGAACCCCGATAAACGAATTTTGACATTTTTTTACCAAACATGTAACTGTCTTTAAGCAGAGGCAAGATTCTTCTTGAGAGTACCGACAAATGCACTCTTCTCCTCGGCAGTCTGGTATCCTCCGTGTCCGAACTTTGATGAGGTATCGATCCATTTGAGCTCAACCTTCTCCAGCGATCGGCGGGATGTGTGGATGAACATGGACTTCCTCAAAGTCAAGACTCTCTTCTTCACACCTGGGCAAGAACCCTTGATGATGACGAAGTCGTTCTTGATGATTCCGTATCTAACCCAACCGCCCAAAGGTGTCTATCAAATAGTCAGTATCATAGTGAACTTGAGGAATTTCGCTCCTGGGGTACATACAATGGTCTTCTTGGTAACATCAAACTCAGTAGAGGCGTTAGCAGCATCGTCACCCTTTCCGACCCTGTAGATCTTGTGGTTGACAGAGGTACGATGATGGTAACCGTCTTGACCGGCACGGGCAACGGTCCATTGAACGTGGGCCGGATGCCAAGCTCCGATACAGGCGACCTTCCTGAGACCTTTGTGAGTCTTACGAGGAAGCTTCTTGGTTCCCCATCTGGATGTGACACCAGAGAAACCGTGACCCTTGGTGACACCAATAACATCAATCATCTCGTTTTGCTCGAAGATGCTGTCAATGGTGATTTCCTTCTCGAACAAGCTCTTGGCGAAGTCGACCTTGTCGGCGATGGATCCACCGTTGATTTGAATCTCCATAAGGTGGGCCTTCTTCTGAACAAGAGGAGTCTTGCGGACCTGAGAGTGGGCAAGAATGCGGACGACGGCACAGTACTTCTTGATGCGCTCAAGCTCCCTGGTGATTGGTGCCTGGTTCGCCTCGGTGTACTTCTTGGCGTATCTGGTGAAGGCCTTCTTCTTGGACTTGTACCAGTTCTTGTAGAACCGACGTCTGACCTCCTCGCTGAGATGCTCGGCCCAGACGGTGGTCAAAGAGCGGAGACCGCGGGGGGTCTCAACGTATCCGACAACTCCGATGGCGACCATCTATCCAACTCGTTAATTTTGCCCAATTTTCAAATCAGTCCGGTAGTACTAACTGGTGGGGTCTCAATGACTGTGACGGCCTCAACAATCTCCTTCTTGTGCATCTTGGCACCAGGTCTGTCGAGATCACGGACAATTGTGGTCATACCCGCCTTGTATCCAAGGGCGGCAGTGAGGTGCACTGGCTTCTTGGAGTCATCCTTGGGGAAGGACTTGACCTTTCCTCTGTGTCTGGCGGCCCGCTTCCTTGGGAGGAAAGCAAGGGATCCGTGACGTGGTGCTTCCTACAAAATCGTTAATTCCTGTCTGATATCGAAATCGAAATATTCCAAGGGGTATCATACGTATTTTCTGTATCATTTGAGTTAGCAACGAGTAATTGGAGATAGATTTCAAGCATTTACTAACCTGTGAGACATTGTGGATGACGGTCGTTCACTGGAATGTCGTCGTCGTGTTGTCGGAGTATTAACTGCTAGTCCGCCTCAGCCAAAAATGGGTGATACTGGAAGTTGTGGGTGGGGAGTTTTCAAGATGCCAAGCCACATCCGAATGGGGTTGGAATATAGGGCAAACCCTACCCTGTCGCGCAAAAATTGCACGACAATGAAGCTTTGGTGTGAATGTTACAGGAACGCTAGGTCGGCAGAGGCTAAGGTCGGCAGGGCTACTTACGCTACCTCCGACAATGTGGCTAGTGAGGCCTCGGGAACAAGCGAAATCAATGGGAATTGAATACAACAAAATTAAATTTCATACTGGCCATGAATAGCTTGAATCGAGAACCATTTGGGCCCAAAGTGAATGCTCCGTTCTCTGTTGGGAGCGAAGAATAATGTTGAGAGGTGATTGGAAGCATGAGACTACTTACCTAAAGTAGATTGGAAGTATATCAGACTGAAGTAGTCTCGACTGAAGATGCTTTCAGCGGGCACGAGACTACTTTCAGCTTTGTCATGAGCACCTCGAAGGAAGATTAGTTTTGAAAGGCTACTAGATTCATATAGCTACCTACTCGAGTACCTACTTCGTTCACAGGGGAAGAGGCTACTACGACCCAGCTATACAGGATGATATACAACATCGTAACCCCCATTGGGTTATAATTTTGGTGAGATGGTATTAGTCTCGTACCCAGACCCTCGTAGAGGGATGGTACACGTATGTACAATTACTTTTCTCTTCCTCCATTGCTACGAAAATTTAGTGGCATGGTGAACGAGGATACTTGAGATCTGAAGCTGGATCGAAACTATTTAAGTTCTTATATAAAGCGCATCGAGTTTCGAATTCACGAATTCGGTCGATCGTACACCTAATAGCATATGTAAAAAATAGTCGCATTCCCAGACGGGAACGTCCCTCGAGGCACAATTAATCCAGTGAAGCTTTCAAAACTGAAAAATGTACTTCGAAACATGCCACTCTTATTGTACTTGTGAGAATGGATCTAACGGAGAGATATACTTTCAATTGAGCCTTATTAAAGGTGTTCTAGAATTCGTACGTATCCTGCCCTAAGTGTTTAGTCTCATCCCGACGCTGCTTCCTCAGAGAGGGTCATGAGACTCGCGATCGTACAAGGCTAACCTAGTGTCCAGTCTCAAACCTCTACTCTCCTCCATGATATCCCATCTAAGTGAAAAGTGGGTTCGAGACTATGAAAAGTATGACGTCTTGTGGGATCAATCCCTATTTTTAGAACAAAAGAATCGCTGAAACGGGGACGAGTCGACGCTGGAACAGATGGGCAAGAGACTAGAACAGATGGGGTACGAGTCTAGAACAGATGCACGCTAGAACAGATGTGTTGAAGGTGCTTCCTATTATGGCCAAGGCGGCTTCCTTCCAATTGTAGTAGTCTCGTTACAGTTATGGTGCCGTTGACTCTACCGGGCCGGCACCGGGATGCCGAATTCACGAAACTACCGAATTCAACTGTTCGGATTGGTTCTCGGCACTTATCGGTATCAGTACCGGTACCAGGACGAGAATTGTAATGAGTATCCTTGACTCATGATCATAATCAATTCATTGTTGAGAAATTTGTTTCTAGGCCTGGACTGTGTAATAACAAAATTGGTAGTTTTTACTTAAGCTTCAAAAGGAGGAATACGAATACTTTATATCGTACAGAATCACAAAAAACCCAATATGCGATATAATCCTTTTCGAGATAAGAATATTAGGTATGTTGGCTAGTGCTTTAGAGTTCCCGATTTATCGGCTCTGAAGTTCGATGTTCGCACTTATTTAATATAAATCACTATGCTTCATCTATCGTGCCAAAGGTCGTGGAAGTACTAGTGATTGTGAGAAAATTTGGGATTTAAGAGTCACATTCAAAGTGAGAAGTGAATTTATCTAATAGCCTGATGATGATGATAATCATGATGTTTGATATATTTTCAGCAGTCGGAACAATTGTGGGAATTCATGCTGTTCTTATTGCCTGGTGTGCTGGCCATGGTACCGGACATTAGCCCCGTCCCCGGACTGGTGATAGACAGCAGTTGTTTCCTATTTCAACACACTTTCAAATACTAGTAAAATTTAGTCTCGTAGGAAAATTATTTTCGCTGGAGCTACCTACCTAGGTATACAAGACGTAAGGACTTGGTATAGTACCTCGCCGGCACTGGAGACGGAGCAGCATATATAGAGCAGAATTCACAGAATGCTGATGCTGCTGTGATATATGGAAGAAGTAAGTACTTTGTCCCATATTATTGCAAATTACATTGCCTTAATACATCTGCCCAATCCCGAACCACATCTGCCTCCTAAAGCTTAAAGACCCTCGAACTTAGCCATGGCTCATGAGAGGTATGTGTAATATCTTTAGGCTACGACTATCACGAGCGCACTGGCAGAGATGTAGGTATCAATACTTAAACTAAGGGATCTGCGCTCTCCTAGTGTAAAGTAGAACGGCTTGAGATTTAGAGTACTTCTTGTGCATTCTCTTGTTTCTTCTCATCCGAGACTAGTCTCGTGCCCTCCGAGACAGCCACTTTCTTCGACGTTTCGGGGGGAAGAGGTTGCCGGCAGTGTCCTGTGCGCATTCGAGATCCCATTTCGCTATTTGAGCAGGTAGCTACAAATAATCCGTGTCCGTGGGGTGTCTACTAGAAAGCATCCGTATATATAATAATCGAGGGAATCCTTAGCTTCGCCCTGTTCTCGTGCCCCGTCCCCAGAGGGTTCCTACTCTCAAAATGGCCTTATATTTCTGCTGCTCTGCCCAATTCGAACCAAAGTCCAGAACGTGTTCACCTCATGCACTGTCCCGTGTCAGCGATCTTGTTCCTGAAAATAACATCCCAGCTCCATAAAGGAAGCACATGCGACTGACCTAGTGCTTTTTTTATGACCCTAGTGCAATCGAATGGCCATCTTCGGGAGCTGAGGGCGAATTGTTGTGCCCGCCAACCGGTTCCTGCGCCGTATGCTTTCTGTAGATTTGCTCCGGACGGGAGGGGGCAGGTGTTCTCGTACCCAGGGGGGCAGGGGCCCTTGACAGGAGGCAACTGTCAAGGCAGAGGTGGGCGCCAAGACTCAACGGCTCGGGCTCCGGAAAAACGAGGTATGACATCATAACCGGCAGCACTACCACACGAGGAAGCTCTGAACTCTACCCTATCGAGTAGCGTCTAATGGGCCCGGATTGACGTCGCCTTGTCCGGCAAACCCCTACCTCAAATTATGAGGACGAGATCGGCCATTATTGCGAAACAACAAAGATCGATCATCAGGCAGCTCTCTGTGCTTCACCTGTCCTCTCTTTTTCATGCTTCCAGTTTCTTCCTATCAACCTTCAGAATGCATATTCTGATTCAATTCACCATGAAATACCTAATTTCGCAATTTCCGCACACCAAATATGTCGAAATGACAAGCGAGTTTCTAGACAGCAGGGTAAGGTTTAGGGATTACAGGCGGCGAGGATACGTTTCAAGATGAACTACCCTCACCTCCTGGCGTTGGGTTGGTAATGTGTTGTACTCTGTTGCCTTACTGTCCACTTTGACGGCACAAATAAGTCTAGAGTATAGTTCTGGCCAAGTTATACATGACCTGCGAAAATAACAATCATGCCTCATGTATCTAATTTAATTAATTTCATGGGTGCGATAAGATGCGGCCCACTAGCAGCAGGCTTCATGGCATGTCAATTCCCAGTATCTCCGTGCCAACTCTTCGAATCTATCATTGTGGTGTTCTCGTCCACAGTGATAGGGGAGGCTACCTACTATGGCCACTCAATTCGTCTTATTGGTGTGCATATGGCCGAGTAAATTGCTTAATACTCCGTCATACTTAGCAGGTAGTGGCTATAGAGGCTCCTTGCGGCTCTCAAGGTGGTCATGGACTTACGAGATTGATTACATTGCACTACTGGCACCCTTCAGGTTTATGTAAAAATTAGGCGGTGTTCAAATACCACGAGGGTGCCCACCATCTTCTTCCCGTCCCTGATTTGATTTATTCAACTTCAAATTCTTACGGTCGACCCTCTCGAAACCACCGGCATCCTAAATCCGCCTTCTTAACTTTTGGTTAGGAAGTCACTCGTTTACAAACACACCGAGTCACTGGCCCTCTTTCCAAGAAAGCCTCTTGGTCCACTCAGCATTCGTTATCGTTCGAGATCAGATTCAATCGTAGCTTTCTTTTCGACACTTGCAACCACTCATTCTTTGCTTATACAGCTTCTCTGTTGGGCTCGATTAACTATCACTTACCACTAGGTATCTCGAATCAGCAACGACTCAAAAAGGCAACGACAAAACGGCATTTATCATGGATCCGCTACAAGCTCCTCATCAGGGGTCGAATGGCTCTTCGGTTGTGTCAACAGCTGCACCGTCGCGAACTACTTCGCCAAGTCCATTGACAGGAGATGCCAGCCACGGAATATCTTCGTCAGAAGCGAGCAGCAATTCAACATCTCCATTAAATTCATTACCACAGGCCCATCCGGGCCCACGGTTTTCCCGGTCGTCGCTTTGGACTGTCGCATCAGCTCAAAGTGAAGCTAACTCGACCCGCCCACTATTCGTACCTTCGGCCAGAGATCTTGGAGTGTTTGCGGATCCCCGAGGGAACTCAAGCACGCACCTCATCTCTCCCCAACCACTGCAATTTGATGGCACAACTGCGAATGCAAACTTTCAGACTCAATTCACGCCTCATCCGGGTCTAATCTTGTATCCCAGTGAAGTGGAGGCAGATGACGATATTCACAATCCCGAAAAGGTGGAGCCGGAGGAAAAGAAGAGAACTGCGATCTGGACCACCCGTGGGATGTTGAACTTGGGCGCCTTATGCTTTATGTCGGTGGCGCTCATTTTCATGTTCATCGGTTATCCGATATAGTAAGTTTGAGCCATCTATTATCAAAACTATGTATAAACGCAAGTGATGCAAGAGGCTAACTAAAATTCAACGAAGTCTATATGCTGGGAAACTAGGCTTGGATACAACCGAAGTTATCCCTAACGAGCTTTGTGAAAACTCAGGTCTAGATTGCAAGGACGTCCAGGAAGTCGACAAACTCAAGAATGCCAGGAGTGGATTGATAGATCCAGAAACTCCACAGGCGGCACATTCCAAGAAGTCAACGAGTGGGAAGGATTGGGTTTTGGTGGTAAGTTCTTCTTCAATTTCATCCTCATTAGTAAAATCTAACCTTGTCTAGTTTTCGGACGAGTTCAACGTGGAAAACCGAACATTTTACCCTGGAGACGATCCATTTTGGGAGGCAGTCGACCTTCATTATGCTGCGACTATGGATCTCCAGTGGTACGATCCAGATGCCATTACTACCAAAGATGGCTCCCTCGAGATTGAATTCGAGAAATTCGAAAACCATGATCTGTCGTATAGGTCCGGCATGCTTCAGAGTTGGAATAAGTTGTGCTTCAAAGGAGGAATAATTGAGGCGAGAATCTCCTTGCCTGGAACAGATGATGTTCCTGGATTTTGGGGTGCATTTTGGACAATGGGAAATCTGGGTCGTCCCGGATATCTTGCTTCAACAGAAGGCTTATGGCCGTATTCCTACAATGACAAGTGCGATGCCGGTGTCGCTCCCAACCAGACAAGCAGCGATGGGCTTAGTTGGTTGCCCGGCATGAAGCTTCCAGGCTGCACTTGCAAAGGATCAGATCACCCAACTCCCGGAACAGCAAGAGGCGCTCCAGAGATAGATGCTTTGGAGGCTAGTTCAGAACTGGTCAAGGGAAAATACCAAGGAAAGGTGTCACAATCTTCACAAGTTGCCCCATTTGACAAAGATGTAAGAAATAAACTATGCCCAACAATTCCATGTCTATACCGAAAGCAATTTGTTCTAACATTAATATAGTACAAACCCGACTACAATTACATCGAAGTTTATAAGAATAACATCACTGAGATCAATACATATCTCGGAGGAAACTTGCAAGAGAGTGTCTCTGGACTAAGCACAATTGAGAGTGATTGGTTTCAAGATAAGGGATACCAGACATACGGGTTTGAATACAAACCGGGAACAAGTGGTTATGTCGACTTCTTTGTGGGAGACACCCAAACAATCCGAATCGATGCAGAGGCAACAGGGGCCCGTGATGGCATTGGAGCAAGGCCAGTGAGCCATGAGCCTATGGTGTGTATTTCCTTGAACCCATTCATCTCTTTAGATGTCGACTGCTAACTAACATTCATCACAGTCTATCATTTTCAATATTGGAATGTCGCCATCATTTTCTGAAATTGACTTCACCGCGATTGAGAGTAAGTCATTCTCGACAACATATCGTATCCATAAATTGAGTGAAAGGAGCTGACATGTGGCAGAATTGCTCCCTGGAAAACTTCGAGTCGATTGGATTCGTATCTATCAGGACCCAGACAACGTCTCGGTCACTTGCGATCCACCAGGGTTCGAAACGACACAATATATCAAGGATCACCCAGAGCCATATAGCAATGTCAACTTGACCAGATGGGACCAAACGAAATACAGCTGGCCAAAGAACACCTTTGTCGATAAGTGCTCCGCTTGAGTGGTTTGTGGAGGTTTATAAAAAACCTTTGGATTACCATTTACGACATTCACGACCAGAACTCCTCACATCCATTACATGTACAATTATCCACAATGATACCATATGGGCTCAACGAGACCTTTATTTACGACAATTGAAATACATGGAGCATATTGGGCATTTGTTTCCCGAGTGTTTACAATCTTACGCCATAACACTCTTTATTTTCTCTTTCTTTTTCTGCGGATACTATCTGCTTTTTACGGGACAGGCTATTAGTTTGAGTAGAGGCGATCCTTTCACCTATACTTATACTACGGCGGACTATGTGGCTATTGCCCATATCTCCTCTTTTTACAGTCCTTTTTTTTTTTTTTTTTTTTTTTGTACCTCTCTTCCCTTCCATGTTTCTGATTTAGCTGGTTCTGGAAAGGACGGACAGATCTTAATTATGTTCATACAGGTTTAATGTTTACTATACTCTGAGATTGCACGTCGCAGCATCGAAGGGCTCGAGCTGTGACTTTTTTCTTTTATCTTTCTCTTTTTTCTATTTTTCTATCTTTTTATTTTTCTTTCCATCTTTTTACATTACCTATAGCTACATTGTCTAGATCTAAATTCATGATATATAAGTA
This sequence comes from Peziza echinospora, assembly GCA_024516245.1. Classification (NCBI taxonomy): domain Eukaryota; kingdom Fungi; phylum Ascomycota; class Pezizomycetes; order Pezizales; family Pezizaceae; genus Peziza; species Peziza echinospora. Next base: position 545,397 of record JAJLQT010000022.1, on the reverse strand, counting down.
TCTATTTACCGATGTATACCTCTTTATCTTGCAAAGTGGAACAATTTTAACAATTTTTGCTTTTTGGTTTACATACATTATAATTATAAGTGACGCATGAACAGGTACAGTGCACGATAGTTATTTTGCAATTGGAGGCCTTCATGATCATCTGTCCTGTAGCCCTGTTATATTGATATGTACATTATCAACGCCGCCGGGATATCGATATTCCTCTAGATCTCGATCTGTACATCGATATTTGGATCCTGTACATATATACCTAAAATATAGCTTGGAAATATTCGAGCGCACTCAATTTGCAATTGTAGTTATAATTAATCACCACTAAGCTTCCAAGTCTGACTACGTAGAGTACTTACATCATATGTACTTCCCGGGCCACATTCCGTTCTCGGGCTTCATTTTCAGAGAGCGCACGTGTGAGCGCTCTATCAAACCTCATGGCCTCTCATGGATCAGCAATCTCGCCTTCATGATCATGTTAATATTGACCTTCCCGAGTTCTTTTGATAAAGAAGATATCAGCGAACCGGAGATGTATATCACGTGATGCAAGATACCGACTAGTGCTTATTTCGGTGACTACCGCTTTTGGACATGATACCTGGAAAAATGCAGACTTCGGAATCGGGTTATTGAGATTTGGTTTCAGTATGAGGTAATATGCCCATATACGGTAAGTAGTTTCAATCAGATTAAAGCTACGCTCCTTGAAGATATACTGCTTTAGGTAATGGAGAAAAAAAAACCCCTGGGCACACGAGCTCCTGCATTGCCAGAGGAGGGATCAGGGAACGAGACCAATGTGCACATCACTTTTAAATCAAAGTAAACGTACACGTAAACTAAACTTCTCCTAGGGTTACAAGGAGGAAATGTTTTGTGCAACCTCGATCGCGAGCTCTAGGCCTCAAGCATATGCATCTCGTCCATTCGTCCGCCAACATCTCATGATAATACCTATAGGTTTGGATGTATTGGTAAACTGCCAGGACACGATATAAACAAAAAGAAAATACGACATGCGATCGCCATGCAATTGTGTCCAGACCTCGCAATAATTATATCTACTATACGTAACCTCAATCATACGTATACCGGCTTCCTGCATGCGCAATTACTTACTTACAAATTTGTACTACTCTCCCCTTCACAATTGCATTTTTTTTCCTACCCCCACGCCCAGCCCCCATGCATATTTTATGGGGCGGGGAGACACAGCAGGTTCGGCTCTTATATAGGAATGCTCGTGGTACGTGACGATTATAAAGTATCTGACTTGGAAAAAATTTCTCAGCATGCAGGCATATATGTAACTCAAGGTAGGAAGGTAAACAAAAACCTGAGTATGTACGTCCTAGGTCTCAAAATAGCATAGGAACATAAAGAGTAGCTACAATCTATCCTCGTGCGTGGGCTTTGTATCATGATGGTAGTTTCGTATAACCCACTATTCCTACTTATCATTTCAAGCATTGAGAGTATGTCGATATAGTGTGGCTGAGCTTTGAGGAAACATGTGAGGCAATATGGAAGTTTCCTTTTGTCAGGTATTCGATTCCAGCATGTACAAAGAGGGGATGGGCACGAGACTACCAGCATGTGCCATCATCTATTTTCCAAATAAGTAAGAGGTACAATGTATGTAGGTATGCAATAGCAGTGCTACTACAGCTCCTTCTCCACTGACTCGCTGTCCTCTATCCAAGGGTATGTTCGGCCGCGAGAGTACCTTATATTGTCTCCCAATCGCTTGAAGGATGAATGCAATGCAATGCAATGTGAATAGGTAGTCCATGTCAGAGCATATATTACTATTGGTATGGATATGGCCATTATTACATTATAATGAATAGCCTGGCTATATAATGAAGCATCCATGCAAGTCCACTCCGGATTCCGTACCAAACCTAAAAGGTGTATAAGAATAAAAAAATCAATTCTCCGCACACGTAACACTCTTTTGGGTAAGTACAAAACAGAAGGAGAAGGGTAATACAAAGCTCTTTTATCTGTCCCATTTAGTCGTTTTCGACCCAGACGCGAGAATATATTAAGTCGATCCTATACCGATTCATAGAGATGCTGATATCTCTAATAGGTCTATGATATATGAGGAATTTGTGCGTTCTCCCCCGAGAAAGTCGGTACTTGAATGAAGCATTACAAGGGAAAGACATATGCATGGTCGAATACCGAAGTTGGTTGAGTTTATATTAATGTTGGATCCACAAAGGCCTCGACCGTGATACTGGGTGGGCAGACTTCTGCAGGCGTTGTAGGACGGAAGAAGAGCCAAGGAGTCGATGCTACCAGTATGCCATGGCCGGAGGCCTCGAGACGAGGAGGGTTCCCCCTATTGTTGCATGTGCATGCATACCTAAAGGCAGCTGCTTCAATATCTATATATTTGATCAACCGTCAATTGAGTGCATGTGCATACCTACACATGGCGAGTGACGGGTCTGCACTCCACCTATCAAGAAGGTGGTCATCCCCCACCCGACATGTACAGCTCAATCATATAGTGGGGCACATGCGGTGTAGCTGTAACTGCAGAGATATGCTGAAGAAAACGTCACCTGTCAATGTTAAAATCTGAAATCGACATGAAAATATCGAGATACTTATCTTTCAGCCTTCACAATGCGGGAATTTGTGTACCCCGAAGCAATTGCCACAATATACATTATTACACCATCTTCGATGCAAACCAAAAACGCTGTGTGCTGTGGCCTCGTCTTCACGGTTGTGCTGCATCGGTAAGTGAAACTAAACGGAAATAAAGCTAGATAAAATGGGCCTGGTAATGGTAGAAATTTGCCATTAGTGACCCCATTGAAGGTAATTGAACTGATGCCCCCAGTCGCGGGGTAGACGTTTGAAAAATTAGTGGGCAAGATTCAAGCACAATCTAGGGGTAGCTAGTTCATCTGAGAATTAGCATGGTAATTTCAAACGAGTTTTGATTTCACAAAACACCCACTCACATCTAACAGAGCTCCGTGTTGTGCGATCACATGTAGGCGTCAAAGTTGCTCCAATACAACGGTTCCGGGCCTTGCAAGGGAGTATAGATAGGTTCCAGTATAGAATGAGAATTCATTATGCTGGCGAGCAATTGACCTGTACCGGCTGCTCGCCTCAAGCCGAGCAGAATAGGCTCAAAACAATCGAAGATGTAAGCACCGACCCGGGTCAAATACAATGGCATTGAGTTCTCCTTCCTGATGGATACACCTCTGTGTGGGGAAACAATGTGATTATAGCCGGACGGTAGCCCATTGCCAGTGAACCGGCTATTCGTGGATTAGCACTTGTTGCCAGGGTGAATTGTGATAGGAGGTTACCTTGACTCTTAACTGCTTATGTCTTATAGTATCATGGGAAATCCGTGTTACAAAACTCCCAAACTACCCAGATGGAACCAACTGTTGTAATTTGAAGATGAAAAGGACGTCTTCTCCTTCAAGGTATATGGAGGAAATAGTGAAGTTTCGGCAATGGAGATTAGGTGGTCGGGGCGGGGTTCCGGACGGCCGGCGTGGAGGATAAGGTAGAATGATGGTGGGATGAATGATGAAGGTGGTCTCGGAAGAAGGGTGAAGGTGGCGGGGTTTGAGGGCGGAGGTAGCCTGGGGCGGAGGAGGCAAACCCACTTACCTCTTTTGATGCAACACTTAGCCTGCTTGTCCTTCAACTGCTACTTCTTAATCGAGAAAAATAAAAGAAATCCCATACCAAATTGGACAGCCTGCATTGCATACAATAAATTCACAGGCTCTGTCTTGATAGATATCCCAGCTACAGGGCAGGCTTTCTTCATCAATTCATACGGCAGCACTTAATACCACCTCGCGTATGCAATACCTAAGTTGGCGGCAATATCCATGGGTATTTAAACAATATGCAACGCATGGATACCTGGTTCGTCCGTCCACCAGCTGAACCTTGATTGTGATCACTACGAACCTCTTTTGCACAACCACCTACTAAATTGATCAACTCCAGATATTGAGGGTGTGATCATTGTCGATGTAGTTCAGCCATTCTACGGTAGCTCCATCTTGGCCATTGCGAGATGAATAATAAAAACCTTTCCCATGTGGCCATGTTGGTTTTTAGTCTCGTTTGATCTATGTGATTGTTTAGTTTGGGGATGTGCTTCGTAGATCTGGAGGGTATCAGGACCATATGAGCCGGGACTATAATCAACTTCATATCAAATGAGCTCCTGCAGACGGTAAGAAGGACGTTTTAAGCTTAACACTAAGGTAAATTGAGTAATGCTACCTTGCCCTGGCACTCATCTTATTGATTGTACCGGCACTACATCCAGCGTTGATTTTGGCACGAGAACATGATTTTGGAATCAGAGAGCACCATCTTGAAAATGTTTACCAATCTAAACGGCAAATTATCCATTACTCTAGGTAATATACACTGCCATCCTGGGAATACTAGCTGCATATTATTGCACGGCATATGAAATCAAAGTTCTGCATGGTGCATGCTCCAAGATGAGCCTGCCTATGAACTTGGAAGAAAATCCCATCTCGATTGAGTTCGGGGTTTGAAGAGTACACGAGTTCTGTATTATACAGGCATTTGTGGCATACGCAGAAATTAAGCTCTTAATTTAAGCAAGGAATATTGCAATTTGCATAAGCTTTTCTTGGTTATCGGTGTACCCCGCATTGAATACGTCGACGCTTGACACATATAGAGCACCTAAACAGTAGATACCATGCTTTTTCATGTAGAAGGGTTTCAGACATGTAGCTGCCGCATTGTATGGCCGTTCTAAATTCACCAATTCATTGGTGAGCGGAAGTATAGATGTATTGTACCGGTATTTCCCATGTGCCTACCTAGGTACCTACTACTTACATGTAGGTACATACTTAGTGTACATAGGAGAGGTACATGTTAGTCTCTTGGCCAGACCCTCGTAGAGGGTACATGTAGGTATGGGTACGAGACTACTTAGGAGGTAGGTACTTTAGGTATGTATGAGGTAGTAGGTACATGTACTCGGGTACATTAGCTTAGCGAGTACTAGCTACTTCCAAAGGAGGTAGTCGCGCAGCTCCCCGCTGGGGCCTAGGTGAATTTTGGGCCCATGAAGCGATATTCTTCTCATAAGTTACCTATAATTAAGATCTTATCATTGCAATTGCAGCATCTGTGTAAATTCAGTACAGGCATGTATACGTAGAGAATTCGAACAAGCATACATCAGATCTTTGAGTGATCCGCGCATGTCTCTGAGTGCGTCAATCATATACGTTTTGAAAGTCTCGTGATTGCGCTAGCTTTTGACAGGTCGAGCTAAGATGAGGTAATTCCTGTTCAGGCTAGTTTAGTTAGTCTTGTTCCCTGTTTAGTAGTCTCGTCTCTGAGCCTCCGTCACTGCCCACTGAGCCGACATGAGCATCCCTCCAGAGGAGGGTCTGGGAACGAGGCTACACCCCAGTCTCGAGTTACACCCTCCTCACGAGAACAACCCTCCTCTTTGAGACTGCCCTCCTCTGACTTCAACACCCTTTAACTTGAGACGGGCGTTCACTTCTACTGACACATCTCTACACCCACTCTGTTCTCGTCACACACTCTCACCCATGCGCATCTTGATATTCTCCCTGAACACGAGCCTAGAAGGAGACACGAATCCCCTCCTCATCTTCACTGCCACAGAATCCCCACTTTAACCTCGCCAGAAAAAGCAACCACGGTCCTTCGGCAGTTACGCATCATAAATGATTTGCACTCCATCTCAACGAAATCATCCACATTTGCTCTAGTGGGCACATTTGTTTTTTCACTAAACTGCTAGGAATACACATGTCTCAGCCTCGAATCATACACCACATGGGGTGAAATTGACAGCGGTTCCCAAAGCGCTACACACTCGCCAATATGAGGATACGCAATACAAGGAGGGGGGTAGAACGCTATTTTCTCGAGAAACACTGATGCCATTAAGATTCTTCGAATACGAGACCATCATGTGTCAGTTGGCTAATCTACACGTGATAACACTTAACCACCATGGAAATGAGATTGTACCCTTTTCCGAGGTAAGTGTATTTCCCGGTTGATTTCAACAGCAAATTGGAGAAGGGTGTGGGCAAGAGGGCAGGAAAAGTGTTACCTTTTACTAACTTCAATCACAATGGTGATAGAAAACGTCCTCATTTTAACGGGAACCATACCAATCACGTCAAATCTATGCAAATCCACCCTTGTCTTGTCACAGTGCTTCCATACTCTGACATTGAAAAAACGTTATGGCAATTTCCTTCAAGCGTTATAAACGAGGAAACTGTTGGCAGTCACAGGAGATATTGCAGATCAGAATTCGCAATCGCTTCTTAGCGTCCGTCGTTAGATTCAACGGTAATCCAGAGTGTCAAATTACGGGATTTAACCTCGCCTAACGTCCCGCCCAGCCCTGGTGATAAGAAAGCCTAACCGCCCGGTGAAGCTATCCTGATCCACCTCGAATCGTTTCTCTAGCGCCATATGATGATTCAGAGAAGGAACGATTGATGTCAACGTCTTGTCGTTGCATATCAACGAAATACGCACAAGGACGTTGTCTGAGTCTGGATTACTGCATATGTGCAATATTATTGCTGCTGAACAGAGTTATCTTTTGTGGACAGAGTGTGAAGGAAATGGTACCACAGGCACTCGACTGTGGTCCCTATCACGATCTGCAAATATGAGTAGAATATTATTCTGAATCCATTGGTGCTGATATGGGGTTCGACGCAGCCGAAGTGCAGGTGACCCCAGTCCACATCTGTGGGGTAATTGGATTTACAAGCAACCGAAGGCGAGTTTTTTTATTATCATGCTGCACAAACCACACCCCCTCCCATTCCCAAATACTCGAGCGCATCGATCAAGGAGAAGGGAGCATCTGAAGAGAGTCATAAAAGATTACTCTACAAGTATTTAACTGATAGAGCCCCAGGGCCCTATGCTTTTTTTTTTAGTACCTCTTTCAGCCGGCCAGATCTCACCCCATATGGTACATTTGGCCCCTTCTGATGCATTATTGATGGGCAAATGGTCCATATCCACGCTACACCTACAAGGTTGTATGCATGTGCACTCTCAGAATATGGTCACCTGCATTCGATGACACCCTCCCCCAGACTGTGTCATGGATCACGAATACCAACAATGAGAATGAGAACCTGAAATATGTATGCGGCCTCGATATTTATCCGGACTCAGCCCGAAGAAACCCCCCCACACCCCAGCCACGGTCAACCTTCTAATCGGCTCCCTTCGAGACATGCATATTCTCCTCCCCCCCTCGAAAACAGGCCCTTTTCAGATCTAGCATCATTATTGTCCCTTCTGGATACATGACTACCCCCCAGTGAAAATGAGTGAATTGGGAGTAGCCTACTCCCCCCCCCGGTGGTGCATATGCCCAATGCCCAAGCGAGGAGTGGACATCCCCGTCCCTCAAGCACAATGGAATTGATCAGGCGATATTATTCTATTTTCTCTTTGACTTTGTCGAGTGATGATCTCCGGGGTTTCAGCCACCCCCTCGACCTTCCCCGTGACCCTGGACCTGACAATGGCCCTGTTTTTATTCCGCTTTTGCCCTTTGGCTTCGGGAGAAAAACGGGCGTTGCGTGCCAGCCTGTCACTGTCATACTGACATCAAAGGGCAAAGATTATGAAACTTCATGGATTCAGTGATAATTAACTGGAATGTCTGATGGAGAGGTATTTACACAGGATGAAATATTACTGATTTTTTGAGTTGATCGAACTTTGATATCATTTGGAGACTCCGAGTAAAGTGATTGGTAACTAAGAAGAAAAAGGAATATGGAAGTGAAGAGTAAAAACAAAGAGGGAGAGAAAAAATAATATACATAGAAGTACAACAAAGATCAAAAAAATTGATACAAAAGGAATAAGAGAAAGAGAGCGAAAAAAGAAGAAATAGAGACAGAAGGTATGGTATATAAGGCAGAAAACAAAATAATACCCGGGAAAACGATTGAAATGAAAGAGGGAAAACACACTTAAAAATACAGAAGAATACAGAAAAATAGGAAGAAAGATATTCTACAGGGAAGAAGTAAGACGCCCCCGCCCTTAAAACCCGCAGTCTGACAATTGGAGCCTTTCAAAATTGACCAAGGCTAAACAGAAGAAATAAGAAAATACACGGAATTGCAAAAGAAAAAACCCCCGAAGCAAAGGTACTTGGCGTGAAGTGGTAAAGGTCATGGTCTGACTACATTATCGTGATAGAAATTCGTTATTAACAATGGATATTCATAGGTGGCAAGAGAATCAATGGCTAAATCGGCGAAAAGTGGATATAGGATTATGAAAGCATTCTATACAAAAGTTAGGACAATATTTTCAAGATTATTGTTGGGAATTAGTACGAACCTTCCAAGCTCCTGCTCCACATCTGCCAGGAGGGCGTATACGGTTATCGATTCAACCTCTGTTCGTATCCTCTTGGCTCTCTCTGGTGTACCGGGGGGAGTTGCCATTAATCTCAAGGGTAACACATGGTCGTTTGGAACGCTGAGTGCGGCAGCAGCATGTTCGAGCAACTTTCGACTAACTTGGAGTCTTCTATTCTCAGCCTGCGATATATATGTTAGTTTGTGTTCATTCTTATATGCATGGAATATTACTTACTGTTTCGACTTTGAGATCCCAGTCCTCAATGGCGTCGTCAAGCTCAGCAAGGGCCTCCTCCTGCTTCAACAAACTCTCGCGAGAAAAGACCCCTGACCGAGAAGACCTCAAATAGGTGAGCATCCGAGATTGCAATGTCTTCCTTCCAGCCCTCAACGACTTCTGTGTTTCCTTCAAGTATTGACATCGAGACTCTAGTTGAACCAGCTCCTTTTGCAAGAAGCTTACATCGCTGGGCTTGAGCACATCATAGTTCTCCGCCTGCACCTTTGCTGCATGTTGTAATATGTCGAGTTCATTTTTCGAGAGATCAATTCCAGCTTCTGATGGGCGTAACCCATATGGAAGCGGCGCATCGGTCGCATTGCTACTCTTCCTCCGCCTTGTTCTTTGGCGCTTGAGTGGAACCTCTTCTGGTTGTGGGGATACTGGAGCTGATACTTGTTGGGTATTTAGGTGAAGCTTGGGGCGAGCATCCAAGATGGCAGAAGCAGATCGCGGTGTTGGAACTGTGTCTGCTCGTGGCCTTGCGGTTAGTTTGACTGGTGATGCTGCCTTGGGAGGTTCCACAGGTGTCCCAGCGCGGCTCAGACCCTCATTGGAGGACTTCTTTGTGGGAATGGTGATTTCCCTGGGCCTGAGGCTTGAGACTATCGATACTGTTTGTGTCTGGATCATTGTCACTGATCGTTTTCTCTGTAGGGCCTTCGAATCTGATCTGCTCTTTGGTGGTACTTTTGGGCGAGCCTCTTCCTTGGATTCCGGAGTTATTGGAGAATAGGTCAAGGTCAAAGGGGAGAATCCTTCACTTCCAGAATCTACTGGAGTCTGATCACCAACCACTTGGGCTATACTCGTTGGAGGCTCAATGCTAGATAGCATTGCCTCTCCAAAAACATTTTGACGCCATTTATTATTTCCATTATCCTTCTGCGACTGGCTCGCCAGAGCTGGGCGGCCCGGAATTGTGGCTTCATGGCTGTCAGAAATATACCTCATCGAACTTGGAGGACAGGGCAACTCACGAGAATCCATATCCATTTCCCGCACTGGCTTCATGGTTGTGTCCAGGTCTGAACCAGGCTTTCGGCGGCTCCACACATCTCTTGCCCTCTGTTTTGTGGCACTGGCGAGACCAGATAATTTGGATTGGGTCTGAGTTTGAGGTGATAGGCACATGTTTGATGCTGACCGTAATGATGGATATGATGCTGATGTGTTTAGGACAGGTGGTTGCGATCTGCCAATCTCCGAAATGGAAATGGAATTTGATATTTTGTGTCGAGGTCTAAATGCATTTGCCATATCTCGCTGTACAACACTTGCATTAGCATGATGGAACATTGGAAGGGCGGATGGGGGGGGTTATCATACCCCAATTGCCTCCACTGGTGACCTTAAACCCTGAGCTGAACTAAGTATTGCATGATTCATGGTTGCGGTTCTGCGAGACAAGCTGGACTATTATTTGCAAAAAGAAAAGGAAGCGATCGGACCGGTGGAGCTGAGGTCGATTATGAAATATTGAGGCCTGCCTCTCTTTTTGTTCCCGAACCAATGCCTCAGGTACTGCGAACTAGCGGAGAGGGAGGGTCACTGGGGAAGGGAGGAAGGGGGGTGAGGAGGTTGGTTTGTGAGAGCTGGGCTGGGCTGGGCTGGAGGTACATACATGGCCACGGCGATTAGGGGATAAGGACGTTTCTATATCTCCTAGGTGATGCAGGAGACGGAGGGCAGCCAGGCCTGTATGGGGGCCGCAGCCGAAAAGGGCAGAATGCTCCCAATTGCATCTTGCGCCGCCAGAGAGGCTCCCGCAGCGAGGCAGAGGAAGCACTCCAGTACGAGCGAGTACCTACAGGACCAGCAGCAGCAGTTACACAGTGTGCACCCCCGGCGGATGGTGGGGTTTGCAGGCAGAATCGGCCGGGATAGCTCAGGTAACGTGCAGGAGGGCGCATACCGCGTGAATGCCGGGGGGGGAGGAGAGGGTCGGGGTCGGCCTCCCAGCGCCAAGGCCGGCCGCGGTGGCTAGTGGGTACTCGTAGGCTTGCGAGGAGGGCAGGGGCCGGGAGGGCGACTTTGTTTCCACACACTGCAGTCGGCAGGGCAGGGGGGCGGGTGCGCCGCGGCACCTCCTCTTTAGGCGGTGCTTCCAGCGTTTCATCTCATCTCCGCCCCTGCGCTGGTGGTTGGAAGGGCGGACGCCGCTACGCCCGCCCCGGCTAGACCGCGCGCTGGTCGAGTCGATCCGGACGTCAAGATTGACTGTTGCATCAATTAGCCAACGTGCTAGCGCTGTCAGATAGCAAGAGCGCAGCAGTGTGAGTGAGGTTATTGGCATGGATCGAGCCGAATATATATGAGATGCACGGCAGTTACTTGTAAGCATCACGAGCATACATACCTGGCACTGTAGGTACCATGGCCAAGTACCTCCCTCTGGCGGCCGCCAATTGCTTGCAAAAGGCCTGAGCTTCGAAATTCATATGGAGAGACTGCATACAGCAGAGCTTCCCCTGCGGCGCACGCTCACACTTCCTCACGGCCTCTCGAGCTCCTCAATATTAAACCGCAGGACTATGTAACTTCCATGGCCGTCTAACCCAACAAAATCCCTCCCAAATGGCCATTGGGGCGCAGGTGTGGGTGATTCTGAATTATTATAATAATTATCATTGTTATAACTTTGACCCCAGGCCTATAGCGAGGAAAAAACCCACCCACCCACCAGCAGGAAACCTCCGCCCTGCCGGGCGTCGCAGTAAATAGGTGCTATACAGTGGTGAAAAATTGCGCGGGAGAGTCGCCACTGATAACAACCGTGGCCGATTGCTGTATTGCAGCCCTTATTTGCATATGGGCACACAAGATTTTGGTTGTATGTGTTTTGGGCCCTTTTTATGTTTTTGGATTTCTGTTCCATGTTCGAAGCTGGCAATTATAGCGGTACATAACTAAAAGCAAAGTACTTACATGCAGGTACCTTCCAACCATAAGCTATATTCTTTCCTTCACGATGAAACCCGAAATCCGAAAAATTCCCACGCCTACTCCTACTCCTTTTCCTGGGTGCAACTTTGTTGCAAAAAGGATCGATAATCCTGTGTTTCCACTATCCCACTTTCCAAAAGAGAAATCGAATTCATCCCAACGTTTTTTTTTCTCCTGGGGTGCTGCATGGTATTCGAACGGGGGAGGGTGAGGGGGGGGGTAAAGAGTCGTACTCGCAGTTATAACAATTAGGGTAGGTGGGTATGTATGATGTTTCCCACACACACACACACACACACACACACACACACACACACACACACATCACCCCTCCTTATTTCTTTTTTTTCCTTTCCCCGGCACCCCGCTACCTACTCTATTGTTTGATTTCTACCGGCCGCCGACGGTTTTTTTTTTTTGTTTGGTAAGTAAGTATTGGTGCTCGGATCGCCCTTTTGCGCTTTCCCCCTACCTATAGCTACCTAGGTATCCCAAGCTCCCAACTTATGGATAATGGGCAGCTTGCATCCTTATGCCCTGCTAAAAATGGAAAAGGGAAAAAGGAAACTAATTGTCACCATATTCATGCTACTCGTACAACAGCGGTCAGCTTGAACTAGTCGCACATGTGCTGCGCTCCACACCGGAGTGGATATGTGGGATTCTCTTTTTGTTTGTGGTATGCTGGGTATGTAAGTAAGTACTACCTTACAACCTATACCTCCTGCCACTTATAAAAGGTCCTTACTTATATATTCCAACCATTAATATTATTATAAAACCCGTTAGATATATACCTCCTACTCGATTACATATATATGGTTAGGCGAATATTATACTACATATAATATATAACGTTTATCATTAATCGAGTATATAATGATATGATATTATATAGATTGATATTATCAACAGCCCCCCACCCCAGTCTTCGAGTACGGTGAGGCAGCGGGTCCGGGGGAGCTCGCAAGACATGTACATTTTTTGAGTTGGGGGGGGGGGGGGTGGGAGGTGGCCCTGGAGAGGGGACACATTTTAAGTACATTACCTACTCTCCTATCTACATAGGTAGGTATGTGGATTGTGGCTTATGTGTGAGAATTCAGGTACATACAACATGCGGGTATATCCCAGGTTTTAATTTGATGCAATTGCTTTTTTTAAATATTTTTTCTTTCTTCTTTTCATTGCAATTGGCATGCTACGAAGCTCGAGCTCGAGTGTGCAGAGCTGGAAGTTAAGGGGAGGATGAAATTGCTTATAATTACATGGAAAATGCAATGATGATCCATTGCGAGGTAAGTAGGCATATTCTGAAAATTTGAGCAAGCTTACAATTTCGTGAGAAGCGCTACAGTTCTTGCAGGGTCGAAGATAATGATAATTCAAAGAAAGAAAAAAGAAAAGGGAAAAAAGGGACAAGGGACGGTGTGACAATGCATACTTACATATGTCTCGGTGCCACATGTTTTTGTGATGCTCCGTGCCGGTCAGAGACAATACGAGTACCGTGCGTTTTTTTCTTGAGAAGTTGCTGATTGGAATTGAAGGTTGGAAGCTAACGATGCAACTGTCCTCGCTACTGATTATATTTATAAAAGATGGATCGCGATATCGAGGATATTTAATTGGACGTTGCAATGACGGGGTCGGCCCATGGCGCTGCGGAATGACTCTCCGCGCGCGCGTGGATTTTCATTTGAGATTGGGGATTTGTGTACGACGCTGCGCCTTAGGTATCCGTTGATCATGAATTGAACATGCTCCCGGTAGTTTGAGTACTCATGATCACTTTAGATATGGGGAAGACTCGAGGCTGATATAAAGCACGTATGTATGTATGCATGCCCATCGAAATCGCAGCCTTAAAGCCTTGTACAGTAGCCTGGAAGTATGTATGTACATACAAAGCAATCCTTTCCCGTAAGTGATTGCTCCTAAAAACGCAATTGCAATACGAGAGAGTCGTATTACATTATGATTATGGATAGCTTGAAAGATCATCATGATGCTCATGCTCATGCAAGTGCCTCGCCCCTCATGGCACTCAGCTTCGAAAAATGCCTGATTTTAGATCACGATACTATAGCTAACCTTCAGCTTGTATAACCCTTCCCTTCCTTCTTCAAATCACAAAAGGGAGAAATACGCTCGAAAAGTGGATGGCCCCCATGGGCCCATCGATCGGAAGCCAGCAGCCTCCCAGCTTCCTCATTGAGCGAGTTGATACTCTATATTCCCAAATCGAGTAACTTAATGTGCACGTGGACTAACCGAATCAAGGCCCCGCCCGATCCATGGGGTATTCTCACAATTGCGATATTCGGGATTCAGGAAACAACTTAGGTCACCAAGGGCACGAGACTAGTCACCAAGAGAAGTAGTCATCGGGATTCCACGTTAGTTTTCTCGAATAATAGCTAACCTAAATCTCGTTACTTCTCTCGATCAGGATCTTCTTCTCCCGCCGTAAGTGCGTGCGCGCGCGCGCGCGGGGCCGTGGCCGCCAAGTTTCAGGTACCGAATGCGGGCATGGTTGCGGTAATGGTTAACGTTTGTTCCCTTCCCCTCTTTGGATAGACTGCGATGCGCATGCGGAACTGGGCACGAGACTAATGCGGAACTAGAGAAAGAAGCTCGAGGCACAAAAAAAAAAAAAAAAAAAAAAAAAAAGTGGAGATCCAGATCCTAATTATAATCGTCGGAGCTTCTCCTCGGAAAGCTTCTAGAAGAGAAGAGAGTTACCTAATTATAAGTTTCCTAGCCTCCCACATACCTAATGTTTGCTTTTCTAGCTGTTGTTTCATGCAGGGCCTCGTCGGACAATCGCGAAATCGAATTTGCAGCTTGATCAAGTGCAATTCACATCGGCGAATCCCACGATCCCGAAACCTTCGAATTCTCGAGCTCAGCTATAGCTAGCTCAGTGTACAGAGTACTATAAGTAACAATGGCGATATACAACTCACCCATATACTTACTGCATCCTGATTTATGAATATAATTCACTGCCTACCTCTCGAGCTTTCGTAGCACCAGAGGGTTTTCTCAAACCACCAAACCCAACCCATGTCTCGTCTCGCCTCGCGCAGCCCCCATGCCCCCATGCCCCGCTCCCCTTACCCACAAAAAGATACAACCACCAAGTACCTTCTTCTCGGAACTATAGTGATATTAATAATAATAACATTGCTATAAGCGTAAATTTACTATAGGGAGCTATATGGCAAGCGTACATACGTCAATATACTTCCCTTGTGCAGTGTTATAATACAACAACTTCTTAGTGCCAATGTATGGCCAACAATATACAACCAATTGGAAGTAAGTAATATATTGCAACGCACAACTGCGCAACGCATTCTACAAAAAGACGTTTTTCATTCGAAATTCATATACAAGCGCAAGTACCTAGAAAGTAGACATTATAATTAGTAAAAAATAAAGTAAAGCAAATATTGCAAAAAGTTACTATAAATGGCCATAAAGAGGTGATAAGGACTGTGCCTGAACTCGAACTCGAGCTCAAGCGCTCGACCTCCGGTACTATACCAAGAACCTGTTATAATGCGCATGGTAGTGGGATACATCTCCTCGGCCTCCAACTCATGTAGAATAGAGTGGTAATATACGGTACGTATACCTCTGGTCCCGTGGTTGGGTTGGAAGTGGGTATGACTTGTGCGCGCACTGGCGTGGGGGAGTATGGAGGAGGGTGTATATGCATATGTATGCAAAGCATGCAGTGTGTTAATTTACATTGATGATGTATATTATACTGCATAAGCGTGGTTGTGATAAAGTGGTAGCGTTGAGGGTTGGATAATTTCATGTATCTGCGAATTCCCTAGTAAGTTTGCCCCAGTACGACTGCTCGATTTTTCTATGCAATATTCATTGATCTGTTTCTGCTAGTACCAGTATTCTTCATCGTTGCGAGGATTGAGCCATGGTAAGCTTGTCGGGTTTCAACTGACCTAGAATTTCCAATTTTATTCATCCGCAGGAGCCCTCTTTTGTGTCGGAGGGATTTCGTTAGCTGTGGAGGTGGCAAATGTGGGGCCTTGTGAGAGAGAGCCATGATGGATCAATGGCGACACATATCCGCAAATATCACCTCGGAGGCTGCTAGAATTGCGCATGTACCGGAAAGCTAACCAACAGCCGTGGCGTTACTGTTGTACTCGAGTAGCCCAGCTGCATGAAATGTATTCAGGCTTGTAAAGAGAGGTGGCATGCTAGCCAGCCCAGTGGATGAATGAAGCACTGACTAACCGGAATTGGTTTTCTCCGTACATCAAGAAATCTAGTCTCGTAAGAAATCTGGTGCGAGAATATCTGTAGGTTCCAAGGAAGCTGAGACTAAAGGAAGCTAAGGAAATGAGTTATTCATATTGGTCTACAAAACGTGAAGTGTAGGAAGTTGGAAGAGTACCTAGGTACATACCTACTTTTACCAGAATATTTCCGCAACAGGACTTTGTTCAAGCCATGTTGTATTTTTGTTAGCAACAAGACAAATGTCGTTGGTTTGTTGTAGTACTCATTATTCTGCGGTATGATGCATTGCATTGATACTGCATACAAATTGCTCTGCGCAGCATCCAAATCACTTTCGTATCAGTGGGCGTAGTCTCGTGCCCCAGTGGGCGCATGTAATCTCCTTGCAGAATGAAGCCAAGTAGCAAGGTTGTCGTTACAAGAATGGATTAATCCGGACTAGCCGACTGCCGGATCTAGCCTAGGACATTCAATCGGTACCCTTCTGAAACGGTTTAGGTCTCAAACGATACCACCTTCATACCACTTCCACGCCTTCTTCGAGTGCATTCGAAATGAGTAGCCTCGTCGAAATGAGTGCCATATTATTCCTGTTATCTGTTCAACTATGACGCCGCCTGGACGAAGAAATTGTCAGATGGAGGCGGAGTCAAATTAAGATTGTGATACGAGGAGGGGATTCTCTGGAGGCCAGGATTTCTGGTGTACTGTTCACTAAGTCAGCCCCTTCACATGATTACCTAGGTAGGTACTTGAATCTTTCCTCGCATAAAGATCAAATATGGAATTTACCTCTTAAATTAGAATAAGCCACTCGTATGCATTGCTTCAAAAAGTCCCCACTAGTTCTCGCCTTCATTAGCCTCACCACCGTCATCACTCCACCCAGGACTCATTTCCTGGATGGCTTTATTGAACGATATCCTTGATAGTTGAGGTGAAAAAGGAAAACAAGGAATAGCCAACAGCCATTAGAACGATCAATGCCATGGACTTCGCGTAAGTCTCTTCCTTCCCCACCACCGAAAATTGCTTCGGATGGGGCAATCAGTCTTGATTGCCAGAATCACAATGGCCATGTGGATACGCTGACCAACTGCGAAGTCAAGAGGAAATGTTCTGGTGTGGCTCAGAGTTTGAAGTTGGTAGTTTGTAAAGCAGCGTTCGCGAAGATATGATCCAGAGGTACCTCCTGTATAGCACCGTCTTGCTCGGATACAGGTATTCCCGTCGTTGCCACGATATATTGACCTCGCTTGGTAGAATAGATCCGACGCCGGCGAAAAGGCGGGGTGGATAATCTGCCTGGTAAAACATGGGAGAATATGAGCAACGCAGTTAGGGTATGCACCATCGCGACACGTTTTGCTCTCAGTGAGTGGATGGGGCCCCTAAACAATGCCCATTAATACCCCCATCTTGAGTAACCATCAGTAAAAGAAACAATAAGCTTGCCCCCACGAAGCACAGAGGGGAGGAGGGCCTGGGTGTCTGGAGTATTGCCACTGTCGATATTGCTAGGGAAGGCAAGGAAGGGACGAGTACTCGAGTACCACCGTCTGACTCCGAGCTAACCTAGAAGATGGGGTACTCCCGTACGCATACCGCCTACCGTATATCAAAGTGGGGATATACGAGTAGCAGGCTCCGGGCGGAACTTGGTGGTTCCAAGTTGCCACGCAATGTAGACTAGAGGAACATCCCCGTACCTTGCGTGAACTGGGTTACCCTGTCGATTCTTGTGTTTTGTGCTGGAGTCGACTGTGGCCATGGATTCACGAATCCAAGCTGCTTTCCCAAGCATGATTGTAGGGCAGCATAGAGTGGCGGCGGGAGTACGAGCGTATGGGGTCCTCGGGTGGTGTGGTTGGGGTGGCTCAGCCGGAGGCGAAGCGGAGGAGAAGGGTGATTCCAATGGGGATTTGTTGAGTGAGGGAGGGGAGGAGGGCTAAGGCGAAAGCTGCATATTGCATGCGTACAGTGCAACACGAGACTCAAATGCAACAAGAAATGCAGGAATGTCATCCTTGAGGAGTGCATTCCTCAAGCATTTTAAGTCGTCTGAGCAAAATCTCTCCTGATCTCGTGTAATCCCTCCGTCACCGAGCCCACGATAAAACGATATTCACATTTTAATCCTCAAACAACTGGTCAAGCACACTTCTATCAAGAAAGTAGAATCGGTATGTTTATCGTGAAAATGAGTCCTCGAGACTGACCATGTGCTACCCCGCCCTCCCAGCAAACTGAGCCCCCTCACTCCTATGGAAAACAATTCCAACGAATAAGAAAGCGCAAAATCATCAGTCTCTTGTTTGCTTGGAACCCCAGGATTTTCAAGAGGATTATGGTACTATTCACCCGGGGACATCTGTTTCACACACCGCCACTTCCACCCAGAAAACGCCCATGATCTATTATCGAGGCCATCAAGCACCACAAGCATTGCAGATATCTTCACAGGGGTGACTAACGAGAGACTGCACAAATCAATCATGTCTCTCCTTCTCCAGCCCTGGCCATCGTCTTCTCAGGCCCATCCTCGCTAGTCAACCCTTCTCCAGCTTAGTTTCCAACCAAGACGTTCTAGCGCTTCTAGGGTGCACCATGGAACACATGGCGCATTGCGTAACACCGCGATGCATGCAAATAATTTTGATTGCTCTAGTCCTTTGTGGGCGCGGGCACGTGGTGGCATAATTCCATGCATTTACATGAGTAACAGTGCTCAGTACAACTCCAGCCTAGCTTGATCAACAATCTCCCGGCCGGATGCACTTATCTCTCTTGCCTCCATCCCCCCGCAATTGCAAACACCCCGCAAAACGGTTAGTCGACGGGGAAAGAGAAGAGAGGAATTTAGGTGCCGAAGCGAGGTGAACCAGTGTCATATTGACCATCATCTATCATCAATTTCCTTTCTTTTTCTTTTTGGCTTCAAGACAAAAGATGCAGATGCATGTCTCAGCCAGAATTCTTCCAGAGCTCGACAAAACTGCAGTTTCCTAAGGCTGGATTCATGCACTGATCGACATCGTGCTGAAGTACCGACTGCAGTATTATTATTCCTAGACATAATGTTTAAGAGGTATGTAGGTACCTCCTCCTCAGACTTCAGTAATCGGGTCTTTTGAAGTTGGTGTGTGGTAGTAAGAGGTACTGTCTGCGTAGAGTACAACACTCTGGGCGACGGCCGGGGGGATGTTTGGATGTATGTACATTACTCCACAAATTTAAAACTACTCTGCATTTGATTAAAATATATTGATATATAAATGACTGTTATATCCTGTAGAAACAGACGAGGAGCAAAGGTGTGTATGTGTGTCTGAATCTACTCCATACAACTCCGAAGCACTCACAAATATATTACCTTTAGAACCCCCCCCCCGCCTTTTTCGCTTCTCCCTTTCGACCTTTTATATATTGACGGCCCTTGCCCCTCCACAAGCTTTTTTTCTCTGCTGTCGCTTTCGTAAAGGGTCCCTTCGACCTAATTGCACGGGCTTCAAGTTGAGTGGTGTCTGAGGGCGATCATATACACTCTACGTGCCGTTTCGTTTCAACAGGGCAGCATTTATTCATTGATCATTGCGATTGAGTATTGCGATAGCTCACTTTTTTCTTTCTTTTCAAATTCGGTATCAATATCGATGATGATAAAATGCTTATACCTAGGGCAATGGTCGCAATTCGAAGCAATGATCCGTTTTGACGTGCTCTTATGGCTACTTTTCTTCCCCGATGTTTGGCATTTCCATGAGATTTGGGCCCAACACCACCTAACGCACCAATTCAGCTGATCAGGATCCTTTGCAATTGTGCTCCCCGGAATGAAACTAACTATGTACCTACATGTAACCTTGGAATCCCTGGCATATCAATTCGGTCCTCTGTAAGAAGTAGGAGGGGCTGGCCACGAGACTACAATTCGGTAGGCAGTCTCACTCCCAAATTCAGAAAGTCCACTTTAGGTAGCCTCGCACTTTAGGTACTTAGTCTCCGATCGATCGCAACGAGACTAGATCGCACATCAGCACACATCTCCAATCATGGCAATTGCAATTGACTAGATCCGCATACCTAATCCAGCAGTAAACACAAAAACCACACCCTCCCCTCCCCTCCCCTCCCCCGCCAATTACGAGCTCACAACTCAACTACGTAACTCCCCCTCCCCCCTCCCCCTAATTTAAGGAAATAATTGCCGAGTTTCCCATAGGCATGGAGATCTTTTTTTGCAATAAAGCTCAAAGGGTTAAGGCTAAGGATAAGGGATAGGGATATATTAATTGCCGTGTTATATACTATACCCACACTCGAACCAACCGGTAGGTAGAGAGCCGTGAAGGGAAGGGATTAGGTAGATTAGATAGATTAAATACACACCCAAATCCATTTATCTGTACTTGAAGCTACCTACTTTTGGGGGGGTTGTTTGAAGATGTGTACTTTGGGCCCTAGGTACATGTATGTACCTAAGTAATAAGTAGCTATAGGCATGTAGCTTAGGGGACTGGACACGAGACTAAGGGGACAGACCGAGGTCTAGGTACCTTAGGTACTTGGGTAGCTATATGAAGTGCATGTGCCGCCGCGGGGGAATATGCCTAGGTACTTAAAGAGGGAGGGGAGGGGGAGGAGAGGGGAGCGAAACTTAGTCTCGTAGCGAAACTACATCGTAAAAAGCCCTAAACGAACCAGAAAAAGAATGCTGAAACCGAAACTTAGCGAGCGAGCGAGCGCCCTGCAGGCCATTCATTCATTCTCTTCACTCCAAGCTTAAGCTTCTCCTTGAAACCAATCTTTCTCAAGATGGTGATGATGGGGGTGCATGTACATACTTACATGTTACTTGGTACCTAAAGACTGTATGTACCGGTACCGTTACCCCGCCTTTTTCTCGGGTACAGTGCGGTGTTCGAACTTGAAGAAACTTCGAAAAAGGAATAGGCCTAGGTAGGTAAAGGTGAAGGGTGGAAAATGGGATTCCCGGGAGGAGTCATAAGAGCTACCAAAGTACCTAAGTAGGTAGGTAAGAGCTCAGTAGTTATAGTGAATTGAAGTGGTGCACATGCTTTCCACCCCTTCACCTGACTCGAGAGTTCTTGGAATTTTGAATACAATACCTCTAGATCTTGCTAAAAATGAATATAGCACTCCCTCAAAGTCGAAGAAAGCTTTACGGATACATCTTTCGAAATGCATGTTAACAAGATACATAGGTCCGTGCAAATATTAATGTCTGGCTCTCCAATTCCAATACTTATTCCAAAAGTAGGGCTCGAGCTCGAGCTCGAAGTCGAGTTCGTATTGCATCTGCAGCCTAAAAAGTTTTACATAATACCTACTTGAGCAGGCAAAAATCCTATAGC
Source organism: Peziza echinospora (assembly GCA_024516245.1). Classification (NCBI taxonomy): domain Eukaryota; kingdom Fungi; phylum Ascomycota; class Pezizomycetes; order Pezizales; family Pezizaceae; genus Peziza; species Peziza echinospora. Next base: position 524,053 of record JAJLQT010000022.1, on the reverse strand, counting down.
ACCATTAATTGCCAGCCTCCTTTGTTCCATTTCTTTTCTTTTCCCACGAGCTCCCCTATCCCCTAGTCAGTGCATATACAATTGCAAGGTAGATATAATTGATCGATGAGACATCTGTGGCGCACGCGGCTGGACATAGGAGGCGAGACTGGGAGGTATGTATGCTTCGAATTCTACGATTACGTACTAGACATTTGTTGGGGCCTCGACCAAGGCCGTGTGTAACTCATAGAATCGAATCAAATCAATTGAACTCGAGAACATATGCATGTTATTTACCTATAGCCATATGCATAGGTAGGCCTATATCGGATTTAGTTTTTTGTTTTTTCTTGCAAGTAAAAAAGAAATCCAAGCTAAGGGATATCGATCCATGGCCATTGATCAGAAGTATACTGGCAAGCAGGACTGCAACATCTAGTCTCGTGCCCTGCAACATCAAGTCCTGCCAAACCCCAATAGAGCAGTAGCCAAGTCGACGTAGGTAGTTGGCTATGCTACTTCATTGAGCAGTGTATCCATATAGCAGGTATGATCTATTTCGGTACATCCTTCTTCCTTCTTCCGGATTAACCTATCGATCTCGATATCTCCAACTCCCAATCCGGTATTACACTCCACCCACCTATACTTCCTTGGAAGTACATAAGTAGTTTTCACTAGCCACTCTACTGCCCAATATTGCAATCGCAAGCTCCGGCCGGAGCTCAGCACCCTCAAAGTCTTCCAATATAGCCAAATACGAAAGCTCAATATATGCAACTCCCATGAGACCAGCAACTCCCGCAACACCGGTAACTAGGTAATAAGCTAAAGCTACATACCGCATATCCTCCGGATCCACTAGGCAAAAGTAGGATGGAGCAGCTGGAGGGGTTGGAGATCAAGCTGGGTTTTCGTCAAACATCAGACCATATTTGTGTGTGGGCCCCCCTGGGGAGCATGGGGGCCCGGGGGGGGAGAGTTCCGTTATTGGACTAGCCTGTACTCGAGTACTCGAGTATGGTATATAACTACAATATAGATTAATATCATGTATTTATTATGTATCCTCATGCACACGCACGGAATTTGCCGTAAGGCTAACTGTGTTTGGAGGGTGGTATATATTGATGTTGTTATCGAATTCAGCGTTATATCACATCACTCGTCCGGTGGCTGACCGGGTATATGGTAGATATTCAGATATTGGATCGATATCATATATATGTACCTAGGTATAGAGCAGGTAGATGTTCGTGCACCGGCCGTCGGCCACGGGGGTGGTGGGTGGCCATGGGTGGCCGCGGAAGGGCGCCGGTGGGATGCAATTGGTCGAATTTGTCTGGTTGTATATCGCGGATATCTCTTTTCTCAATTGGTGAATTAGCTATAGGAAACTATAGGTAATTTTGTTTGAAAAATTATCAAGAAATACCAATAATAATAACAAGGTGAGTTAAGCAAGCGGGGCCTCAAATCTATGGTAGGTATAGATTCATAGGGAGTATATCTGGGTACGGGAGGTCAGCAATATATTTAAGGCACGGCCCGCCAAAAGTAAGCAAAGTAAAATCTTTATCTTCCAACGATGGGGGTGATTGGTAGGATCTTTGAGCAGTTTGGGCGGCTAGGAGGGGCCTGGAACTGGTAAGATCATTCGTAGGTGTGTGTGGTGGATATAATGTTTCGTGTCTGGGTATAGGCTTGCAGAAACAGCCAGCATCAGAGTAGGAGGTGGGTATCGATTTCTAGCTTCTCAGTTAGCCAGAGTCGATTATAATAGAGGTAGTATATATTTTGCGAAATTCATCAGTGAAAGCTGCCCGCAACCAATTAGCATCACCATGCAGTAGATATAGAGAAACAATACATACATCTGTGTAGGTACGCTATAAGCCATGTTTGACATATATTATGCACAATATAGCTGAGATGTGACTGGGTATATTGCAAATTGAAAGAATTTGGGCGCCCAAACCTTCGATAAGTGAGGGGTATATATGAGGGTTTGCATTCTAATTAGTATTGCATTAGCCTCGTCCCCAGGCGTTTTAAGCCTGGGGTCAGGTGACCAGATGACTAAGCATGCATGCACTAGCGCCGCGCACGCCAAGAAATGTAGATAATAGATTAGAGTTTGAATAAACGCCTGGAGTCATTGTTGAAAAAAAATCACGACCAATCACAACAGCTGTCAAATCATCCCGGAGTCACTTGAACTGTGAAGACACATGGATCAGGACGAATATGAACTGCGAAATCAGAGGATTCCGCGAAATAAGGTGCCAGGGGAGCGCCACAATGCAGACTTAGCACCCTTGTACGGAGAACTCCGGCGATTAGGCGCGATCGAGCCACCACTCAGGAATCAAGAGAAAAACATTAAACTGGGTATAATCTCCGAGGTGTTGAAGGCATGTGGTTACAGAAATATCTTTGAGGTGTTAGAAGATGAACTAGTGAGCGAAGATACCGATAGCCGGAAACGATGCACCTTTTTCTTCACCAATGGAGGCTTCTCAAAATTTATTGTGAGATGCTCTGAGTACAGACTATTCATGCGAACCGGATCAAACCCTACCTCTAGGGCGAAATTAAGCACAGGAACCCTCAAAGGCATCAAGATGTTGAAGATATTAGAGCCGGCAGGTTTTGATGTGCTTTTGTCGATGGTGCAGGCAAAGGTTGAAGCAGAGATGGAGCAACTATCGAATTCGTCGATTATGAGGCGACAGATGAAAGACTTTGACCCAGATTACATAGCGAATTTCTCGCTACAAAGATTAGCCCAGGAGCAACTACGAGAAGCGCCAGTGCTATCCACAATCCTCAGAGGGCTTGCAAATATTGATGTGGGAGAGACAGGTGAAGAGGTGTGGGATAAGGAGGTAGAAGAACGGGAAATAGAGGAGGGCGACAGGGATGGAATAGGCGCAATACCAAGATATAGTGGGGGTGGGGGGATAAACAGATTAGCAGGCAACGACGAGAGTGGCGACGAGAGTGGAGAGGAGGAGATGGAGAAGAGGGGGCATGTTGTGATGTGTAGAGGAGCAGGGGGGAAACGGGACTTGATGGTATCCACGGCGGTCAATATTTTGTGCTATGCAAGGAATCAACAGGTCAATGCTTTCCAAGGGATGTCCGGCTACCTGGGTTTCGCGAGCAATATGCCAAAACGGATACAGGATAGCTATCACAAAATCGGCTTGAGTGTTTCATACGAATCGATATTGAGAATCATCGACGCCAACGCAGAAGCTTCCCAAAGGAAATTTGAGCAGGCGGCCGCTGAAAGGCCTTTCAACCCATGCTATGATAACCTGAATATTTTTATGAACGTCAAAACCACGCGACTCGAAAACAGAGCAACCCAAAAGAACTATACAACAGGGTATTTTCAATGCATTGACAGCAACGACGTACCAAAGGGAATGAGAATAATGCCTGCAGAGTGGGCAGGGAGGGACAAAGTCAATGAGTTGAAGGTAGAGGACCTATTGGTGACTCCGGGAGTGCTGGATCATATGCGGGCCGCATCGATATTCCACATATACGAAGTGCTCCGGAAAAGATATGGGGCCGAAATGGATCCACAGGCAGGGAAGAAAAAGAACGGTGCCAAAGGAAAAGGCAAGAAAAGGAAAAGAGGCCTTGAGGAAGAAGAAGTGGCGGAAATCGCGGGAGAAAGGGTACAGAGAAATGTGGCACAGGAAAAGGACAAGAGAAAACCTGTCGAAATGGCACCACAGATCCCGGTTTTAAATCAATTGCCTGTGAGAAAGTCAGAAATATACACGATGCTGATTCTAGATATGAATGAAGCGCGAGTGGCAGCAAATATCGAGATTATCAAGGCTGTAATGAAAGAGGCAGGCATAGGGTTGGATGAGGGGTTGGAAGATAAGCTAGTGATGTTCAAGGGGGATTGGTTGACGGCCAGGAATATAACAAAGGCTGTATTCGAGCGACTGGAAGAGGTGAAACCGGCAGACTCTTTACAGTGGGTCGAACCAGTGATAGGTTTGTTCCATCTGCAGATGAACATCCTGAAGATGCTGATGACAAGCCATTGGGGGAACGGCAAGGAGCCAGCGTCTTTGAAAAGATTTGTGATGGCTTTGGGGAGGAATAAATCAGGAGGGGTTGACGAATCGGTAAAGGATTTCCGCGCGAGTGATCGCTTCTTCAATGATGTGCTAGATGGACAAATCATCTCCAAGGTGATGAGTAAACTCAGTGTGGAAAGCAAGACGGAATTGGTAACACGCCTGCAAAAAGGGGATTGGATGGAAGAAATTCAGGACATGGTTTATGAAATCTGGAATGTGGTACAGGTTGAGCGAATGCGCTTTGACGGAGAAGGGGGAAAAATACCTGAAGAAGAGAGAGATCTTGTGTACGAGAACGGCCTGTTATTCCTTCAGCATGGCATGAGCTATAGAGAGTATGCACATGCGATCTCATGTGGGGATACTGGACGGGTTGGATGTGTGCTAGAGGTGTGGACAACACTTTTGCAGGGGTCCGGGAAGGCTGTGAACTATCCAGCCGAAATGCTGCATTTAATGGCCTGTCTCAAGCGGCTGTGGAGTCCTGGCCTAAAGTCCATTTGGATTAAATATTGTCTGGTTAATCCTTCCGGAAAAGCAGGAGGATGGATGCCTGATGACTTATTCTGCGAATACGTTATCAGAGAAAACAAAGCCAAATTCAAAGCAAGCACAAATTCTTCCACAGACGGGTTCCTGAGGGAAAAGGTGGCCAGGCAGATAATTTCCTTCAGAGACGCCAAACAGATGATGTACAGAACAACAGGGGCAACAAACTACTACACCAAGTCGAGGATTGTGCAGTCGGTAGCCGATATCGGAAAGGTGGTGGTAGCATTAGTGCAGGAAAAAGTCCATGAGAGGCAACCTGTGAGATATAGGCGAGTTGGAGAAGACAGGTACAGGGAAGTACCGGATTTGTTTGCGGACGGCACAACGATGTTGATGACCGGAAAGCCATTGGCTACATATTTGTCTCGTGCGCGCGCAAATTGGGGCAAGCTCTCTTTCTTGGAAAAGGGAGCAGAAGAGGAGGGAGAGGGGCCAGGTTTGGACGATGAGGATAGTGATGATGATGATGATTAATTAGAAATATACGTTATGTATGTACATGTAGATGATGCAAATCGTGTGATATTATCGCTGAACAGATGCGCCGAACAGATGCAAAGAGACAAGACGTAAGATGCTTAACCAATCTGAGAGCGCATGAATACTAACTCGGAGTCCTCGACTTTGGGCTGCTTGGAGGAGTGAGAAGATATGTCGCCGAGTACACGTCTCCTTCCCTTTGTTTTTGACGCTTTGGGTGTAGACAAATTTCCTCCGGTCGCGCACAAATTTCCTCCGGTCGCGCGGCATCGGGGAGTACCAGGCTGAAGTCCAGAGGGTCCATGGTCACCAATTGTGGTTTTGGCAATGGAGATGGGGACTTCGGTGTCGGCGTGGAGGTTCGTAAGGGGTGCCTTTGAGCCTTCCGCGATTTCGAGACCGGAAGTACCAGGCGCGATCTCCTGGGGCAAAGTGGGGAGGACGTTTTCCTTGTTATCGGCCTCTTGAGTGTGGAAATCTCTGGTTAGCTTGTGTGGAGTTTTTGGTAAAGCCATGCGAGTACGAACAGCTTTAGAAGACGTCAAACGTAGTTCTATAACCTGGGTTGCTTTGGCAAGAGCTTTTGCAGCTATAGCTTTGGCATTTTCCTCTTGTTGGGCGATTCGCTTGTCGCGCAGGGCGATCCGACGTAGGTGTTTGGGATTGTTGAGATCCAATTCATTGTCGGGTATCCTTTTCCGTTTCTGCGTTGGAGTAGATATGTTTGGAGGAGGTGGAGCGGATGACGGATGCGACGGCGTGGATGGTAAGGCAAGTGATGACTTTTGAGTTGGGGCGGATGGAACTGTGAGGTCGTTTCCGGGAGTGTCCTGTTGAGGCAGCCCAGGAGTAGGCAGAGGGGACGGGCTAATGCCACAAAGAGCATCGTATGATACGGGGGGGAGGGAATCAAAAAATTCAGGGCACCCTTGCACCGGTCGGGGGTTTCGTGTGGATTCCAGAGTCTGAAGAATATCGAAAACGTATTCGCCGATAGGAGCATACTGGAGGGGGACCTCGGAGCCGATTTCTCTTTGTAGATCTGAAAGCGATTCAATTCGCATGCATTTTGCTGATATCAAATCCATAATGGTCCTAGGAAAGAACTGATTTATGGATACCTGGCGATGGCAGAGATCAGTAGAGTTGTATAAAGAACTTCTTAATGCAATTAAATTCTTAAGACAGGCGATTTTCATAGCAGCCGGCGTCGGTCTGCCTCGAGTTTCTTTGACGATTTGTGAGTTCGCAAGCAATTGTTGTATCTGACTCTCCTTAAACTGAACGGTATACTCATATTTGAGAGAATCGGTGAGTGAAAAGCCTTGAAGGGTAGCAGGTTCATCGGGCGCGGAAGAGTTGGCCAGAGCACAATTGTCACAACATGATGATAAATCATCAGCCTCGTCGAATGCTTGGAGGTCGTTGAATTGAAAGAGTATGCACTTCCGGCGGCAACCGTGTGTGTTGATATACCAGGCGACTCCAGGATCAATCTTAGAAATTGGCGAATTCCCCCTGGAAAGGATCAAGTTGTTCCTGAATTCTGTGGTTTTCTGATCTGGTAAGCATGGCGATTGAAATCCGAAAAATGGTAACCCAGATTTTGATGGCGAATCGTTATCCTGGGACAAGATGTGTTTATCCTCAACAAACAGTATGGCCACTCCCATTAGCGAACGGTCACGAACGCACCTGCCAGAACGTTGCCAAAGTTCTGCAAGGGTAAGGTGCTTCTCAACCTTCCAAATCAGGGTCCGCCGAATATCAGCCAAATCGAGGCCCATTCCGCAAGCCTCCGTACACACAATGATCCGACAGTCACCTTCCTGCATCGATTCAATGATGTCTTCCCTTGTTAAACCTTCCAAATGCCCATGGTAGGACCTCACAATGGAAACCGAATCCGGCGATAACGCTGCTGGTAATAACGCTCTGAGGTATTGAGCCATGGCTACAGTCTCAGAACAATCGTCAATAAAGATCATTGTTTTTGGTATCTGCCATCGCGCGGTTATGCCCTTTCCGATCACAAAGTCCAAATCTTTGTAACTTTTAGGGTGCTTTATCCTTGCAACAACTAAGGAAATGTTATCCCTTGATGTGGTTTGCTGGTAAATGTATGAAGGATTGTTCATTCCGAGAGACGTGTGTACGTAGCTCAAGACGGTGGGCACCATAGTTGCAGAAAAGACCCCAATTGGCACCTTTGGGAACAAAGCTCTCAATGTTCCCAAATTCTTGTATTCCGGCCGGAAGCCAGACTCCCCCCACTTCCATATGCAATGTGCTTCATCGATGGCGATTGCCTTGAGATGTTTGATAAAAGTGCATCGTCGATGATCATGGGCTATCGTTCGCCAGAAAGGCGATCCTGATGACAGTAGTATTTCAGGAGAGGCGTAGACAATCCGGACGTGCTCTGTGCATTGTCAGTAAAGTTTTAACCAGCAGGGCAATTCTAACTCACCTCTTTTTAATTTCGTCCAGATTTCCGGATCTTCCAAAAGTGTGTCTTCCGTGAGCGCGATTGCTTTGATTCCCATCTCGTTCATACGTTCCGCCTGTTGATTTGCTTTAGCACTTCCTGTTCCAATGAATCACTTGGGGACCTTGATCTCAAACCTGTTGATGTGAGATAAGTTTCAATGGAGAAATGACAAGGACGCTTGACTTTTCCATTTGTGTGACCATTTGGAATACCAATGATTTTCCGGAACCGCAACCAGCAACCACAGCAATATCCCTTCCCCCAATCATACTTGCAGACATCATCGCTTGCCATTCTTTCGGTGGAAATCCGAACGTTTGTTTCCCTTTTCTATTTAACGCCCGCATCACATTTTCTTCTTCCGGAGTCATCTGCTCCCTGTCCATCGATATCCACTTGGAACCTTGCTCCCGAGCTGGCTTCCGACGTGGACTCGAGCCCCCTCCACCTTCAAAAATCGCGGAAATGTCTTGTAAACGTAAATCTGGACCATAGTCGCTCTCCTCAATCGATTCCGATCGTCGAATCTGCTTTTCCGCGCCCGCGGTCGGCTCCGCGGCCATTGTGCCGCGTTTGTGGCTATCCGGCTCGGAAGTTTGGTTCAGGGCTCCGCCGGCCAGCCCCTCCCCCGGAATCGCCTGTAAGCTGTCGGAATCCATTTTTGAGAACTTTCTGGGTTATTTCCCTGTGGTTCCCCGCATGATTAGTGTCAGCTCATCTGCCCTGCTTAATTTTGCCCACCTGCTATATGGTGTTTTGCAGGCGAACCACCACTTCCTGTCGGACACTTGAAATAACAGCTCCATTTCTGTCATGGGGTTACACTTACCTTGACTTTCCGATTTCTGCTTTCTATAGGTTTTTCCGATGGATATGTCTGGATTCCGCTGTCAATGTTTGGTGATATTGTTGTTTTCGTTGATCTGCACGATTGTTCTTAGTGATATCGCGATGCTATGCACGCCGGTAAACCTTAAATTTTCAATGTGCTCATACGGTCTCACACTTTTCTACACTTCTCCTTTGAATTTGTATTTCACAGGACCAAGTCGCCTCCCCCCCCCTCCTTTCCTGCGCGGACGATTTCTAGAAGCCGTCGTCATCTCTTGACATTTTTGTTCCCTTAGACAATGCTGTTTCCACAGAATTTCCACGTCATAGGTTCCCAATTGAATTACAAGCTCGTCTTTTCTAATGATATGTATAATCGACGATTTTTAATTGTCTATGTAGGTAGTGCAATGAATGTTCCTATTCTTAACTCCAGGCTACTACTTCCCTTCTCGGGCGGATAGATACGTTTTCCGCCGTTAGATTGGGCTCCCTTATTCGCCCCCTCCTTCCACTTTCACTCGGCCTTGATTATATCACTACCTGCTCATATTTTGCCTCCTAATAGGGCTCTTTTCACAAATATGTTATATATTATTCATTATTTTTGTTCGAACTACATTAATTGTTCATGAAAACATGAATCTGAATACATTCTTCTCATCTCATCTTCATAAAGGTCTCTCCGGTTTCATAGGGCAGACCCATTAACCTTTACCTCAAGAAGCCCTATTTTGTACCCTCGTCGCCGTCCCTCTTCCTCGCCGCCCTTCTTCCTCTTCATGCCCCCCCCTCTCGCCTACTCTCTCCCTTCTGAGATCCATCCGCCCCACACATTTCGTGATCAATTGCCCCTTTCACAGACTCCTCCTACCATAAACAATTTCCACTAAAGTTGCATGAGCCCCACTATACTATTTTCAGGTTGACTTCTCATATTACTAAACTGGCTTCCACCCACTGTTCCGTGGCACTTCCTCCTTTACAACTCCATCGTTCTGGTCCCCCCCTAGTTCTTTTGCCTCCTTTGGGTCAGCCTTCCTCTCAATTCCACTAAGGTTTGCTCTGCTTTGTGTCCCCGCCCCTGCTGCCGTTGTTGCATTTTCCACGCTTGCACTTGGCTTATTATCATAATCAGCAAGTTGATGCTGTATTTGAGCAGACGATTGCGTGGGGGTTTGCTCCCTCAGTGTTGCCGACCTGCCGGTACTGGATGCTCGGCTTGTTGGCCCTTGGTGGGGAATTGCATTGACCATCTCCGGAATAGGCATGAACGAATTCATCATTTGCTGCTGGAGCATTTGTTGCTGCTGCATCATCTGTTGCTGCATCATCATTTGCTGCATTTGGGGCGTCAATCCTCCAGGTTGTCCTATTTGCTGCATCGGCTGCCCCATCATTGGCATCATCCCCCCCATACCCCCATATCCTGGCATAAACATATGCATAGGTGAATATTGCTGCATCGTCCCAGCCATCGTTCCAGGCCTCGTCCCAGCATTTTGCCCCATATTTCCCACGCTTACTCCATTCGTCCCCGCCCCTCCCTGCATAAGTTCTTCCTTTTTTTTATGCACTGTGCCACTGACTCGTTTCTCCTCTCCCAACAATTGACTGATCTTCTCCTTCCTGTACTTCAAGGCTTGCTCCATTTGATCGATCCCTGCCAATTCTGCGTTGCATCTTTCAATTTCAAGGTTTATAGCATACACTCTCGACTCCTGCATCATCTTGTAGTACATGACTTCCTGTCTTGTTAAGGATATCTTCCCCCAAATCGTGCTTTTTGCGTACTCATTCGACAGCCGATTTGCGTATTCGTTAGGTGTAGCTTTCCGTCCTCTGAGGATGGTGTCTGTGAAACTTTCCGCTTCGATTTCCATACGCAGTTGCTTCTCGAGTTTCGCCTGGTAGTCTCGCTCGTATTCGGCTTGTGCTTTTTCTGCGTATTCATTGGCCAATTTCATCCACTTCTCCTCGTCCACGTCTGGCACATCGTAATCGCTTGTTTCCCCGTTGCTCTGCGCCTCTGCTGCCTGTGGTGATTCTGACCTGCTTGCCGGTTCATTGTTTGTTGCATGGGATCCATCCTCGGACTCATCGTCGCTTTCCTCTTCCATTTTTTCCGCTTTCTGCCCCTGGGTATTGTATGCGACCAATCCTCTGTAGCCTTTCTCATAGTATAAACGGTAGTCCGGAACCTCTCTGAAGGCAACCCACTCCTTGCACAAAGTCTTACTCCCTGCAAGATCCTTCACCATGGCCCTTGTGTTGTAACTGCCTTTCCGTGCTCCCTCAGAATGAATGTAGAGTAGGATCAATTCCATGGCAGATTCTCTTGTCAGCTCCATGATGGCGTCGCCTGCGTCGTACCTCAACCATCCCAGCCTGGTTTCACATATGTTGTATGGAAGATCCTCCGTCTCCAGGTAGAACAGCAATCGACCCCAGAAGTCTATGTTCTCAAGGCGTCCGAATCGTAGACCCTCGCTACCCCCCCAAGTGATACTTTCCCCTTCTTTGTCCGGCTTGACTGGGTTTGGATGGTGTTTTATTTTGCATTCGTGCGCTCTTGACATCCAGGCTTTACCAGCGTCGCTTTCCAGAAACTGTTTTCCGTACATCTCCACTTTGCGTCGCAAGGTTTCGACAAATGCACTGTATGTTGTCTCATAATGTGCTATGAGATCGGCCTCATATGCCTGCAATCTGGCTGGCACCAGTTGATTGAAGATCACTTCCCTCTCGTCGGCGGGGAGTCCACGCTTGCGCATAAATAATTGTGCAAAGAACACATTGATTCTCCCTAATATGGCAATACATTTATTTGTATTAGCATCCAGCGCGTTTCTTGCTCCTAGTTCAATCTCCCCCCTGTCCACTCACCTTTCCAATCCGCACTATCCTGGGATCCCTTCATTAGCTCCACGATTTGAGTGTTCAACTCCAACCCTGTCCTTGTTGTCCCGTGGCCAGTGCTAATGGTTTCTTCCAGGTCAACCAGGGTGTCGCTTGGTCCAGGCTTGACCCTTACTGCGGTCTTGGTCCCCCTTACTCCCTTTGCTTTAACGCGCTGCTCTTCTTCCAACCCTGGCTCAATCTTGATGGCTACCTCTTTTCCCTTATTTGGCGTCTTTCCTCCAACTCCCATAGGCGCTTTGCCGCCCACCTTGATTGCCTTTCCCACTTTGCCGTGGGCGGCCTTCTTTTCTGGCGGAGACGGTGACGGCTCCTCGGATGCCACACGTTTTGCTGCTGCTGATCGAGTGGTCATTTTTCGCGGGAATTGGATGGCGATAACTGGATTGGATGCGGAATGGATGTTATGGTTGGGCTAGATGGCTACTGATTTGAAGTTGTGCAATGTACAACGTCGCGATTTTGCGAGAATTTGACTCCAGGCGTTTATTCAAACTCTAATCTATTATCTACATTTCTTGGCGTGCGCGGCGCTAGTGCATGCACGCTTAGTCATCTGGTCACCTGACCCCAGGCTTAAAACGCCTGGGGACGAGGCTAGTATTGCATGGCCAGCCTTGAATTTCAATTTGGATGCAGTTGGCATGTATACCTTCAAATTTTAACGACAATTTTGACCATTCTCAGCGCTCGAGAGCGTATGCACGAGTTTTGATAAAAGCTGTTCATCGACATATAATTTATTTGAGTTAAGGATTCGGGAAATTCCGTAGTCTGGGCACGAGAACAGGAAATTCCCATGACCATATCAAGACGTCTACTTTCTTCTAGTTCAAAATTTATGTAAACAATTCTGAGAAAAATAGCATTTCGCGAGAGGAAAAACCACAGGAAGTATGCGTTTCATGATCACTCACATTGAGAGCGTATGCGAGCGCTTACACCGCACAAACCCCTTCAGCACGCCCTTACCTCCACCGCAACCCATGATTTTTTTGGCGCAGTTGTGTGAATAAAAGTTATGTACCGACATGTTTCGGCAGACATGCTCAAGGACATGTACAGTAACTGAGTCAAATATTATCAGCATAATCATCACGCCAAACTGTTCTTGGACATACACGCTATAACGAATTTATGGCTCATATAGGCCGTCCCTCTTTCTTTTTTATCCTGAATTTTTTGTCTTCGGATCTTGTAATTTGCCCGGCGGCTTCGGGATGTTTGGCAGATATCCGGATCCCAGTGTTTGTTGTTTAGACACTTGCAATTTTTGTGTATAAATGTACCGGTGCTTAACCTGTCAAGCCTGGGTGGGTATTCTCAAAAACCTCGGTACCTAGATGAGTATCTGTTTATCCTCCTAGTTCCGATATATTGATAGAGATTATTCGTACAATAAGCGGCTCGAGAGACCTAAGGGGGCTAATTGTTGGAACTGGCTGGGGATGGTTATTTGTTTGACGGAATCGATTGCGGGGTTTCAAGCCTGGTTCAACGTTTTTCCGTTGTATATATCTAGCACGCGGATTGGATAAGTGCACCGATGGTATCGATACCGGGCCAAATCAAGTCAGTCAAAAGTCCGGCGAATTGCATGACAATTTCAACATACCAGCCATTCTTTGGAGTTAGAGGCGCAATTACGCCTCCATTTCTGGGATATGGTGAATTAATATTCCTATTAGGAAAAAATAGTCAGTTTAATGATCACGGGATACCACGGTGATTAGGCAATTGAAGTAGTGACCCACTTACATTTAGCTTCGATCTTGATATTGGATTGCTGATTGCAGATCGCCTTAACATCTCTTTACTCCGTAGCCTTTATGATCATGCAGGTACCGCACAATTTCTGTATCCATCTGGCAGATGACCAGCTACGGTAGCACTACGGCCGTTTAAGATCCTTGAACAATGGGTCCGTAAATCCAACCCCTTCACTCCCAAAATAACAAACACATCCCCTTCTCTTTCCAAATAGAGTGAGAATTATTATCCAGACCACGTGAGTAATTCGGTGGCTGTAAAATCTCTTCATGAACCCCTTATAGTACCATTTACCCGACCGATAATTGTAGAGAATATCAGATGTCTTGCTTGCAGTATTCTTCTTCCATTTAAATTCTTCAACTGATGAAAGTGATCACAATCGAATCACATACATATGCTCATCTCCCAGTGGCTGGATGGGATGTAGATAGAAGCTCGTACCCGGACCCTCGTAGAGGGATGTAGAGGTGGTATATCGAATACTATTATAGCCATCATGCTTGTTCTTGGCCTCTTGCTCATGCATGGGAATTCACATTGATGCAGAATTGCGATCGCCGCATCACTTCTGCTGTTGTAAGGATGTTGATGGCATCCGAGTTGAAAATTTTCTCGTACAAGAAAACGGTCAAGATGACCCAGAAGCCGGACCTGTTGATAATTTGTGACCATGATTGGTAGATCATGTGTAAGCAGCATCAAGGCTCATTTGTAACGCAAAAAATGGTGTGCAACCAACTCCAATTGCTAATGTTGCTCGGAATTTAGGGGAAATTGAACATATCGAGTAATAATGTATGTATCGAGCTCACCTCTCCTAGTTCTTTTCAACAAATGACAAGTATGCTTGGATAAAGCGTACATCGGTAACGAGACTACGTAAATCGATAGCCTTGAATGTCCTAATCTAGTTTAGCAAGTGACTTTCATTTAGTGTACAATTTCGGGTCGCTCTGAAGGACATTGGATTCAGTGTGCGCAGACTGCCGGGAGACTGGTTCAAAATATTTCACGTGAAAGCTTAATTTCATGAGAAATTCAAAGAAGTTAGATCAGAACATTATTGCCCTATATAGTTACCTAGGTATGGAAAGTTCCGCCTCGAAGGGATAAATCTCATTGTAAACGCATAAAAACGGTTTTATGGAGTAATCTTAATCCCACGGACTGGGCACTGGGGCGTCTTGGATAGGTTAGCTTAATCAGATTATGGATGCGCATGCCGAGATGGCTCTTATTTTCTGTCTGATAAATATTTGCGAAGGGATGCACATGAGTGAACGATATGCTTGTCCTTGCTCGGCATAATTCTCATGATTATATGCTGCAATGATCTTCGCCCCGTTTTCGCCCCGTTTTATTATCAGTAGATTCGAGAGAAGTCTTTTTCTTGAGGAAATTGCATACTTTATCGTAAGCGAGCTGATCTGGAAGGACTTGAGAATGGCCCTCAATCATTATCCCCAAAGTACCAGATATATTGCCCATGATTCGAAGAACAACAGGCCCATGGAAATTCAGTCTTGATCAATGTGAAGCCAGAACAGGGGCTTCATTCTTTGTAGCCGCGCGCAGACGGTTGTCTTTAAGTCGGAATCCCATATCCACTGTTTGAAACTCTCTGGGGGGGTAAAGAGAAAGGTTTTCAAGAGCACAGACATAGGACATCATGTTTTTCCTCCCCGGCTTGGTTTTGGGCAGCGAAAAGAATTCGGGGCGTCTGCCAGTACCGCGGTGCAGCCCTAGCTGTAAAGTGTGTATATGTTGTGACAGACGCCTGTCGCTGTTCCACTATAATTGTTACTCCAGAGCAGGGTACGGCAAGGTACTGATTTGCTAGGGCTCTCGCTGTGCCGCATGGATTGGTGATAGTTCTCTGGCCATGGGGGGTACCATGGATTGGAGATGGTTGGACTTTGGGGTTGTCTGGAGTTGCCAGCGCCACGGCGCTGGCAGAAGGTGGGGTACGTCTGCGATTACTCGATTACTTGTTGGGTAATGTGGAGGTCATGTCGCTAGCCGAGTCGACGTCTTACTCAATGTGGTAATGGCAGCTGGTCTAGGCGAACGAAGATGTTTGCCCCACAGCAATCTCGGTTAGTCTCTGGAACATGAGGCAAATTCAGAGACATGTCAACGTATAACGTTATCGTTGTTTTAACGGCCTGAAATGTGACGACTTTTGACAGCACCCGTGTCGAGATTGGCACTTGCATTGAAATCGCCCGAAGACTATGAGGGTTTGGGTTAGGCTCTCCGAACTGAATCAATCACACAAATGTCAAATAACATCCTGGCTCTGGATCCGGAGCGTCAAGTTCAAACCAACAACACAACATTCTGCACGTGAGACTTGCGGTGCCCACGGCTTGTGGATGAATAAGGGTTTAGGGTAAGTAGTAAGGGTACACTTTTCTAGAGTTGGAATAACTAAGATCGTTGCAGTGTGAATACTTAGCTGGTGAGTGCAAGGTAGGAATGTGGGGACGAGCTAGAGTGAAACTCAAAATTGGAAAACAAACTACGAAAATCGTTTAGTTCTGTCCACGGCTCATATTACGTCGCCGGCAATGTCATTGGGCCCAAACAAACCAACTTCAAATTGACAAAACAAAGCCCTTAATTTATTTACCTACATATAGCTCTCAGCAATCTTCCTCCAAACTGAACGTCACATATGTATGCGCACGTGCCCGCATGCATATGCACAATCTACAACAAACTTTATATGACCTCCAACATTTAATAATTACGTAAACATAAGGTACCGTCTGCAGCTGCAGGCCTCTAGTAAACATAAGGTACCGTCTGCAGCTGCAGGCCTCTAGTAAAACTAGCCTCGAGACCTGGAGTAAAACCATGTAGGACACTCGAGCTCCACCAAGCTTACAAATTCTAGATTGCATGGAAATATGTGCGCACGTTTTCTCATAGCAACCTGGTTTCAAAGTTACAGTTGTCATATATATGCGCGATGAGTTTGATGTTGTATGCAGTTCCTGTAAGTATACCCAGAGCCTCTATAAATACATACTTTAGAAATTTTCCATGCCGTTACAGTTGCAACTATAACAGTATGTTGTGAAGGGTAAGGCACATTACTATACTACCATGTATATTCGCAACTCATTTTTCTCGTGCCCAACTGATTCCTTCGGTGATACTTCAATCCTACTTCTTCTCAATCAGGCTACTTCTCAAATAGGAAGTCTCGACCGCGCTTCTTGTGTGCAAGTCCGCGCTGTTGTTGCTTACGAGACTACTTATAGAGGTATGTTGCTTACCTGGTAAAGGTTGAAGCTTAATTCCCACGTATGCTTTAAATTCCATGATATCGATATCGATGCGCGAGGGTCTGGATCTATATCCCCAAACCAGCATATTACGACAAAATTATAGTAAGAGATCGATGATATATGAGCTTAGGTGCATGCCACATTATTTATAATGAGGTTAGGTTTAAGTATGTTGGTCTGGTGATTCAGAACCAACGGAGAGAGCTCTGACCATATATGCGAGGGGGGGTTATAAGTAACGCAAGTTATCAAAATGCATTACTGCTTATGATCAAGCTCGACCGAGAGTTACATACCTACCCACATCTTTTCATCATGGAATATTTCTAGTATTGATCTTGTGGTGAAACAACGACTAGAATATCTAAATTTGGAAGGTTAGAAGGAAGATTTATAAATGATGTTACCAGTTTTCGATTCAAATACGCAAATGAGCTCGCACAATTCGTTATCCCAGGTTTCTGCAACTTTCAAGCCTACCTAAGTAATTGATCAAGTGTGTTGATGCTTCATACGCCCGCTCAAAGCGTATTGCTCCAGGGCTCGATCAAGGACTAGTGGATTCAAACTTATCAGTTTCACGGCCATGTTGAGAATGTGCCAGGAGGAATTGTGCACCCACTGACACAATGCATATGCCCTTCAATAGGGCGAATTCAGGAGGGTGAATGAAGCTACTCAAACTATTCACGCAATTCCTCTAGCCTCGTCCCCAGCAATTCCTCAATCAAAGCCCAGAGTTGGAATACATCCCATTTCTTCTTTGTGCATGAAAACCTGAATATCACCCAAATGGTCTTGTTGCACCGCTAAATGTAATTACCCTGAAGTCACGAGAATTGTCTAGCGGTTTCGGAATTTTGGAGTAGCCAGATTGGGAAGGAGCACATGAGCTATCGTGAGTATTACCAAACCAGAGACTAATTCTACGAAGGAACGACGGTCTCATACATTCCCTGGCCTGTCCTCCCTGACCCTCCCCTCGCGGAGGGGCTTGGGACGAGACTAACCCTCCGCTGGAGGATCCTTCTCGAAATCTGGCGGAACGACGAGAACACTATGAGACTGTAGCGCATTACGAGGCTACCAGAACATCAACCTCGCCTCTACGAGGGACTGGGGGCGAGACTATCGACCTCGGTGGGAATGGAATGAAACAGAAGGTCTAGATACTTCCCGTTTGGGTCAGAATTTCAGATCAGCACCGCTGTACCACCAATACACTAGAAGGATTAGACGTGGATACTAGTACTGATTAACAATGCCCAACCACTGCTGCCACCTGTTTATTTGTCTCTTACCTAGCCTCGTCCCCAGATACTCGTGAAAAATGGAATTGGATGGTAATGGATTAATTCTAAATAAGAATTGCAAAAAGGGTCTTTCTTAAGCTTTGGATTGAGGCACTCACGGCCTTAGCTACCGGTATGCATGCCAATTAGCTGAGAGGAACTTTCGAGTTCAGGTATTCACAAACCCTCTGTCAAGGGAGGGTCAATTGTCGTTGGTGGACTGATCTTATAGAAGCGCTGATAAACCAGCCTTTATACCACTGGTTGTTCCATTAGCCTCGTGACGTGGCCATGGTCCAGGCTCCCCGTCCAGCGATGCTATCGCCACTAGGCAACTTCCATCTTTTCTCCGGGGCCATTGTAGTATATGAAAGCAATCCTCACCACATACGGTAAGTTCACGCCGGTAACCTTCTAAGAGATGTAGCTTCGTTGACCTTCCATCTCCTAAATTCTGACACAGAGACTGAAACTTAATCCTCATATTTATTTGGTGACGGTCCAGAGTTTACTTACCTCTTCTTGGTAGCCTCGAGCTATAGGAGACGATGTGGGGAACGTGGCCAAAATTAAGTGCTTACTTTCAGACTTTAGCTAGAGGCCAGTACTCTATCTATTTACCCCACAGGGAAACCTTATTCACCCGATAAAGGCCGGCTGTGCTTGACGTCCAGCCATGACAGGGCCGAGCTCGGGAGTCGGTGAATTGGCATATGCTAGGAGGCCTGGTAGCTGGAATATGGCCATGGTGGCCGGCCTAGATCTTTGTGACTTTATTGGGCAGATATATATGTATTCAAGAATATATAAATATGCAAAATAACAAAAGAACAGTGACCAGCCAAATCCTAGGAGCCACGATCAATGCGATCAAGATCTAGAGGAACTTGTTTATTCACATGCAACTCGGATGCTTCAAGACAGCAACTTTCTTTTTCTTAGCTCGCCTCCCAAGCAATCGGTTACCCTGAAGTGTCATGCTCTGATCGCCACCAAAGCAGACTCGGTGCATCAACGGCCCAGTGGATACAGTATCACATGCAGGATCACATGTGGTGATGACTGAGCATGATTATCCAGCCTCTCAGACCCAGCACTGTAGCATGAGACTAGCACTGTAGATAGATTTCGAGCTTCGGTTACAGTCTGCAGTTCATCATTGAATATTATTCGCTACATCCTTCTTCCTTGCTCGATCCTCCTTCGTGACTGTCATCAAACACTCAAGACGACCAACCAAACACAAGCAAGATGGTGACGACCTCCTCTCGCAAGCTTCCCCGGCCTCCTTCAGATGGTGAATCTACTTCCAGCCGGCTACCTTGGATACCACCTAGCAGCTTGCCATGTCCCTAAACCATGCATGCGCCGCTATCTTCTCCACACTCAATTTCCCCGAACATCTTTAACTTGTATCGAATTCTAAGCCCCACGAGGGCTACTGCGGGCTAAGCCCCTACCCCACCACTGGCTAACACCCGGCGCGAGCATCGAGGTGGGGAAAACCGTGTGTGCAAGTGCAAGATCAGTGGTGAATTGCTCCTTTGCGCTCTAGTGATTGCGGGGCCGATACCCGCACGAGGTTACTGGAGTTTCCTGGGTATGTCGTCGGACGGCGTCAGCATTGGCTGAGAGGCGCCGCCAACCGACCGAAAATGCGGGGGGCCAATGTGGGGAATTTCATTGGGGGCGATGTGACAGGGCAGCGAACCTGGCTGGACATGGCGGGCAGGCGTTGTGCTGCAACAAGGGCGTATGCCCAGGAGATGCTCATCGCATAGAAGACTCGAGACAAAGACAAAGCGCCGACATCGCGACGTCACGTTTTCTGCCGCCAAAGAACCATTACTGGCAGGGCCTATGCACTATGAGAAGGGCTGGCATTATATATCGCAACTGCCAAGTGGACGGATCCCGCATGGAACAATCCCGCATGCGCTACCGGGTAGAACATAATTATACCGGTATCTCATGTACTCGATATACCCAGAGATATTGCCTGTATGGATCTATGCACCCTCGCTTTTCTGAGGCCACAGCCGCGGGTATACTGCGGTACATCCGCTTCAATCAACGCCCATCTCACATGGAGGTGCACCGATGGGTGATCGCACTCTTCGCCAGCGCCCTGGGACGGCGCCGCGCGCGGGCAGCCAGCAAAGGGAGCTTGTTTGGGTCTAAAGGGACAGAGTCTAGCGATTGCGGTTCGAGACTGGGCTGTTCCCTTTGGCCGAAAATCCAACCCCGCTCTTTCGCGGCACGCCGCCGCTCCCCCCCCACCCTCCACCCTTACCCCCCAAGTGACCCTATCGATACCCCCCTTCAGATACGACCCCGCCTAACAAGTAGGAGTAGGTAAGTAGCATTAAGGGCTTTTGTACTCTAGCGACTTTCCCTCCGCCCCTCCCCCGTGCTGCCCCTGACTCTCCATCCCACCTGACTGGAGAACTGGTATTTGCTTCTTGCAATTGACTTCTTCCATCTTGCGATCTCTCATCACCACCGAGCCTGTCCCGAGCCTTTTCACCGATCTCGCATCATACTCCTAGCTCACTCCGTCTGCCCGACGTCTGCCCGAGCTGTGTAAGTGACGACCTCCCCCTCCAAACCCCCTACACACCCTCCATCCCCCTTGACCCCCGGGATTCGCTTGCAGACTCACGGCTCTTACCGACCGTGCTATATAACTCTGAGGGCAACCTTTCGAGAAAATATTTCTCTAACAATCCATTGAAAGTCAAAACAGAACCACTCTCTACCCTCATTCATAAGGAATCGTCTTACCTATACCTATATCAGTTTCCCCAAAAGACAGTCGTATTGATTGATAACGAGAGCATTACAACCCCGCCATAACCCCACAGCATCACCATCATGGTAAACGTTTCACAAGAACAGCCGCAGCCTCGCATCTCGGATGCCCATGGTGTTCAGACATATGCCGTTCCTCAGGCATTGTTTGAGTACGTACCAGTTCCCCGTTTTGGAATTAGCAAATTGGAAATGGGAATTTGGATAGCTAATACGCTCTCAATCTTATAGCAAGCATCCAAGCAAGCCCCATCTTACATTTGAGGAATATAAGGAGCGGTACCATGAGTCCATCACAAATCCTACAAAGTTCTGGGGGAACCTTGCTCGAGAACTCCTACACTGGGACATTCCGTTTAAGACCGTCCTCAATGGCACGTTCCAAACGGGAGATGTATCTTGGTTTATGGAAGGCAAGCTCAACGCCTGCTACAATGCGGTGGACAGACATGCTTTTGAGGACCCACATAGGCCAGCCATCATCTACGAAGCTGATGAGCCAACGGAAGGCCGTATTATCACATATTCTGAGCTCCTCCGAGAGGTATCTCGTCTGTCATGGGTGTTGAAGCAGATGGGTGTGAAGAAGGGCGACACTGTTGCCATATATATGCCCATGATTCCAGAGGCGCTCATTGCCATTCTCGCAACCATCAGAATTGGCGCTGTTCACACTGTTGTCTTTGCAGGATTCTCATCTGGTTCTCTCAGAGATCGTGTTCTAGACGCAAGGTCACGAGTGGTTATTACTTCGGATGAGGGAAAGAGAGGTGGAAAGAACATTGCAACCAAGAAGATTGTGGATGATGCTCTTGCCCAATGCCCCGATGTTGGCAATGTCATTGTCTACCGTCGTACCGGTAACGAAGTACCAATGAAGGCTGGTCGTGATGTGTGGTGGCACGAGGAGGTCGCCAAGTATCCTTCTTACTGCGCACCCGAGCTCATGAGCTCTGAAGATCCTCTATTCTTACTCTATACCTCAGGCTCCACCGGCCAGCCAAAGGGTGTGATGCACACCACTGGTGGTTACCTGGTTGGCGCAGCTGCAACCGGAAAGTACGTCTTCGATTTGCACAAGGGAGATATCATGGGTACCGCTGGTGATGTTGGTTGGATTACAGGACACACATACTGTGTTTACGCCCCACTTCTCCTCGGTGTTACGACTTTGGTCTTTGAAGGAACTCCAGCATATCCAGACTTCTCCAGATACTGGGAAATCATTGCTAAGCACAAGATTACCCAATTCTATGTTGCACCAACAGCATTGAGGTTGCTTAAGAGAGCTGGTGACCACCACATCAACACCGACTTGGCGAGTCTCCGAGTTTTGGGTTCCGTTGGTGAACCGATTGCGGAAGATGTCTGGAAATGGTATCACGAGCAGGTCGGCAAGGAGGAATGCCACATTGTGGATGTAAGACGAATTTGCAACCCATTTGAAAATAGACAACTAATATATCGGTGAATTAGACGTACTGGCAGACAGAAACTGGGTCTCACATCATCACACCACTCGGAGGATGTACACCTACCAAGCCTGGCAGTGCTTCGTTGCCTTTCTTCGGCATCGAACCCGCAATTGTAGATCCAATCACAGGACAGGAATTGGTCGGCAACGATGTCGAGGGTGTGCTTGCCGTCAAGCAGCCATGGCCAAGCATGGCCCGAACTGTCTGGGGTTCCCACCAGAGATATCAGGACACATACTTCAACGTCTACCCAGGATACTACGTATGCTTCCAGAATCCCGATTACTAAATCCCATGTTCCAAGCTAATCCTGGTTTTTTTTTAAAGTTTACTGGCGATGGCGCAGCAAGGGATCATGAGGGCTATTACTGGATCCGAGGCCGCGTAGACGACGTTGTCAACGTCAGCGGTCATAGACTTTCAACTGCGGAGATCGAAGCCGCTTTGATACATCATCGTAAGCATTTGAAATTCTTCAGACTAGAATAACCAAGCAAAAACTAACCATTAATTTTCTGATAGTTGCCGTTGCTGAAGCAGCTGTCGTGGGTGTTGCCGATGAATTGACTGGTCAAACTGTCAATGCTTTCGTATCACTCAAGGATGGACACAAGAATTCGGCAGACATGCGCAAGGAGCTCACTATGCAAGTGCGCAAGTCGATTGGACCATTTGCAGCACCAAAAGTATGTCGTCGTCCCACCCAATGTCCTTATCGGCCTACAGGGATATTCAAACTAACACTCGTCTTCCCCATTAGGCTGTATTCATCGTGGATGATTTGCCAAAGACCCGATCCGGTAAGATCATGAGGAGAATTCTCCGAAAGATCCTTGCTGGTGAGGAAGATCAGCTAGGAGATATCTCCACTCTATCGGACCCAAGTGTTGTTGAACACATCATCCAGACCGTCATTGATCAGTAAGGTTTTCTATTTCCCCCTGGATCTATAATTATATCCAGATATTTCTTGAACCTTTTCTAATGATTACAAAAAAATTAGGAAGTTGAAATGAGCATCGATTCTTTGACATTTTGCATCAGTACATCACATCCTTGTCCGGTTTTGCGTCCGATTTTTCCCTACACATTTACAGAGCACATCATCGCTCTTGGCATGGCTCCAAGACGAGCCGACATTTTACTAGAAGACGCTTTTCATTTCTTTTGGTCGTTTTGATATCTGAGGAGTTTTACTAATTTTTGGTTTTTATGCTTTTATATTTTTTTGTTGTATATGATGTATTCATCTTGCGTCTTTTTTTGAGCTTCAAGGTCATCCTTAATTTTACTACTACCTGTCCGTTATTTGTCTCGAATCGGAAGTTCCTCCACTACTCGAGTAGATGCAGCTGGTTGCCAGGATTGGTTCGAAAGTTCTTTTCTGATATTGGCATTCTAGCTATCTTACTCGAGTACCTATTCCCGACAGGGATTGAAGATAGCTGCTCTCCATGCATATTGTAAGCAATTGCAATTGTCTTTGAGGCCTAACAATCCATCTGCATTCTGCTGCAAAATACCTACAAACACATGGGCTGGTTTCCAAACCCGGAGGTAGATGCAACCGGGGATAAAGCTACCATTTTTTTAGCAGGAGTCGGCCAAGCACTTCCAAGCTGGGGGGCATCTCAAAGGTTGACTGTGTTCGGAGTACTTTAAAGGAATGCAGCCTTTTCGCTGGCATTCGCTGGAATAACAAAGGTTCGCTTCATTCTCGACATTGGGATCTTGGCATTTGCAGTGCTCAGTGCTTTGTTTTTTCTTGAGCGAATTCATTCCATGTTCACTCGTCCCAATTACTAGCCTGGTCCCCAATTACGAGTCTCTTATATTTATGAGACCTTGGCAGTTAGCCTGGTTACTTGGCAGTGGACTTTCTCGGAGGAAAAGTTTGCATGAAACTGCAATACCGCACGCAATATTAATATAAATATTTTCCTATTGCTCGTTGTCACACGACTGAAACGTGGATACGTAACTATTGAACAAGGTGAATTGCCATGGCAAGCTTGGCGTTGGGGGGCTGAGCAGAGCAACATGAGGTTCAAGGTTGTTGTTCTTCAGGGTTTTTTACTTTATATGCCGCTTTGCCGGAGGGATACCCTGCAACTTGGCGTATGGGAGATGGACGGTGGGGTTATAACGACCTAAGTGAGTACTCGAGTAGAATTGAAGAGAAAGCGGCCTGGTAGTGACCAATTGTAGGATTAGCTTGACTAATGTATTAATACATTTTTGTTCAAATTGTTCATTATCTGATGATATCTGATGTCTACTCTGATACTCTGTAGGTAGCGTTTCAGCGATGCCGCAGCCATCTGTAGCATCTGAGGCATCAACCGCCCCCGGGCCCCGTTGCCAGCTTGACCAGGCCAGGCCGCTTCGATGCCGCGCGCTGCGGAGATATGATGGATGGGGTCTGGAAAGTGAACCGGGCTCGAGTCGCGCTCGGCAATGGCATTGCCATGAGGCTGGCCGACAGGCAGGCAGCATCGAGGGCCTCAGAATGCGGGAGTTACTCTGCTTTGTGATATGTATGTTGCGCTGCAGACCCGAGTCCCAAGACCCCTCTGGTGATCGGCCGTACTTTGCCCCTCCAGAAAGGCTCGGCCCGTAGAGCTCGGACTTTGAATTCGTGAGGCTCATGCGCATGCGCTGAGCACAGGCCCATCAGGGCCGGAGAAGTAAGGTGTTGATGACAGCAGAGAAAGGCAGGCCTCCCTCGAGCTCATCTGCCTCGACTACGTATACGTAACGTACGACCCGACCGAATTTGACAGAAATTTAGAGTAGAGCTGTCTTGCCACCTGCGTGCGCACGCAGACGAAGCGAAGCACCACGTGCGCCTCCAACCCTCCCGCTGACTAGGCACTCCCACCCTCCCTATATTACGCCGACATTGGACAGAAGACAGACCTCCTCCAGATACATACCAAAGTACTGCACCCATAGGCAGACAGCCCTCCAACAGACCAACAGCTAATTCCGACGCGGCTGCCCACCTCGAAAATTGACCGGCGAGCCTCATAGCCGCAGCGCCCTCCCTCCCGACCTTCTCTTCTCTTTCTGTTAGGCGCTGATTGCCTGCTGCAGGCTTCGGGCGATTGCACCGAGCGCTGTCGATAAAGTACTTTGAGATTGAAGTTGGACGCTGCTCTGCCTGCCTTCCTCCATCGATACATCATCGGTATCCCCAGGGCCCCCAGCGGCTTACACGCCCGTGTGCTTATTTTTAACCTGTGGTGGTGCGAGCGTACTCGAGCAGATGCGAGCAGGGCACAGCGTCAAACAAAATAGGGAAAGGGTCGAAAAGGGTGCGTTGCCTAGTGCGTCAAGAGCTTGCGTACACCTCCCTCTCTCTCTCACACACCTCTCGGCAAACCGTGAAGGCGAAGGCGGCCACCACCATCATTACCACCACCACCACCACCACGACCAAGAAAGTCGTCAGTCACAGCTCGCTACAACCGCAACCACCACCACAATCACTACCTCCCCTAAGTCCGTCGAATCGGATCCGACCCTTTTTATTTGATTTTTTCTTGTCAAAAACTGCCCTGGGCTTAGACCACGATCTCGAGAGAGTGAACCTGCCCACACACACACATCACATACACATACTCGTAGTGACTTAACTCCGTAAACTACCGGGTACCAACCAGAATTACGGAGCCGACAACAACAAGTACTTGCTGCGCCCACTTGCCCACTTGCCCACAACCAACCACCACCACAACAACCACCACCACAACCACCCACAACCCTCCATCCCGTCACCGATTCTTTTTTGTGGGCTTTTATATATTGCAAACACTCGCTTTCTTTTTGAAATTCCCAGCCTTACACACACTGCTCTTCGAGGCACAGAAGAGGTTACAATCCTCTCTCCATCTGGCCACCCCACCAACCTCCACCTTTTTTCTGGGTCATTGGATATTTACGGCGTTTCGGAATTCCGGGTCACAGCATTCCAGAGCGGGTTTGGGGGGTTTGAACTCAATAGGGTAACATAATAACACAAATAAAAAAGCTACCTCGACACAATTGTTTTCAGGCTTGTTTATAACCAGCACTTCCGGATTTGAGACACAGAAAGAGTGAGAGAGGAATAAAAAATCAAAAAAGGAGGGAGAGAGAAAGAAGGTGTGGAGAAACGTGGAGAGATTGTGTCGTCCAGAGGGAAAAGATCTTTTATAAATTTCACACAAAAATGTGGTCGATAAATCGAATATTACCAATGCTGTTGGTAGGGATAATATTCCAGCTCCTGTTGGCGAGCGTACATGGCCATTCACAACGACGAAGTCCTATATCGTATGTTTCACTGGTGGAGAATCCAGTGATACATACGCCCTCGCAGAGGATACATTCAAATTCGGTGTTTGACATCACATTCACTTTACATCAGGGGAAGGAGCATATCCGTTTATCGTTGGAGCCGAACCATGATATGGTTCCGAAGGGTGCTACGATAGAGTACCATGATGAGGATGGGACGGTCCGCACGGAGATGGTACAGCGGCATGAAATCAAGGTCTTCAAGGGGGAAGCATGGGTGAGAAACGCGATGGCAGATGGATGGAAGCACGCTGGCTGGGCAAGGATTGTGGTTCAGTCCGATGGCGTGAACCCTTTGTTCACGGGAGCTTTTGTGTTGAACAATAATGCCCACCATGTTCAGCTCAAGTCGTGGTACCTGAAGACAAAGCATGTGGAGGATCCTGAGCTGGAAATCACCGGCGATGAGCACATGATTGTTTTCAGAGACTCGGATGTGAAGAGTGCTCGTGTTCCAGCTTCACAATCACCGCTCGGAACTAGGTCACTGGTGGAAAAGAAAGTGCAATGCCTCGCTGATAACTTGACAGCAAATGCTATCCACCAGGAAGAACTTTTCCACAACTTTCAGAATTTCATGCCCACGAGCCCTAAGCCGAATTCGCTGCTAGATGGTTTTGGGCTTGATAATTTGTTTAAACGAGCGGCATTAGACAAGCGTCAGAGATTGGATGATAACGGAGGAGGGAACAGCGGAGGTGTGAATTTGAGGAACAATATTGGCCAGACGAATGGATGTCCGACTACAAAGATGCTGGCACTTGTCGGTGTTGCTGCAGATTGTACATATAGGTCTGAATTTCAGGATGAGTCGTTGGCCCGCCAGCACATCATTAGCATGTTTAATTCCGCGTAAGTTTTCCTTTGCGACGAGATTTGAGAGGAAATTGGTCCTGATAAATTTTTTTCTACAGCTCAATCGTTTTCGAATCATCCTTCAACATTTCACTGGGAATTCAGACAATGGTCATCCAACAACCCAACTGTCCCGGGACTGCGCCCGCAAGTTCTCCTTGGAACTTGCCATGCACTAATCCTGCGGTTATCGGCGATCGATTGAACTTATTCTCTCAATGGAGAGGTACACGCTCTGAAGATGGAAATGCATTTTGGACCCTCCTGACAACCTGTGAGACGGGAAATGCTGTGGGACTTGCCTGGGTGGGCATGTTATGCAGGAGTGCTGTCGAAAAGGGACAAAACAACCAATACGTCAGCAGCACCAATGTCGTTGCAAAATCACCGACAGAATGGAAGGTGATTGCACATGAGATTGGACATACAATGGGTGCCGTGCACGATTGTGATGATGAGGGATGCGGCGCTGGCTTGGATGCGACGTCCATGTGCTGTCCGCTCAGCTCTAGAACGTGTGATGCTGGGGGGAATTTCCTCATGAATCCCTCCACTGACGACAAGATTGAGCGGTTCAGTGCATGCACGATTGGAAATATCTGCGGCGCCTTTTTGACGAGGAGTGTGAGTAAATTGTGCTTGACGAATAATAGGGATGTGACGATTATCACGGAGAATCGGTGCGGGAATGGGATTGTGGAGCAGGGCGAGGAGTGTGATTGTGGTGGTGTCGAAGGGTATGTATTCAGGCGTACCCATCATTTTTGCTCGAGGCTCGATATATACGCAGTTACTAACGTGTGCTTTTTTTTTCTCCATTTTAGATGTGCGGGCAACAAATGCTGTAATCCCAGTACTTGCGAGTTTATCAACAACGCGGTCTGTGACGATGCAAATGACGACTGCTGCACCAGCTGCCAATACTCACCAAGCACTCGGGTCTGCCGTGCTTCCACTGGTGAATGTGACCCCGAAGAGCGTTGCACCGGCATTGCACCAATCTGCCCGAAGGATGACGTCCGGCCGGATGGGACGGGCTGTTCTGGTGGCCTTAAATGCGCCAGTGGGCAGTGTACCTCCCGCGACCAACAATGCCAGACCATCATGGGCGCGGAATATGGAAACAATGATACGAGCTCGTGTAATCAGCGATCGTGTCAGGTGGAGTGCGCCAGTCCGGACTTGGGCAGGGGAAGGTGTTATGCCATGCAGCAGAATTTCTTGGATGGAACGCCGTGTGAGGGGGATGGAAAGTGTAGAAGCGGACAGTGTCGGGGAAGTACGACGCTGGGGGAAATCAAGGACTGGATTTCAAAGGTACCACCACTCCATTCTATCCAACTCATATTCAATCTTTCGGATTTACTAACATTTTCTGTTTTTTAGAACAAAAACCTTGTCATTGGAGTCTGTGTCGGCGTGGGCGTCCTCCTCGTCATCTGCATCCTCGTGTGTATCACAAACTCGTGCCGCCGCAGAAGCCGCGTCCGGAAACTCCCCCCGCCGCAACTTGTGCCGCAAATGATACCCGCGCGCTCGCAATCGTACCCGCGTAATCAGGGGTACCAGCAGGGCCAGAATGCGGCTTATTATGGTGGTGGCGGTGGGCCGAGTGGGCCGCAACAGTCGGGCCAGACGGGGCCGCATATGCCGCCGATTCCGCCCACGGGTCCGTACTTTACTAGGCAGACTAGTGAGAGGTATGGATAAGGAGGGAAGAATATTGAGTTTGGGGGGTTTTCTATCGTTTTATGAGGGGGTGAGGAGAGGTGGTCTTTGCATACATATGTGTGGGCCTTGTGGTTTTTTTTCTTCCTTTCGTTTTTACTTTGGTTTTGAGGGTTGGAGAGGGGCGAGGGTAGAGGGGAGAGGGGGATGCAGTACTTGGATTGGCATTGAGCGTTAGGGGAAAAGTGGGGAGAGAAAGAGGGAGGGAGAGTTGCGGCATGGCTGGCATACACCGGTCCCATCGTGCCATCATTCCATCCATCGAGCCCCCCCAATCGATCTGCTCAAATGACGATTTTTCTTTTTTTTTTCTCTCATAATTATCGGATTTTTTCTTTTCTTTTCTTGTCGTTTAACCCTACCTACACATCGAGAACACCTACACATCCTCCTACCTATCTCTTCTCCCCATATTTCTGTTCATCTTTTTTCTTCTTCTTTGATCGGGTGGATTACCTAGGGTACTAGGGGTTTTCTTATTTTTTTTTAAGGTCTCTTTTTGAGTGTATACTCTGTGGGATCCGACGGTGGTATACCTACATACATACATACTACATGATGCGAATTCTTTATATTTATCTCTGTCTCTGGTTACATATATATATCGATCTGGTTCTGGTGTTTTGGGCGTTATTAATGGTTCTTATTTAATTTCATTACTTACCTTTTTTTGTTCTCCTTGGCCGTACGTGCATCATTAAACAAATGTGTTTTATTTTTTATCTTTTATTCTTTATTTTTTATTTTTTGATCATGATATCGATGATATATATATATCGATCATCTGAATTTGTTTTGCGCTAGTATAAAAATGAATGAATGCGTGGTTTCTGCATAATTTTTCATACCTTACTCATGAACATTCAGGCCAAATAATACCCTACTCGATCGCGAGGACGTGCTTATAGATCTAGAGTGTGCTTTCCTACCTGGTTCAAGATGTTGGTGTCGATGTCAACTGTGGTGCATGCACGTGCCACAACTTCATGTAACATGACGCATTTTTCTTCGTATCGTGGTTTTTCTCGGCTATCGAAGCTAGCAATGTAGAGTAGGCTAGGAGTTTGACTGTGAGTGGGGAGCGAGGCTAATGGAGGTGGGAGGTGGGGGAGGTGGGGGAGAGGGGGTGTGACGTCATTTTTTTTTTCTGTATACGGTTGTTTGGAGAGAAGGAAGCTTATCTTATCTGGATCTGGATGAAAAGTGTACATACAGTTAAGGATCTAACGAGATGATGAGATTGTACTGCAAAAGGAGATACTCGAGTATATTACAATTATTTGGAATACTGTTTCTGTTTTTGCTGTTTGTGAGTTAAAGAAGCTTAAGGTCGGTCGGTTGATAACTCGAGTTAGTTCTCGCGTAACTTGGATCTAGATCTAAAGGGCGAGAGAAGCGGCTCTATTTATCGGCGGTGTGTCGATCGGAGCTCTGCCATACACTTCCAAGATGCAAAGGTTGGCAACAAACATGACGGCTTGGTGCCGGTTTGGTGGTGGGCTGGTGTTACGCCCCGCTCAGAAGCAGAAGCTACAGAGGGATCTTGTGACACTTTTCCAGCTACAACTACGAGCACCACGATTCTACTCTCTCAAACACGACCACCACAAACCTAAAACTCAACTCCACACCTCAACCTTCAACTTCACATCACCACCACCATCACCATCACCATCTCACCACCAGCACCGCACTCTCACCACAATGTCCGACGACGCCTACGCAGCCTTCCTCGCCCGCGCAAACAAACCCCAACGCCCCCCCTCCCCCCCTCCATCCACCTCCACCTCCAACACCCACACCCCACACTTCTCCGCCTCCACCTCCCCCTCCCCAGAGTCCTACCTCCTCTCCGGGCCCCCACCAAGCTCAATCGCAACCTACCTCTCCCCAACCTCCACCTCCCGGCAAGAACCCTCCCACCTCCTCTACACCAGCGAAACAGACGCCCCCTTCCTCCCCATCACCCTCCCCTACACGCCCGACCCACCAACCACCCACCTCCCCACCCCCGCCGCGTTCCTCGAGCTGCTTAAAATCTACGCGGAGCACCCCTCTGCCTCCGATGATGATGATGAGGATGATGATGGAGCGGAATTCCTAACGCAAGAACAATTCGACCCCCGCGGGACGTACGGCGGGATATACACTGCGGTGGGGAAAGCGTGCGCGGGAAGGCAGGTCGGGGTGTACCGCGTGCCCGGGGGGAGGAGTAAGGTGGAGTATTTTATCGTGGGCGTTGAGAGGGCTGGGGAGGCTGAGGAGAGGGGCGAGGGGGATGGGGAGTTGAGGTTGGTGGGGGTCAGGACGTTGGCGGTGGAGAGTTGATTTTTTTTTGCGGGTTTGGGAGGTTTATTTTGTTTGCTTTATTCATGTATTTGATGGTGGTTTTGGCTGGGTGTGGGGTGGGTTTCGAAGGAGGTGTGAAGGTGGGGGGGGGGGGCTTAGTGACTTGCCCTCACTCAGCCCTGGGCCCCGTCAACTGGGCTTCATGAAGAAATCCTGCCTATAACTCCCGCAAATCGAATTTTCAGGATGGCATCGTTTGTTTGGATTTGGATATAAGTTTTGTTGCAATTAATGTGATATGGAATACAAATCAATGGTTCCCATCGTTATTCGTAAACGGCCGAGATATATATGTAATTGGTCATGAGTCTGATTATGTAGTTATATAACATCATTCATACGGATTCCAATGAATGTAATGGCGGTGATCACGTTCAAATGATATATATACGACAAAAACTCGGGTCAAATGAAGTTCATCATCTACTCCAGTCAAAAGCTCCCCCAAATATCACACGCAGCGTCTAGTGGACGGTACCTGCAATTCTCAACCGCAGGTATATACCAAAACCATCCCACCATGGGTATCATATAAAACTATATAAGGATCATAAATAAATTCCAGAAGAAAAACCCAAACCACCGCTTAGATATCCGCCAACCTCCCAGCAACCGTCTCCACCACCTTGCCACACGCCCACCTCAGCACCTCCTCAATCTGTGCATCACCGCCACCATCTTCCGGCTGCAGAAATATCACCGCCTCACTCCTCGCCCATTCCGTCAACCCGCCCTTCTCGACATCCCCGTTCTCGAAAACATGGCTGTGGTAGTGGACGTAGTTTGGCCACACGATCTGGTCAAAGTACCCCGCTGGGTCTTCCCAGAAGTTCTCGACGGACACGTACGTCATCCGATCGTTTCTGCGCTTGCTGGCCGTGAGGAAGTTTGTGCGGAGGAGAAGGCGGAGGTCGAGGAGGGTGAGGAGAGGGTGCTGGGGGGAGGTGGTGTCTTCTTCGTCGTGGTAGAGAAGGAAGCCGTCGAGGATGATGAGGTTGAGTGAGGTGTTCCCCTTCTCATTTCCATCTTTCTTCTCCTCGTTCTCCTTCTCGTTCTCGTTTACGGCGGATATTTTCTGGCTGAGCTCGCGAGATATGTCGCTTCTAATCCCCTCTAGCACCTCCTTCGACACTTTCTCCGGGCCGATACAGTTTGTGGCTTCGAGATTCTCGACGCCGATAGCGGCGAGGACGTCACTGCGGGAGAGCGGGGTGGGGCTCGTTCGGAAGAGGTGGAGGGCGTGTTTGAGCGCGGGGAAGTTTATGGATTTGTGGGAGTCCCAGTCTGAGAGGGTTGATGTCGTGGGGACGCCGGTGGTGGGGTCATTGTGGGTGATTGTGCGGAGTGGCTGGAGGGGTTCCGGGAGGAAGAAGTCGTCTTGGTGGAGTGGGGTTGTTGTGATTGTGATTTGTGGGTGGGGGTGGCTTGATGGGGCGGAGAGGGGGATTGTGAGGTTTGAGAAGATGGATTGGAGGAGTCGGGAGAGGGTGGTTTTTCCGGAGGAGGTGCCGCCCGAGATTGATATGACGAGGTTGGTTGATGGTGGTGGTGGTGGTGGTGGTGGTGGGTGGTTGGTGGACGCCATATTCAGATTTGAAGTTCTTCTGGTGTTTGTTCTTGATAGTTGTGTGGAGATATCCTTCTTCTTCTTCTTCTTCGTCTTCTTCGCCTACTCAGAGACTAAATTTTTCGTCTAGTGCTTCGTCAAAGAGACAAGGCAACGCAAAGAGAGTCGACCTAGAGTACCATCTCCTCCTGAAGCAGAAACACCTCCAACCCACACCTTCCTTGGCGGTATACTTCCGCTTTGGGCAGTGTCATGTCCAACTACCCCCCCGCGCCAAGGCTTATCTGATCCAAAAAGACATATCTCGGACTCGACACATGCCACATGACTGGCTGGCAGACATCCGCTGATTTATAAATAAATCATGGAAAATATTGGAGAAAGGACAAGTCCCAAACCAGGCGGATAAGCGAAAGTTCCTCTGGCTTGGACCCCTGGCTGCAAGTGGCTCTGCTCTTTTTATTCTAAACCCTCATTCCCCCCATCCATCAGCGGGAGCCTGCCGAGACACGCATGCACATGTATGGCTGATACATGCGTCAAGTACCTAGGATATACGAGTAGACCACCCAACCATGTATGACTGCAGCAGAAGTATTTGAAGCCTCGGTCACAACTCACAGCTCATGATGATCACATCTCACACACACCATGGTGGGTACTTTAAGGCAGCCAGCCTTCCGTCAGGCCAGCCCAGCCCAGCCCAGCCCAGCCCGGTTTTTTTTCTTTTCTTTTTTTTTCTGTCCCCCTCGAATTCCCTTGGCCTCGAACTCGACAGTTTCAAGCATAGATGGGTATACACGATCGATCACGGAAGGACGGATTGTTGCATGCTGGGGCCCGACTCGGACTCGGAGGGAATGTACATAGGGTACCTGTTCGAAATTGATTGCAGTCCAATGCAAAAAAGAAAAAAATAAACGAAAGTTTTGTGGAATTGTGAGATGTGGGTTGAGGGAGGCCAGGCCTAGGTAGGTATTTGGTGTAGTTTTGGTGCTCAAATTAGATCTTGTCATGTGTGCTGATCAAAGCTTACTTACGTATATGTAGTCTTGTACGCCTACTTACCTATGTACTTCTTACCTTTGCTCGATTGAGTAGCTAAAGAGCATGCAGTGGAATTGGATTTAATGTGGTAATTAGGAGAATTGTTAGAAGAGAAAACGAGAGTACGGTATACGTATATTCCCATGGCCGCGAGACTACATAAGGTATCGAAAAAAAAAGGAAGAAAAATGGAACGAGGCTACAGAAAGAATTCAATTGCCGCTTGCAATTACCGCTCTGGGAAGTCGATGCCAGCACTGACTACTCAAAGTACATACTTAACTTAAGTACTTGTCACTTTTCGCTGATATTCTATTCTATCTATAGGCTCCGCCCCCCTCAAACCGCTGCCCCCAGTCTAGCCGCCAGCTCCAACTCAAACCTCTCTTTCGCGCAAGGCCCTTCTCGTATCTCCCTCACCATATCCGTCCCTGGCGGAAAATCATGCTCGAATATAGGCTCTCCCGCTCCTCTCATATTTGCAAGCACCGATTGTCTATAATGCCATCTCAAAAGATCGTCCGCCACATGATGCACATCATCCGCATCTCGACAAACCGGATCAAGCACTCTTCCGTCTATTCCTAAATAATCTTCATCAAAGACAATGACCTTGTAACTGTCCTGCGACTTTTTTTGTCAGTATAAATATTTCCTATAAAATTCCCCCCCCTCAATAAATTTACTTACATCTGGATTCACCGATACCATGTATTGATCAAACATCTGATGAATGCTCGCCTGAAGTAACATCCCATTCTGTATCGAATTGATCTTCGACACTCCATTCGTGTCATAGTGATTATTAATCCAGAGATCTTCTGCATGGAGCGGGAAAATATGTGCTGCTTCAAACCCCGCCCACACTCCATTCTCAACTCTCGATCTAGGATTCACGACTCCAGAAATCACACATTTCCGATCACGCAAGCGAACTCCATTCTCGAACGGCTCTTCCCGGCCTGAAACATTACACGAACGTAGTCGCTGAACCCACGGTTCACTATTGACACTAATCAGGCCTACGTATACATGTATACATACCCATATGCATGATGTCATTAGCAACATAATCGAACATATATATATTCCTATATATAGAGAACTATATATAACTTACTATCGCAATAGACATCGTATTCTCCTAGCCCTAGCGGGGTGTTTGTTCTCGTGATAATATTGTGGCCCGAACCTCTCTCTTGAACTCGAATAGGCGTCTCCGTGATGAGCAAGATGTCCAGCATCGCTAGAAAATTCGCTTCTGTGACAGATCCGTTCTGGAAAAGCCCGCCTAGAGTGATATCTGGGACCGAGGCGTCGTAGAAATGCACATTACGCCCGAAAGAACGGTCAAAAGGCATCGAGATGGAGGAAAGATACGAAAGATTTGCGTAGTGCTGCCATATATATGCAGTCGGGGTTGTGGGTGTTCGTCAGGTGGGTGTTCGTCATGGGGTGGTGGGTGTTCTCGTGTGGTTGTGGGTTAGCGCGGGCCTTTATGAATTTAGGTACTTAAGGTACTTACTTACTTACACTCACCTTCACCTGACGACCGCATCTCTGCCCACGCTCTCTCGCTCGACACTCACCTTCACCTGACGACCGCATCTCTGCCCACGCTCTCTCGCTCGACACTCACCTTCACCTGACGACCGCATCTGCCCACGCTCTCTCGCTCGACACTCACCTTCACCTGACGACCGCATCTCTGCCCACGCTCTCTCGCTCGACACTCACCTTCACCTGACGACCGCATCTCTGCCCACGCTCTCTCGCTCGACACTCACCTTCACCTGACGACTGCATCTCTGCCCACGCTCTCTCGCTCGACACTCACCTTCACTTGACGACCGCATCTCTGCCCACGCTCTCTCGCTCGACACTCACCTTCACCTGACGACCGCATCTCTGCCCACGCTCTCTCGCTCGACGAACTGGAGCTTGAGGCCCATCTCTCCCTCGCGACCGGGTGGGGGGTTGCTGGGGGGAGGGCCCTCTCTTAAAGACTCTATCCCCCGTTCCGACTGCTGGAAGTTCGCCCCAAACAGATCGCTTTCAGGCCGTCAGGGAGCAACTATGAGGCCCAAGAGCTGCAAACAAGGGCACAAAATCTACAAACAAGGGTATCATCGGCAGGCCCTCGGCGGGAATCACGAACCGAGAAGTGGCGGAGTGGCGTCGCCTCCCTCCTCGGTCCTCTCCACTGGGGAAGCTGTGCCTCTAGCGATCCCTGAGAGTCTAGACCCTCGGGGTCTGGACCCCAAAGACGGCAGGTCCTGGTGTGAGGGAGTTGACAGGCCGAGGGGGGCCCGGAATGGAAGCTCTGGCCTGCCTCAAAGGGACACCGTCCCCCTCTGCCCCCCCCTCCTCCACTTACTACAAGACCCACATCTCCCCACCGCTTCCTCCATCTCATCCTCCCACCCCCAACAACCATATAGATACAACCACCCTGTTGCCTCTGCTATCCTTGACACCCTTCTTGCTTTCACGGTCCTTCTGCTGCATACTGTTGTACTTGCCCTTGACGTCATGGCCCTTGCCTCCACTCGAGTTAGAGAGGTTGGACTTTACCTCCACTCGGCTATGACACACGAAGAGCTCAAGGCCACGTGTGCTGCCCTCAACGTCCCGCCCTCGAACTCCAGATTGAAAACGGCGGAGGTGGCCAGGACAGCCGTGGCAATGTCACTCGAACCGAATTACATCTACAACCTTCCATACCTTCAGGACAAATGGGTCTCTTCCTCTGGGTCCTCTCACACCTGGAGTCCACTGCAGGAACATGAGTCTGTACGCTTTATTTCCCTCCCCCCCGAACTTCAAGACACTATGGAATTTACCCCTCCTCGCTCCTCCACGAGACGACGCAAACCTACTCTTCAAATGAACACCGCCCCGACCCAGGTAATGGACTCCCAGTCTCAATCGCAAATGGAATACACCCTGGACCTTACCCCAACCTCCGCCACAAACGAGTCCATTATGGAGAAAATCGAAGAAATCAAGGAGGAACAGAATTACCTGAAAAAGATTATGTCGAGATTTAGAGAGGATGTGCAGGAAACGGCAGAAAATGTGGAAAGAGATTCTGGGAGACTAACCAAGCTGGAGGACCTGGTGACATCCGCCTCGGAGACGACAACGACATTGCTAGAAGCCTCTCTGGAGAATGAGACTCGTCTCAAAGATCTGGAAGGCAAATACGATGCGATGAAGATCCAAAATGACACAAACGCGGCACTCGCGGAATCCCTGAAGGCAATGCGCACCCAGTCTATCCCCGCAGATGCCCTCCGCACAATTGAACAGCTGGATTCTCTCTCTAGGGCAAGCAATGTGGTGGTGATGGGCTGGCCTTTGAATGCGGATGCCTCCGAGGACTTTGTTGCAGACGGTTCGGGGGCCGTGAGGGATGCCACGGCATTCCTCGATCGCATCGGAGCACTTCCAGAACACCGCATTGGCCAGTTTAAAGCCGCTCGAAGGGGTAGACCACAGGGTGAAGATGAATCGAACACCTCTCAACCACCCCCCCTCATCATGACCATGGAAAATCAGTTTAAGGCAAGGGAAGTTTGCCGCCTTTTCATTTGGCACAAAAGACAGAGCCATAACGCTACAATTACATACAACGCGAAAATCGACGTTACTGTTAAAGAGAGAATCCTGATGAGGGAGACACAGGAAGTTGTGAACCTCCTCCGAGACCGGAAAATGGACGCAAGATATAGACCAGGGGGGCGTATTGCCGTTTTTAATGGCAATATGTTCTCCCACTACCTGGAACGCCAAGACTGGCCAAAAATCCCCCCGGCCAATTCCGTGAGGCCCGGCGCATCCTCACAGCCACAAACCACCTCACCCACTCCGCGGACTGCAGGGGGTGCCCCCCCGGGGGTGGACGAATCCGACACCTCGATGAGAGATGCTCCAGACCCTCCCCCAGAGGCACAAGGGAGGAGACCACCAGGTACCTCGGATTGTAGCCGCTCTCCTTCCTCCTCCGCTCGTGCTGCGGGACGAGACGCACATCCACCGAAACGCGTGAGAGCAGGAGAAGAATCCCGCAACAGGCGCAGCTTGAGGGGGGCTGGCCTGGATACAGATGAAGACTTTGGGGCAACCAGCCACCGAGTGGCAGGACCCCGGGTCTTAGGCCTTGGAGGGGGATGGGGCATCTCCCCACCTCCGACGGGCCCACTAGTTGAGATGGAGGCCTCCGTGGATGTTGAGGCGTGGATGAAGATATGTGGAAGACACCCCTCTATTGCATGCTCGAGACTGGGAATTAGAGGGGGCTCTTCCAACCCGGAGGATGAGGGGCCTGGCCCAATATCCGAGAGGATCAGAGGCTCCCGGACCAAGGGGACAACCTTTTGGCAAGCGCGTCTACTCACTCGGCATCCCCCCAACCCAGGCCCAGGGGACCGATGAATGCTCGCGAACTTAGAATTTGTTACTGGAATGTGGGAGGGGGATGGGTCAATAAGCTCAGACACAACCCAGACGCGAGAAGATTGTTCAATACTACGATGTACGATGTGGTGATAATTGCGGAACCATGGGTCAGGCGAGCGGAGCTCGGCCTGGTGGAAATCCTTGATTGGAATTTGGTCCATTCCCTCCACCCCCCGACACCCGGGGCTGCCCCATATGCGGCCTCGTATGGAGGCCTCCTGGTGTACTTCAGATTGGATGCCATGCCTCATGTGAAGATTCTCGAAACCAACGACAACAGCTACGTGGATCTCATTGTCTTTTCATACAAGGACATCGTTTTTGTTACCGCATATATACCCCCATTTAATTCGAGAATTGGGCGCATCTCCTTCCCTACCCCTATGGAAGTTATGATGGGTCACATAGCCACACACTCCGAGGCCGTTTGGGTCATTGGAGACCTGAACGCCGCCATGGGATTTGCGGATATATTCTCCGGAGAAGTCTGGGACAAAGACGCTCGCGGAAGGGTGCTGCAAGATGTGGTAAGGAACAATGACCTCATGGTCATGAACTTTACAACGATGGGGAATGCCAGACCCACATTCAGGAGAAATGACTCTTCCAGCTCAGTGCTTGACTATGCAATCGCGTCCCGCCTCCTCTGCTTGGAACACCGGATCACCTTCCATGTCCATCCAATTCTGGGTGCGGGACACGCCAGAGTGGCGGTCATTGCCAGGTTTGAGGGCTACGGGGACCCGGATGAGCCCTCCAGTCCAGGGGAGGAATGGATACCCGAATCGGATGAGGACCCTGAGCTGTGACTTCTTAAAAATCAGCTGGATTTGAAAGCGGAGGCGTTGACGGAGGCGGCTTTGGGTATTTTGAAAGAGGAAAGAGGAAAGGGTACGGCGAGAGAGAGAGGGCAGGAATTGTATGATTTTGGACATGAAGGTTGGGCTGGGGACGAAGAGGAGGATGATTACAGTGTTTTTGTTCCGGGGAGCCCTGGTCACGAGGATCAGGGCGATTATATGGGCAGTGGAAGGCCAAATTTGGGGAGGGCATCAAGACCCTGCCCCTGGAGGGCACGCTTTGATAAGGGGTTGTCTATCTCAGGCATCCGCAGGATGTTGCTATCTATCTCCAGAGAACCCGGGTTTGATTCACCCCAAGGTCCGCCGGCTCATCTTCTCCAACTCTATGGAGAAGGGAAAAAACGTTTATCATCTATGCGCAAGTCAGTGAGGAAGGCTAGAGAAGCGGACCTGCGAGAACGTATCTCTCAGTCCAGAGGGTCAAAGCAATACTGGAATACTATTAAAAAAGCACTGGGGAAGGGCACAACACAATCTAAATTACCCCCAAAACGTATAGCAAGGAAGATTCGTGAGGTTTTTGCCCCACCTGACCCGGCGGATTTTGACGATGCATCCCTTGCGGAAGCAATGGAGGAGGAACTGGGTAAGGAGGGCCCCCCTGATCATCCTCTCCTTGATGACGTCTTCTCCATTGAGGAAATTGATTCGGCGGTGAAGCTTCAAAGACACTCCAGTGACGGAGAGGGTGCTGTCTCGGTTCACATCTTGAGGCGCATAGACCTTGGAGAATTGAAAACCCTGTTGGACATGGTGGTGGACACGTTGACAACCCCTATGTCCTGGTCTAGAGCTGAAATTGTCCCCATTCCGAAGCCCGGGGGAGAGGACTTTCGTCCCATCTCAGTACTCCCACGACTACGGCGTCTGTATACCTCTCTGGTCTGTATGAGGCTGTACCGTTGGGCAGAGGAGAAGGGAGTGATCCCCCCAACTTAGAATGGGTTTCGACCGAATCACCGCACAGCGGACAATTTATTCGTTCTTCAGGTCCTGATACAGAGGGCGGCACAGCGGGGCAGCTCGCTGTACCTGGTATTGGCAGACCTCACCAAAGCCTTCGATCTGGTGGACAGAGGTATCCTTTTTGGACGTTTGAAACAGATGGGGGCATGGGGGCGTCATATCTTGGTCTTGAAGAAGATGTATGAAACCACAAAGGCCGCGGTGAAGGTGGATACCTGGATTTCCCCCTTCTTCAACATCTCGGCTGGAGTGCAACAAGGCGACCCGATCTCCCCCCTCCTTTCCGTTCTCTTCATAGCAGATCTTGACATTCGTGATCCAGATGACCCCGTGCTCTACTCGTGGAGCAAAATAGACAGCCTGCTGCTCGCAGACGACCTGTCGTATGCCTCTACAACTGTGGCGGGAGCACAACGGAAAACAAACGCAATGATGAAACAGATGGACAGACTTCGGGCAAAGGTCTCACTGGTGAAAACGGTTACGATTGCCTTTGGGGTTCCCCGTGCTCCAGTGTATGATTACTCTATAATGATGGGAGAGATAGCGATGAAGAGAGTATACGAGGTCTCCCACAATGGGTTCCTTTTGGTGGCGGGGAATGGCTGGAACTCTGGACAACATTTGCGGTCCAAACTCTCCAAGGCGATGCAGACCCTTAGTTCTCTCATGGTTCTCCGCCGCCACATCGGCGTCACTTCTCCTGCGGAATTTTACGCCCTTTACCAAGCGGTATCTGAACCGGTTCTCCACTACGGCATTGAGCTCTGCGTGGACTCCCCGAACGGGATGTGGAAGAAGCTGAATGACCTCCAGGTTCGAGCTGCCAGATTCGGGATGGGAATCCCGTTGAGCACAAATGTCCTCCTCACCATCACGGACATGGGGGAGCTGCCACTGTCGGAGGTCATGATGAACCAAGTTCTCCGCTTTGTGGTCTACGTACTCGCCCTCCCTCCCTAACGCCCAGTCAGAATGGCTCTCCAGGCAATACTGGACGTGTCAAGACGGGGGGGTCCTGAATTGAGAAATGGCTGGATGGGGCATTTGCGTAGACGCCTTGGTTCGGATGCGGGATTGATTCTGGGGAGGTTGGTGGATGGCATGCCTTCCCTCATGGACCCGGACGAATGGCAACAAATGCCGGAGAGACACCTGTCAACTGTGATTTCGAGGGTATCCGCCGCGTTGACAAGTCAAATATTGGGCTCGACCAGATACATTTTCATGCACCCCTGCCCTCCTGTTGTGAGAAGGCGAGGTCGCAGATTGAAACCCCAAGGATACGTGCAATTGAAATACCACTTGGCAAGGGCGGTTGCTAGGTTGCGCACGAGTATACACCCGCTGCTCGTGGAGGTTGGAAGATATGTGGGGTTACCCCGAGATGACCGTATATGCAGAGGGGGGTGTGCGGAGGTGGAGGACGAGAGACACGTCGTTATGTGGTGCCCCCGGTGGACGGAGCATAGACAGGAATTGAGACGCAATCTGGCGGGAAAGTCGGAGATGGATGGTTGGGCGCATGTACTTTACCCGGAAGGCGTTTGGCTGGAAATTGTACCTAAACTCCTCTGGAAAATTTTTAAAGATGTGGAGGAGGAACCGGAAGAAGGCAGGGATTGAGCAACAAATGTGGCAAATTGGAGAGAAGTGTACATAGTGATCACGGGATTGGTTCTGCATGTAAGCGGGGAAGTGGATCGGGAATGAGCTGAGGGCGAGGTATGACTGGGGGTGATGACTGATCACGGGATGGCTCTTCGTATGACTGAGCTGAGGGAGAGGTATGACTGGTGGTGATGATTGATTACGGGATAGCTCTTCGCGTGGGAATATGACGAGTATTTACGAAGGAATGGGCCCGAGTTGGGCCCGGTAGGGAGGCATTGGGGGTGCAGATGAGTATCTACGAAGGAATGCGAGAGGAAGGGCTGGTGAGGCAAGGGGGAGCTGAGGAGTGACCCCGGTGACCCTGGAGCAGGAGGACTGGTGACGATCTTATATTGTCTGCGGGGTGCTTTGTAACTAGCTTGATCAATTGGGCAGGGACTAGCTCCCAATGGCCCTTAAAATAAAAAAAAAAAATACATAAAGCTTAATGGTACCTATAGCCCCGAAACTGGTTTCTACTTAAGTAGATTATAAGGTATATTGCCAATCGCAGGGAAATTCTCCGAATTCGAATCATACCTTAGGTACCTACCTACTTAGGTAGGTATTTGCAATTAGGGATATATTATACATAGGTATGGCGTCGATGGTGGGTTTCATACTTGCATATAATCATGAGTATGCATACGTATGTTAACGTTCGTTTGTTGCAGTTAACTGGCAGATCCATGGAGGATCCATATGCATCCGGAGATAATATATCCGGACTCGAGATTGATTGATCATCATGAGGATATTAAGAAATGAATTTTTTTTGAAGTCGGGAGCTCGAGGTTGGGTGAGGTCAAGAGGGCCGGCCGGGGGTGGACTTTTGCTCATGATCATGATGATGATGATGATGATGATGATGCGCTGTCGAGTTTAAATCCCTTTACCCCCCCCCCCCCCCCCCCCCAGCTTTCCATCGAGATAATATGTCCCGGACCGGACCCGGGGCCCGGCAATAAGAACAATAATAACATACATAATTATAATAAATAAATAAATTATATTTTTCTGGCGCTGGAAATCGAGAGAAGGTTTGTCGATCGCGCGAGGCCTAGGGCTTCCTAGCTATAGGCCTAGGGTACGACGGAAAAAAAGGAAGGAAACATTATAATTACAGGCCTGGGTGGGAAAAAGGAAAAAAAAATGACAAGAAGGATAAGGATAAGGATAAGAAAAGGAAAAGGAAAAAGGAAAGGATGTTTATAATTACCTTGATCAGGCCTAGGAGGATATATCGATGTACTCGAAGTACTAGTGTTTGGGGATTCAGACAGGTATATACGGATACCCAGGTATGCATTGCTCTAGATCTGAGCTCCAGCTCTGGATACATCTTACCTACTTAAGTATGTACTCTTCTTTGAAGAATCCTTCTTTGCTAGCTTTTGAAGTACTCGATAATATGAAGCTTCTTCGTCACACGCGCGCCAAACACAAGCCACAAGCGTTCGAATTTCGTGATCTGCCCGCTGCCCGACGCCCGCTTAATTACATCTTGCGTGTGGGGGGGTCATGCACTCACTCACTCACTCACTCACTCACTGATCGATATCGATTACTTTATCATAGAAAAAGAAACCCTTACCCTTAGTCTTGCATGCAGAGTCGACATGCAGCAAAAAAAAAAAGCCACTCTTAACTTTTAATTTAGAGTAGAGTGCAGTGCATGCAGTATACGCATGCAGCAGTTAATCTGTACGTACGTATACTCTACTCTACAGCACTTGGCAGCTCCTTCCGGATCCGAGTTCGAAAAAGGTGGGAGTTTGACTGCAGGTTGGGAAGTTGGAGTTGGTTGGTTGGGGGAGTTGGGGGGGGGGGGGGGGGGGGTGGGAGGCTGGGCGTACGGCCGCGGGTATGTAAAGCTCGAGCACTTTAAAGAGTGGTGGATCTTAATTTGGGGGAAGCCGAACTCAATTCGAAGGAGGTTGATATATATCGATTGCCAGGTTTGGGCTTGGTCACGTGCCCTGTATATACGTGGAAATTTTTTAAAGTATAAAAATTATGGAAATGAAGAAGAGAGAGAGGGAGAGAGAGATCTAGCCATAACTAGTACTAGAGCGAGGATGGATGCAGATTCAGATTCGAGAAATTTAAAAAAGACACCGCTATTTATAAAATCGGAAAATTGGATTTGTTTTTGCACAT
Organism: Peziza echinospora; assembly: GCA_024516245.1. Taxonomy (NCBI): domain Eukaryota; kingdom Fungi; phylum Ascomycota; class Pezizomycetes; order Pezizales; family Pezizaceae; genus Peziza; species Peziza echinospora. The sequence continues at coordinate 480,049 of JAJLQT010000022.1, read as the reverse complement.
GTCGGCGTCGGTGATCGATATCAAGGTCTACGGATATATCTAGATATCGATCTCGAGGTCTCGAGGTCTGGAAACTACATGTATGTATTGGCGGGTAGATGCAAATAATATTTGAAAAAAAGACATATGCTCGAGTGCAAAGGGAGGGGGGGGTGCATTCATACTACATATGGCATCATGATCATATTGCAAACGTTTATATTGGGGGTATTATAATTAATAGCGAATGGAATTCAAATGATTAATCATATGCATGATTTGATCAGCGGTATAGCTATAGGTACCGGTATACGAGGTAGGTATTGGATCTAAAATCTACATATCCACGTAGGTACGTGGCCGCTCGAGATCGAGTCCCATGGATACAGGGAACGCCAACGTTACAGAATCCGGAGTCCATGATCAGCGGCCAAGCTTCATCATCAATTCCAACAACGTCGATTCCCATTAATTACATTACAATTCTTTTTTTTTTTGGAAGGACTTTGACCTTTACTCGAGCTCAAAAGGGCTGGCTGGTCTGCATCGTTGCATGCCATGAATCTCTCAGTGTGTAAACTTTTACAGCTAGCTTTCAGGGAGCTCTAGATCTTGTATACCTAACGTACGTGAGCTACTTCAACATATCGGATTAGGTTATAATTATAACGTACTTGCTACCAAATACACAATCAAACTACCACATCCAGATATTGTAGTCACAATGCATGTAAGCATAAGTATGTAGGTGCCTGATGTAGGTACTTACATGTCTTTTGGATGTACAAGTACAGATACCATATTCTCCCAGATCTCTGATGGCCACGTACGGGATCTCGAGGTAAACGTTCCCGCATTTACAATCACACGCATGACAAGTATATTGATATCGATGTCGATATCGATCGAGCCCCCTGAATTTCTCGCTGGATTTCGTGAAAAAGGGATAGTGGTACAGATGAATGACTTCCGTTATAAATAAGCTTATAACATACGGCAGTCATCTAGACTCTATTCCTAGAAAAACATTCTATTTTCTATTAAAAGAATTAATTACTGGTGTTGCAAGACCTCTTGCTACCTTATAAAGGATTGCCTTCAAACCAAACGTTAACGTTGCCAGAGTGTGAGTATTGAAAAAGGGTCGAAGATACATGTACAGTACCTCATTCAAAGAGTCAGTATACAAGCTTAATTTGTATATTTTCAGTAAGATCTCAATATCGGAACCCGGGAATAGCTTTCTAATTAAACATAGTATATCGATAAATCTATAGGACGGAATCCAATTGCAAAGTCAAAGTCGATAGGCATTGACAAGTTATTTTAGGTATAAACCCGAGCTCTCGAGTTCAAGAATCTTTCCTCCTTAGGTAGGTGTAGGCCTTCTATAGCTACTTGAGGAAAGTTTTTCGAACGTATACCACCATCATGATATCGATAAATTAATGGTTGAATCGATGATCATGATCAAATTTGCTCAATCATTAACCATTGACCATTAATATTGGCCATACCCATTATTCCGTATAATTTCCTGGTTCCACGAGGATAGGTACCTAAGACCCACGTGCACATGAGTATACTTTTGTATACGCACGTTTGTACAGCGCCATACTCTCCCTGTATTACAAGTCCAAGCATTCTTTCGTACGGGCTTCCAAAACAAGAAAAACAACCACATCTCAAGAGCTAGAATCTGGCAAAGTCGAGTTTTCAAATAAATACTGATCATGATCATACCTCATTGCCAGCTCTCCAAGCTAGCAAGCAACTCTTAAGCTTCCATAACCTCTACCAACCCCAGCATGGTACCTAGGTACATATTCGAATTCATCTCCAAAATCTAAATCTTCCTCATGAGGCTAACACAACGACGCTCGATTCTACACTGCAGTACTCGTTACTGACATAAAGTCCTGCACAAGACCGGGGGTCAAAAGTCTGTGCGAATGATGATTTTGTATGTGTTTCCCCCCTGGCATAGGCCTTCGCACGGTTATGTCTTGTGCAAGACTTTCTGTCAGTAACGAGTATACGTACTCGAGTAGTGTTAGCCAAGCTTTAGCGCGGCAGAGTATAACTGACTGGACGAACCGATAATCGATCGTGGCCGCTCAGGGTAACCCGAAACCGAAAATCCTAAACCCAAAGCTTAGCCCATGGCCCAGTCCTCAAAAGAACGATCAAAAAAAAAAAAGCAACCAAACAAAAAAAGCAACTAAAACCTGTGCACGAGAACATGCTCAAAAAAAGCAAATAATCATCTTTCTTTCGTTTTTCCGTTATTGATACCTATCTTACTTTACTTGGAACACTTATTATTTGCACTACCTGGCCATGGGCTGGATCAGAATGCAGGAAATTTAAAAAGAAGAAAAACACATGTGCCAGGTCGAGTGGTGATTGGTAGATTGCAGGAAATGTGTAGTCTCGCTTCCTACATGTAGCTGGTAGGCACAGTACTTTCTACTTGGGTAGCTAGTATGTGAGGGGATATATCGGTATGAATCGTCATGATCGATATCATGGCCGCGGAGTGGCTCGGAGAAATAAATAGCCCGAGTGTTTACAACTTTGCTACTCCAACCTACCAAGAAGGCTTCCATTCTCCATCCCACAATCAGATCTCAGGAGAAACCCCATCCAGAACACGAGTATGCCCTTGATCACGGTAGGCCCTCGCATCTATGTAACCAGATCTGCCAAGTAAATTGCACACCGTGAACATGTCGCTAGACGACTCGTACAAGAGCCGAGCCCCCTAAACCACACAAGCACTTTTGCGGGGAGGGTGGGAAAAAAGAAAGAAAAAAGCGGGCACGCGCAGGGCGAGTCGAGCGAGTGATCGCGAAAGGGCCCGTCGTCGTTCGTTGGGCGCGGCTGCTCCCCGAGAGTCTTCGACGGCTTGGCGCCAAGGCCGCATTGCGTCGGTGAGTGTGCCACAAGATGCCCGTGGGCCTGCCTGCCTAACCGTTCGTTCGCGCCAAGCAATCGGCAACGCCAGCAGCGCAGCGTCAGGATGTCTGTCCGTCCGGCAAGGCGCAAACCACGCGGGCGGAACTTCTGGGCGGAGGGCGCAGCGCCGAGAAAAAAAAAGAAGCTCGCGCACACACACACTCCCACACACGCTAGCGGTTGAGCGGTGCCGCATGATTTTCCCACCCCTGCTCACCCACACCCATCGCAGCACGCTAATCAAGCTATCTGGCGGCCCCTGCCCCCCGCCCGGCTTCCCCTAACCCTTAGCGCCGCAACCCATCCGACCCACATCTCCCGTGCATGGCTCCCTCGGCAGCGCGGTTTTGCTTTTTCCTGTGAGCTGCAGCCTGCGCATGGTTGCATCAGTGGTACGCCAAATCTGAGCTGCAGCAGGCTGTTGAGTGCAAAGCGAGCCAGGGTGGGGGGAAAGAGGAAAAATGAGGGAAGGGCAAATGAATGGACGGTGACGGTCGAAGAGAGGAGAAGTGAGAGCAGGGGCGCGCCCGAGCAGCGCGCAAGAGGGGGGCACTGGGAAGGAATGTCAGGTCAGATAAGTGGGCAGGATGCGAGAGTAGACCAGTCGTCGGCAGTGACAAGCAGACAGGCAAGCAATGGATGATTTGGGCATTGAGGGTGGCTGGTCAGGAAGAGCGAATGAGGGGAAGCGGGGTGTTCTCTTTTCCAGCAAGAGAAGCAAGAGAGGAAGGTAGGTTGACGGCCTTGGTGGACTCTGGGGCGATTAGACGGTTGGGGGTTGTTTGCGTCGAGGCTGGCGGCGAAAAGCTTATAATCGATCGATCTCGCAATCTCCACCTCTTCACCCTCTCGTAGCGATGTACCGCATAATCTGGAAAATAAGAGGCCATGTCAATTCTTGAGGCATCGAGGATTTCGTTGCAACGGACGGTGCACGGCTACAGAGCTGCCCAAAAAGATCTTCGATTGGGCGTCGTTTTACCTGTGAATGGAAAGGCGTCAAATATTTACATGGCCTCTTATTTTCCAGATTATGCTCATCCCTACCAAAATAGGGCACTTATTGCGTATCACCCTGAGTGCCCCAGTCATCAGAATCCTAGAGAGAACAATCCGAATCCCAATTCTCTTTGATTGTCAATCCATCTCGCACTCCTGGATGTAGACCTCCGGCATGAAGCTTGGCATTATCGTGAGCCCATCCATTTCACCATGCTTTTTCTCACTCCCAGCGTCTAGGGGAAACCCGGGTCCGCGCTGGTTCAATTTCTGACAGACCGATTGAGGCTCCTCCTCCTCCTCCCCTTCCTCCTCCACCTGAGTATGAAACGAGGACCACCTAGGCGTTCGAAGCGCCTTCCAGGGGGGAGGGAAGGAGGGTGGGTGGAGCAGTCTTGGCATTTGCAGGTTGAGAGACGAGAACAGCTGGTTGCGAGTAGAAAGACGATGGGGAATGGAATGTTCGTTCTAGCCTCGAGTCTGTTCGTTCCAAGGTCCAGGTTAATGCCTTCCCGAGGAACTATAAGCAGGGTATGAGGTGAAAAGCTTTAGAATTGGGATTGCATAAGATGCAAGGTGCGTTTTGCAGCTGTAAGTTAAGGCATGTCCCAGATTTCATTGACCGAGGCTAGTTGCCTGCTATCGCTGAGCACTTGGTCGTGGCTGTGTCCCAGGTCTCAAGATGCCGATAGGTTGACTCGTGGTCAAAGATTGAATGAAAATCAAGCTATTGATTGAAGCGTCTGATTGAAACGATCTGGGTACGACCGAAATGGCAAAGCCGTGAGGAATGACTCTGTGAGAAAACTTTATCGTGATACCCCATGGCTGCCGCTTAGCCTCGCCCCCTCCCACCTGCAAAACTCTAAGAAAAACCGGGGTAGGTAGTTACTTCCATTGACGTCCCAGGTGCGATGCAGGGAGGTTCTCGTGCGAGCATAGGCTGAATATGCGCAAAAAAGATTAATATGATTAGATGTACTTTGAGTTGGAAAGTATTGACGTGTTTCTTGACAGCCCCAGTCATTTGGCCGATTCGGACTGCGGGATGAGGCCTTTAAGGTTTTTGGGCGCGGTAACTCTTGCTAGCTATACTTGAGAAGTATATTCATTGCATGGTAGCCATGTGAATTTAGAATCGTTGAAGGATGTTTTGTCTGAGGTTGTGGAGCAAGCGTTGAATCAGAACTAGATCTCAGTAGTCTCATGCATAATGGAATTCGGGTGTAGTTCTCGGCGCAGGGTATCGTTGTGGAGGAAGGAAGCTCGAAGGAAGAAGAAGTATTTGCAAAGGACGTATAACGTGACTATTCTCATGGAGTAAGATCGTTTCCGTCGGCGAGCAAGAATCGATCCGAGAGAATTCTGACAGCCAGCTTTCAAAGAGCCTCATGCGCCTTTCATCAAGAGGTAACCTCCACATACTCCTTTGAGTGATCACCCCTGCTCGATATAGTAATCGTGGAGAATTAGCCTGGTAGGGCAAATTCGATTATTTGAGGCGAGCGGCACGAGACTGGAGGCGAGCTAGATTCGAAAGAATCGTGGATATCGGTTACATCGACCCTCATCGATCGCGAGTTGACACACATAGGAGAGAAATTTTTACGTCTCAGTCTCACGCCTCCACTTCGCACCCCCGAAGCCTGTAGAAGAAGTACTCGTCATTATTGTAAGGACAAGTATACTCTGCAGCTGCCGGCGGTGGAGGCACTCGAGTATTGTTGTACACTACTTAGTATCCGAGAGAGAGAGAGAGAGAGAGAGACGTAATTACTTTATTCCAGGCTCCGGGCTCCGAGACTCGACTCATATCCCCACCTACCGGTAGACCTGTGCCGTGCCGAGATTACGGTAAGTGGCCCCGTGGCCAAATACTAGCCGGGGCCGAGTCTAGACCCTCGGGATGGGAAGGCTACTTTTGGGATACTTCCTATTTGGGATATTGGAAGGACATTTACTTGCCTACCTAGGTAGTCTGGTGTGCAACGCTTACTTGCCTTACAGTTGTACATCGAGGTAGATCATCCTTAGCCTCGAGTCTAGATCATCCTCATGTATCACAATCTCGTGGGTCCAGAGAAATATGATTACTTGTTATAATACACAACTGCCCCATATACTCTAAATCTAGTTCAGATGAAAGCCGCCGAATATCACCGAACATAGTCTGGTTAAACCATACAAGAGAAGCGTAAAAAGTACCTAGGCATGTATTCGAGGCTACATATGTATGTACTTTCTATCATCTACACACCCCGTGCACGCGCGATCGTCCGCGGCCGTCAAGGTCCCACCACACATAATTACACAAAATAACATAAAAATAGCCCAGCCGGGTCGAGGCTAAACCCAGCTATGCCTGCCGAGCTCAGGCACGAGAAAAAAAGTGACCACATATATAGAAGTAGGTAGGGTGTCTTTAATTTTGTACGACATTGCATAGCCTCGTCCCAGGCGTTGGCCAAGCGAATCCTAACCTGACGTAGTACTCTAGCCTCGAGTCTGCGTAGCACCCGAGTTTGTCGCGATCGTCTAGTCGTCTAGATCTTCTGCATCCACATTATTGCAATTGCTACCGAGATCATTGGGGTGATGTTGTTATGATGTTATTAGGGGGATATACGAAGTGCGTAGTGTTAACGTCTCGTGTCTAAAGCTATAAGAGGTACCTAAGTAGATATATATAGCTAGATGCTCTCGTAGACTGAATGTCATCGAGTAGGTAGATATCAGAAAACTTGTGTAAAATGCGAGTTGGAGGCCTTATTTAAGCCTTCTTCATGAGCCTCAAACAATGTGCATTTGAAGGGCAGGGTGCACATGCACTGGAACGTTCTCCTTTTTTTTTTCGTAATGCACTGTGAGTCTAGGAGCCTATTGGTCTGGGGGGTGAGATTGGGATATCGATTGAGATTGATATTATTGGAGATTACCTTAATTGCAATTGCAATTGTGCTTGTGTCACCTATCCACCTATTAGACACAGCTTGCTTTCGCTATCGATCACAAGCTCACGAGACAGCGTACTTACCCCCATACCCCCAATAAGATCAAAAATCTCTTTCATTTTCGCTTAAATCATTTCATGGGATTGCAATTGCCTGTCGTCGGTCCTTGTCGGCGTGCACGTCGATCACAATTGCAACCTAGAGTAGGTACCGGGACTGGACCGGACCGGACCTGAGTTTGATTGGGGTTGTAAATATTAACCTTGACAACCGTCACTAGGCCCCCGGCGCCAGGAACACATACAATCCTAGTTATAGAAAGTCTCGGCGTGCACAGAATACACGAATTCTTCCTTGGGCCATGGGATGAGGGAACGATTCTTCCGACAATGAATGGGAGTCGACAACAGGTGACGTTTGAATTATTCTCGTACGTACCCAGACTTGAGTTTGAATGAAAGTTAGAGTAAAATGGTAGGTTATACCCGCCCGCCCGCCTATGCCGCCGCCAGAACAGCCGCCGCCGTTGCGTTTGCGTTTGCGCTATCTCGAATCTGAATCTCACCGATACCGACCGACGCACGTCCGCAAGCACGCACACACATCGAACACATGCACACGCACGCACATACACGCGCGCTCACGGTTTTTGCTCTTGCGCACGGAGCTCGAGCTTATGATTTGTGAATACAGTCTAGAACACGGAAAAGTTATCTCGGGATGAATGGTTTGCTTGGTGATTGTTTGGATCCAAGGAAGGTTGAGTTTAAACAACGCTAATCGCGATTACTATTCGGCTGACTCGAGTCGACTCGAGACTGCTGTTTTGGTAGTGATGATGACTCGATTAAGACGAGTCTGCGATGCGATTAAAGAGGTGGGTTACTTACGGATCTAGAACCTTCCGCTTAAACCACCCCAGATCCGATTTGACAGGTTTACTTGGCGCGGCAACACCTGGGCACGAGAACAGCAACACCTTATCCGCTTGAGGTCCCCTCTCACAAATGCAATGCAATGGCTTATTGAATTTGAATGTATACATCGATATCGTCATCACCGTAAGTACCTGCCTCAATAGCCGAACTCTCCTAGGTGGCCGGCCAATCAGCCAGCACGATTTCGCTTCTATAGGGAGGAATATGGGGGGTCTCGGGGTATCGAGATCGAGACTGGAATAGAGTGAGGACCTGGAGGTTGATGTAGAATAGAGTGCTCGGCCAATAGCACGGCCCACCCCATCCAAAAGATTCACAACCACCCCCCCATGCTACCTACCCGCGCTACTCTCTCACACCCGCCCGCCCGCCTGCAGCAGGAGCAGCATCAGCATCACCAGCAACAGCCAGGTGAGACGGGGGGGGGGCGGCCTTGGGAGTAGACACCATTGGCACCCAGCATGCACGGCATTGGCATTGGCATTGGCACTGGCACTGGCACCGATAGAGCGCTCACTATACGCTCACCATTCACCGCGCTCTGGTCAGAGTCTAGAGCGCTGGAAGAGCTGCAAGCCCGGCCGTCTAGTTGGCATACGCCAACCATATCGGCCCCCCACAAAAGGTGCCAGAGTTGACAATGGAGGAGGGGCCTCGAACCGCCCTCACGCCGCCGCCGCCTGCGTCGCAGTTAGCGTCGCAGTGGCTTTCCCTTCGCTCCCCCATAGCCTCGCTCCCCCATCTCTCCTACCGACTCGCTTGCGTAGAATCGTCCCTTTTTTTTTTTTTCATCCTCCGGCGCGGTTTTTCGAGATAGTCGAGCCTGTTTGTTCTCGTCCTCCATCGTAGTCCCTTCCTCTGCCTGTGCACCCTCTGCCTGGCCGTCCGCACGCACAGAGCGAGGGCAGCGCAGCGCAACGCAACGAACGCACCGCACGCTCGGCGCCGCTGCACCCTTATATCTCGCTCCGCCGTGCAGCGCAACACACGCAGCAGCCTCAGCGTTCCAGACACCTCGACACCACCACCCGAGCGCCGCCGCCGCCGCCGCCCGCATCCTCGTTCCTCCCCGTCTCTCCGCCCGCACCCTCACACCCTCCCTCCCCCCACACGCTTGCGCACTGCCTAGAGTGGGCTGCCCACACTAACCACACCACCCGCACCCACACGCACGCACGCACGCACGCACGCACGCCTTGCCCAGCGCCGCCTGCACCCCCAGCGCAACAGCACTCTGCCTTAGCAGCAGGAAGGGAAAACCTTCGTGTGTCACGCATCCGTCAAATAATCCCGACTACCCTTGCACCTAATAACAGCCACGCCCCCCCCCCCCCTCTTTTTAAAACATCCCAACACCCAAACGTCGTCGTCGTCGTCTTACTTCTTCCCTCCCACCCCCCCCCCCCCCTCCCCCTCCCCCTCCCCACCTCTCAACCTCCGTCGACTGCTCCTGTTGCTGCTGCTGCTGCACGATCGCGAATTTTCGACCGTCACCCAGCCTCCCCACCCACACCGCAGAGCTAGACGAAGCAGACAACTGCCCTCCCCCCCCAAACTCGCATTACCCAGCAGTAACAACCACCCCCCTCCGCCTAAACCCAAAAACCCAATCCCTCAACCCAGCCCAACGCAACCACAAAAACAACCCCAGCCCCCCAGTCGTCATCACCCTTCTCCCATCCTCGACAGCTTTTCTCAACTACAACATATCAGCAAACTTCAAGCACCCCGGCCCGTGGTCGACTTCAGGTTGTTTGGTGTTTCTCAGCGAGAAAAAATAAAATATAATAAAAGCTTATTTCGCACATCTATATTGGGAGTATAAGGGGCCGAGACAACTTAATCACGGGACATCTGGCCTTCGGCTTACCGCTACCGATCAACTAGCCTTATAACCTTAATCGACACTAGGAAGAAGGGGCTGCGGGAAGTCTATGTTCTTCCTTTGCCGATAACACATCACGATCCCCCCCTCCACCGCCACCACTTCAATACCCCAAATTCTCACCATCAACGCTACAACCTCCAAATCTTCACCGCGCACCTCATCATCTAGTGAACACTCTATCGTTATTTTCGCGGGCCAACACACCTCTTAGCGACCACCATCAATAATTCACGATAGCTTCTCTTCCGCTTCATTTGAAGATGTCCAATGTCCCGCAGTCGACGCCTCCGGGGCAGTCGCAGGCACTCGCGCAGACAAATGGACATCCACCGCCTCCCATGCACAACAATAAACCTACAATCTTCCAACAGCTACAATCTGTGAACGAGAATGTATGGCTGCAGATAGGTTCGTATTCATTTCCTTCATCGCGACGCGTCCTTTTTGCAAAAAAACGAGTCACTGACAACACCTTGCGAAAACAGGAAGCTTGACGGAACTTATGGGGGACCTTGAGAATGCAATGTCCGCATACGAAGCAGCTCTTCGCCAAAACCCGTACTCTATACCGGCAATGAATTCCATTTCGTGTATCCTACGTACGAAAGAACAGTTCTCGAAAGCCGTTGAATACCTCCAAAGCATCCTCAACTTGGATAGTACCAATGGGGACATCTGGGGATCATTAGGTAGGTTTATTTTCTGGGGAAAAAATTCAACCATGACGTCGCATGTCGCTAATCCCGCGCACTAGGCCATTGCTATCTGATGATGGATGACCTTCAGAAAGCCTATTCAGCCTACCAACAAGCACTGTATCACTTGCGGGACCCCAAGGTAGATAATTCTCAAATGAATTCCCCCGACAAGATGAAATATTTGCTAATCTATGCTTTTAGGAACCTAAACTATGGTATGGTATAGGCATATTATATGATCGATATGGTTCCTTGGAGCATGCAGAGGAGGCGTTTTCGCAGGTTATGCGGATGGATCCCAATTTTGAAAAGGCCAACGAGATCTACTTTCGCCTTGGTATAATTTACAAGCAACAGCAAAAGTACCAACAGAGTTTGGAGGTAAGCGTGACACTTAATGAAATCCTGAAAGTGCTCGGTACTGACAAGTATTCTAGTGTTTCCGTTATATCGTATCAGATCCACCTCGCCCTCTTACTGAAGAAGATATCTGGTTTCAAATCGGCCATGTTCACGAGCAACAAAAAGACGTAAGTTACTGCTTAGGCCTTGACCATGACAGAGTCTAACGGTTTTCTTAGTACATCGCTGCCAAGGATGCTTATCAAAGAGTATTGGAGAACGATCCTCACCATGCCAAAGTCCTTCAGCAGTTGGGATGGCTACATCACCAACAAAGCAACAGCTTCGCCAGTCAAGATCTTGCCATAGAATACTTGGAGAAATCTGTCAGCTCTGGTGAGTACCTGTTATTATTATGTCTGTCAAATTCTTTAAATAAATAAAATCTAACACACCAATAGACAATTCGGATGCTCAGAGCTGGTATCTCCTTGGGCGTTGTTACATGTCACAACAAAAATACCCAAAGGCATACGAAGCCTACCAACAAGCCGTGTATCGTGATGGCCGTAACCCCACATTCTGGTGCTCCATTGGTGTTCTTTATTATCAGATAAACCAGTACCGCGATGCACTGGATGCTTATTCACGAGCCATTCGCCTGAATCCATATATCTCGGAGGTTTGGTACGATTTGGGAACCTTGGTAAGATAAACCTCATTCTACTTGTGGGTGAATGACTCTTAACATATTGCCTTGTAGTATGAATCTTGCAACAACCAAATCAATGATGCACTCGATGCTTATCAACGAGCTGCTGAATTGGACCCGACTAATCCTCATATTAAGGCTCGCTTGCAACTTCTACGCAGTGGCCAAGCAACTGGAATTCCTCACCAGAACTCTGCTCCACCGCCACAAGACGTACATCCGCATTCATACCAAGCTGCTGGGGTTAATGGCCCTCCAAATCCTCAATGGGCATCTCAACCACCGCAGCCCCCTCCAGCAAGAAATCACGCTCCTCAGTCGCTTCCACAATTGCCTCCGCAACAACAGCAGGTATCGCAGTCTCCATATCGTCAGGGCGAGCAACAGCCTCTCCCTCGCCATCCTGTCCATAGTCCGGATCATCTCCGTCCTGCGCCGAATGACACTCGCCATACTCCTGTTAGACGTGCACCTTCACCACCACCAAAGTTCAACCATCCTAGTGGACCAAGTTACCCCCCTCCCATCCAGCAGCAAGGCCCCCCGCCTCCACTGCCCCCTCAACAGCATCAGCAGCAAATGCAGCAACATCAGCAACAGGTGCAGCAGCAACAGCAGCTCCAACAGCAACAACAGCAACAACAGCAGCAGCAGCATCAGCAACAACAGCAGCCGCAACAACAACAGCAGCAGCAGCCACCACCAGGCCGTATTCTCAACCCACACCATAACAACCAACATGTGCTACCTCCAGCACAAAATGGAAATGGGATGACATTACCACCTTATGCACGCTCTAGCCCTCCACCAGAGGTGAAGCCGATTGTGGATGACAGACTCACCTCACCAACAGCTTCGTATTCTCACAGCCAACACCACCAACCACCAGGAGGCATTGCTAGCGGAGCTCCTGTACCTGCATCCGCAACTGCTGCTGCGGAGGCTGCCCAACGCGAAAGGGATGAAAAGGTCACCGATGTGAGAATCAGTAAAAGGAGACCAGAATGGGAAGAGGACGACTCAGTTACCGTGAAGAAGCCGGCATCTGACGAAAATCGGGTAAGGCCCGATGAAATGCGCCATCTTGCGTCTCCACCTCGATCGGGACCCAGGATTGCCTCTCCAGCGGATCGACGAAGCTCCGGTGAGCGGATTCGAAATGAGATTAGTAGGAATGATGACTATCATCAAGGGCCACCGCCGCCGCATCAGCAACAACATCAGCAGACCCTTCCATCGATCGGTAGCAACCACCAGCTAGCTCCAATCTCGGAAGGCCCTCGGCATGAACCACCAAGATCTCGTCCAGAGGATGAACGTGATAGGAAAGAGGTTAACGAACCCGCTGCACGCAAGGTTGATGTGGATGAGAATTACGATGATGACGATATTGAAGATATTAAGAGATCTGGGCCTAACGGGCATGTCGTTGGAGGCGGGAATGGGGTAGAAAAAAAGTCGAGTCCAATTAGTGGAAATGGATCGGCGGGTAACGGTGTCACTGTTGGTCAATCGGGGGATCGGGAGCCATAGTAGGCAGTGATCATGGCGATGTTTAATGTTAGGGACTAGGAGGAGAAGGAGGAATAGAATATTATATCCGAAATCTTTTTGTTATTTTTTTTACCAGTTTTGCTGTTTTTGTTTTTCTTTTTTCTGTCTCCTTCTTTTTTTTTCCCTTTCAATTTTGCCCTTCGAATTCTTCTTCTTCCTCTTTTGTTGTGTTTGATACCGCCTACAAGCTCGAATGTTTCATCTACATCATTATTGTTTTTTTTTCTTTTCTCAATTCCTTTCCTTTGTCTGGCTTGCAATTGTTTTATTTGTCCTCCTTTTTTTTCACTTCTGATGTGTATTCATTCTTACTCACGTGCCTTCTTATTTCCTTTTTCTCTCTTTTTTCTCAATTGGTTTTTTTTTTCCGAGTAGCTTTTAGGATTTTTCAATACTCGCTTCTTTTTCTTTTTATGTGCCTTATACTTGAGCTTGAACCTTTTTTTTGGATGATTGCGAAATATTCTTATTTTCCGCGTCCGCGAACTTTAAATAGTACTCTTAAGTTAAGATCAGCTATGTAGCTTCTTGCTCACTCACTCATGATATACTTTGAATACCGGCCTGTATAATTGGTTATATATAACATTTACCTCTGCAGGGTTCTGTTTAGGTCTGTGAATTGTAGATGTGTGATGCATGTGATCGATATCATGAAAAGGTTTGACCTGCTTTCTTGTAAAGATTTTGATCTATAGTAGGTACATATGTAGCTATTTGTATCGAACTTGAGCTTGCTGGCACCTGTACATGTGTTTGTAATTGAAATCGAATGTTGCTTGAAGGTTACTTGCACGTTTAGGTAGTTCGTTCTACGGATCCGGATGCGTACTTGTGGTTGATTTGGTATCTATCCATCATGATTATGATAACTACAGTCTAAATGCAATTATTTGATCATGACGTTTTTAAAGCTTGAGGAGGAGGAGGTTTGTAGAGTTTTTTTAAAACTAAGCTTCTAGCCGTACGTACTGTAGATAAACCGTATTATTGCAATATATATCTGGGTAATTATAATGTCTAATTCTGGAAGAGCTCGATCGGAGTATGTGGGTTGGATACCGTGGGGAGATGAGTGATCGATGGTCTTCATTTACTATGTAGGTATGTACCTAATCAATGTCTAGATATTGAGCTTCATACTGACCTAATTATAAGAACTTGATTGTGAAGCTCAAGTTAGGTAGCTTGCAATATATTAATCAAGGCATGGTTTGTTTAAGACCTTGGGTAGGAGGTGGGTATACCTCGAGCTCTGCCGCGGGGAAGTTGGTGTGTGACATACATCTAAAATTCTAGAGTGTGATGTATGATCATTCAGCTACCTAGGCATGGTGTATATATTTCATGAGTTTATAACAATTGATCAAAAAGGTAGGTAGCTGGCCTGAATTAACGTCCAGGTGTAAATGTACCCTTAGCGTATGTGTTTTATGTGGATCACGACCATGACCAAACCCGTCGACGTCGTTCAACCTGCCTCACCTTTTTCTCTGAGTCTAATTAGACTCGAGTAAGATCTAGATCATTAAAATAGATTACAAGATGATGAACTAGTGATTCACAGCATCCCTTGGGGGGAGGGATCTAGAATTAATTTTGGACGGTTATCTCTTGGCTCGAGTGAGATTCAATCATTGCAGGATGGCTGGCTATATGGTCGGGCGAAAGTTCAAAAATGATTTCGATGTCAATGTCGATAGCGGTACACCGATGTCATGATCATGATCAATTTTTGATAAACAAATTCTAAGCTTATATACAGCTACTTCCTGAAGGAGAGGAAATGCATTCTCCGGAGTCATTTTTGGAGGGTAGACACCCTAAGTACCTACGTCTTCCTCTTTAGGCAATGGGGAAGATCTACTCAACTTTATGTAGTCTCGTGCCACTCACCTCGAGTAGAAAGTTTTGAAAATAGGACTTGGCCATCACCACTATTTAAAGAACAATTGTACCAGGAGATGGGAAGCCTGATGGAGATGGGACTGTCAATTACCTACATGAGGTAGGTACCTACTCGAGTAATTCTTGATCCAGAGACTATAAAGGCTAGCTTGAGGATCTTGTTAAAAATGATCATGATCATGATGATGAAGATAAGGCTAGAGGCCGGGTTAGAAAAGTACGTACA
Source organism: Peziza echinospora (assembly GCA_024516245.1). Classification (NCBI taxonomy): domain Eukaryota; kingdom Fungi; phylum Ascomycota; class Pezizomycetes; order Pezizales; family Pezizaceae; genus Peziza; species Peziza echinospora. The sequence goes on along the minus strand of JAJLQT010000022.1, from coordinate 464,896 downwards.
TATGTAGGTACTTGCTAAGCTGTATAATTATGCATATATCGATTTTATATAAGTAAGTAAATATATGAATCAACATTCGATGACGTTCCCAATATCCTGGTGGAAACATCTGCGACGTCGACGTTATAACGTTAACTTTGAGCCGCCTACGTACTCGTTTATACACGACCGACATCGATTATATACCGAGACTGATCGAGTTCCCCCCGCAGCCTGGCCTCGATCCCCCGCAGCCCAACTGTGGGCACAAAGGATATGCTAATCTCATGTCGACGTTACTCCACCAATATCTCCTAGCCTCGCGACCAATACGCCCTACTTAGCTCCCTAGCAGAGTGCCATGCGATGAGTACGAGCCGTTGACCAGACTAGAGCCGTTGCAATCAAATCACCTGCCGTGCAGCGGCGCCGAGGAACAGAAGAAAAAGGAAAAAGAAAAGAAGAAACACGTACCAAGTAAGTCTAGGGTAAGCCGGAGGTGTGATCGCCTTCGGACCCTTCCAGTCTGGAACACTCCGAAGCAGCTTTACGGATCTTAGGATGGCTTGCGAGTCTCGTCACTCGCCCTCTCGCCGAGAACAAGAACGTGCATGTGAATGCGCGGACTTGATAGAATGTAGAGTACGAGGAATTTGTACTCTAGTGGTGTCCCTACTTCTTAAGGTACCTCCTATCTCATCATACATGCTTCCATCAGTATATAAAGTTTCAATCCCCACATTGGTACTCCAATGCAATGCATCTTGAATCAGGGGAATGGTATATGCAATGCGAGGGAAATATAGGGCATGAAGTAGGCAGGCAGCGTGGAGAAGCAGATCTCGGAACAGGAACCACGACTAACATATTCATCAAATGTAAGCTTCATGAATATCGAGATCTTATAAGAATCGAAGCAGAATATTGTTTCGCTTCAAGGTCCCCGGGAATCTAGCGAATAAACGGTGCGCATGACCAATCATCTGCGAGGGGAAAAAGAAAACCTACCGGACATCGATGCTGCTGTCAAATGCCACTTCATCATCGGGTGGTTGGGAGATCGGGTTGGGATTTGGTTGTTGGGGCCCAATACGGAGGGCGTACGCAAGCACCCAAGCTGGGCACAAGACTAACCCAAGCAAAATCCAAGGGCTTCCAAGCTCTCGGCATGCCGTTGGCCAAGTGAATTTGTGACATTTTTTTTCCAAATGGAATAGGATAAGCCAACGGGATTAGGGGAGAGAAAAGAGAGTGCGTGAGATTAGAAAAAGAGGGCAAATGACGAACGGGAAAGGTGTGTTTGGACCTTTGGGCTTGGGAGGTGTGCCTTTAACTTCAAAGGAGCTCGCCGCAAACCCACTCTTTCCCTTACACAACTCATTCCTGGACCGGTACCTACTTCAGCCAGGCGCGAGCTATCAGAGGGCTCTGCCAGAAATCTTGCTTCGTGTTTCTTCGCCTCTTTTTACTTTCAGATTTCGCAAGTGGATAGTGTTGTTCGGAGTGCAGCAACTGGAGTTGTGGAAATCAAAAACATCATTTGGTCGAACATAAGGTTAGTGAGATGTGTTGCTTTTGAGCTTTCCTAGCCATCATATCGGTTTTCATTTTATTCCCCACATTATTGCTCAATGCTCAAAAATTCTAATTGAAATTATACCCACAGGACGCCCTCTTGATTTTCATGGTGGTTCTGTCACCAACTGCAAGAAGTTATCATTGAAACCCAATCTCTTTAGCGGAGGAGTGTTGTCTTGTGAGCATCACGCACGTACCACCAGTGTGGGCTAAAGCAACGTCGGTCCAAAAAAAGGAAAAAGAGAAACAACCAAGAGCGGTAAGAGGTGTGCACAGGCGCCTCTTTAGGGAACGCACGGCACGTATCGATCGTGGGCACGAGACTAATTGATCGTACCTGGTGTGTCCAGATTGCTGTGTGGATATCGATGTTGGTTGTAGTGCAGGTTTGATATTCGATTTCTTTCCTGCCTTCTCTGAATTAGATCATATTTTCCACCACAGCAGAGAAGCAAAGTCTGAAGCAAATCAAGCAGAGCAGATATAAAAAAAAAAGGAAAATAGGGCGGTTATGATGTCAACAATACAAGAGGCCCGAGGATCTAATAATGGAACCTCTACGTCTCTGCCAACATGTACAAGTGCAGAGGGGGGCAGCCGAGCCGCGGAAGAGGTGTCAAAGGGGCAATCGCCCCAGTATAACACTGAAGAGTCTAGAACGACGGATCCTTCAAATCAGCAAACAAAGTCATATCCAGCGACACTAGGGATATTACCAGAGACGGCCCACAAAAAAGCAGATGGAAAGCACAACGACGAGGTTATCATTCGGGACAATGATGCAAGAGATGAAGACTGGACATCAAGCCCACCGGCCTCGCCAACAGACGCTCCAAAGTTACGGGCCGGGCTTCACGTAGCGGGGCCACTGTCTTCCCCCGAAATATCTTTGCATTCGTCCTCTGGCTCGTCGTTCTCGGAGGGGTCTAGTGCGCGTGGTAGTTGGATGGCGCATGCAAAAGGGGATGGGAATGGTGTAGAGGATGTCGAGAAGGGATTGGGGCCCAGGACTGGTGAGATTAGTGCGGGAGACACTAGTGGGGCGTATAATCCGCCGAATACCGGATTGGGAGCAGATGAAATCCAGCCTTCTCGATTGGGAGGTGTCAAGAACCCGATTCATCCTGGTGATGGATCAGGTGAAAAGATATCGCCAGTTCCATCTCCACATCTAGGAACATCACCACAACTCAGAGCCCTTCCGCCTCGCACACTCTCCCCAAGACCCACCCTCACCCCATCAATAGCAGCCCTACGAAATGCAGACCGCCCTCTCCGTCAACGCTCCGACCGTGTCGTCTCCTTCGCAGTCCCTGCCCACCAGAGCAACTGGGTCATCCCCAGAGACCGAGCGTCCACCGGTGTGAATAGTCCCAGCTACCCATGGCTTATGCTTGTATGTTTTTCCAGCATGCTCCCCTTTCCATCCATATTTCATTCTATTCATCAGAAGAGTTACAACTAACACATTACCCTGATGCAGAGCTACCTCACGACCCTCAATCCCATCCTCTGCCTCGCAAATTTCTTTTTCTGTCTCGGCCTCCTCGCAATCCTAACACTCCAGTACCCCTTCCACCTCCTCCTCACCAAATTCTGTAAACCCCCACCTCCACCCCCACCAAACCAGCCGCACGTGCCCACACTTCTCCGTCCCCCGCCACCACCATCCTCAGAATCGTCTGTTTCTCATTCTGACAGTCAAGTGGTTAATAATAAACCAGGATATTATGCCCCTCGTATACAATCCTCTCTATCCTCTCCGCTCTTCCTCCACCTCCGAATCATATACCAAACTACCCGCCCCGGCCCGCTCCCAGAGGAATGGGACTCTGGAAGACTCGTTCTGGTGTGTTTAGTTGCTCCAGTCATAAGTATTGTGCCATATTCAGTTGGGGCATGGGGAGCGGCGTTGATGTGGTTATATTCGGTGCTTTTGGGGGATGGAGCAGTCCCGAAAGAGGAGTTTTATGCATTGAGGTTTGTGAGGAAGAGATGGGAAGGGTGGGTGTTGTGGGCTCTGAGGTGATCTGATCTTAAATGGCCATTTGGAGGCTTGGTACTTTTTGTTCTTTATGTGTTTTGTATCTTATCTCTGGTGTTTGGGCGTTGGTTTTTCTTGTCTTTTCATTATTCCTATTTGGCTTTAAATAAGTTTAGCATTGCATACATACACATAATATTAAATGTCCTTTAAGAACAAGTACAAGGTGGCATTGCATGATATCACGGGAGATATTGCACACCACATTTGTATCATGTATATGTTACAACTATACGGATGATCGAGAATCCCAATGCATCTCATGATCAAGCCTTTATACCAGAGTAGCAAAATGGGGACAGATAATGTTCGCTCGTTTCCTAATATTCCTATAATCACAGATCTACCTTCCCGGGCCCTTCGAGCTCGTTTCAGTTTAAAATTCAATTTCAATTTCAAAGGTACGTATCCTTACCAGCTACATGTATAGCTATAGTACGTATACGTCAAGAGGTAGAAATAAGCTTTCTATATCGATCTGCAGCACATATAATCCTATCCACCTACTTAGACACTCAATGTATGTACGTACGTCATGCTTCATGTTGTAAATGTAATCGTAATTGCACGCAACCAGAACGTTGATAGGTGGAGGTAGAGGTGGAGGTGGATGTAATGCACGGAAAAGACGAATTGTTCGAGCTGGAGGTTCGATGCATTTACCTAAGTAAGTAAGTAGTGGGGGGATGTGTTTTTACAGCCTGAGACTTACTTACTTACTTAGGAAGGTAGGAAGTAATGCATATGGAGGGAGTAGAGTTACATACATGTCACTCACACACCTAGAACTTCCAGAATTGGAACCGGTTGACTGGTACCTGACTGCTCAAGTGACAGGTTTGTGGATTGTGATTTGGTACCGCTTTGTGAGTTACAGAAGAGTAGCTGTTTATCCCCCCCTCCATGGCCATCCAGCTCATATCATCTTACGAAAAAAGAAAAAAAAAAGAAATAAAATTTAAACGTTGGGCATGCACCACCCTGCAGAGCTCGAGTCTACGCCTACACATCCTGCCAAGTGGGCAAATATAAATGAATACCAACATCAACGTTAAAAAAAAAAAAATCCCTAACCAAAAGAGCAGCTAAACTCCATCCATCTCGCCGGTCGATGTACATGTACATATCCTCGAGGCATAGGCATGAAACGCCAATCCTAAGCCTAAGTAATCTCACTGGTACGAATGAGCTAGCCCTGCAGATCAGTGCATAAAAGGTAGGCAAGTGGGTACTTTTTACCCAACTCAATTCCCTGGAAATCACCGGTACCTACCCCCTTGGAACGAGAACACGGTTACCCACCCCCCGTTGTTACTTCATCTCTCGAATCCCAGCTAGAGAGTGTATTTCGTACACCTTATTTGTCGAGTTCCAAACCTGAAACCTCAAAGCTAGTCCAACATCGGTACCGGTACCGGCCATGTCTATCTCTAAACTCGGTACCGGTACCATATCGATCAATTGCAATCGACCTACTTACTAACCCAGTACTACATGTAAGTATGCATAAGTAGCTACTACTTCATTCAGATTCGTTCCTGCAGTGGGGCTGTAAAAAAAAGGGGGGGGGGGTTGATCATGCAAGCAAGCCCAATTTGGACACCGGCCGATTACTCGATTAGGAAGTAGCCCATCTACTGGAGGTGGGGGGAAGGGGGAGTGGGGCTATGTGGGGAAAAGTATTTGTACTGTACGTACATGGATGGTTAATTGCGGGCGGAGCTCTCCATGAGCTCGAATCCTTTTGTTTTCCATGAGTAAGGTATTTGAAACATTGTAAAGTAGATGGGTATAATATTTTGCAGTGAATTGATTGGGGGAGTTTTGAAATTCAAAATTGCAACTGTGATATCATGATGCATGAATTGAGCGCAGGGGAAAATGAATGAGTGCCCGGTGATGAGGATGATCAGAAGTGGAATGGAGGAAAAGAAAAGCAAAGTTCAAAGTTCATAGTTGAAGTCGTAGTCGAAGCCTTACCACGTACGTACCTCCTGTGATGTCTGATAGCTTCGACTGTGTTGTACGCCAAGTAGGTAACGCGGTGTATAAATACCTATTTGTGTTGGCATCAGCTACATTTCATGTATCGGGGTGTTCCTAGAATTAGCCCTCTTCCTATCTACATAGGTATGCTCTTTAGGTTTCAGAATAGTGACTCGACTTTAGGGCGAATCACTTGGGAATGTGCTCTTTTGAGAGTTTTTATAGAGACTTGAGGGATTGGGTATATCGATGTCGAGGAGGAGGAGAAACAATTAAATGTAGCTTCATGATCATGAACACAGAACAGGGAATAGGGAACGAAAGTATGGCAATCAAGCTTGTAAGAAAGTCCACTGTGTTGAAGAAGCATGCGTCATCTCAGAAAAATGGTATTTCATGACGGAATCACAGACTGCATAAATTATAAGAGGCAAGAAGTATATAAATTGCATGAGATGCATGCAGACATAAAGTCTACGATTGGCTATATGAGCGCGCAGCAATGAATGCGATTAAAACAAAAGAAGCATAAGGAAAACAAAGACAGCTATAAATGGAAAGAACTTGCACGTAAAAAACCAATATGATGAGAGCAGAAGAATGAATGAAAAAAAAGAATCGATCGCACTCCTGCAGCATCAGCTGTCATGGATCGCAAAACCAGAACTGGCCCACAAATTCCCAAGTCTAGCTATGAGTAGTCTCATGCCATGAGAGCCTAGGGGGTTCCGCTGGGTAAAATATGTAGTAAGCAGCGCAACAGCTCTATATAAGTTTAATTGAGAATCCTTGACCACGCTCCTCTGAAAGCAAGGGGATATGTAGCGTTTCTTTGTCATTGGTTGGTTGCAGCTTGCAGGAGGACTGCAGTGCAGATATTGGCTGCAGGGCGGTGCTGGATGCAGGTGGAAATTGTAAAAAAGAAAAGTTGCGTGGGGTGAAATCTCAGATTTGGTAGCTGCAAGGGATAAAAAAAAAAGAGTGAAACGCAAAGCAAAAAAATGAGGTGTAATGAGGAAAAGGGAATAAGAAATCAAAACAGTAAGAAAGAAGCAAAAGAAAGTCGTAACTGGTCATATGATTAGAAAATCATGAAAAATGATGATGAAAAGTCGCAAAACCTATAATAAAAGAAATAGAACTCCACAAATTTGGTGCAAATTTAAAATCAATATGCATGGCCCCAGAAACGAGAAAAATTCCCCGTTTGGGTGCAGCAGCAGCAGCAGCAGCAGCGGCAGCTCACGCGATATCTTGGTGCACCCCCCCCCCCCCCCCCCCACTTCCACTTCGACTTCCACAACGGGCTGGAAACTCTCCTCACCCCCACACATGAACGGCATCCTCAAAATCATGTACACGACCACATCATCCACACAAAAAAACTACCGCCGAAATATGGGCAGGTGAAATTTATGGATATAATTTTCGGTATATATCCACAAATACGTCATGCCTCCATATTTACCGAAGATGGAGTTGCCTAATTTTTGCGGGGGCCGCCAACCGTGATTGCAGTGTTCTCTGTGGGCAAGCCAGCAAGAGCCTTCAACATGCGCAACCTCACCCTTGGGATACTCTGATTCAACAAAGAAAAACATTAGTCTTCAATAAATTTTGCGGTGGATGTGATCTTCCCATACCTCGTCAGAAGCAATGCTGTTCATTGCCAACAGCTCCCAAGACTCCAGATTCACCACGGCATTGTAGCGCCTGTCGAGAATTTCATAGGACAGTGCAGATTGTGGCTGTTGTACATGATGTTGGTGTTGATGCTGATGCTGGTGGTGTTGGTGTTGGTGTTGATGATGTTGCTGCTGCTGCTGTTGCTGGCGATGGTATTGGTGGTGGTATGCTTGCTGTTGAAGATGTTGCTGCGCTTGGTGATGGTGTTGTTGGTGCTGGGGCAGGTAGTGCTGCTGCTCCGATTGCTGTTGCTGTTGCTGTTGCTGTTGCTGCTGATGATGGATTGGCTGATGCTGGATTGAAGTGTGGTGTGGATGATGCCCACCGAGGCCCCCTGCCGCTGCCGAGGGAGCATTCGGGCCAGCCTGGGCACGAAGGTGGGGGTGAGTAGAAGTTCCTTGCTGCATTGTGCTGCGTTGAAATATATATGCACTCAGAGGGGGCGTTATTGTGGTGCCTTGCGTGCGTGTGTGTCGTTTACACCGAAAGATATTCAATCAAGCTTCGGGGGCTGATCGGAGTCAAAACCTTCGATCTGACAGGAGGCGTGGGGAATAACTAAAGCACAGCAGTTGGGAGGGGGGGGGTGTTCCCGGGGCGCCGGATCCGGACGCTATCTCGATGGCGGCGGGGGGCACAGGCCTGTGTGTGGAGGGGTCTTGGACGGGGGGTCGAGATTAAGCTTATATTAAGGTTAAGCTTTGGTTTGGAGCTTTCAGGACTTGTTTCTAAACGCTTGAGTGATTGTCGTCAAAGCTGCTGCAATGGATATATATCTCGAGATTCGCGAGGTGGAGATGCCCGAGAGGCGAGGGGGTTGGGGCACGGGCAGGCGGATGGAATGGTGCTCTGACGGTTCGCCACTGGGCTGGGTCTAACTGACGGCTTCTACTTTGGTGGCTCTGTCGTCGATGCTAGGTGCTTCCTAATGGGGAACTTGAGCTCGAGGGCAGTGCGGAATGGATGTGATGGCGATATCGAACCAGAAGCCGTGCGCAGGAGGCCTGAATATATACTTCATCACCCACGGGCTCCGGCTCTGCCCCCTCGGCTCCTCCCACCCCTCTCCGCCATCGTCCCTGTCCTCCTCCTCCGCATCCTCCTGCCCCTCCCCCCCTCCCATCCATCGACATCATCTCCCAAGACGAGCATGGAAAGCATAGCTCCACACGCTGGCTTAGCACCATCACCACACCAGGGCAGGCCAGGCGATGGCGATATCGAGGTGTAATCTAGATCTGTACGTGAACGTTAGGCCAGTGGCCTCCCGCCCGTCCACCGCTATCGAGTTGTGCTAATTCTCATGTCATGTCATATTCGATATTCCTCAGTGCCCGCACCACCACTGCACGCACTTGATCGCTTCCAGGACATATCGCAGGCTAGGTGGGTTTATCGGCTCACTCACAGTCGCTCGTCGTACGTTGGGCTCTTGCAACTGCCACTCTTCACCCCCAGGCAAAAAAAAAGAGACGCACATGAATATGCCCAAGCTCCCGAGCATCGTACCAAGTAGCCTCGATTCCGTACCAAGTTGGAACTACACAAATGCTCCAGCGAGCTTCGTGTGCCGGATCACCATCGATCCCTGTCTTCTCTCCCCACATATCGATAGCCTCCCTTGGCCAGCATCATCATCATCACTCATATTCTCAGGGCTCCGGATCCCCCACCCACCCCCCAATACGCTGCAAAAACAACCCCAGATCTACAATTTGCATACATTCGGACATTAAGTGCAATTGCTACCTGCAGCAATCGAATGGATGTGTGCTTGACCGGGTGCTGCTCACACCGTTGATGAATTTATGTGTTTCTACATACATCTGCGCTATCCACGCGGCGTGTGTACACTTACATACGCAGGGTGCCGAGGCTGCAAAAAAAGGAGCCAAGTTCTGCGGTTGTGGCCGAATACGGCATGTACAATGTCTAGGGCAATGAAGCAGACTTGAAGCAGCTACGGCGTGTGTGTGAGTTTCTCGTATATGCCACCGAGCTATGGAGACATTGAGACAAAGTGCAAGTACCTCTACTTGTCTAATTGACCGCGCACCAATCTGCTGCTCCCTTGGGTCTTCTTGCACCTGAAGGATTATGTATCAAAATTACAAAATACCTGTTGCACTTGGTACTTTCGGATTGCACCGGCTGTGACATTCCTACTAAGCAACATCGACGTCGACGACGCGACGTTAAGAATCTTGGGCTACAGCTAGAGTAGCCTCGAGGGTGCATTGGCCCAAAGTCACATAAGTATATTTTTATTTTATGTACTTCCAGCTAACAAAGTACTAGCCAGGCTGCTAAAGTCAACTCTTGCCCAATATTCCACCCCAATCCACTTCTTGGCCATGTCGTGCTCACTGGCTCAACCAGCTCCAGTGGCCTGAATTACAACTGTCACCAATGAGTCCCTCGTGGTTCGAAGATCTGCCAATTATGAAATCTAATAAATTGATCACCACCAAAATCATTGGCTCCAATTGCACAAGTTGTTGAGAATGGTATATCGATCAACAGACTTGCTTGAAGATGATGGAAGACTTCATCACTTGATGCGCAAGGCATAATTATCGCCTATCGTGAAATCACTTTTGATTTCTTCCTTGTTCACTTCAGTTTTCTTTCTTATTTGCGGGGAAATGGAGATAGGCGGTAGAAAAGTAGAAGATCCAGGCATGCACAGCCGCCTGGCCAGGTTTTCCTTTACCTTCCTCTATCTAGGGACACAGAGGAGCCAGAGGGTGGTAGCGATATCATATGTAACAGATCACAAATATAGAAACAAGGACAAGGTATGGATATTTCCGTGCCAGATATGGCTCAAAGACTGCCAGCAGCGAAAGGCTCACATCAATGCGCTACTTCGATGATCGGGACGGCACGCTTTATACGATATGATTTTGGATTTTCATCGACGCAGCCAAATGAAATTTTACATCCCCAAAGATGTGGACGAGGCTACTAAGATGTCCAGATTGTAGACGTTTAACGTACTAGTGATTATATATCAGGTAAGTGAATCTCAATCCCTCCCCATGACAACCATAACAGTTCCTTGGCCACAACAGGAAGACTAATTTTCTTCTAATTTGATTCGCCAGTATTTCGAAGCATCTCAAAGTCAGTGGTAACATACACCCAGGTCACACGTGATCTGCCTGATGTATCATGGATATTAAGAGAACAATTACGGATTCTAAATATTTACTAACCTTCTTCCCGATTAGGTACACAAGAACCCCCCAAAACGGTTTCAAATCTTTCTCATTACGATTACAAGTCTCACACACACATGTACAGAAAACGCCACGGTTCTATACTACCTTCCCAATTGGAGACAACTTACGTCAAAGTTTAACGTTTGATTCTCTGTATGCAATGCGAGCTTAATTCACGGTGTATGTGGTTCTAGACGTCGATATCGACACATGGATATATCTCTCCAAATCAGGAATGTTGTGATTTCCTTCGGTCTATACACATCGCCTATTCTGGAAGAAGTGTGGGGAGTAGTATGGTGGAGGGTCAACTGGGAGCGCCGTTCGAGCTGTGGTCCTAAAAATATGTTCCTTACTGATGAATCTTTAAGCTTACATACCCGGCCCGTGCGTGCGCAGGTACGTACTGTTGCACATGTTGTGCATTTTTTTTTCTTTTTCTTCCTCTTTGCCATCGAAGGTTCGACGTTGAGACCACCAACTACGCCGCTGGCATACGGGTGGTTGCATACGGCAATGAGTTTTTGATAAGTAGCCAAAATTCTTTCTACTAACGCTGGCTACTTTTTGTTCTAGATATGCCCAACATACTTACATGCCTAGGTGGCTATAGGTACATACGCGTACATGTACTTACATGGAGTCTATCTCTCGAGAAAATCTGAGGAAGGGTTCATGCATACATATACTCTCTGCTCGCGGCCGTTGGGTTATCACCTCAGGTATGTACAGCTTTCTCGAGCTGATCAGGTACAACCTCACTGACCGGCAAATACTAGGCAGGTAGATACGTACCGGCTCTGTTGTCTACAACCTTTCTTTCCATTTGTCCTCACACAACACATCTTTTTCTTATCACAGAGGTACATTATGGTACCTGCCGACGCCACAAGCCCCGAAAAAAATAGTGAAATTAGAATTTTGCTTCTATAGGTATCGTCCAAGTACTGATAGTTACTTACGTACTCCTTTTTTTACCTCTGTCGACGTTTGGAGACTTACCCGAGTATATTGACTATTCTTTTTTTGAAAGAAATTGAAGCGCTCCTCCTGCTCCGAGTTATTATCGATACTCTTTGAGCTGGTGATTGGGAACGGGACTACCTAATCTGGCATTATCCGCACTTGCAGATTTGGGGCTTGAGACTACAGATTTGGCATGTTTTTGCTGTTGTTGGAATTATTACTTTTACTTTTATTTCTACTTATTGACGAAAAGTTGGATGGATAAAGAATCGTTGCACTTTTTTGTGTTTTTTTCTCGATGTCCATTTTGGGATATGACGGACTGAAATATCTAGATCTATAACTTTAGCATATAGTTCGGGTTGCGGTTGCGTTAATGGGTGGATTGTGGCTTGTGGATAGGATACTTGAGTACTTGTGGGGATATACCTACCTAACCTGGCGCTTATATCGAAAGGTTTGCAGAAAATGCTTGTCTGTATTGCAGACTACAGACAAGAGGTACTAAGATCATACTTGCCTCATATATTAGCTAGATGTAATCGTGTGCACTGCAGCTGCGTTGCAATTTGTTTTCAGCGAAGTTGGAGATTCTCTCTACAATCGTCCCGAGGGCTATGATGATTGATATGCATGGATGTATATTTTTTACAAATGCAAGAAACCCCGAGTAGCTAAGTTAAGTAAGTACTACCTTGTTAGGTAGTTTTCGTTCCCCCTCGAGCTCTTTTCTCTCTTTCCCTTTCTGTATAAGGAAAGGCTCTAACGTAGAAGGAAAGGTACTTACCTTATTAAGTACTACTTAGGTAGTACAGTCCATGGGACTTTTTTTTTCTTTCTGTATATGGAATGACGAAAATTTTGAGGAAGTACCGCATGAAGGAAGTACAGTACTCACTTTACTTCCGTTTAAGGCAGATGGATGTTCTTTCTTTTTCCATGTGGATTTCCTATTGCTCGTTAGTTTCGTGTGCATTTTTCCTGAGATCAGTATCCTTCGCTTGCCAGCTGAGATGTATTCTTTGTTAATTGTAGAGGATACTACGGTTGGGGTGCAAGACTGACCGATTTCACACCAAAAATGGCCCTAAACTCATGATCATGGTTTTTGAAAGAATTAGTTGAAAATGTATGTCATCCATACTTAGTTTTTCAAGTCCGTCTTGTACCAAGCTACATTAGGACCTACTTAAAGCATACTTGCTCCTGCAAATTCAAACAATTCGAGGGTATTTTACACTCAAGTAATTGAACATGCAGTTTTTTTTGAAATATTAATTTGAATTTTTGCATTCCTCGCCATAAACGGTTTGTGGCGTAGTCACATTTTTGATGGGTAAAAACCAAAATTTGTAGATTTGGCTACTATTTTTTTACAGGTTTAAATTTACAACTACAATAGAAAATTGCAACATGCATCTATGCCCATAATATTATAGTGCATTCTATAGCTATTATTGCAACTTGGAATTTGATATAGGTTTGGTCTGCTTACAAGCGTCTCAGCAGAAGCTATAAAGAGCGTTTTTGGTGTAAAGCTCAGCCGATGTCCAAAGACTTCTGCGCACCCGAATTGTAGTCAAGCAATTGCGATTGTACATAAGATGCTATATATAATGCTGTCAGAGCTAAACTTTCTCCATACCCTCAGATTGAAGTTCTTTTTTTAGGTGTGGATCTGTGGGATTAATTAATTGCAATGATATACCTTAGTACTGTACATACATGTACAAGGTACATGTAGAGCTAGAGATAAGATGGATTTCATCCCCCCCGTTTTGTTTTTCCACGTTGGGAAGCTTAAGGTAGGTCTCGAGGAGAGCAGAGCAGAGGAGATCTAGATATAGAGGGGAGGTTTATAACTTTCCACTTTGAACATTCGCTGCCATAGGTATACTATAACGGCCCCGGAATTCGAACATATATGTATGGATACCAAGTCCAGCATAATTAATATTCAACGCTCATGTTAGGTAGCTAGATCATATCGGTACCGGTGTAGATGGGCTCGGCGGCGCAATTTGTATACCTACCTTCTCCTTGGAGAGTACCTGCCTACCTAGGTATATATGTCACCATTTCAGAGGATAGAGTATATGCAGTACGAACTCTATAATATGCTATGTCTGAATCTAGATCTTGGAACTCGAATCATTGAGCTCGGGTTTGTAGTTACCTCTTCGGTGGCCGTACGCGTGGACCCTTCGAATTCATTGAGATGCAATGATATACAACTGCAATTGGATGCATATATGGGACCATGGCAAATGGGGTACGTATACTCTAGTACCGCGTATCATATACGAGGTACGGTAGAAAGGAGGCCCTGACGACCCTATCTCGAACAAACAAACTAGCCCCGCCTACCCTTCCCTCAAGAGTCTGGGCACGAGAACATTCCCTTCCCAACCAACCAACCATACAAACAAAGCAAAGCAAATTTCAAAACCAAGGAAAAAAAACAAGAAAAATAAAGTTTAATTCCAAAGCTTACTATACCTAACCTAAGCTACCTAAAAGTTTGGATTCAGACTTTGCATATGCATGAACATATGCATGCATGCACACCATCCATGGCCACGGCGGCCACAAGCGAATGAAACGAAACAAAAATGCGTGTGCCGGATTCCCGGATCCAGAATTATTATTTAGAAACGAGCTCGAGTATAGAGTATGACAAGGGAAAAAGGAAAAGGAAATAAAGGCTATATGGACGTTAACTATAGGTTTATAATTCAGATGTGGTCTGGCACGCGTGGTCCGCCAATGGTAATTGCAACATTGAATGCTTTCTGATATTTCTGGGTGATCCGCGGCCCAAAGCTTGCTTGCATGTGCTTGCTTGCAGTGAGATGTGGGGAAACGGTACCGGTTCTGAAGGTAAAAGATTATAAAAAACGTCCGAGCTCATCATTCAATAGAAAATATTTATATAGCTCCAATATCGACAATAGTACTCGATGGATAAAGATCCAGAGTACGTACTGTTCCCTCTTGACCACTGAGCTCAAGCCTCCAAAAACCCTGTTTCCCCACTTCCCCACACCCCTCTTCCTCGCTCCATTTCAATACTCGTAGATAGATATTGAGCTTGAGAGAGATGAGAGGATCCATTAAGAAAAGAAGATTAAAAAATAAAAAAATGAAAAATGAAAAAGAAAAGAAAAATGAATAGGCCAAACCCCTAAAAGATAAACTCATGCATCCGCCATAAGAACAAAAGAAAAAAACCCAAACCTAATTGTAATGGCATGCTATAGCCATATCAGAAGCCCTTCCGAGCTCGAGTGCGTGGTAATATATGCCAGTGGTAGCGGGAAATAAAGAAATCTCAATGGTAGAAGGTAAGAAAAAACAAAAAAACAAAAACAATCTGATGCTGGTCATACCTATACAGTGACATGAAGAAAGAAACAAAGAAGGAACCTGGATGGAAGAGAAAGTAGGAGATGAAAAAGCAAAAGCGAGCCGTGAAAAGGTAGTTTTAACACCAAACAAAAGAAAGAAAGATAAACATCGGAAAAGGAAAAAAAAAAAGGAACCAAGAGGGTACTGTCTGCAGATCATGCAACCCGAACAAAACATCGCCCGCCCCACGAAACAAAAATGTCCAACCCTTCAATCCAATCAGCACATGCCTCCACACGGATTATGTTGGCATAAACTGTGGTCATATGCATGCATGCAATCAACGGAAGTCGGAATGAAAAAAGAAAATCCACAAAAAGAAACTTGAAGGAAAAAAAAGAAAAAAATCCCAATGCACCGAAAAATTCACAATCCGTATAGTCCAAATAACAATTTTTCATGTTCTTTTTAGTGGTATCATTTTTCTGTCTTTTTCTTCCTATTGTAATGGCTCAGAGCTGCTGCTGAGTCTGTTTAGATGAAGATAGACATCTGTGCCGTATCCCTCCATACTGATTAATTTGAGATCGCCTCCAAAATATCTGGCGTATAGGCGTGAAATGGGCAGCCCGTATCCAAACCCTGCCATAGGGGCTTTAAAGTCGCTCTTATTGAAGTCGGGGTCAAGCGAAGGTGTCGATTCGACAGTGGTGTACATGTATGTCCAGACAAGCGGGATGGCGCTTCGTGGGATTCCACCGCCTTCGTCTGAGATTTTGATTGTGATATCCTAGGGCGAGCGTTAGCACTGTATCTTTAATTGGAATAATGGTTTCAAATGCATACCTCTTTGCCTTCAGCAACAATCAATTTCACTGGTGGATAATCTTCCGTATCTGTGCCATACGTCTCCACAACTGCACGAAGAGAGTTTTTCAAAGTCTCAAACAGCATGTGGCTCAAATGGCCTGGCACATACATGAATTGCACGTCAGGCTTGCAGACCAGCTGTACCTTTGGTGCATCAAACAACCCATAGTAATCTTCGCAAACAAATCGGGCATTCTCAATAGCTTCCTGGCAGAGCTCTTTGACGTTGGTTTTCGTGCAAATGATACCAACATAGTTCTCCTCGGCCGGGATTGTGTTGAGTGCAATGTGCTGCCCAATGAGCATTCGAATGCCTATTCGAGACATGTAGAAGCGATCGAGGAAGTTTTGAATGGAGCTATCAATCTGCATCCGTTGTCGCTTCCGTTTGTATTCGTTGATGCCCATTGCTGTAACAATTAGAACCGATGAATCAAAGCTTAATCTAGAGGAACATTACCCATTGTAGTGACAACAGGGTCGTGCCGCTGCTTGATCTTTTGCAAAGTTTTTATAAAGCGTTTGTTGTAATCAATCAACTCTGGTGGCCAGCTTGTACTATCATCCACTGAAGCATAATACCGCCTATAAAATGCAGCAGACTGTTAGCTTCTTTATCTCACAATTCCAAAGAAAAAAATTGAGCGGACCGTTGCGACTTTTTCCCACTGCCATTGCCGTTGCTGTGTCCATTGGATCCACCTTGATGTACATTCTGCCATGGCGAACTTCTGTATTGACCAGGTATCACATCCGGGTTTTCCGTTGTCGGTGGTAGTAATGGTATTGTGCCGTCTCCTCTCACACCCTTCAATCTTTCTCTGATTTCCTTCGATAAGTGTGGCCGCGGTAATGTTGTAAGCTCCTGTGCGGTACATTAGTGACCTTTTCCTTATTTTTACATTCGAGCGGGTTCAATTCTGGCCACAAACCTCAAACGACTGTGCATACCAATTCGCAACTTTCTGTATCGATGTCATTTCGTTCAGGCCATCCGGTAACTGATTAAGTTCCTTTACACGATGTGCAAGCCGTATGGGCAATTCTTCACTCAAGAATTGCGATCCCCGAAATAGAGTTCCTGCGAGCCAGCGTCAGTGGGGTGCTTCACCACAAAGGAAACGCCGAAGATAGCCTACCAGCGGAGGGATTCTGGCCAAACTGCACCATCTGCCGTAAGCTCACGCCAGTTGCTGGGAATGTGCTATAGTGGGTGATGGTGTCCATCAACGCCGATGAAGCTTTCCACATTTTTGCGGGAGGATCGGTTTTGATGCCCTAATTGTGCACGGGTGTGCGGACGAGTGCCTCGGCGAGAGGAAGTGCTATGCAATTGATGTTTCCTCGCTTCGTAGTGAGGGAAGGCTACCTAGCTATAGGTATTAGACCAAGCGGTTGGGCGAGTTGGCGAGCACAAGGATGGATGGTGGAGAGGATTGTCGCAACGTTGGGAGGGGAAGGAAGGAGAAGGGAAGCGGGTCTGGAGGATTTTGGGGGGGATGGACGGGTTGTATAAAGATGGAAGGGGCTAGCTTTTGAGTCACCCACACACACCCACGCTTCCAGGCGCAATCCTCTCACGGTTGCGAGCTGCACCAAGCTCCCCACGTGCAAAGGGCACTTGTTTCTTCCGGGGATCCTGAAATATTGCAGAGACAGGGCCTTCTGGTGGGGTGCAGGAGCGACAGAGCCCAAAGCACGGTAGCGGTGCTGCCGGGGTCGCTGGTGCAGGTCTCTGCTCCTCGTCTCACTCTACGGCGGTCACGCCCTGGAGCGAGTCCCCTCCTCCGGTTTCTGGGGGGTGGTGGGGTGGGCGTTGCAGGGGCATTTGTGTGGGAGGAGGGATGGCTCAGGCTGGTTGGGCAGTTCGGTATGAAACCCAACCTTCTGCAGGTTCGTCCTGGTGAGTTGACGCCCACAGGCCATCACAGACTCCGTCGAAACGGCACCGCATAGCCGCGGAAGCTGAGGAGCGCGCTCTCGACGACGAGGCCGGCGCCGCGCAGTGGGATTGCGACATTCACGGCCCATGAATTGCGCGTACCGGGCGAGAGGAAAGCCGCCGCACACCCCGAGTGGAAGCCGGCGGCGCTGCCAGTGCTGTGCACGGCTCAGGCCACAACGCCTGCTCCTGCTGGAGTGCATCGTATGAAGATGGCAAGACCAACAGCCCATGTCATGTCGGGATGTTTCGCACGGGTCTGCATGCAGTCCCTGGGAGGAGGATGCGACACTTTCACAGTGTCCTCCTTCTCGGCCGCCCTCGGCCATCCGGCATGCCTCGGGTCTTGAGGCCAAGGCATCGTGATCTCGACCCGCCCGCACCAGCAATTGGCTGCCGCGGCCACGGCGCTACCTGGCGCAGCGCGCATCGAAGGAAGCACGTCGGCTAGCAGGGGGGATGGAGCGGAGGCGGGAACATGGAAGCTGCCCGTCTGCGTGCAAAAGAGCTCCCCAGGCACGTGCTTGCAGATTCCGAGGCACAAGACCCAAGCCCGGATCGAGACTGGGCCCCACCCAAATCGTGAGTATCCTGCGACTGGCAGCAGTAGCAGCATGTTTAGCAGCCGTATCGCCCCGTGCCTTGACAGCCTTCCTTTGTCTTTTGTTCCTTCATGATTATTGCTTTAAGCATAATTCTGCTTCTGATGCTTCTGTCACCGGCGATATCTCAGATCTGTCGCTTGCGGTGCAACCCACTCCCCGTCTCCGTGCCTTTCCCCACACACGCAACTGCCGACGATTGCCTGGACCGGTGGTCTTGGCGTCGCTCCCTTGGCACAGACGTCAGCCTGCATGTGAATTGTGCGGGGATAAGCTTCGGTGGCCCCCTCACGTGCGGCCAATGACGGGGCCTCGCCGTCCTTCCCTCAGCCCAGCCCCACCACCACAGGCCACGGGCATCACACACAGTCCACGCACAAGGCAAGCGACACCGATCCGCGCCCACCCCCATGCCAAAAGGCCCCGAGAGCCACGACGACCGTGTGATTTTGCACATCGTATGTATGCGAGACGGCCAACCGGCTGCCGACTGCCAAATGCCCGCTAACGCCGCTAATCAGAGCTCTAAAGGATTATGATTGCTTCTACGCTTCCGTCATCGAGAACGAGCAACCAGCACTGCGGCTGCTGCCCCTCGGAATCCAGCAGAAAACTATTCTAGCCACATGCAATTATGTAGCCAGAGGACTGGTCAGCTTCTCCCGGGCATTGGCAGAGTGGGCATGTGTTGAACCTTGAGCTAGGGAGTCAAGAAGCTTCAACTGGTCTCCGAGGCGAAGAAAGCATGTCCAAGCTTAGTGCTGGTCAATGGAGAGGACCTCACACGCTTCCGTACGAGCTCGCGTTTTTCACTCGCCGTCGACCTGGCTGATCGTCGCAGGGGACGCGTCCAAAAAAATATGGCTGCATGTACGAGAATTCATCTGGGGACACAAGGCTGAACGCCTAGGATTCGACGAGGTACGTTTTCCATTGTTTATACCAAAAAGTCACATGATCACTCCCATTTGGGAACAAGAGCTGGCAAGAAAAAGATTGCAAGAAAGGAAAAAACAAATTCATAGGAAAAATTTCTTACCCATTACGTACGATTAAATGTAGTTATTCCTCGATGTGACTGAAATGATCGACTTCAACCTCGCCGATGTCTCGCTGGATCGCTTAACGTTTTTCCGCCTGTCCCCGACAGACCCAACGCAGGGCTTCCCAGTTTCGTGGAATGATCTTCCCGCACTGACGTATCCAAACAAATTAACAAATGACCCTACGACGGAAACACACAGCAGCCAATCACTGTCCCCGGTCAGGACCCTGAGCCCACGCCTAATCCTCGGCGCCCATCTCGCAGCCTTTCTCCGAAAACAAATCTTTGACACATTCAATCATACTTGCTCGGCTGGCATCTCGACAAATAAACTCACGGCAAAGTTGGTGGGGTCGGCACATAAGCCCGATAAGCAAACTGTACTTATACCAGAGGCCACGCAGCAATTCTTGGATGCCCATGAGATTGGAAAAATTCCTGGGATTGGCCATGCGACTGCCCATCGAATACGAGATGCACTACTCCAAGGAGGACCGGTGAAGGCGGAGTTGGATGTCCATAATCCATTATCGGAAAAACAAAAGGTCTCGGTGAGAGATGTGAGGACAAAACTTACCCAGACAGCCTTGACAAAGCTCCTGAGTTCGGCTCCTGAAAATACCAGTACAGCCTCGTCTACAACTACCACAAACGCCGCCTCAATTGCTGAAAATGCAAGACGGATCTGGGGCTGGATTCATGGTGTCGATAACGCCCCGGTCAACCCCACATCCTTAATCCCCTCGCAAATCAGCATCGAAGATACTTTCCGCTCCTTGCGATCTAATCCTACACATCTCTCCCCGGATATCCTTGTGACTCTAACGCATCTAACAGCAAAGTTACTCAGGAGGATGAAAGTCGACCTTCTTTCTCCAAATAACAACAAAAAATGGATGGCGTGTCCGAAAACATTTAGGCTGTCGATTAGGCTGAGGGATAAAGGAGGGGGTTTTGGGAAGAGGATATCGAGGAGTGCGGGGTTGCCGGGGTATGTTTTTGATGTGGATATTAGGGAGGAGGTGGTTGCAGAGAGGCTGGTGAAAGATACGGTGGGAGGTTTGATGAGGAGGCTGTTGGTAAGTGTAGGGACAGGCCAGGGCGAGATGGATGTCCAGTTGGTGAATGTTGCAGTTGTTAATATGGCTAGCGGTGGAGATGGCGGAGGTAGTGGCGGTGGAGCCGATATTGGAAGATTGTTATTTGGTGGAGGTGGGGGTGTGGGGAGCTCGAGTGCAAAGCCTCCTGGTGAAGATGAAGATAGGTGGGAAGAGGAGGTGCGAGAGATTGAGAGGGTTTATGCGGAGAAGCAGAGAAGAGAGCAGGAGATGCAAACTCAGAAGGAATTGGAGGGTGGGAGATCTCCTATACGAGAGGATGTGCTGATGGTTGATTATGAGGGAAAAGATGGTGATGAAGAGAGGGGGCAGGAAGAGGAGGATGAACACGAGAATTTTGGATCTGAAGAAGCAGATGATATTGGCGATGCCACTTCTAATACTAATATATACCCAAGGCCAACCCAACATCTACAATCTAAACCATCATCATCATCATCATCATCATCATCATCATCATCATCATCATCGAATTCGACATCATCGACATCAGCTGCATTGGCAATAACGTGTCAGTTGTGCGGCACCACCATACCCCCGTTTATGGCTGAGGCTCATGCGCGGTTTCATGACTTTGAGGAGGAAGATTGAAACTGAGCGGATCTTGAAAGAAGGAAATTTCGAGTATGTCTCGTCGGTTATCTTCTTCTGCTCTCATAAGCTGCCAAGTTCTTTTTCAATTTTGTGCTGGCTTTCTTTATTTTTTTTGGAGTTGGGTGGTTTTTGATGATCATGGCGGTGGGTTTGGATCTCGATGTTGAAATTTGAAATTGCTTGTGGGAGGGGTGGCACTGAGGGTGAATTAATCATTCATAACCCAACAATATCCATGATGGAGGGTACTTAATCATAACTTTATGTGTATCTGAATTCTATATTTTCAGGGATATTTCTATTATTAATATTTTCTTTTTCCATTTTTTTTGGGGGGGGGGCGCAGTTCATGATCAATTCCTTCGCTCGTGAGTTGATTCTCAGCATACTTGACCGACCTCAATCCGGCATATGTATGTACATGTGGGTTATTTAGGGGGAGGGAGGTCTGGAAGGATATATCGATGTCACCCCCCCCCCCCCCCCCCCCAATGGCCACTCTGGATGGAATTTAGAGAGTTATATGGGCGTCGTTTAGGGTAGGTAGGTAGCGATAACGATGCTTGAGTGGCTACCTAAGCTTCTTGATATACATTTAATTATAAGGATATAAATATTGATCTAGAAAATTTTTATTTTATGATTTAAGTATACGTATCTAAGGGAGTACCTAGGCTTAAAGTTTCCCACCAGGTAGACCTGGTAGGCGTGCGATTAGGTAAATTTTCGGTGATCATGAGATATTTGCAGGCTAGAAGCTTAAGCTAATATGTTCATTCAATCGTGTGAGGCCTTACGATCTACGATTAGGTAAAAAAAGAAAAGGAGTAAAATTTAAAGATCTAGATTGTAGGCTGGCATTAATATTCATAACCGTGGTGTGTGTGTGTATGTGTGTGTATGAATGAAGCAATTGCAACAAGAGCCTTCCCGAATTCGTGGGAATTAAAAGTCCTTCCTTGTAGATGGATGCCGTGGCCAAATTTAAGAGAAAACTATGGAGATCTTGTCTGGCTGGTCATGACCATCGATTCCGTTTTGAAGATCTAGACACCAGGAAGGCCTAGTACGGCCTCTGGAGAGATAGATTATCAATTATAGGAGAACTCTAGATCTGTACATTAATTGATTTAAATTTGTAGAGGTTAACGTTGATATATATTTCGTCGTTTTTCGTTACTATATAAAAGAAAAGAAAATAAATTTAAAGAGGCCTAGCCAGGAAACAAAAGAATAAAGAATAAAGATGTATACGTAAAAATTCTAATGTAAAAGTGCACAATTGCAAATTGCAAGGCTGGTGCAATGAAATTGGAAAAGGGTTTTAAAAAAGAAAAGAAAAGAAAGAAGAAACGGGTGGATGAATGAATGAAGCTCGCTCATAATTGCCGCGAATAGATCCGAAACCGTGAAATATGGGAGAGGGGTTAAAGAAAGGAAAAGCGAGAAAAAAAAAAGTTTACTTTCCACAAGTGTACAAAGCGTAAATTAAACAAACACAGGCCCACCAAAAATAAAAAAAAGAGGAATTCGAAGACAAGAAGAAAAAGGGCAAAGGAATATAAAAGAATAAAGATTAAGTAATTAAACAACAACCACTATACAAGGCCCTCGATATGAGTGGATATCAAGTGAGTAGGTATGTAAAGGAGAAAGATCATGATATCCTCCTCACAAACCTCCACCAATCCCACCCTCCAGCCTCCCCCGAACCCCCCCTTCCCAGCCCTTTAGTTTAGGTCTACTCAATGCAATCCCTCGGGCACCATCGAGATCTCCAACCTCCAAAAAAAGAAAAAAAGCAAAGATAACCAACCCCCATAAAAAAAGAAAGAATAGAAATCCTCTTCAACTCTGGTTATCCCGCTCAGGCACAAACTTTGTCTCCCCCAGGCTACTGCCGCCCCCGGAGTGGAACGTAGCCGAAGGAACCGGTGCAGCCTTCGCACTCGCAGCATGTAACCTCTGATCCAACGCCTTCAACGCCATCGCTCTCCTCCTCTCCGCCTCAGCCCTCGTGCTCCCACCAATGCCCCTTCCGCCAGGGCCACCCCCGCCGACAAAGATGGAGCTCAAGCCCACATCCCCTCCGGCTCCAGAATTCCTCGAGTTACTAGCCGAGATATCCTCTGCGGAGAAGGGCGTGCAGAGCCCTACTAGCAAGAGCAAGTTGTAGACCACGTCCGAGATGAGTGCGATTGGACGGTGTATTGGGTCTGGGAAGAAGTTTGCGAGGGAGAATGTTTCCGAGGCATCACCGCGGAGTAGTTGGGATTCAGCCGAACCGAGATCGGGGTAGGAGGGCTTGAAGAAGCGGAGATATGTCCATGATGCAAAGAAGCCGAGGAATGAGAGGACGAGGGAGATGACGGTGTGGAAGATTGGCCATGAAATGAGGTTTATGAGGAGGAACATTGCTGGGAAATGCTGTTTTGAAACATAGATGAGTCAGTATGCTTTACGAATAAATTAACGATATGCAATTGCTCGGGCCTCAGATTTACCTTTACACGAATCTTGACTAGACCCTTGAATATGGTCACGGTATGCTCTGGAACAAGTTGTTTAAAAGCAACTAGATAACCCGCTTGGAGGGCAATTCCTCCGCATATCGTCGAGAATCTAATTCCAACGCCCATCAGTACAATTGCACTTGCCACCTTCCAAAACAGCTATAGAAAGCAAAACCAAAATAGAAAAATCTAGAAGAAATCGCATTTACTTACGAATAAGCCGTGCTACCAGTCAAGACAAACCAGAGGTTGAATGCTGTAAACGCCAGAAAATTTGGAACCACAAATACTACGAGTAAAAATTTCCCGAATTCCTTTGAGCCCCATGCCCGCTCTAAATATTTACCACCATAAAACAATGTAGACAGTGTTATTGCTAGTGTGAAAATGTTCGATTCAACCAAAGTGGCAATCAGGAACGTCCATGGATAGACTATCGATAGGCCCGGGACAACGGTGAGGTATGGAACAGCTCCACTATCTGGAACCGGCGTAGCCCCGGAAGAAGGTTGCGAGACTATTTGGTTGTACTTGACAACGCCATGAAGTACTGTCAAGCCGATAGATGCGACGAGACATGCTCTCGTTAGAGGGGGTATGTTAAAGCGCGGAGGCATGCTGAGATGAGAAAATCGAGGCAGTTTTGATATAATCGGCCGGGAGGGCGAGTGTGAAGTCGCTTTTCCTCTTAGTTCGTGATGCAGCAGGCCGAAGCTGGAAAGTATCCAAAGTTGCCCTCGTTATGACGTCGTGCTTGGTGATCTCCGTCGTTCCGCTTTTTCTCTGTCGTCTGGTCCTCGGCTTCGTGGTCGCTGTGGGAAGGCTTGAAGCCGCTGGAAGTGCGCAGTGTGTGAAATCGGGTTGGTGAGGTGCTGTACGGGTTAGGAGGCGGCTCTTGGAGGCCTGCTTACCTAACGCAATCAGGCGCCGTAGCAGCCGTTCGAATGGCCGGGAACGAGACTGGGCCGGGACGGATGTCACGCTAGCCGAATGAAGCAGTGCCAAGCGCCCGTTGCGTCAAACCTTACTTTCCGAAAGGGGGACGAAACTAGAGTAAACGTCTCGTCCCATGCCCGTGGCGAGCCTTGGCGGGCCTCTCCCCATCCAAGTCGGCAATCTGAAGGGAACGCCTATCGAGGCTTCGTCGCCTTGCAAGCGGGACCTCGGACGACAGAGGGGTGCTGTTGCTGTTGCGCTCGTCAGCAGGCACGTGAGTGAAGGCTCCTGTGCTGCAAAATCAAGCAGCCTGCAGCCAGCAGCACGGCCGCCCAGGCATCTTGCAAATGGCGCCAGGCAAGGTAAAGTGGCGGCGTCCAGGGGCCCGATCCCCTTTCTTTGGTAATCTGTAAATTTAGTGCCCCTCCATTGTTCTTTTCTTTTTCCGCCGGGGAGGGGGGGCGAGGGGGTGGTGTGTGGAGCGATTTACGGCTGCCACCCTCGTGAGCGCAGGCTAACCCCTCTTGCGCGGCTGCATCGACAGCGCCAGCGAATCAGGCCGTGGCCGGTGCCATTCGACGCTTGCAGCTGGCTGGCGTCCTTTAAAGATCTCTGCGCCCGCAAGCACCACCTCTGGCAGAGAGCCCTAGCGACTGGTAAGGGAGGGGATTGGCCAGGATGGGCGGCGCTGGGCACGGGGGAGGGAGGGACCAGCCAGGCCCACGGGCACGTCTCTCGGCAGTGCGTGCAAGGGTTTGTGGGTCGGCTCGCCAGCTTTTCGAGAAGTGTGCATGCACTACTCTGTAAGCGGCCTTGATGTGGATGGAGGCCGAGTTGAGGATGGCGCCGCGAGGGCGAGGTGGCAGAATTCCGAGTTGCTTTCGTGGTGGAGTGGACAGATGCGCCCTCGAGTCAAACAGTGGGATTGCACTCTCCAAGGCAATTTACCAAGAGCCTGCCCTCGTTCCTCAGGCAAGAGGCCTGGCCAGCCACTCTGGTCAATGGATATTTGGTCGTTGAAACGAAGCCCATGCCATAGGCACTCTATCGAAGGCCTTGCATTGCATGAGATTCTGCAATGGTCTCCCTGCTTCCTCCTGCTGCTTCTGCTGCTGGCCGTCGAATGGACGTGCCTCCTTCTGGTTTCTCCCCTCAACCCCAACGTCTGCTTCGTCACCAGGCTTGGCCGCTACGAGGAGGCTCGACATCGACTCGAGATCCAGCTGGAATCGGTTCTTGTGGCGGAGGGGTTGGCACCAGAGTGGTGGGTGTCAATATGTCGCATGTATGGCTTGTCGTGCGGTGTGAAGGTGTGACGTGACGGTGCTCAGAATGCAAAGTAATTCGCCGTGGGGCTGGTGCAGATCTTGTAATCTTGAAGGCAAGAGGCAATTTGATAGCCAGATGAAAGGCCTGGCCACGACCCGGTGCACCGACTGACCGGCCTCGACAAAGAAGGCAGATTCAAGATGGACAATTCGATCTTCCTCAGGAGGCCTCCGAAAAGAAATCTCGATAATCCAGCAAACACTATATCTCTGTCCGATTGTCAGTCTAGGGGGTGCGGCCAATGTGGAGGCTGTGGTGCAATGCCCAGCTTTGCTCGCTGTCTGTATCATCCAACTGGGCCACACGAAGGAAGGCGTGCAATAGGAAACGTCAACACATCCAGAATCCATGCAACTCATGTCTCGATTAAAGTCTTTTGTGACCCCATCCTCTACCGAAAAATTCCCCCACATAATCGAGTGTGCTCACTTTACCTGAATACCCATCCATATATGACCCCATGGCTTGTCGTTCGTAGGCCCCATACAGGGCGACCGAGAAGGGAAGAGCGCAGCCAAAGGGCAATTTCTTTGCTCCAAATTGCCAGATCTCTGCCCACCGAATAATACAGAATACCAGCTGCAACCCTCGCTCCTTTGTTGTGCCCTAATTCTTTACTCCGTAACGCCAGCGCAGTTAGCCATGGAGCGCTCCTGCTCAATGGTAGCCAGTCGTCGAGTCGTCCTCAAATCATGGCCAATAGTGGTCAAGTTCGATTCCGTGTTGCAAAAGCGGCGGCCGACGCCGATAGGTACTTATTCTTCATCGTAACGTCCGGGGGGTGGGGCAATCACATCTCATAGTGGCGGGTGCCCAGTAGTCCGCGTGAAAGAGCGGTACTGGTACTGGTGTAGGCTCAATTCAAGCCCTTGGTTTCGGATATCGATATCGAGAAAGTGTTGCTGTATTGGAAAGGCACTCTAAAGCTGCAGTAATAGAGTGCTGCCCTGCCCATGCTTGCTGCTGCTGCTGCTCCTGCTGCACATACTACACATACATCCTGATCATGCCTGGTATTATTCTGGCATCCGCCCAAGGCTGTCTGTGCGTGCTGGAGAGTAAAGTTGAGAGGCAGGTAGAGTATACTCCGTGGAGTAAGGTGGAGGAGTTTATCGGTAGACCAGCCTGTATCCTGGGACTAGGCCGTGCTCGTGCTCTGTGACTCTGTGCTCTATGCCCTCTCTGCAGCATCGGGGTTGCCGTCGGGTCGTAGGCCTCGATTATCGATTGCTATCCTGTTCTAGAGTACTTGTCTTGTCCTGACTGCCAGCCAGCCTTCTTCCTCGACACACTCGGATCTATCCTGCGTCTCTACTCAAGCTCGGTTCAAGACTGCTCCGCTCGAGTCGGATCCTCTTCTCGCGACACTCTCGCCTTGTTTCTTCCTAGCCACCTACCTCCTGCCCATCTCCGGAAATTCCCTCCCCCGATTTCCAGGAGGAAGCTCTATAGGTACCCCGAGTCCTTTTGGTTTAACCAGCCAAGACATACCTCCAGATACGCTTCGAGATAGCCATCTGGCCAGCCGGTCGTCAATCAGTATCCATCTGCCCGCCGATTTGCTGACACCAAGGCCCCCGGCATCGAGCCCTCGCCCCCCAGCCCAGCCCGGCATCCTCGACTGATCGCGAGACCCTGCCCCCAGCCCGCCGACCCACCGAGGCCATTGTTGTCGCTGTCTCTCACCAGGCATCCAAAGAGCACCACCATCACCACCACCACCACAACCACCGCCCATCACCACCGTCCCTGCTGAGGTATCCTGACCTGACCGAGCCGCCCGTCGCCCACCACCACCGCGTAGCAGCGCAGCGCACCTCGCTCCCTTCCACCACACCACACCCCCACGCATCCATCTGCTGCCTTGCATTGGGCCCTTCTTTTCTGCCTGTCTCTGATTGTCTGCTTGCCCGCTGCCGTACTCGAGTCCTGCCCTCGAGCTTGTCGAGGTAAGTAAGTGTGTTTAGTAGTGCCTTGCGCCTAGCCCGGTGTGCTGCCCAAGTGGCCTCTTGACGTGGAAGGGCGGCTGCTTGAACCCGCCCGGAGAAAAAAAGGAGCAGCGCAGAGCGAGGGCAGAGACGCTCGCATCGCACACGCAGCTGCGCAGCCAGCCCGTTCCACCGCAGAGCAGCGCCCGCCGCCGCGCAAGGCCTGGAGCGAGGGAGGCAGCGAAGCGCTGAAGCCGCACCGCAGCCCACGACCCGAGACACCGCAGCCCCCCTTCCATCCCGTCCCCGTCCCCGTCCCCGTCCCCGTCCCCGTCCTCTTCTGTTGCTGCTGCTGCTGCTGCTGCTGTCAGCTTGCACTCGGCACGCCCTTGCCCGCTCGCCCCCCCTCGACCCCGGGGCTGCCCTCCCCTCCTGCTCGTCCTGATCCCCACAAACCCACGCTGGTGGCCGACCGAGTGCCCGACTCCGCCGTCCCTACACGCTCGCTCGCTTGCTCATTCGCACGCTTTCACGCACGCATCCGCCGCAGCCCCCCCCGCCCACCCACGCTAACCGCGCTTGCGGCTCTTTAGACCGTTCGCCCTCCCTGCCGTGTTTCGCGAACGCAGCTGCGGGCTAGAGGGAGTGTGTGTGAGGAGAGAGTGAGTGTGCGAGAGAGAGAGAGAGGGTGAGAAAGGGTGAGGGTTGCTTCCTGATCCTCCAAACTTCTGCAAACCTCATCTCCAATCGTACCAGCCACCCCACACCCGCATCCGCACCCGCTCCACACGTTCAACACCCACACCTCGCCCACGCCGACGCTTCGCCGCCACTTCCACGACCTTGACAACAACATCGAGATCCTCAAACTCGACCCCAACCACAACCAAAACTAGCAACATCGGCACCATCGACGCATCACATAATCCCATATCAGCGCTGTTATCATTGCATCTGCGTCCACCTGCAAATCCACACTTGCATCAATCTTAGCATCAATCACCATTACGCCCTTTTCCTCAACAAGTTACTCGACTCCTTTGTAAAAGACGCCTGCCATCAATAATTGACAAATCGATAATTCCATCCCTCGTTGGGACGCCCAGTGGATGCCACGATGGCTTCAGCATTAAATTCAAACCAGGTCAACTACTTAATATGGAGGTGTGTGATCGATCCCCTCCCCACTCCCCGCTCGATGCCCCGCTACACCTACGCACGCACGCAAAAAAAAAACTCTTGATTGAGTTTTCAGTGGTGTGAATGTATGTGTGTGAGGCGGAAAGGAAAATCACACTCGAGAAATGGCCCTCCTTCCCTGCCTCCAATACTGTACCACCCCCCCTTGCCCTACCCACCCTTGGGATAAAGATCTTCCTGCACATCAAGACAACTCGAGGTTGTAAATGTCATTGACCCGGCTAATTGGTTTCACAGATATCTCCAAGAATGCGGTTCGTGTGAAGCTCCAAAAATCAACATATTCACCTCGATAAGAGGGTTTTGGGAGAAGGGGCATTGCTGACAGTGCTTGGACCGAATCTAAAGGCTACACTTACTCGATATACGCTTTTCAACACGAAACCAAGGCTGAATCACTACACGAGCTATACGGACATAAAATCAAACAAGGCAGTCTAATATCCCTTATCCAACGGGGCCTGCAATATCGAGAACTCGAAATGCAGATAAACAAGGCGCGTTCAAATCTTCGAAATGCCGCATCGCCGCTTTATGAAGGAGAAGCTCAAGAGCTAATTGGCAGGCTTGGAGAACTACAGGACGGTACCAGGAAAGAAAATCCGGATGATGTGGAACCTTACTTTCCGTCCGTTTCTTCGAGATTGACACCGTCCGCAGTCTCGGGCAATGGCCATATGGAAGTGGATGAGGAAGATGAGGATGAACGTGCTTCTACAGCCACCGCAACGCAACACCGGCCTTCTTCAGTGACAAATTCCCGAAAACATGGCCGTGGAGAGGATGGGCTAAACGGGGCATCAAGTGGAGGTGAAAAGGCATGCATACCCGACAAGAAGAAGCGAAGGAAAACGGCGGCCTCATCTACGCCGGCAGCAACCACTGCACCAGACCGAACGGACGGAATAGAATCAGCAGCCGATCAAGCGGCAATTCCATCTTCATCTATTGAGGAGGTTCGTCCAATAACCAACGGATGCAGTATTGGGATCCAAGTGGAGACTGTGACCGAAATCACTGCGGCAGATACGATTGTCGTGGCACACAAGGAGGACAAGCTAAACACGCTTTCATGGAGTCCGTCAGAGCCGGGAAAATTGGCCTCAGGGCCTCAGGGCGCTTTTGCCCGAATATGGTCCATACCGCCTGGAGCCACTAGCGACCGAGAAAACCCGATTCCGTCAGTCACGCTAGACCACACTACGATGCTTCTAAAATCACAAGAAGTGACAGCGGTACAATGGTCTCCAGATGGAAGTATGCTCGCCACCGGTACCTATGATGGAGCTACAAGGACGTGGACACCGGAGGGGTTGCCAATCTCGATATTCTCGCTCAAATGTTGCGCCATCGTGTCGTTGAGTTGGAATAAAACATCGACAATTCTTTTGTCCTTGTATTGCGATGGGGGGCTCCAGGCTTGGGATGTGAAGGCAGGGGAGCTACTAAAAAGCTTTGATGCTAAGCTAGAAGTGCAGGACGTTGCATGGGTCAATGACGAGAATTTTGCTGCTTCAGGCCCAGTTGGCGAAATTATAGTATATGCAGCCAAGACGGGACGTGAAGTGACTAGATTCCAAAGTATCGAGCCAGTGCTTGTTCATTGTTTGGCATGGGATGATGTGGGAAAACGGCTTGCGTCTGGAGATGCAAAGGGAAGGATTTCTGTAAGTTAAACTTTCCCATGTCAATTTTACCTGTTATACTTTCAAGCTAACCACTTGACGAACAGGTTTGGCGAAACCCAAATGATCCGCCAATCGTGGTCCAGGCACATGACACTCCAATACGGCAACTGCAATGGCAGCCACGACCATATGCACCAGAAGGCATTCTGGGCGAAAAGTCGCAACAAATCCAAATTTTAGCATCTTGTGGGCAAAGCAAATCCATTGGAATATGGTCACTGGATAACTATTCGCCGAATCCAACAATTACACTCATTCACAACCTCTCGTCGCACTCTTCAAGCATCTCCAAAATTTCATTCAGCCCTGATGGAAAATTTATTGCTTCAGGCTCATATCGGAAGCTATACATTTGGAGAGTGGATGATGGCTTTTTATCCTACATATACGATGCAATCAGTCTCAAAGATAATACCCTTACAAATGGCGATATGAATGGAACTCAAGTGGCGAAATCCGTGCCATCAAAGCACCCCAATGGAGATGTTGAGATGGGAGGAATGGAAGATGGTGATGCTGATGGAGATAATGATAGTGGTAAAGGAGGGCTGGATTTGTTTGATATCTCTGAAATAAGCTGGGAGTGTGGGGGAAAAAGGGTTGCTGCCGCTATGGCTGGTGTAGGCGTATGTGTCTCCTGCTTTATAAGTTTAATCCCCTCTGCTAACTCAAAATACAGTGCATCATCATCCCAATTATACCGAAAACCCAAACACCTCCACGCCAAAACTCGCCAATTGTACCTGCGCTTTCGTCAACATCAGCAGCCACGATGAGCGATAAAACGGCCGCGGCATCTATTGGGGATGGGACGGTAAAAGCCTCATCTACCACAGTGATCTCTGTTGAAACAAATCGGTCTGAGATGGCAGCAAATGGAATTCCAGTTGAAGTAAATGGGTCAACTGCGTTAAGCACCGAAAAATCAGCACTACGGTAGCCACGCGAAACGAATGGGGTTATATAATCATGAAAATTCTGTTATTTGAAACATCATATCCACCGTCAATCCGATTTTTTACTTGACGCAGGCCGTCTGTTTTAACTGCATGCGCATCAATATCAAAAAATTCATCGCGATTATTACCATCGTCATTCGTCATCATCCATCATGTTAACAGCTGCATCTTACCAAATCAACTTGGTCGACTTTGATTTATTCCCTTTTCTTCATTCTTACTCTTATACTATACTAACCTTTCCCGTCAAAAAAAAACTTGGGTTTAATTTTTTTTCTCATCTGTTTATGAAACGTATATCTCTCTTATTTTTCTGTGTGTATGTGACGTAAGGAGGGGATGGGGTGGTGATGTGGGCGTGATGTGTATTCTGACTTTCTCTTGCTTATTTTAATGGGTTTGGGTTTATACTGCGCCGGTGTTTTCTCTTCCTTTCATTGCTTTTCTCCTCTGAATCTTCTTTGCCACTGGGCTGATTGGTTCTCGTCTATATCCAATTCTTCTCTGTCTCTCTCTCTATTCTTTCTTTCTTTCCTTCTTTCTTTCTTTCAGTCTGTTCTCTTTTGTCTGTCTTTCTCCTTCACAGGTACACTTATTTTTTTCAATCTCCATTTCATTTCAAAAAGCACATCCCCTTGGAGGAGCCTGACCTGGGTTTGGTGATGGAGAAAAGGAAAAGGAAAAGATGAGATTTTTGGTAATAAGTTGCTGGGTGATGCCCGCGGTATTGAGCCGGATTTAGACGATGAGTTCTCCTCTTATATCATAGAGCCTGAATGGCTTGGGATCCGGGTACATCGATATTATGGATAGATGGAAATGTCAAGAAGTCTACGCCTTGATCATGCAGGATGTGAACCTCACGGCCGTGGTATAAATGGGAAGGGAAGGGGTGGGGGAATTGGGTTGGGTTGGATATATACCTACATATACTGTGTTTGGGTACCTATGTGGCTATAGCTATAGCTATACCTACCTGCAGCTGGTACTCATGTGTGTGCACTTTGAGGCTCATTTATGATCGATATCACCATATCTTGTGGCAATGGCTTCTTTTATTCTTTCTTTCTCATGCATATGATTTGCTTTAAATTTTTGTTTTGTTTTTAACTTTTTGGGGGGGGGACTTTCGAGTTTTACTTTTACTTTTAACTTTTTTTTTTCCTCTGTTTCATCTTTCTTTTGTATATGGAGCTGAGGCTTTCTTCTTCTTGCTTTTTCGTTTAAATTTTCTGATATCTTATCTCATTTATTTTATAAAGTTCTGCTACCTCGACGTATACGTTCTGTTCACCTCTTCTACATCGACTTTCTACCTACTTGAACCTTGGACAGGGGCAGGTACGTACTTCCTCTAGCTTCCTATTACTTTTGTACTTTTGTAGCCTCATGCCCCTACACGAGAATACCACAGCCAGAAGTACTTACTTGAAGTACCAGGTACCTGCTATAGCTATAGGACTACAGACCGACCTCAGGAATATACACGATACCTATACCTTCTAAAGTTTCTACCTTCCAGCTTTCATGTCTTGGCCTTTTTTTTTTCATTTCAAGCATATATCACGCTGACGACGTTGACGCGTTGCAATTGCGCATGTTCTTCTTGCTCTTCTTCTTCTTTTTCTTCTTTTCTTTCTTTGTTTTTGCAAAGTTTTGAATTTGTTACTCAAAATATATAGAGGTTTCATTACGTATACTATTATTATTACATACCATCTGTTAAATTGCGTTCGCAATTGAATCTGGCTATGGTATTGCAATTGCATTTGATGATTCATGATATGATCATGACAGGTACCTACCGGTGCCGAAAATAGTCTCGTGCCGTCGAAAAGTCTCGTTCGAATTCCCAGATCTAGATCCTCGAGCTTGAAAAGGTAGGTAGGTACTTGATAGTATGTAGTGCATGCTGCAATTTGGCAGTTATCTTATTTGGATTCTGCTAGTCTCAGCTCAATTTTTGGTAATCCTCGATAATAAATTATAATCACCAGGCCTAGGCTAATCGATTCGACTTGCACTTTGATCATGAGGTGTATACTCCCAATTGTTCACTACGGCAAACTCGCTACCTATTTGAATTAGAGACACTACCTAGGGGACTTTCTCGAGCGCCTCGAAGCAGGGCGCAACTCACACCACATTTTCTGCACGAGACTGCACATTCCTTTCATTCGCTTTTGGTTGAGGATCTACATTCTTGTTCTTTCTTGACTACTTACCTCCCTACTTACTTAAGGTACTTACCTTACTGACTGACTGACTTACAATCTTTCATATACAAACTCGCAAATCAACTGCAGCTGGTTTCGAATAAACCCCTTGGGTATATACAGATACAAATTCGGCATCTTGACGAGAGGGAAGAAAGAAAGAAGGAAGAAGGAAGAAGGGAGGGAAGTATCACGGTATCACGGTATCAAAGGCCCTTTTCTCTCTCGCGGGATCGATAAAATTGTTCAACAACGGATACACACCACGGATACACACCTCCAAAATGCCACTGCTGAAACTCGCACCACCAGATCCAAGGGAGAAAGAGCAAAGGGAGGAAAGGGGGCAGGAGCAGGAGGAGATTGGAGAGAGCATTACTGTTGCAAAGTTGGGTTTAAGTGAGGTTGGGAGTCAATCGAGGTCGGAATCGGTGCCTATTCAGACGGGACGGGGGGGTGGTAATGCTGCGACTGCTGTGAATGCGACAAGCTCGGTCTCGGCGCCCAGACTAGTGTGGTTTGGTGGGAGGGAAGGTAAGGGTGAGGGTGAGGGTGGTAAGGGTACCCGAGCGCGAGGCGACGACGGTAACATTAACGCCAAACTTGAACTTGGTGTGAGCGAGAAGGAGGAGGCTACGACTACTACTACCACTCCGACAACTACCACCGACACAGACACTGTCGTGCTAGCAGCACCGGATTCACAGCCGCCAACGAAATCAGAGAAAACACAGCCAACACCACTGCCATTACCACCGCATTCTTCAGAATTTCGATTTGATTTACAACTACAGAGGGGAGAGTTCCAAGAAGAGCAAGAGAACAAGGAGACGGGTAGAGAAGAGGGAAAACAAAAACAAAAGCAAAAACAAAAACAAGGCCCGACACGGAAACGAATAACTCTGAAGATGGGGAAGGATAAGGCGTACGGAGGAGGAGCAGGTGCCGGGGGAAGCAATTCGAAACCAACGACCATCGCCGCAAGAAAGAGGGCGGACCAGATGCAGCAGCGCAGCAGGACGACTTCGACAGAGACTCTTCCCGCACCAAAACCGAATGCCAGTCGCCCCGCCCGTCCCTCGGCGCGTAAGGTTGTGCAGAGCTCGACTTCGGAGGACTCTGAGGAGGAGGACGAGAGCGAGGATGATGAGGAGGAGAGCGATGACGAGGAGTCCTCGGAGTTGGATGAGGAGGATGAGGAGGAGGATGTTGATGCCGAGGGGGAGGAGGATGAGGAGATGGCCGATGTCGACGCGGATGGAGAGTCGGATCATGATGTGTCGGTGCCCGTGCCCGCGGCGAAACTTCCTCCTCCGCCACCACCACCACCACCACCACCGCCTCCAACAACAGCGGCGAAAGCACAGCAGGGAAAGAGGAATCCCCCGCCGACTCAGAGGGCGCCCGTAACGCCAGTCGCAAAGGCCCCTGCGAAGCCAGCGCCGAAAACATCTGCCGCAAAACCTGCGTCCGCGAAAGCGAAAGCTCCACCGCCACCAACTAGTACTTCATCCGACGAGGAGGACGATGACGAGGAAGAGGATGAAGATGAGGAGGACGAGGATGAGGACGAGGGAGACGAGGACGACGACGAGAGCAACGAGATTGAATCCGACGAGGACGCCGAAGGCGAAACCGACGAAGATGCGTCCTCGACGCCAATGGCTCCATCTAGGGGAGGTGCTTCGGCGTCAATGTCAACACCCACTCCCCTCCACAATCGCCTCACGAAACGCCAGACATCAAGACTTGACTTCCCGCTCCTGGAGCTCCCATTGACAACCTCCACATCATCCCCGCGCAACGCCCCGAACCCGAACGAGACTGCAGAGGAGGCACTTCTCAAACGTGCGGAAATGGCGCGCAGGCGCAAGAACCTTACTGATCAGAGGCTTGAGGAGGAGAAGATGGATACAATCAACAGACTCTTGAAGCGTCAAGCGCCGAAAGTGAAGGGCAAGGGAGCTGGTGCTAATAGGGCAGCTGCCAATGCCGCTGCGGCTGTTGTGGCTGCGGGAGGAGAGGTTCCTGAGGGTGGGGAGCTGGATATGGAGGAGGAGGCGCCGCCAAAGATGGTGAGGTGGGTCAGTGGGAAGGATGGGATTAGGCTCTATGTCCCGAATTCGTGGCTGGGGACGCCGGCGGGGAGGTTGTTTGATAATTGCGTCCCGCCGCCGGTGAAGCCGACGGGGCTGATTGAGGAGATTGTGGAGGTGCCTGAGGTGG
Source organism: Peziza echinospora (assembly GCA_024516245.1). Classification (NCBI taxonomy): domain Eukaryota; kingdom Fungi; phylum Ascomycota; class Pezizomycetes; order Pezizales; family Pezizaceae; genus Peziza; species Peziza echinospora. Next base: position 428,919 of record JAJLQT010000022.1, on the reverse strand, counting down.
GGAAGGCGAAGGATAATGATGGGGATGTTGTGATGGAGGGCTAGTAGGCAGTTATGTATGCTGTGGGCTTGTGGGAGAAGGGGTTATGTGATTGTTTGTGTGCTTGTGTTTTGGCGTTGGGATTTGCTCTTTATAATCGTTTCCCCTTTATTGTGTGGAAGTTGAGTGTGTACAATAAGTACGTATGCTGTTTTTATTTTATTTCTATATATGGCTTATAGAGCTAGGTACTTTATTTACGCGTTTGATGCCGCCTGGAGTCCTGGGCCGGCTTCCATTGCTTTAAATTGCTGTTGTTCCTTCATAGATGTGCTTGTGCAAAATAGCTTCTTTTTGCGAATTGCGTTCAAGTAATGATCCAATTCGTTATATATCAGTGATCTTGATGGATGTCAATTCTTAGCAGGAGCTTTCAATTGGACTCGATATATGTAAATCATCATTTAGGCACGAGAACACATTTAGGCTACTTTAATCTAATTCGTTGAATTCGTGAAGACACCGGTATCACGAAAGCCTCAGCTTCGGGTGTGGTAGCTCAGGGACTCGCCAAGCAACTCGGCTGCCCGCCACTTCACCCGCCTTGCAGCCGGCAAGACACGCACACCAGCCACATGCGCATGCACACCTCGGCCCGGCCTCGTTGGTTGGCTCAGGCGCACCGGGGGGGAGCGATGGCGACGAGCGAGCAGTAGCAGCTGAACACACACCACACACCACACACAACAACACGTACGAACGAACGCCCCTTCTTCATCGGAACACACTCTCTCTCCACCACGGTAACCTCGATCCTACACGCACGACAGCATATACGGAAATCCCGACAATGACAGACACGACACAAGACCCGCCCGCGCCACCAAAGACGCCCGGGAAGGAGCTATCGAGGGAAGCTCTCCATGCCGTTAGTGCCGAGTTTTTGGCGAGCGACAAGTTGAAGGATGCGCCGGTTTCGGAGAAGAAGGAGTTTTTGAAGCTGAAGGGGTTGACCGAGGCGGAGATTGAGACGTTGTTGGAGAGGGTTGAAAAGGGGAGGGAGAGGGCGGCGGAGAAGGTTGATGTTCCGGTACCAGTTGTTGAGGGGGCGGATAAGGTGGAGGGTGAGGGGGAGAAGAGTGATAGGGAGGTCAGAGTGCATGAGAGGAGTTTTGCGCCGGTATGTTTTAGCTTGGGAGGTGCTTTTGTTTGTTTGGGTTTTGGGATTGTGGTTCTAATGGTCGGTGGGCAAGACACAGACACAGGCAAGTGGGACGTCGACGGAGATGGTGGTGCATTCGGCGCCGGCATCAGTACCCGTGCCGCAGCAGCAGCAGTTTCAACAGCCACCACTGATTGTCACGTACCCGGAGTTTTTGGCTCCTCCGCCTGCGCCCCCGGCGCCCGTGAATGCAAAGTCGCTCGTGACGGGGATGTATCTTGCGGGTGCTGCTGCGGCGACTGTTTATGGCGCATCAAAGGTAATTCACCCCTTCTTGAAACTGTAGCTTGTATCTAAATAATTGATTTCTGACTTGTATGTGCGTGCGTGTAGTTCCTCTTCCAACCAATGTTCGACTCACTCACAAGCGCACGCTCCGAGCTCGCCCAAACGGCGCTCACGAATCTCAATGAATTCAACAGTAAACTCTCCGTCCTCGTCCCGAACCGACGATTCCCTAGCTCCGCCACCACAGGCGTCACCATCGGCGCAGAACGCCGTCCAGGCTCCCCGAACTCCCAGAATGGAACATCCTCAGCCGGCCAAGGTACAAGTTCTGGAACCACCACCGGCCCCGGCGCCCGCTCCCTCGACAACAACAACAACAACCCCAACGACGACTCGGACTCTGAAAACGACTCTGACGCCGAATCAACCACCTCGTCACTCCGCACCCACCTGTTCCATGTCGACGCATCCACACAAACTATCCCCGAGTCAGACGACCCCGAGGACTCCTCTGACCCGACGAAGCCTTCGCCGTCGGATAAGAAGCTTGCGCATATCTCGTCGCATCTCGCGACCCTGATCGACTCGAACTCGGATGCGGCCGACAGTGATTTGCAGTTTGAGCTGCAGAGCTTGACGAGTTATCTGGATAGTCTGCATTATGAGGGCAGCTCGTTGTATGGGCCGCCGCTGGGCGCCGGGGCGTGGCCGTTGGCGGGCGGCGCGGGGACGGATTCGGTCGCGAGGTTGAAGGCGGAGATTAGGAGTGTCAAGGGTGTGTTTTTGAATACGAAGAATTTCCCGGCGGGGAGGTAGATTTAGAATTGGGGCGCGCAGTTAAGGGTGTGTGTGTGTGTTTAGGGGGAGAGAGGGGGGAGGGGGGGAGGGGGGAGGGGCAATAAGTTGTTGTTTTTTTAATTATTGGTATACATATATTTTTGGAGACGGAAGGGGAGGTTGTCATCGTGCACGTGGATTGTGCAGGGAATGATGTTGATGTGGTTTTATAGAGTTTTGCGTTGTTTGACTTTCTTTAAATTTCCCTTTATGAATTCTTTCTCTTTTTTGTTTTGCTATACCTAAGCTACCTTGTATATCCATCATATGGGATGGAGAAGTGCACATATTCATTGTGGTTTTAATTTAATGCATTTATCATACCTACATATACATCTATCTATACCTGGGCCTTCTTGAATTTAAAGCTTACCTGGTATGTACTTGCGCCATATATCTGCCTTCAAATATTTATAGCTTATAATTAGTCTCTTCCTTCTATTTCTTCTCTTTAAAGCGTGTAGTTTGGATTATTTTAGGTGGCAATTGCAATTGCAATTGCCTTATAATTAATCTTGAGGTGATTACATTGCCGATATTCACGGGGGGGCCTGAATTCCAATTTGTTACCCTGAATCAACGCTTTAGCTCCTTAGTCATTTCCTTGGCGTCCTGTAGTGCGACCTTGAACCGCTACGTTGAACCTAGAGTACAGCTTCCAACCTCACACATCAACAAAAACACAACCACCACCACCATCATCACAATTACATCGGAAACGCCACCCAAGAGCGAAAAGAGCGAAAAGAGCGAATACGAAAAACAAAGGAGAAAAAGAAAGTAGAAAAAAACGCAAAAACATGGGGGAAGAACAATCCCTCTCGATCGAGGAGACGAATAAACTCCGAATCTCGCTCGGCCTGAAACCACTCTCGGTCGATCCGCCCGCGGGGCCGGGGCCCAGCTCATCATCCACAACCGCCACCACCACAGGCGACCCCAACGCCCCACAACCCGACGACTCAGAGACAGGCTTCGAGGCCGACGAGCGTCGCGCCGTGCAGAACTGGCAGCAACGCGCCTCGGAGCTCGAGAAGGTTGCCGCGCGGGAGCGGCAGAAGGAGACGATCCGCAAGGCCAAGGAGACTGCGCGGCGGTTTGCAAAGTTGGAGGGCAAGGGGTTGGGGGAGGCGGATGATGATGAGGATGGTGAGGGGAAGGATGGTGGGGTGGATGGGGATGCGGTGGAGTGGGTCAAGAAGATGAAGAAGCGGCAGAAGCGGATTGCGAGGAAGATGGAGGCGGAGATTGCGGAGCGGGAGAGGGCGGCGCTTGGGGGAGGGAGGTATACGGAGGAGGATGTCAGGGGTTTGAGGGTTGCGCATGATCGGGAGGAGTTTGGGGAGGGGGAGGATGTGGTGCTTACGTTGAAGGATGCGACGATTGATGAGTTGGAGGGTAAGCTTTTTTTTTTCTTGATTCCTTCCGATGTGTTGTTTTTTTTTTTTGTGGGGGGGAGAGGCTGACTTTTGTGTGTGTGTGTGTGTGAACAGAGGAGGGAGACGAACTCGAAAACGTGGAGCTCAATGAGCGGGAAAAGTTGAAGGAGAAGCTCGAGCTGAAAAAAAAGAAGCCGGTGTATAATGCCTACGATGACGATATGGACGAGTCTGGGAACAGGAGGTTACTCGCGCAGTACGACGATGAGGATGCGGCAAAGGCCAAGAAGAAGAAGTTTGTGATTGAGGATACGCCGGAGGGGGTGCAAGCCAGGAAGGAGAGTGTGGCGGAGAAGCTGAAGCAGGGGTTGATTAGTTTGGAGACTGAGAGTATGTGGTTTTCTAACCCTTCCTTTTGAATTTCTTTGGTGGGGAGATGCTGATTTTTTATTCTGTGTGGCGAAATAGAAACTGAGGCGTCGGATTATCTCGATCCCTCAACACTCCGGGTCAGGAAGCATAAAAAGAAGAAGGCAAGGAGTACAAGGAAGAAGGATGATGAAGATACCCTCGCCCCTCTCCCAGAACCAACAGAGTCCGACCCCTCCGGTAGCGCAATGGACATCGACGAAACCCCCGCGCCCTCAACCCTCCGCAGCACAAAACGCAATCTCGAAGACATGTCTTTTGTCGACGACGAAGAACTCCAAACCGCGCTCGCGCTCCAGCGGCGAACGACACTCAAGAAGCGCAAGATCCTGAAGCCGGAGGATATCGCGAAGCAAGTCAAGGAGGAGCAGAATGGTAGCGAGAGCCCGGGGCTCGGGGAGGGGGAGGTGAAGCAGGAGGGCGAGGATGAGGATGTTGGCCTTGTGATTGATGAGACGACGGAGTTTGTCTCGAATTTGAGGGCCCCTGTGATCCCGGAGCGCAAGAGGAGGAGGTCGTCTGCGAGCGCACAGAAAGCGGCGGTGACGAAGATGCAGGATGAGGATGAGGATGAGGATGAGGATGAGGCGGGAGTAGCGGATAAAGAAGGCGACGTCGACATGGACCGGAACCAACTCGAGGAACTCGATGGCGTCCCAGGCCCATCCTCCTCAGTCCCCGTCCCAGCAGATATCACCTCCACCGGCCTCGACGAGGAACACGTTCTCAGCCGCGGTATCGGCGCCACCCTCGCCATGCTCAACCAGCGCGGCCTCCTCCAGCGGAACGCCGAGAGCGAGAAGCTCCTGGAGTTGCAGCGCGAGAAGGAGAGGTTCCAGGCCGAGAAGAAGTTGAAGCAGCTCGAGGCCGAGCAGCGCGCGCGGATGCAGAGGGAGCAGGACAGGAAGAGTGGCATCTTTGACAAGATGAGCGCGAAGGAGAGGGAGGAGTATGCGCGCTGGGAGAATAAGCAGAGAGACCAACAGGAGGCGAAGGACATGGCGGCTAGGTTTAAGGATTACAAGCCGAATGTGCAGCTGACGTACAAGGATGAGTTTGGGAGGGATATGTCCAAGAAGGAGGTTTGTTTTATCTTGCCTTTTCATTTCCAATATCCTCTCTTTTCCTTTTCCTTTTGTAAGGGTGATGCTGACTTCAATCTTCTTTTACAGGCATTCAAATACCTCTCCCATCAGTTCCACGGAAAGGGCTCGGGCAAGGCAAAGACGGAGAAACGACTCAAGAAGATCGAGGACGAGAAGAAGCGCGAGGCGGCGTCGACGCTCCAGAGTGCCACCGAGGGACTCACATCGTCGATGGCGGATAAGGCCAAGAAGAGCAAGCAGGCCGGTGTCCGGTTGATGTGATTACGGATCTCGATCGATATCTTTTACTTGCGCCTGGCTTTTTTTTGCATTTTGGGAGAGAGAGGGTGGCTGGAGGATGCCTAGGGATGGATCACATGAAATGTAAAACACCCCCCATTCCTTCCTATACATTTCCTTCATTCAATTCCCTTTTACACACACATGCACACAAGTTCATCTTTGTCTTGTACGCTTCTCTATAAAATGAGATATATTATACTGTTCCTTGTTTTTTATTTCTTCTTGCTTCTCCGTCTCTATTTTTCATAATATATTATTTATATTAAAAACATTATGCTAAACAAAAAAATGCCAATGGCTGTTGCGCAAATAAAAAGACCTTTGGAATACTTCGTTACACGAGTCATCAGTACTCATGGGCCAGTGTGTGCATGAGAGCGCAGCTTGAGGGTAAGTCAATATCTGGTAAGTATACCCCCCCCCCCCCCCCCCAATTCCCACACTCATCTGGTTTCAAGTATCTGTGCCTATGCATGCTTTGTGTTCGTGTCGTGCTCGATCGTACCTGTGATTTCATATATGTATTGCTGTATCCTTATAGGAGCTTGAGGTGACCTGTAACCTGGTCAATCACGGCTTTTGGCGCTGGGCCGATCCCGAGAACAGTTGCGCTTCCCTGTAAACACATACATCACATATTAGTAAATTGCGCCCAATCTACATCTTTCCATCCTCCTCATCTCCACACCCGGAATAAAAAAAACGAAATGTGTAAAAAAAAATAAAAACAAGAGAAAAGAAAACTCACAGCAGCAATCTGCGTCCTCCCCGCATCCCTCACCACCTTGGCCGTGAGGCCCAAACTCTGCGCCTGCGCCTGTAGAAGCTCGAGCTCCTCCTCTCCGCCATCACACTTGAGCGCGATCTTTGCCTGGCCGGACCGCTCCCAGCGCTGCAGGAGCCCGGGCGAGGATTTGCTGATTGACTTGTAGTTTGCGAGGACTGCGTGGCCGCACTGGGCTGCGATTTTGCCTTTGGTCATGGCGAGGTCGGTGCGGACTACGAGCACGAGCTTGCATTCGCCGGAGATGGTGGAGAAGGGCGTTGTGCCTGTGGCTGTTTCGGAGGTGGAGTCCGAGGCGTAGTCGGAGTCGGAGTCTGGAGCTGCTGATTCATCTTCTGAGCCTTCGTCGGCGGCGGATTTGGAGTTCGATTTGGATTTGGATTGTGAGGAGGATTTTGAGGAGCTAGGCTTGGAAATGTGTGTGACGGAGCCGAGGGAGGTGCCTAGGCAGATGATGTAGCCGGTTACGAAGGAGAGGATGGAGGTTGCGATTATTGTTGCGAGGATGGTCGGGCGGGCGGTTATAGGCTGGGTGACGTCCATTTTTGCGGTTGGTGGGGGGGGGTGGTTTGGTGGTGAGGGGAGAACGATGAGGGGAGTATCAGGAACAAGAACAGGGACGGAGGGAGCAAGTGGTGATGGCCAGTGGGTGAGGCTTGGCACACCTTGCAGACTCGGAATTAATGTCGATATCTTCGAATGCGAAAGTGAAGATGGAAAAGTTTACTCTACGATGTTTGTCCATATGATTCCCTTGAGAAAGGGTTTACTTTTTTTTATTTGCTGGCTTATTAATTTACGCTTCCACTTAATGCTATTGAGCTGAAGCCATTGAGGGTAAATTCACCTCAAAACAGAATTACTTAGCCTCAGAATTACTGGCTCCACCTCCGAAATTCCTCCGCAGGGACCCATCCTCCACGCCCAGCCTTCACCCGGAGAAAAAAACGAGGCTTAAAGTAGCCTCACTAGTGCCCCGCAGGGATTAGCGCGTCAACCCTGAGCCTTCGAGGCTGCTGCTAGCCTGCTCCTCTAGCCTATACGTCAACTTTTAGTCGAGCCCGAAGGCCATCCCATATCCCACCACACCGCCGCCTCCACAGCCTGCTGCTAACAAACGTCAAAGGCAATTCACCCCCACCAACGGAAACCGAAGAAAAAAAAGGGCACCGAGGGGCAATAACATCTCTCGGAAAAAAATAAATACACCTGGTGGGATAGTTTCGTAGGCGAGGAACTCCACAAAAACACACATTGTTTTTTTTTACACACACGGAGCTCTCGGACATCACAGCACATCCCCGCTCACTCACTGCCGGTCCCGGAATTCGAACGCCAACTGCTGTCTTTTTCTCTGGATAGATTGATAGATAGAGAGATATACCCAGCGGGAGATCATCGACTGCATACCTCTCGTCACGGCATTGAACACGACGACTACACAGTATCGCATATAGAAATCCACCGCAAGTGGCGACGAACACACAACACTCTTTCTCCAAAACCAATATTGTCCTCCGCATTTCACCCACTTTACCCCACCACACAACCTAATAGATGCACGCAACCCGGAGGACCGTCCACTCGGCATTAATACAACTCGCCCGCACAAGGCGAAACCCAACATCCTCATCCCTACTCCGACAGATCAGCGCAACACGGGGGGTCCTTCCAACACGAATTGGTAGTGGGGTTGGCAGTGCTGGCGGTCCTGGTGGGAGCGGAGTTCGATGTCTCTCCGGTTCGTCGGGTCGGGGGGGTTTAAAGAGCGATGACTCTGAGAGGAGGAGCACGCAGCAGAAAGGTGACGGTAGTGGGGCAGGGTCGGGCGGGAGAGGCGGTGATGGGAAGGAGCCCGGAGTGGATGTTGAAGGTAGTAGTAGTAGTGGTGGTGGTATTACCTCGTCTAAGGGAATTGTGGATACAACTACTACTACGGCGGCGACTACATCCGCCACAGACTCGACATCTGTGGCGGCGGCAGTGGAGCCGCAGTTACAGCCCTTGGAGGAGACGCCTGCGACGGAGCAATCCGCTGCTGCAGATAAGTCACGACAGCAACAATCGCAGCCGCAGAGAGAGGGGAAGCCCCGGGGGAGACCGCTTGGGTCCTCGAAAAGGAGGATTGTGGCGTCAAAGCCAAAGGATAAAGATGAGGGATTGAGGCCGGAGGTGCCAGAGTGGTTTATGGAGAATAATGTACTGCTTGTGGAGCAGAATTTGGTGAGGGATACGACGTTGGAGTGTTGGATTGTGCCGAAGCAGGGTGAGAGTGGTGGCGCTACAGAGGGGAGTGTGTTGGCCACAATAGAAGCTTCGGCGCAGGATGGTGCTGCGGAAGCGAGTACGGAGGTGCCACCAGCTGCTGAGGAGGTATTGGACGTTTCGGCAACGGGGGAGGTGGCGGAGGTAGCTACGACAGAAGAGACGACAGAGGTCACAGCGGTGACGGAAAAGACTGAGGTTTCTGCGATAATTGAGACTAGGAGTGCAGTGGAGACCGAGACTGCGATTGTGACCGAAACCGAGGTCGAGTCGACAATAACCTCTGGGTCGGCTATAAGTCTTCCTTTAGAGCTTGAAGAAAGCCCTATTCTGGACCGTGCAGCATTACCCGAGTCGGAAAAGGTGCTTGTCGTGAGTTTACCAGTGAACAAGGCTTCATATATTGATGCCAACCTCAATGGCTCCATCGATGACATTACCCGCGCCGGAAAGCTGACGCTTCTTACACCAACCGGAGTTCCCATCACAGATGCTGATGCGGATTCCACACCATCCACCGCCGCGGCTCCGGGGTCACCTGAAACCCCCGAGCCCATAGCCGAACCCGAAAAAACACCATCCGTGGCAGGAAGTGAGTCCGTCGAGGAGGTCCTGGATCGGTTATTGAAGGAAAGCTCAGAGAGGGGTGCAGTCAAGGGAACTAAATATGCCACGCACATTTATGTATGGAGGGAAATCATTGCAAACGTACAAGCCGGGCTCGCATTACCCAAGCCATCGTTCCATGACAGTGCTGTAGCTCTGAAATCACATCTTGTGCTCAAGTGCCCCAGAGACGGAGGGTTATATCATCTGGATACAATTGTGGAGCATGTAGCTGCTCTTGCGCGCGCGGATATTGTCAAGATTGATGCGCAGGATTTGGAGGAGATTGCGGGGGATTATCTAGGTGACTCGAAATATTGTATGTATTACTCTGCTGAAATCATGAAACTATCTTTTTCACACATCACATCTTGAAGTTTGGAGTTGTTGGTTTCGTGTGTACACAAAATCACGGCTTTACTCATGCTGACAATATGAATTGTGTAGTCTCGCTATCTACAATTTCTTCCCAGGCGATTCGGTCTCTTGGGTATGACGCCCAGTTGCAGAATAATAGCCCGCCAAAGGAAGAACCGGATGAAGAGCAGGAAGAAGAGGAAGAATCCGAAGATGCCGAGGAGGAACCAGAAACCGAATCCTTCTCAATCCCAACCCAAAGCTCCCCACTACAGATCCGCCAGGTCAGCGCAAACGGTCTTAGAGCAGCCCTTGTCATGCTCCCAGACGGAGTCAATCCCGGAATGAACATTGGCGGTCACCGTCCAACTCCTTTAGAAACGCTCGACTCTGACCGGAAGAATGAGCGCAAAGTCGCGGCGCTGTTGGATGCGTTAATAGGTTCTGCGTCGGCAAAGCGGGCTAGAATGGGGGTCCCTGCTTTCCATGACCCGTGGGCTATAAAGTCGGTTTCGTTTACGGCGGATTTGAAGGCCGAAACGCTCACGATCACGTCACCGCAGACCTCGCAGCCAAAGACGATTATTCATATCCAGGATTATAGCGAATTACAGAGGACGTCCCAGGGAGCAACGATATTGAAGATGATGCATGAGCTTGTTGCGAAGCGGAGGAAGGCTGGTGAATCGATTCTGATTCTTGGAACGACTGCGAGTGACGAGTCGGCGGATTCGCTACAGCAAAGGAGTGTTCAGTCAATGCAGGAACTTCAGGATGATTCGCTGGAACGCACGATCTTGGTTCCTCCGATGGAAAATCTAGACATGTATGAGTATGACCGGAAGGCGAGAGTGAGGGAAGTTAATATCCGGCATCTGAGAGATGTGATTCGTAGGCGGAGTGGGAGTGGGAGGGATTCAATTGAATTACAGATTCCGAAGGATTGGCATTATCTTACCACTGTCTCTGAGGATCCAGGTATCCCTGGCATTGATGAGGATGTTTGGACGTTTGATAAGACTCATAGGATCGCGAATATGGCCATTGGACAGTATCACAAGAGCTTTGTTTCGCATATCTCGGATGTGGCGGAGAAGAAGTATGTCGCTGGCCAGCTGACTGTGGATAATATTATTAGTGCTGTGGAGGCAATTGAGCAGAGTGATGAGTTTAAGCAGGAGTGGGTGTTGCATGAGAGGAAGAGGTTGTTGGCGAAGGAGAAGGAGGAGGAGGAGGCTTCTAGTGGGGAGAGTGTGGAGGGCGAAGATGGGGTGAAGGCGAAGGCTCCGGGGTCATCGGTGATTGGGACGTCGGAGTTGTTGAGGAAGTTGAATAAGACGTGTAATGCACATGAGAAGAAGCTACTTGCGGGGGTGATTAATCCAGGTATGTTTTGGAGTTTCCTCCCCACTCGGGTTCTAATAGATGCTAATGTGGGATGGTTGGGCGTTTAAAGATAAGCTACATGTGGGATTCAATTCCATCAGGGCCCCGCCAGAGACGATAGAGTCTCTGAGGACGTTGACTTCGTTGTCACTTGTCAGGCCGGATGCGTTCCGGTATGGTGTTCTTGCTACGGATCGGATACCTGGTGTGCTTCTCTATGGACCACCCGGGACTGGTAAGACGTTGCTGGCAAAGGCCGTTGCGAAGGAAAGCGGTGCTACAGTGAGTTGAAATCCATTACCCTCAACCACGTGCAGACACATGCTAATGCCATCTAGGTACTTGAGGTTTCCGGATCAGAGATCTTTGACATGTACGTCGGTGAAGGCGAGAAGAACGTCAAGGTAAAGCCAAACAAAACTATCCTTCATCTCACCTTCAAATCAATAATAAATCTAACCAAATCTAAATCTAGGCAATCTTCTCCCTCGCCCAAAAGCTTAGCCCATGCATCGTCTTCATCGACGAAGCAGACGCAATCTTTGGCGCACGAAACTCCAATAGCTCGCGCAACACCCACCGCGAAATCATCAACCAATTCCTCAAGGAGTGGGCGGACTTTGCACACTCCTCCGCCTTCATCATGGTGGCTACAAATCGGCCCTTCGACCTCGACGACGCCGTCCTCCGCCGTCTCCCACGGAGAATACTGGTCGACCTCCCCACCTCCGTCGACCGCCTGGAGATTCTGAAGATTCATCTCAAGGATGAAATCCTCGACGCGGACGTGGACCTCCAGAAACTCGCAGACAGGACACCGCTATACTCGGGCAGCGATCTGAAGAATATATGTGTTGCTGCTGCGCTGGCGTGTGTGCGCGAGGAGAAGAGGGATGGCGAGGGGAGGTTTCCCAGGCGGAGAAGGCTAGGAAAGATACATTTTGACAAGGCGGTGGAGGAGATTGGCGCGAGTGTGGGCGAGGATATGGGGAGTTTGAGCGCGATTAGGAAGTTTGATGAGAAGTATGGGGAGGGCAAGGGCAGGAGTGGGAAGAGGAGTGGCGGGTGGGGGTTTGGTGAGAGGCCGGCTGTTGGGAAGGGGGAGGGGGATGGAGGGGAGGGGAGGGTGAGGAAGGTTAAGATGCTGGAGAAGTAGGTGACAGTGGAGTTGTGCAGAGACTGGGGATGTGTATGTGCGTGTGTGTGTGTTTGTGTGTATGGACGGTGAGTGGGAGGTGTATTTGCATAATAGATTTGGGTTCTTTTTTGTTCAATCTTTTTTTTTTTTTCTTGCCCACCTACCTCATTTTGATGCGTTTGGATTGGATGGAGTGCATGGAGGATTTGATGAGATGAGATAAGATTGATGGGGGCCGACGTCTGTGTATGTATGTGTATTACCATACCTATGGACTTTGACCTTGATCCCCCAAAGCTTTCCTTCCTATTTTATTCTTCTGTCTTTCTTTCTTTCTTTCTTTCTTCATTTGCATCTTACTAATTATACCTCGAGATTCATTATATCTTTTATCTTCTTTTTGTTTTTTCGATAACTTCTCTACACTTCTTTTTTTTTCCTTCGAATTCTGTTAAAAAAAGTCATTATATATTGCATATACCTCCTTATACTTAAGTACTTAAAGTATTTATTAGTTTGAATTTTACAGTAGCTTTTCAGTTTCATGAGCGGTGTTTGTAATTAGCTCGCAATTGAGTAGGTACTTATGTTTCCTCCGACTGTTTACAGATCTAGAGCACATCATATGCAACCCGCCTAGGGACGAAGCTAACATCATATCATGCATGAGGCACAAGACTATATCATGATTCTAAGATATATACTTGCGAGCAACGCCTCTGATACCTACATTGTAGTTGACAGCGGTGGTCTTTTTTTTTGTGTTTATTTTTATCTATTTTTTTTACAACCATATTTAATCAACACAACCCAATGGTATCGATCATGACGGTAATATCAATTATACCTACCAAGTAGGTATATAAAGAGGATTTTATATCACATGCCCCCATTAACCAATATCGTAACCCTTCTACCCCTGCACCATATGCATTCATCATGCTTCTGCGCACGTCTGGATCCTCTAGGATTTACCTAGTACGAGTACAGGCTCGAGACTGGTACGAGTATGCATAATGCATACAAGGTAAGTACTTATAATGGGTAGAGCATTTGCAAACCCAGTCGAGACTGCCAGTACACCTTCGCTGGCTGGAGAGCTGGCAGTTGACATTATGACATGGCATGGCGCTCATACTCGTCCCTGCCCGCCAATTGTGCCAGCCAGCCAGCCAGCCGAACCCCGCAGCGACCATACTTGACTAGGGCATGCAGGGTTTCGAAGGTCTCAAGTTGTTGTTGTTGTGGGAAGGCCTGATGCCATGCCAGACGATGCCAGCCACCTCGAAAACGTAAGTGTGCGCACGAGCGAGGTGCGATCGGACCCCTCCATAGATCTGAGTGCAAGTACGAACTGGCTTGGAAACGCAAACATAAACAACCCAATCTTCTTGCACTTTGTGGTTCTATAAATCTGAAGCTTGGGAGCTCGTACTTGTCGAGGGAATTAATCTCGCTTCTTTATATAAACTTTACTTTAGCTTTGGGAGTGACGGCCGGGTCGAGAAGGTAGGTAGCCAGCCAGCAGTCAATCCACTCCGATTCGCGAAAGAAGGGTTGTAGGGTTAGCGTTCGGATCATTGGATTGCTCCAGTACTCCAGGGAAACACCACCTCTTCTACCTCTACACCTCTACTCCTACTCTCCCCAACCTACCAAGCTGTCAAAACTACTTGAGTCGATTGGGATTGGAGAATTGGATGCTCTCCAACCAAATACGACAAAATATACTCTGAGCTAGCTACCTACATAGCTGTTAGCTGTACCTGCCGCAACCTCACAACTCACAGCTGCACAACGAACAAACGTCTCAACCCACGCACTCCGGCACTCCTCCTCACTAGCTGCACATCTTCACTTCTGACGATACTCCATACTATACGAATTCAGACTACGGAATCGGATTTGAGAAAGAGAAGAATTATCAGCCCGATTCTAATACTTACCTAGGCGGACAGACGAGACGAGGTGCTTTAGATCTATCTCTGCTCTGCTCTGCTAGCTGGTGGGATTTGCTTTTTGTGGAGAGAATCGGTTGCTAGCTGTTCCTGAAGAGAGAGAAAGAGAGAGAGAGAGAGAGCGGGGATTTGCTTTTTTTTTCTTTTGAGCTGCGCTTTTGGGGATTGATTTACTCTTGCTAAAGCTTTCGACCTTTTCGACCTTTTTACTTTACAGCAATAACACAAACCAACCACCTTAAGCTTCCAAATACCGGCCGACTTTCGAGCTCACGGAAGAAACATACTCTACGACGGTACTCGATTGATCAAACTTATCTACAAACGCCAACACAAACCTACCAAGAACAGCAATACCCACACGCACAAACCACCAAAAATGGTCAACCTCCTCACCTTCCTCCTCCCCCCCATCATCATCTCCCTCCCCCAAACCCTCTCCCACATCGACTTCCACAAACTCTCCCTCTCCCAACTCCCAGAATACATCCTCGCCTACTTCCCCACCGCCCACATCCCCTCGATCCACACCGACGGAATCATCCCCCCAGACGGAAACCCACTCCTCAACGCCAACGGCGACGGCGGGCCAGAGTCGCACTTTGTGCCCGTCGAGGAGCTCTACGAGAGGTATATCAGCGGGGTTGAGGGGCTGTGGAATAGGAGTGGTGATGCTGGCGGGGAGGTGAGGTTTGTGTGGTTTACGAGGGAGAAGGAAGTAGAGGGGAGTAGTCAACTACTAGAGGAGACGGAGAAGAAGGAGGGCGAGGAGAAGGATGAGGTTTTAGCGGTGGTGCAGGAAGTCGAGGAAGTGATTGGCGCGGATGGGAAGAAGGAGGATGTTGTTGTTCAAGAGGTCAAGCAGGTTTGTCACGATGGACGGGTGGTGGAGGTTCCCCTTGGAGACGAGGACGAGGAGGAGGAGAAGTGGGATGGTGATCGTGTCTTCAATGTAAGTTTTTTCTTATTACTTCTATTCCTACCACTACTATTCTCCAAGCTCCGTGCGCCTCAATCTTCAGAGGTCCATGCATTCTATTTGATCAACTAACATCTACAAAACAAAAAATTCAGGACTCTGCAATCGCAATCTCACAGACCCACGAGGCCGCGAATCCCGTTAAGCTCGCTCCAGTGCCCGTGGTGGCGCAGCCAATCGTCGTGGAAGTCATCTACAACGCCGAGACAGGCGAGGAAATCGTCCTCGACACCGCCTCTGAACAAGCAGCGCCAGAGCTACCAGAAGTTGCTCTGACGCCTACATTCATCTACATCAACTGCAGCCTCCAAATCTCGCGAAAGACATGTTCCCGCTTCTGGATCCTCCCCGAAGAATCCCCCTCGCTGTTTGTAATCACACCAGACTCTACAATTTACCCAATCCCACAGTCCTCGAATTTCACTGCCGCAAACTACACCACCCTGTGGGAGGAGAAGGGCTGGGAGGCATATACCCCATGGACAGGCGCATTCAACCCCCTCACCGGCTCCATCGGTACCGCGTTGGAGGGTAGCTTGGGCGAATATATCGGGCAGACTGTCTGGGCCTGGAACCGGTTCTCCGGGCGCATTTGGACGCTTGTGACCATGTTGACGCTGCGATGGGTGACGTATGTGCTGTCTTTTATTTTTGTAGCATTTTTGGCGAGAGAGGTGCTGATGGAGGTGTTTTAGGATGTGGGTGTTGAATCCAAAGGCGGAGAAGAAGGATGAGAAGAAGAAGGAGCAGAAGGGGAAGGATGTCAAGACGCCAAAAGTGATTGTGCAGAATGGAGAGAGTGAGACGACGGTTTTGGAGGCCGCTTCTGATTCGTCGTCATCGTTATAGATTGTATATATCGTGGGTTTTGGTGTGATGAGACGAGAGAGATTTCTTTCCTTGATATGATGCGTTGAACTTTTTTGGAGCCTTTTGATATCTTTTGGATTTCTTTTTTGATGTATGGATGGGTATTTGTGGTGGAGATGGGTACGATCCTTTGGTATATTTGTTTTGCAGGGGGGATTTCGGAGATTGATTGGATTGGACAGACATTCGACAGCTTATTGCTTATTATAGCGAGGAGGACTGGTTTCAGTTTGATTGATCGATGGTATGGAATCTGATTTTGTTTATGCTGGGTGGAGGATCGGAGGTGGAGTTTGTTTCGGCTTTTTCTAATTCTTGATGTTCCGGATATCTCTATGATTTAATTATATGTATTCCTTGAAAATCGTGCTCTTTTTGCAGAAAGCTATCGTAGGAATGCCGAGGCATATGGTTTGTGTTGTTGAGTTGGGAGTATAAAAGGCCATGGTCAAAACTCCAGTAACCAGATTGATCTCATTTAGCTCACCGTCTCGTTCCCATCTTCCATCTCTGTGTCTACATCGTCATTTTCTTCATCATCTTCATCATCATCATCCTCAATCCCATCCTTCTCTGCAATTATCCCATCACATGTCTGCGCTAAATTCCTCAATTGATCAATAACCTTGCCCTCGATGCCCTGAGTCGAGAATTTGCCGTATCGAAGATCACTCAAGTCCCCCACCGCCTCCTGCATATCCTTCAGAATACTCTTGCACATCTCCTCCAGCCTCCTCTCCTCCTCCGCCAACTCCTGCACCGCATCCTCCATCTGCGCCAGCAGCTCCTTCAGCGGGATAATCGGCTCATGATTCACCGTCGTGCCAAACAACTCGATGCCGATATCCACCTCATCGACCTTTTGTGTGTTTGCGTGGAGAGTGTTTTGCTTGTGGATGTGTATCAACGCGGATTTGTTGGCCCGTGCGCGCTGGCGCTTTCCCTGGAGGACTTCGAGCTCGATGGTTTTCTGGACGCGGTCGAGGAGGGTGCTGCGGGTGGATTGGAGGTGGCGGTAGAGGTGTTTGATTTGGGGGTTGGATTGGTGCGGTTGTGGGAAGAGTTTGGTGAATTGCGTGAGGGGGAGGATGTGTGGGAGGGTTGCGCGGGGGAGGAGGAAGGTTGTGAGGATGGTTTGCTCGCGTTGGGAGATGGAGGGGGTTGTGGTGGGTGCGGGGGGGTTGGTGGACATTGTGGGCGAGGGTGGGGGGGGTTGATTGTTGGGTAGAGGAGGTAGAGAAACTTGAAGCTAGAGAGCTAGAAGTGTATTCTGATACTGGGGATTGTTGTTGGTGTTACATAAGCGTATGTGCAGGAGTTTTGGAATTTTGCTTCTGAGTTGCAACGTGATGGGTAGGATTTGCTGAGATCACCTCTAAAATCCAAACATATCCAACTAACATTCAAACGCCTTGCAATTTAGAGTTGAGCAGCTGTGTGTAGTAAACATAAAGCTCGGCTCAGGGTAATAGAAGTGATTAGTCTCGAAGTTCGCCCGGAACACTTTTCCAAAGTCTGCTAGTCATTTGAAGCGCGTTGATAAATTTATAATTTTCAGACCTGGGATCTTGACACTTGTGGGAAAAAAAAATCGAATTATTCTACGGCTGTCTCGAGGCCGAATACATTAATCTCGGTTCACTATTCGTGCGTTTTCAAGGCTGTAAATTAGACAAAATCGTGCAGCTGATTGAGTTTGAGACGAGGAGACGCGTTGTAACGCGCCAATAGTGGGTGCGGTCACGTGCCAGCTGGATTGCTGAGGTCCCCTCGGTCTTCGCAGACTTGCCGAAACAACTTTCAAGCTACTTCTTGCTAACTTCAAGAAGGCTACGAGAAGGAGAAGGCGACGATCGCAAGAACGAAGACACACGCAGATATCTAGATCGACCGGATATCAGTCAGCATTGCTGCCCTGTAACAAGGCTGTGGCACCTCTCTGAGAGTAAACTTTCGTACTACAGCATCACCTAACCACCGACACCAGAACACCACGATCTCCGCCTCGTTCCGCCCACGAATTTCCTCAGCAGTGTCATTATAAATCACTGCCTCAGATCATTTCCGGATCACTAGATATATAATCGACCATCTGCCGACGGTTGTTTGTGTGTGTGTTTGCAGAGCACTTTCAACCAACCCGCCCGCCGTGAGCTGTAGCGTCTGTTTGCCGTCTCAACTACAACCACCACCTCCACCACCTGTTAGCTGCTGCTCTTCGACAGTCGCCTGCAACAGCGACCACAACTCACCAGGAACAAACACATTCCCCACGACACATCCACACAACCATGCCTGCTGCTCCGTCGACACCAGCAATCCCAACCTTCAAGGCGGAGGAAAAGGTCCTCTGCTTCCATGGACCTATGCTTTACGAGGCAAAGGTCCTGGAGGTGAAGCTCGGAGTGGAAAAGAAGGACCCACCCGAATACAAGGTGCATTACAAGGGGTGGAAAAACACGTATGTTCTCATTGTTCTCAGCGACGTTTGCATCCAAAACGAACAAACATGGGGCTTAGCTCCTTGAGAACACGGCATTGGCTTACTTGCATTTTTCGGTGGTACAGATGGGATGAATTCGTGCCGCAAGATCGTCTCAGGAAGATGACTCCTGAGAATCTGGAGTTGCAAAAGAGTTTGAAGGAGCAGGCGCGGCCCAGCCAGTCGGGGAAGGCTTCGAAGTCAACACCAGATAAGAAAGCACAACAGAATACGTCAAATAAAGCAGGCAGTGAGGATTTTACTGCCGCCCCGCCTACCGCGAGGGGACAGAAACGAACGAGAGAGATGGAGATGGAGAAGGTTCGGCTTTTCTTTTTCCTTTCTGGGGTTGATACCCCACGATGTGGGGCTGTGGGGATGGTCCACTGACAAATGATATGGTACGCAGGAGGACGACTTTTTGCGACGAAACGAAATCAAATTACATTTGCCAGACACACTCAAGGCCGTCCTTGTAGATGACTGGGAATACATCACCAAGAACCAGCAACTCGTCCCACTACCTCGCAACCCAACAGTGACGCAAATCCTCGAAGCTTACCGTGACGCCACACCAAAAAGACGTGATGGTAGTGCAGAGTCGGATATCTTTGACGAGGTCATCTCGGGCCTAAAGCTCTACTTTGATCGCAGTCTAGGCAATATTCTACTCTATAGATTCGAGAGACAGCAGCTGCTAGACATCAAGAAGGAGTTTCCAGATAAGGAGCCGAGTGAGATTTATGGTGCAGAGCACCTCCTACGGCTATTCGGTACCTCCCTCCCTCCCTCCTGCGTCTGCGAATTAATTAATATTGGAAACTCTGCTAATAACGTGTATAGTATCGATGCCTGAGCTGCTTGCCCACACAAATATGGATCAACAGAGCGTCAATAAGCTTAGGGAACATCTTGACGAGTTTATACGTTTCCTGAGCAAGAATCAGGAGGCATTTTTCCTGACCACATATGAGAGTGGTAAGTCATAGCCCCTAGCGTATACCGTTTCGCGCAATTGTCGTTTTTGTTGAATGCCACTGAAGAGTGCGTTGGGGAGCTTTAGCTTCAAATAAGTACATTGAGCTCTCAAAGGGGACCTAGACGTAATTTGCAATATCATACGTCTCCCAACTTCAACTTGTCCCTAATTTTTTTCTGTTTCTGTTTTCTGCGTCGCTTTTTTTTTTTTTTGCTTTCTGCGGTCAAGCATCGATATCGATATCAAT
The DNA here is from genome assembly GCA_024516245.1 of Peziza echinospora. Classification (NCBI taxonomy): domain Eukaryota; kingdom Fungi; phylum Ascomycota; class Pezizomycetes; order Pezizales; family Pezizaceae; genus Peziza; species Peziza echinospora. The sequence continues at coordinate 409,406 of JAJLQT010000022.1, read as the reverse complement.
AACGACGCGGGGCTACGGAGAGATGTTATTGAGTTTCGGGGGGTGTTTTCAAGTTTGAGCCGTATACACTAGCATTGTTGTGTGCAGTGTTCTTGTCGTGATCACCTTCAGCGTTGATATATGAGCATTCTGGATATTTTTTTGGTTTACTATTCCTTTACCCTTTGCGCCCCAGCTGCTGTTTTCTTGACCCTTTTCACTTTATATATTTTTTTATTTTTTGGTATTCCTATTGAATTTTGTTTCCCCTTTCCCCCGCTTTTTTCAAATTTCTTTTCTGGAAGAGGACAAAGGTTTTAACTTATTCTTTTTTTTTCTTTTACAACTTTTAGCATAGGCGTTTAAATGCTACTACTTTACAAGTTGGGTTTCGCGATATCGATTGATTATTACTACCTCCTACTTCAAGGAGGCTACAATGCTTAGGCATTACATCGAAAGATTTGGTCAGGAGAAGGATATTCATACCTAAGTAGGTATCTGTGGTTGTGCTTGAGGATATTGTTTAGTCTCGTGTCCGGATATCGTTTAGGTATGAACTTGGGTAATGTAATCCTTCGTTCCTGAAATTGCAAGACAATGGGCTTGATAGAATGGACACTATGTAGGTACCTCTTATGTAACCCCCATGGGGCATCTCGGGATAGCAAGTCATGATCATACAGTATCCTCTTACTTCTTACTTGTCCATGGTTGTTTTAGTCGTGCGAAAATGAAAATTACGAGCTGGGGCATATCTACATAAGTAGGTATCTATGGCCCAGGAAGAAGAATATTTCAGATTTTGGCCATGGGCATGAATGGAGAATTGGTCTACTATCTTGATCTTCTGAAAATTAGCAAGTTTAAACTGCCTGAGTTTTATTTTTCTATATTGCTTGTACTCGTTCATGGAATTCGAAATTTCACGGTTGCAATTATAATTATTGATTTATAAAGTATGATCATGATCTGTACAAATTTAAATGGTGAATATAATCATGGCACCCTCACGTATACTCCGGATCCTGGCGCCATTATCTTTCTTTACAATAAACTTCTATACCATCACTCCCAAATTCAAAACTTCATAAACATTGCAATTGCCAAACAAAATGTCCAAACCACGTGATGCGGCTCAAACCCGCTTTTCGCCGAACACCGTAAGAAGTCTAGCGCCCGGCAACTGCTGGCTGGCATTGGCCGGGGGGGGGGGGTGGGTGGTGGTGGAGGAGATGCAGTACCAAGCGGTACAAGTCTACTCTAGCATCTATCAGAGCTCTCCTCGCAACCTCGACCTCTCTCTCGGCTCCCGACGCTTTCTTCCACCACTACCACTACCACCTACCAACCAACACCTACGACCGAGCGCGGAGTTCTTTTCACGAATCGGAATCGAATCGGGAAAGGGAGAGATATTTGTTTCAAGACAGACACGACACACGAAATCTATCGATATCTTTACGGCCAGACCAGACTATTTGATTCCATTCCACGCGGTTTACGAAAAAGACAAAAAGGTCCGAAGGATTTTTCTGAAGGAATTTTCGATTGGAGACGGATAGCCAGCCACATACACACACACACACACACACACACACACACTAAGGAACCTCCGAAGATAGGAACTTCCGAAGATATGGCGTAGGTTTTTTTTCTTACCTTTCTTCCTCCCCCTCCTCCTCCTCCTCCGTGCTCCGTGTTGAGCTTCCTGGGTTTTTTTTTGTTGCAATTCGTTTTTTTGGAGGGATTGGATTGGAGTGGTTGTGGGTACCGGTGTAGTTGTCGATATGGATGTGGATGTGGATGTGGGTTGGGTTGATGAGGAATGGAGGAAGAGGAGGAGGAGGAGGAGGAGGAGGAAGGGATGGGAAGAGGAACATCAAGACGCACCCACCACAACCACAACCATATCACAACCACAACCACAGCCACAGAGATCCGTAGCCCATGGGCGGGGGGGGGGGGTTCCTTTTTTTGATATATAGAAGCGTATCTATCTCTCATGACCAGATCAATTCGCTAACCTCCCCCGTTTTTTTTCTAGTGACCTCGTCAACCGCCCTCGCGCTGAGGTACACTTCCACCTCCCCACCTCTCCACAATCACTCGAACCCCCATACTAACCCCCTCCCCTCCTCAAACAGCTAACCGAATACGAAATCTCCGAGCTCGAAAAATACGAATTCAGCGCCGGCCCGCTCAGCATCCTCAAAACCGCAGTCAGCACACACGCCCAAGTGCTCATCTCGTGCCGCAACAACCGCAAGCTCCTTGCCCGCGTCAAGGCCTTTGACCGCCACTGCAACATGGTCCTCGAGAACGTCAAGGAGATGTGGACAGAGACGCCCAGGAAGGCCGACGGCAAGGTCGGCAGGCCTGTCAACAGGGATAGGTTTGTCAGTAAGATGTTTTTGAGGGGGGATTCGGTCGTGTTGGTGTTGTTGAGTTAGAGAGGGTGGGTGGTGTGTTTGTGTGTGTGTGTGAGAGAGAGGGGGGGGGGCTTGGGAGTGGATCAGGGTGAAGAAGCTTGTAAGAGGGGAAAGTGTCCGCCTTTTTTTTTTTTTTTTTCTTTTTTTTTACTTGCTGCAAAAATGTCAATTTGTGAGTTGTATTTTGGCACGAGAACAATTTGTATTGTGTTTTTGCCCCGAGATTAGTCTAGATCTGCATACCGGTACCGTCCGATCTATAATCCCAAGAATCAATTTGGATATATCGATACATACCGTAGGTACCTTAGGTAAGGTACATATAAACCCAGCCTGAAGAAACCATTGAGATAAAGCCCAGATGACAGTTCAATCCAATTTCAAAAAATTACCCAATAGATATAGTTACGCTGTAATGAATTATAAATAAATGCCAAGTGTATACAATGATTATGATATATATCCCCTTCGAAAACAGGAAATGCAGACAGTCTACCAAATTAACCCCATGCAGGCTTATATCAACAGCACTCATTATTAAACCAATCCCACATGTAGATGCACATTATAATGTATACCAACTTCCAAACACCAAACACATCAAGATCTAGACGTTCCCCCAGGAAAGGTATCCGAGTTCTCGCAAATTCGCACAAGAATGACAAGAAAAAAAGCGCTCACACCTAAGTCTTCCACCACCCACTCTTTCCCTCCCCAGCCAACCCCTTGCCCCACTTCTTCTCCTTCTCAACCCACTTGCCCCTCTCCAAGCCCCTCCTTTCACCAACAGCCCTCACGAACCTCCACACCTCGGTATCGACCACACTCCACGCCTCCACGACACCCATTACCCTCCCGGCCTTGCCCTTGCCGCTATTCCTATTCACAAAGCCATGTGCCCGCTCAAGGACATCGAGCTCCTCCTTCTTCGGCGCCGCATCAGCCGCTGTCGAGACACCCACGGGGAGCGAGAACCCAAGCTGCCATTCCACCTCCTTGACATCCCAGCCAATCTCAGTCGTAGTCCAGAGGCCCCTATAAATCTCGCTTGGATCCGCCACGGCCTTCTTGATTGAAACCGAGCGGTTCGATGCGGGTAAGTTAGAGTCGAGCAACATGGATGTAACTGCCTTGACCCAAGTATTCTCCTTCGAGTACGCTTGCAGGAAGACATCATCAATTGCATTATCAGCTGGCGCGTCTTTTGATTTGAAGATGCTTTGGTCACTATTGATGACGGCCACGAGGGTATAAGGATGTGGGACACTTGCCAGGGTAAGTCTATCCCCCGGCAACACAGCAGCAGCTACACCTTTCGAAGTCTTCGAAGCCTGTTTCAGGGACCCAATAGTTGACGTTTTCGGTGTTGTAGTTTCCGTGCAGGGCTTACATTTCTTCATGTTCGGAGGGCAAGAATATGGCCACGGGGAGTCCGGACATGTCGAGATTTTCCTGGCAAGGACTTCTGTGCTGTGGTACAACGCAGATGTATGCTGTGGTAGGGGTTCCAAAATATCGATTCCACCGGGAAATTGCTCCAGAAAGTAATTATGGAGGTGGGCGTTAATCAGATTTGGGAAATCTGCTGCCGTGAGGTTGTGGTACAGTTCATCAATGACGGTTGGGGTGTAGATTGCCAGAGAGCGGATTTCTGATTCAACCCTCCACAGGTCCTTTGTTGTTAAAGGGTCGACTTTCTTTGCGACAGGATCACCTTTTGTCGCCTCTTCGATGCTGGTGACTGTGTCACCCTGTTCGGTGATAGTTTGTAGGAGGGCATCTAGGGAAGCCTCGGAGGAGGAGTAGATGTATCCCTGCTGATTTTGATAGCGGGAGAGATAGGGAAATTCACAGCGACGAAGTGAGGCGAGAGAAGGGTCATCATGAGGGCCGATGGGAATAGTCTATGCACAAATTAACATCATGTCCGGATTTGTAATCTCGCTGAAGATTGGTGAAAATGCTTACTCTGTAATCTGTAAAAATGCCCCCTTTCATGTAATCCCAAGCAAGAAATCTCATCACCTCATATCTCAACCGATTCGAATGTTTCTGATGCAAAAGCTTCTGCGAAAGATCATTTCTCAAAGCCTCTTCTGGTCCAAGGATAACTGGGGTGAATCCTTGCGCCCACCAAGCCCTCCTCCAGACAAGTAAGACCGTATCATTCACACTATTGTCGAATTCGATTTTTGGGTCGTAATATGTGTAGACGGTGCATCTTGTTGGGAGGATGGGTAGGACCACCCTATTCTCATCTTTTGACTCTGATGAAGAAAATGGGTTCAGCCAGCTCCAAGAGGAATACCATGTATCTGATGATGATGTTGAATTTGCTACCGCTTGTGGTGGTGCTGGCGAAGGCGCTTTTGGTGGCGAATGTGCCCCTGGACCAATAACCCGATCCACGCCTGGCAGGCTATGGATATCAATTATTTTGACATTTTCGGGTATATAGGGCTGAAATGAAGTCGATTCTGCGGAAAAGAATATTGCGGCAGATGATATGAAGAAAAAAACGAGAACGGAGATGAAGATAGCACGGAGGTTGACTGTGCTAGAGGCAAGTGCCAGGGATTTGAGGTTCTGCATAACAGCGCGTCCCCAGGTAAGTAGGAGGTCGGGTAGCGAATGGACTTTGAGATCAAACACACTCCGAATTCTGGTGAGAATCTGGATGCAGTCGAAAACGTGATGTCAAGAAGCTCGCGCACGACCTTGGATCTCCAATTGATAGATGTCGAGATCGGAGCTCAAAAGATCGACTGGTCTCAGGGTCTTCCGTCCGTGCAGAGTATTATCAAAGTGCGCTAGTCACGACTCCTTCGGCTGTTCAAATGCCGAACATCTCCTATTTTCGTGAGTATGAGATGTCTGATAGTCGTGCTGTCACTGGATTCGAGGATGCGTGTCGGTGAACGAATTCGAAGCGCAGGCATGTGGCTTGGAGCTGTAGGCGTATGTAGACATTTTTTTAGCTGCTGTTCCCCCCGTGCATTGTTGTTCGTAGCTCCCTGCCGTTATGTCCTCAAAAGATCCCGACGTCCATAGCTCTGGGCTCGGCATATCGACATTATGCACCCATGCATGCAAGCTCTGAAAGCAACCACCAGCAGCCATTTAAGTAGGTGGGAAACCGCTCGTATACCGTAATCTTGAGCTCAATCGATCACCTCAAAATCTGGAAATCGATGCCGAAATTCTTTCGTTCCTTTAACTGTACTTGCGAGAAGGAGGGCACGGGGTCAAGCTGGAAGGAAACCTTGCAAGGTGCGTTGATTTGATGATTGGCTCTTGCCCTCTGAATTCGAGCAGTTGACTTTGTCGGACATGGGGTCATCTAGCCTGGCCTTTGGGGCATGGTGTGTTCGGCGAAGATGCCAGCTGCTTTGCTTATTCGGCATGGCTGTCTGGTGGATTTGCAGAGCAGGTATGATGGTTGCACTTTCCGATGCTCCCTGCGGAGAGTGAGGGTGGGTGAGGGCGTGAGGCTTATCGCCTTTTGCAAAGGGCGTGGGCTCGATAGCACGCCTCGCCCGGGAGCCATCTCTATTGCTACAATTGGAAAGCACCAAGCTCAATGAGACAACCCTGCGCTCAAGACGACCCCAATTCCGGAGGGGGGAGGATGAAGTTGAAATCTTGGCAACCCACATTGAAAATTTTTATTCGTGCTGCGGTTGTGTTTGAAAGTGACTCAATGCGAAGTTGCAGCTTGTGGTGTCGATGGCAAAGATTCGAGACTGGGTAAAGACTGTTCTCGTTCCCAGACTAGACCTCCTGTAAAGACCGCGCCCGGGTGAGCTGGAGAGGCTTCGGGGGGATCCAGGCAGCCGTCTCATCCTCGGGCGTGAGAAGTAGCATAGCGGTAACTAATAGGTAACTTTGAGCTCCGGGCGTTAGTGGTTTATGATTGAAGCATGCATGACGAGATGAGGCTACACCGATGTTGCCGCATGGTGGGGTCTCGGACTAAAAAAAAATCATAATAGAGGGGCAATGGAGCAAGCGGGGCAAAATCAAAATGCGATTGGGAAGCTTCTTCAAGGACTAGCCTGGGCCACGGCAACATGTACAAGACTACCTGCTACCCGATATTTGTAAAAGCCTGGCAGACTATGTAGACTGACTTCTCAATCAATTGGCCCGTAGAGCCAGCTTGTACTCTACAAGTTTAGAGGATATCCCCACTCGCGCGACTCGCTAAATTTTGACAAGTCTCCGCAGCTCCGTGGAGGCCATCAGTGACAGGTATGGCACTGGTGTCGATGCATCCATCTTATAAAAAGCAATTGATCAAGATCTATAGCAACAATTTACTCAATGGGGGAAACCATGAATGAATTTGATCTTGTGGAATGACTTAGTGTGAGAAGTAGGTGGAATATATATAAGAAATAAAAAACCGTAATGTAGCATTTCTCCCACCCCCCGGGAATTGTAGCCTCGTTACCGCGAAGTGGAATTTAGTATGTGTAAGAGTCACCGAAGCCACCTTGCCTTGGTGGACTTTATAAAGCTTCGACCTCCCTCCCACACTTCGCGAATTTCATCCCACCTCTACACTCATACCTGGCCGCCATTTTCAAGGCCACCGCTATACAATTAGCCCCAACACACCCTGCAACGCCCCACTTCACCCCGCAATTGATAATTCAGAAGGAGAGCTTCAAGACTATCTTTCATCACTCTTCCTCTCCCTCCACAAGGCAATTGGCCAAAACAGAGTGTACAGAACTTACACAAAGACACAATGGCGTCTTCAGATTCTCTCGAAGCTCGTCTCGAGCGATGGGAGGCCCGCCTACGAAGCATCACGACACAAACCCTGACAACCGACTATGTACGCCCTGAACCACCTCGCATTGTCGAAGCAGTCCATTCGGTAGTCCTTCCCGAAGCCACTCGACTTGCTCTCTTGCAATTGGGAATTCTCGATGGATCCGATCCACTATCCCCCTTCACGGTCTTACTTGCAGCTTTCGTCGTGCTATCCTTCCGACTCACTGGGGATGAAGACATCAGCTTGGGAACAACTAGCGATACCAAGGAGCCGTTTGTGCTTCGAACGCCCATAACAGGAGAAACCACATTCCGGGCCCTCCTGTCAACGGTCAAGCAGGTAAGAGATCCATTCGAGCCCCATAGATGCAAGCTTCTTAAACTAATACACACCCATAGTTGGAGAAAGATGGAGCGGCTGATTCGGTTCCATTTGTGGATTTGGTACAATACCTCCAAACCAAATCTGCCTCTACCACCGCGCCAGCATTGTTCCGCCAGTCTTTGTACTATGCTCCGGATGCGCCATCTCAGCAGTTTCTCTCGTCTCATGCCCTCGCCGAAGACCTCTCGATCTATGTGGAGCTGGCTCCAGTCAATGTCTCCCAATCTCTTAGAAGTGCTTCACTCATGCCACAAATCACATTGAAGGCCCACTACAATCAACTGATCTTTTCTTCCAGCAGGGTGACTCACATCCTTGATCAGTTGTTGCAAATTGTTCAACTCGGTGCCAAAAATCCAGATATCCCAGTTGGCTCAATATCACTCAAGACACCAGCTCAAGAGGCAATCCTACCAAACCCAGCAAAGGACCTCGAGTGGAGCAATTTCCGTGGAGCAATTCACGACATTTTTTCCGCCAATGCACAAAAGCATCCCGACCGGGAGTGCGTCATCGAGACACCCGACTTTACAGACCCCGACTCACGTGGAAGGTCGTTTACATACAAGCAAATTGACGAAGCTTCAAACATTCTTGCCCACCACTTTGTGCAAAAAGGCGTCAAGCTTGGCGATGTTGTTATGGTATACGCCTATCGAGGTGTGGATCTGGTTGTTGCTGTAATGGGTGTCCTGAAAGCCGGAGCTACATTTTCGGTCATTGACCCAGCATACCCACCAGCAAGGCAAAACATCTATCTGGAAGTTGCACAGCCCAAGGCTTTAGTTGTTATTGCCAAAGCAGGAAAGCTCGCGCCCCTTGTTCGCAACTACATCACAGACGAGCTCCACATTGTGACCGAAGTTCCTTCGCTGGCAATTCAAGCTGATGGGACACTAATTGGAGGAGATATCAATGGTCAAGATGTTCTTGCTGAACAGGTTTCACTCAAGTCACAAGGTACCGGCATCATTGTTGGTCCAGATTCAAACCCAACATTGAGTTTCACTTCTGGAAGTGAAGGAATTCCCAAGGGAGTTAGAGGGCGCCACTTCAGCTTGACCTATTACTTCCCTTGGATGGCAGAAACATTTGGTCTCTCTGAGAATGATCGTTTCACTATGTTGAGCGGTATCGCACACGATCCAATTCAGCGAGATATGTTCACTCCTCTGTTCTTGGGTGCAAAGCTTTTAGTCCCAACAATTGACGACATTGGAACACCCGGTCGCCTTGCCGAGTGGATGGATGATAATAAAGCCACTATCACACATCTTACGCCAGCAATGGGTCAACTACTCTCGGCACAAGCCACTCGCAAAATCCCCAGTCTTCATCATGCATTCTTTGTTGGGGATATTTTGACCAAGAGAGATTGTCTACGCCTGCAATCTCTAGCACGAAATGTTGCTGTCGTCAACATGTACGGAACAACCGAAACTCAGCGAGCAGTCTCTTACTTTGAGGTTCCATCACTCACGGCTGATCCAACATTCTGTCAAACCCAAAAGGATATCATTCCTGCAGGGCGTGGCATGCTTAACGTTCAACTTTTGGTCGTCAATAGACACAACAGAGAGCAAGTCTGTGGAGTTGGTGAGATTGGAGAAATCTACGTCAGAGCTGCTGGTTTGGCCGAAGGCTACCTGAGGTTGCCTGATATGACTGCAACCAAATTCCTCACAAACTGGTTCGTTCCAGAAGATCACTGGAAGGCCGCGGATACCTCCAATGCAGATGCTGCTTGGCGAAGCCTATACTTTGGTCCTCGCGACAGAATGTATAGAACTGGAGATCTAGGGCGATACAACCCTGACGGTAATGTCGAATGCAGCGGTCGCGCTGATGACCAGGTCAAGATTCGTGGTTTCAGAATTGAGCTTGGAGAAATTGATACCCATCTCTCCCAACATCCTCTGGTTCGTGAAAACGTAACCATGGTTAAAAGGGATAAGGACGAAGAGCCAGTTCTGATTTCTTACATCGTACCACTTGAGAGCAGTGCATTGGACGATTTGCTCAGTGATGATGAGACGATGGATGAAGATGATGTCAACAAGGGCGACGACATTGTCCGAGGCCTTAGGAAATACGGCAAGCTGATCAAGGATATCAAGGAATACTTGAAGAAGAAATTGGCAAGCTATGCTGTACCGACAGGTTTGTTACCCTGAACTTCCGAATATTCACAGGATGCTAACAATTACATAGTCGTGGTCCCCCTTCGCAAACTGCCACTCAACCCAAATGGAAAGATTGACAAGCCTGCACTCCCATTCCCAGATACTGCCCAGATTGCAGCGGCTTCACGTCGTAGGACAAAGAAGGCTAGCCACGATGATACCTCCTCGGCCGAAGCCCTTCCCCAGTTTACACCTGTTCAGAAGGAACTTCGGGATATTTGGCTCTCTCTGCTCATTCACTCTACAAGTGAGATTGGATTGAATGATAACTTCTTTGATTTGGGAGGGCATTCAATTCTGGCGACCCGTATGATCTTTGAAGTTCGCAAGAGGTTCATTGTCAACATTGCACTTGGAGCTATTTTCAAATACCCCACCCTCTCTGCACTTTCGAACGAAATTGAGAGACTTAAAGGTACTGGCGAACTTTCAATCCAAGCCCTTGCCGGTGGAGTTGTGGAACACGTTTCAGAAGCCGATAACAAGACCACTGGAGGGGAATCCGAGTATGCTGCTGATGCTCGGAATATTGCGAAGACTCAGCTTGCTGCGTCTTACCCATCTGCTGCAGCTAATCTTGCATCTCTGCACAAAAATGGTGGCGCAACGGTTTTCTTGACTGGAGCAACTGGGTTCCTCGGAGCCTATCTTCTCCGCGACCTGCTCTCTCGCCAAAATCCACAAGTCAAGAAGGTCATTGCACATGTTCGTGCTAAGACTGCTGAAAAGGCTCTAGAGCGCGTGATTGGATCTTGTGAAGCCTATGGCGTGTGGGATCCATCATGGAATTCTCGGGTTGAAGCAGTTACTGGAGAGCTTGGTTCTCCTAAGCTTGGTCTCGATGACGGTGTCTGGACAACCCTTGAAAACGAGGTCGACATCATCATTCACAACGGTGCACAGGTCCACTGGGTCTACCCATACAACAAGCTGCATCCTGCAAACGTTGCCGGAACCATTGACGTATTGTCTCTCTGTGAAAAGGGAAAGCCAAAAAGTCTTGCATTTGTCTCTTCCACATCTGTCTTGGACAGTGAGAACTATGTGCAACTTTCGGACGCAATCGTCAATGCAGGCGGGCACGGACTTCCCGAATCAGATGACCTTGAGGGCTCGTCTCAGGACCTCACCACTGGCTACGGACAAAGCAAGTGGACTGGAGAATACATCGTCCGCGAAGCCGGAAGACGGGGCCTCAGTGGCTGTGTTATTCGCCCAGGGTATGTCACTGGTGACAGCAAGACTGGAGTAGCCAACACCGATGATTTCCTCATTCGTATGATCAAGGGATGCGTTCAACTCGGGTTAATTCCTGCCATTCACAACACTGTCAACATGGTCCCCGTGGACCACGTAGCGCGTGTCGTCACCGCCTGTGCCTTCTTCCCTCCTGCAAATGGAAATGCGGACACCGTCGCTCATGTTACCTCCCATCCACGCTTGAGATTTACTGGTTTCCTCTCCACATTGCAAACATACAATTACCCTGTCAGCCAGGCGGATTACATCCCCTGGAGAGTTGCCCTCGAGAAGCACATCACTGCCCCTCATGAGCCCACCGAAGAGTCCAACGCTCTCTTCCCTCTTCTTCATTTCGTCCTGGACAACCTACCGCAATCAACCAAAGCACCAGAGCTTGATGACTCCAACACTGTGGAAGCATTGAAGAAGGATGCAGAGTGGACACGGGAAGACAGGAGTGCTGGAGCTGGTGTCGATGTTCACAACATGGGGATTTATCTCGCATACTTGGTCAGCATTGGGTTCTTGCCCGCACCTCCTGCCTTGGATGCGTCTGCTCCAAGTGACCGTCTGGCACTTCCAAACGTTGAGATTGGAGAAGTTCAAAGGCAAAAGCTTGCCGCAGTTGGAGGAAGAGGAGGATTGGTGTAGAATATTGTTCGGAAAAGGAAAAAAGGTGGATTGCATCAGATACCTTATGGCGTGGTTTTCATTTCCATTTTCATTTACGTTCTCATTTTCATTTTCATTTACATTTTCATTATCTCTCATGACCATTTGATTTAGCTTTAGGTAGAGTAAAAGTATAGCAATAGAAAGTGCTTGTTTCTCGTTCCCCCTCTCTCTTGCCTCAGCTTAATTACCATAGGAGGACCATTCGTGGAATTCCAATGATTCACCCCTGTACTCTCCACGTGCACACGTGATAATACTTGGTAATGCCCGATAAGGCATCTATCTGCTTCCCGCATTTGCATATGCACCCTGCCCCTCCCCCACCACCGCCGCCCCACCTGGGCATCTCCGCATCCAAAATCCAACATCCCCGCACCCTCTTCCTCCCGAAGCTCCACCCCCCCCAATTCCTATACAATTTCCAGCCTCACTCTGCAAGCCACATCATATATCATCTGCCACAATCATGTCTCACGAACACTCCCATGACCATGGCCACTCCCACTCCCACGATCACGCCGCCGCAGACCACGGACACTCCCATGAGATCCTGACCGGCCCTGGCTCTTTCCTTGCCCGCGAGCTCCCAATTGTCGAGGGGAGAGACTTCCGCGATAGGGCGTTCACAGTTGGAATTGGCGGGTAGGTTTTTTTCTTTTTCTTTTTCTGGGATTCTTTCCTAGTCTCCTTCCCCGGGGCCATATTTTTCTTGCAATTGGTTCTAGATTTGATATGCAATTGCAGTATTGTATGATTTTGAGATATTGAGCTTTGAACAAATTTTTCATTTATTGGAAAAAAAATTCTGACAAATTCTGTGATGATATATATAGACCTGTAGGGTCTGGAAAGACGGCGCTCATGCTCGCATTATGCCTCAAGCTCCGTGATCAGTACAGTATTGCCGCCGTCACGAACGATATCTTTACAAAGTAAGTAAAATCCCAATCTCCAAGCTTCTCCGTCCTCCATTCTCCCATTCAAAAATTAATTTTGCAACTGCAAAATAACCTTACCAAATCACACCATTTCATTCCGCCATCTTCCCCACTCGCAATTCCATGTTTTATTTTAAAAAAAACTCTTACTAATTACAATTCCTTAATTTCCTAAAATAAATAGAGAAGACCAAGAATTCCTCGTGCGCAACGCCGCCCTCCCGGCCCCACGCATCCGCGCAATCGAGACGGGGGGATGCCCCCACGCCGCCGTGCGCGAGGATATCTCGTCGAACCTCCAGGCCCTGGAAGACCTGCACGCCGAGTTTGCCACACAGATCCTCCTCATCGAGTCCGGCGGGGATAACCTGGCGGCGAATTACTCGAGGGAGTTGGCGGATTTTATTATTTACGTCGTAAGTAATCACGTTCACCCATATCATTTATAAACAAATCTCTCTAAATCCATACCTTATATTCCTATTCCTAGATCGACGTCTCGGGCGGGGACAAGATCCCGCGCAAGGGCGGCCCCGGAATCACCCAGTCCGACCTCCTCGTCATCAACAAGACCGACCTGGCCACGCTCATCGGCGCGGACTTGGACGTGATGGACCGCGACGCGCGGAAGATGCGCGAGGGCGGGCCCACCATCTTTGCGCAGGTCAAGCATGGCAAGGGCGTCGATGAGATTATTGACTTGATTCTGAGCGCGTGGAGGAGTAGTGGTGCTAGTGAGACGGTTTTGTAGAGAACTGAAAATTAGGTAGATTGTGGGAGTTAAAGGAAGGGGGAGGGGTTCTTTTGTGAATATTACCTTTTGATATATTTTTTTCTTGTAACTGTACGTACATACGTACATATTCTTGACCTTATACCTTATCCTAAGAAATTGTAAAAAAAAAAAAGCACCCCCAGATAGATAGATACCTTGACACTGTAAATTTCGAATTCCCTCTGAATAAATGCGTTACCCTGAACTCGTTCCCCCCCCCCTCCTTCTCTCTCTCTCTCCCTTCCTTACCTATGTACATTACAAAGTATACATCAAATACAAACCGGTCCGGCACCCCTGTCAGGACATTATATCACCCACCACCTGCTCATTTTAGTATATCTTAGGTATGTACATACCTCGTACCTTGATTTTTTTTTTTTTTCCAATATCCTGTTGTGAGATCTAGACTATAGATATATATCTACTTCATACATACATACTTGGCCATGGGAAGGCGTATAAGTGGCTGTGTGGCCATGGTTGAGATCTACGTATAGGTAATCTCCAAAGAAGTTCTCCACATTCACCTTCCAAACCTCAAACCTCGAACCTCGAGCTCGAATCCCATATACATATATATGCATGACAATCTCCCTCACTCACCCCCTCACTCACTCCCTCACTCACTACTACTCGTCAAATCAATTAACTCTCCGTCCGGGACACCTGAACCTGAGTGAGGAAATACCTATGCACCCTCTGTGCTGTGGCTGTGCATTGTCCAGAGACTCATTGATTTATAAGTAATTAACGAGTACTCGAATTTTTTCACTTTTCACGTCGAAACCAAACAAAAAAAAAATATATATATCCATAAAAAAATATCCATATAAAATCCATATCCATATAAAATCCATATCCATATAAAATCCATATCCATCCATAATATATATCCAATAAGAATAAGAAAAGACACAACCAAGTAAGTGATAAAAAAGAAAAAAAGAAGCACCTCCAGGGAGCCCGGGCGGGGGGGGGTGAAGATATTTCCCTCCGTACGCGCGCGTCGACGTCGACGTTCTCCATTGGTCCTCCGAATCCATTGTCCATATCCATCCATCCAAAGCAAAAGCAATATCCCTCTCCCTCTCTCTCTCTCTCTCGAGCTCCTCCAAACCCCCCCCATGGCCAAGAAACCCAATAACCCAGGTATGAATTAAAAGAAAAGAAAAGAAAAGAAAGAGAATGAATTAATTAGCCGAAGAAAAAATGAGAAAAAGAAAAAAATTAAAAGATCATAAAAAGTAAAAAACACCCCCAGGAAAGACTCCTCCCTTGCCAAAAGCCGCTCATGGTCCACCACCATTCAATTGCCAACCCGCCCTTCCCTTCCTCCTCCTCCTCCTCCCACCGCCCATAGCTATGCCCCCGCCTTCCCAACTTCCAACTCCCAAGAGGGTATTTCGCTTCCGCTCGCCACTGGATGGATATATGGATGGATAAAAGTGAAACAATATGGATGGACGGCCATATAAACCGTACTAGGTAGCCGACCGCCTACAAAGGAGAAAGATATTGAATCGAACTGAATGGAAAAAAAGGCCTAGGTAGGTCGCTGCTGCAGACTGCGCCGTAAGGCCTACGTCGGAGGCCTTCCAGGAGGAAGTAGGTACTTGGTACTTTGTAGGTAAGCTGTAGCGCCATATTGTAGTATAGATAGATGAAATATAGATAGATGGATAGAGAATATATGAAAAAAAGAATAATAAGATATCAAAAAAAAGATAGAAAAAAAAAGATAATAGGAAGTGAGATATATAAAATTTCGCGACGCGTTATAAAAAAAAAAACAAAGAAGCACAGCATTTGCACAATTCAAATCAGATAAAAATAACGTCAAAAAATGAAAAAAATGAAAAGGAAAAAAAACAGATATAAACGCCCACGCTTGATCAGGAAGAAGAAGAAGAAGTAAAGAAAAGGAAACAAGAAAATTAACAGGAAAAAAAAGAGTTAAGACAGAGTAGAATTTCAGAAGCCAGCCAATATTGAGGTGGTTAGGTAGGTGGTGGATGTAGTAGGTGGATGTGGAGAGCCCGAGGGGGGTAACCGTGAGGGTAACCGTGAGTGATTTGAAAGAAAAATACCTAAAGCCAAACAGAATCAACGAGCTCGATATCAGAACAAGGAGATATAGTGTGCCGATATAAAGTAAAACGGAAAAGCCAAAAAACGGGAATTCAGAGTAGTATAGAACCAAAAACAGCCATTATGGTGCCTGTATCCATGAAGGCACGAACCCATTTTTAAGGAGGAAAGCAAAAAATAGAGATAATAGAAAAATAGAATATGAAAACCGTTGCAACATTACCAGTCTCCAGTCAAGACACAGTCGACCAAATGACAAAGAAGGCATACTATGATGAAAAAGAGATGAAAAAAAAGCAATAGAGAGAAGTTTCATTCAAGGCAAAAATAAAAGAAAAGCAGAAAAAGGAAGAGGAAAACCAAAAAAGAGCTTTAGATTCCCCCACGCTATGAAGGACCCGTCTTCACTCTTTTATTTCCCCCAATCCTTGGACTCGGCTTCACTGGCATTTTAGCACCGTTTGCTGCTTCGGATGTTTCCTCTGTTTCATTCTTAATGTTTTGGCTGGTACTTGGCCTCCTCCTCTTCCCGCCAGACTGATTCGGACTGGTATTAGCACTTCCAACAGTTGTGCTATTCTGTGAAGAATTATTAGATATCGGGTGTTGCTGGGGCTGCTGACCAGGGGGTTGTAGCTGGTTGGAAGCAGGTGATGGTGCCTGTCCGAGATGCGGTGAGGGAGACACCAGATTTCTTCCTTCTCCAAGAGCCGGTGATCCAGCCATTCCCTGAACCATATTCATGTGCTGGTTTGGATGCATTTGTGGCCCACCAGCAGGACCTCCGGGGTGGTTTTGTTGGGCCTGCATGGCATGCGCATTCGCAAGAGCAGCAGCATGAGCTTGCTGAGCTTGTGCCTGTTGTGCTTGCATATGGGCCTGTGCCTGTGCTTGTGCCATTTGATGCTGAGTATGCATCTGGGTCACATAGGTGCCGAGGGCGCTCCGCGGTGTTAAACCTGGATTGGATCGGCTAAACATCATGAGGTCACTCATACACGACAATGTTTCCGCCATCTAGACACGGTTAGCAACAGCTTTCAAACTGCGGTTGAAGATGGATTACCTCAAGGAACATAAAGACCATGGGCGATAGCCCATAATGATTGACGTTGCTATCTGGCATTAAAATTGCCTGGCTTTGTTGTGACTGTGAAGCCTGGGCAGGTCTTTTGCCCATCTGCTTACTTCGAGGGGATGATTTGACCTCTGGAGATTCGTTTGGGTTGGGTATTGGCTGTAAACTTGATCGTTGAATATACTCCTGGTGCTCATTAACGTTGAACTCTATCAACTCAATCTGGTGTTGCTGGTTGAGTGTTGCTCGCAATGCACCACGGTGAAAGCACTAAACGTCCGGGTTAGTGGTCACAGTTAAACGTCACCATCGAATAGATCCTTACCACAGTGTCCTTATACCAGTAAACCATTCCAGCACGTACACATTCCACCACCGCTCCACCGTTTGCCAGTTCCCTTTCCCTCATACCATCCAGATTGAACTGCACCATGCTTACACCACTTTGTATTAGCTCCCAGAAGTATCTTGCCAATACCGGATTTCCAATCTCGAATTGTTTCGATTCCCGTGCGTTAGCGTTCCACAAAACTTGTCGCATGCATCCATTTGGGGCGAAGAATTCCGACACAAACTTCCGCCAGTACATGATCGCGTTTGGCTGCTTATCACGCTGATTCGAACGTCAGCAACGTAAAACATGGGCATTAGACGGATCCTCAAACATACCTCGTACTGGCCTAGTACGTTGTTAAATTGGTGCATCTTCAAAAGAGCACTACCCATTGGCTTCCTAAACATTTTCTTTAGAACCAAAACATACACAAGTTTATAATCACCACAGATGAGCTTACTGTTGGGCTTGCTGTTGAGCCTGTTGCTGTGCCTGCTGTTGCTGTGCCTGCTGCTGCTGGACCTGAGCTTGTTGCTGGGCCTGCTGCTGCTGAGCTTGCTGCTGCGCTTGTTGCTGTTGAGCTTGTTGCGCTTGTTGCTGCTGGGCCTGTTGCTGTTGTTGCTGTGCAGTTCGGGCAGCAACGTTGGCCATGTGTTGTTGCTGCTGCTGCACAGAGACATTCATAGGCCCTCCGGGCTGCTGCTGGGATATATTGATGGGTAAACCAGCCGCCTGGACGTTTACACCTTGGTTTGCCATGGCCAGGTGCTGTGCTGCGACAAGCTGCTGTTGTTGTTGAGCAAGTTGCTGTAAAAAGACCGGTTAGAATCGGGCATGAATTGGAGTTGGAATTCCCTTAGTGCTCTAAACTTACTTGCTGCATCGCCTGTGGAATCATTCGCTGCATATGCTGTGGGCCACCAGCAAATGGTCCCATCCCCGGATTCTGTGGATTGTTCCCCGCGCCTATATACATCCCGTTAGGCAGGAATGCCCGATTAATCTGCTGAGATTCAGGGATAATACCCGGGTTTCCAGTCGCAGATATTCCGTTCGCTGCCAAACCGTTCATGAGCATCTGTTGCCGTTGGGCTATTAACCTCTGCTGTTGTTGAAACACATTTGGATTGCTCATTTGGTTCACTAAACACACACACAAAATCAGCAAACCATCTTGAGTGAATAGAGTTTAATAGGGCGTGTACGCACTGGCTTGTATCTGCTGCTGGTGTTGTTGAAATGCCTGGGCATTTGGATGCAGGTGCTGCATCGCATGAGGCGTTGGCTGGCCGGGATGGCCAGGCTGTATTTGTTGTGGTGCTTGTTGAAGCTGGTTTGGGTGCGGCGGGAATGCAGCCTGCATCATCTTGAGAGGTTTATGGAGGTGGAGTCTCTGGTCGGTGAGACACGGAGATACTCAACCGAAGGAATCGCAGAGAGAACGCGCCGCGGTGACCGAGCAGTTGGCGGCGAGGTTGAGAAAGTGAACAAGAACGAGAGTGGAGGGAGAAAGTGGGGGCGTTGATGAGAGGCTAGATGTAGCGTGTTCGGTTCGTATATGTCTGGTGTTAGGACTGATTAAACACTGCTTGAGGCAGGTGTATGGCACGTGGATAAGACCACAGCTTAATGGTGACCGCCAATTTCGAGGAGACCAACGCTGATGCAGATCGAAGGCGACCTTTGATTTCTCGGTGGCAGGGGCGCGACTTCGCTGTGCGATGATGCGCACGTAATTGAGAAAAGAGGCAGCGAGGAAAAAAAGAAAAAAAAAGGACCTTCTTGCGGAGACGAGCACAGAGAGGGATTTTTTTTTCAGTGTTGAGAATGTGTCAAGCCAGAGGGAACGAGGCTTCTATTTCGGTAACTGATGGGTTGGCGTGGGGAGGGGAAGTGAGGGCCGCTCTCTTTGCGTTTTTTCGGAGAGGGGGGATGGGGTTGGTTGTCGGAGACGGGGTTGGGCGTGACCGTGGGTTGTTGTAATTGAAGGTAGTGTGAGGCCTCGCGAGACCGTTGGGGGAGGGTTGGCTGGCGAGAAACGAGTGGGAACGTGGTGTCTGGACGAGTAAGATGCGCGTTGCAGGCTGTAGAGGACTAGGGGGTGGAGAGAGAGGGGAGGGGTGCGAGGGATGGGAGGGCCTTTGAAGATGAACCAAGATCTACCGGTTTGCAGAAAGATTGACGAGGTCAATAGCGCATGGCGGGAGTGGCTTTTCTGCTGAGAAGGGATGCTGACGGGGGAGGTCCCTTTAGATGACCGAATTACTTTTGTATTTCGCTCCTTCAGTCTGTTTGTGCGCTTCTTCCTCCTTGCCGACTCTGTACGGTTTGTCGTAGCGTGTCGATGTGAGTTGTGTGAGTGTGCGTGCGTGTGTAGGAGGAGGGAGCTAGTGTGGAGGGGGGGGGTTGATGTGGGTAGGGATGTGGACGTCGTCGACTTTCGGTGGTGGATGGTGGTGGTGGTGGGTGGTGAACTGTGGTTGAAGGTTGCGGTGGTGATGGGCGGACGGGCGGCGGGTGGGAGGGCAGGTATGGGTTAGGTAGGAAGATGTGGGTAGGGGGGGGGGGGGGGGGTGGCAGTGGCGGTGATGTGGGTGGTGTGTGGAGGTGCCGGTGCTTTTCTTTTGCTCTGCTCGCCTGCTCGCTCGCCGCCTGTCTACTTGCTGCCTCTGCTGTCTGTCCGTCTGTCTACGTCTGCTGGGTGCGCCCTGGTGCAGCGTGCTTGCCTGCTTGCTTGCTTGCCTGCCGCCGCCGCTGCTTGCTGCTGCTGTTACCGCGATGGTGGAGGGCTGCAAAGTCGTGGATGCAGTGCGGAGGTGAAGAGGCCAGGGTTCGGGGGGGGGGGAGGGATATCGATGGGGGGCGGGGGCGTCGACGGCCAGTATGTCAGTCAACAGTCAGTCGGTCTGCCGTTCGGTCACTCGGCCGGCTGTCGTGCAGTCGGTTCGCTACTCGCGCCCGCTCACCACCTGTGGGCCTCTGTCGCTCTCTCTTGAATTGCAGCCAACTGCCAGCCTACCGAGATCCACCGCTGCGACGGGCGGCGCTGGGGGGAGGGGTGCGGCGGGTGGGCGGGAGGGATGGCAGGAAGGGCGGCGATGGATTGGAATTGCTCGCCCTCCAGACCTGTCGCCTGCTGCTACTGCTGCTGCTGCTGCGCTTTTGGCCCGCTGCTTGCCTGCCTGCTTGCTGGGCCGGCCTCTGGATGCTCCTCCTCGCGGTGCGCTTCGCTCTACGGGCGGATCCCACTCGCACGCTCTTTATCGCTGCTTCACAACGGCCTGTGGAGATCTGTCGCTGGGCCTGTCTACAGCGGCGAATTCGGCGCGGGCAGGCACGATGGTGGATGGGGAGGGGAGGGGGGGTGGGGAGGAAGGGGTGGGACGGAGGGAGGGCCCTGCTGGGGTGTTTGGAGGGATGGTTACGCCGGGGAGGGGGGGGTGAGGGTGAGGGACGATTCAGCGCAAAGGGGCGTTTGGAAGAGTGAAAAAGACGGGGAATACAAGATGCGGTAGTGGCAACTTGAAGCAGAAGCGATGTTGCTGAACAATTCGTGTTTAAGCCTTTTGGCGACACTCGTGTAAAAAAAAAAAAGATTGGGATATCAAGTAGAATGATATCGTCAATATAAATGATGGCGGTGCCAAAGTGCAAGGCCAAAAAGAATAGGTACTAGCAATCAACACAAAACACCAGATGTGAATTAACACAAGTATTCAATTCACATCAACCTGGGCCTCGTGGAAAGCTGGAGCTGGCAAGAGCATCTCGAATTTAAATATAGAGGGCGAATAGCCAGTCGCGAGCGCCCCAGATCTGAAGCTGGCCATGCCTGAGGTGAGCAGCGTAGCAGCGCAGCAAAACTCAGTCTCGTGACCACAACCTGCGCTGCCCACCCACCTACACACATATTGCGGAAGCGAGTGTGGCACCGCCACAGTACCAAAAACCCAACGTCAGAATAATGCACTGCCAGAGCCCTTGACGGGCACAGTGAGTTACAGACATCGACAGACAGGCAAAGTAGCAAGCAGCAACACACAGTCGATTACCGGGAGGTCTGGCGAGTAAGAAGAACCCCCTGCCAGAGCTTCACAGACGCAAACTCTTCATGCAAAAGAAAGTTGCATTCACCAAAATTCTTCGTTTGACTGGGGGGGTCTCACTCGCCAGATCTCCCGGTAATCCTGACAGCCCGCATCGATACATCGACGTCGCCCCCGCCCATTTGTCCTCGTCTATGGCATATAGGAGCGAGCGAGCGAAACAGAAAACCTCATGTATTTCATAGCAGGTGCCTCGCTCATCTCCCGCTGTTGTAGGTAGCGATGGTAGCGAAGGTAAGTAGCGAGCGAGCGACAAGGCCCTGCCCTTAAGCCTTCTTCTGCCCTGCCTCCACCCCCCACACACCCCAGTATGCTGCAAGGCTCGAAAAAATTTGGCCAGGAACGTGAACACCTAACCCACGCAACGCATATCGATTTTCGCGCAGGCCAGGCCACACTTTTGAGCGAGAGCTGCGTGCTGCGGTGCAGTGCAGATTTCGAGCAGCAGGAGGTACAGGTACTCTAAAAGTCAAGTTGCTTACAGCGGCCTCATTGTAATTAAACATAAGTACCATTAAGGTAGCTGCTAATTCACACATACATCGAATGTTTAAAGAAGCATAAAGTGACAACGTTAGATCAAGAAAGTTTCTTTATAACGATTGATGACTCGTCCCCAATATATAAGCGAAATCCAAGCGATCCAGGCTATTATCAGATTGAGAGACCTACTTACCTTATTAGGAAGCATCACTCTCAAGCTCAAGATTACCTAGTCTCGTGACCAGACCCTCGTAGAGGACTCAAGATTCCAGTCGACGTCCACAATTGCAAGCCTCGTTACAATGAAGTAAATTTGTATGTGTGCTCTCGTTCCCGGGTGGTGTGGAGATAATCTTGTGTGTGGAGACAGGCTGTTCTCGTTCCGAGGACCTGAAGATTGGGTGTTTTGGGTCTGGGTACGAGTCTAGGTGTTTTAGAGTGGGCAGGTACCCTCTCTATATACACCTTCTTCACATGTCTATCGGTGGTTACAAGCCGGAGTCTAGGGCAAGGGCTTTGCTCTATACTCCCCAATACGGCGAGTACCCTATTGATACAGATCTGGGCACGAGACGTCGACTAACAGATCGAGACGTTACGAGATATTACTGTTTACGGCTAATGCATACTTAGGTAAATATATATCAATTTCATAACCAACCGGTCACGATATCGATATATCGATAACTTAAAATCGTCGGCCCCTTTAGTCACATCCCCTCGCTCGACCCTTAACGCTGCATGTCATTTCATTATTCTATATACCTATGCATCTCCGCCTGAATCCACATTTGCTAATCTTAGTTACTTCCTATATCATTAATTATAATCAAGATCTACTTTTTTTTTTTTTTTTTAACATTCTTTCACCTCTCAGACCTAGGTAGGTATGTACCTACTCAAGCCTCGAGCGATGTCCCATGTTTCCCGAATTCGAATTCGAATCCCACACAGACTAGTGCGCATACACAGAATCTACTTAGGTAGTGCTACATCCAATCTGCAAAAAAACTCAATTCCTGTATACTATTCTTACCTGAGGAATTCGAAGCTTTGCATGGCTACTTAGGTAGGTAGAAGTAGGTAGAAGTAGGTACTACATTGATATCGATATCGTACTACACTGCCATACGTATACAGTGGCACCACTTTATGTATATATGTAAGAAATGTTAAAAAGGTCTCACGAATTCAAAGGCTTCTTTCTTTCATCTAGATCTGCTCACTTCGATCGAGAAAGAGAAACTCAATTCAGGGCTAGCTCGAGAGATTCATGGAAACATGGGAACATAGCATACTCTGGGGCACGAGAAACACGGGGGGCTAAATGTTCTTTCATGATCATTCCTTCCACCCCCGCAGATAATTGGATATCTCGAAAAAACTCATTGATATCGATGTATATACATCCTATCGAATATATGTATCATAAACTCTGTTCTAGTTCATAAACCCAAACACACACATACCACAGGACAGGAATTCATCAATTCAATTCAAGCGGCCCATGATATGAGCCATACCTACCTCCGATATCTTCATAGTATATGCATGTGAACTGTCCCACCCAAGCACACCAGTGCACCAGAAGCCGGCCTGCATTCGAACCACAAACCACAAACCACAAAAACCACTTCCCCAGAAAATATCACTTGTGTCTCTCTCGATCCCCAAGACCCGAACGCTCGTTCATTCGACATATGCATCGATCATCAATCTTATCATATCCCAAAAAACAAGACTTTTTGGACTGAGCTCCCGCCCCCCGCCCCCGCTTTTGCCCCCCCCCCCCCCGCCGCCCATGGAGTCATACCCAGCTCCGCACGCAGGCAATGAAACACACATATGCACACATGTGGCCAAGTTCATGCTCATATGATATTGCAACCCATAAGTTCAGTAAGTATGTAAGGCGAGTAAGTAGTGCTAGCATTACATTACCGCATCCCCCACTCTCATGAGAAATTTTTGAGGAAGCATCCAATTCGAATTCGGGTTCAAGCTCGGGGGATAAGAAATTGAAAACCAAGCTCAAGGCTGCCACGTACATTATAATTACAGGAACCATATGACATCTCATATATCTCATATCTGATATATCATCATCATCATCAAATTGTCATGCCACCGAAATGGAATGCACTTACCGATCGAGCTCGGTGGGTGGCGTGCCATGCCATGGTATGCTGTATGATGCTGGTGCTTTCGATCAGACTTTTACTTTTCCAATTCGTGTTTCGTTGGTCGGTCGGTGCTACCACACTTCGAATACAAAATTCCATAATCACACACACCATCACATTTATAAATCCCATATGTTTCAACTAGTACGCAGCTGGATCGATATCAAAGTGGCAATACGTAATACTAGGTAATGAGTATCGAAACCAATTGTAATTATAATTACACAAACACGAGCACGAGCATGGAGGGGATGAAGTGATTGGCTTGACTGAACTCGAGTGGGGAGGGGAGGGGAGGGGAGGAAGCTTGTTTAAGGAAATGTAAATGATAAGTATGATTCAGTACTGCACGAATTCGAAGTAGGTTAGGTATGCTTAAGCTTGCTCGGGTTGGGTAGCTATAGCTATAGTAAAGAGTTTGGTACTCTGGAAGTCCTACTTTAGTACTTGGGCTTGGGGAAGGACTTTCGTTCAATTACACGTAAGTGCTTAATACGTATACAAGGTAGAATTACGTTCTACAGATTTACAATAGCTATGGGATGATGTATCGTGGGTTTGTAATCTTTAATAGCGTCTTGTCCTGTTTCTAGATCTACGTAAATAAGTAAAGTTCGATGGCGGCCGTCATGATCATGAATACTCACGTAACGACTTACTTGAAGAATGCCCTCCCCATAAAAAAACATCAATCGGTCCTGACAATGGCCATCATATGAAAAAAAGAACTGATTTGTAATTACGTATGGTATATTGTGTGTCGATAACAATGAGTCAACCTCTCAGATCGAGGCCACAAACCTCAAGACAAAACATGAATACAATCATGACGAGGCTAGCACGACCAAGAGGGTTTAAACGTTTCCGATTGGGAGATTTTGCGGACGGTAACTACCTACCTAAGAGATTGTATCTCTATAGACTCTACTTTCCACGTTGAAATCAATCATGTATTGGTTTAACCATAAATTTACTTGCTTGGATTTAAAAGTGTAGGCGTTGGGACTGCAGGCAGCGAGTGTCATAGCGAGCGGTATACAATCCTAGTAGGCTTCCCGTGCAATGAATTCTTTTCACGATATGATACATCTTCAGAGATGTAAGTAAACTAGCATGTGTGGTTGGGAATAGATTTGAATTCGCGAAACAGCGCTGTACTCACGAGCAGCGATCAAAGACCATTTGTAGTAAAAAATACCCAAACGGGTAAGACAACTTCACTGGAGGCTAGTCGGATGTCTAGAAAAGGCAGTGTCGTGAATTGAGCACTGTGAATGCCAAGCCACCAATAACTGGCCGCGAAAAATCATCCATTCAGCCACGCCAAGCCCTCACCCCCGCAGCGGCGCCAGAACTTTCTATGCTGCCTGCCAAGCCCGCTCAACCTGGGATATAAGAGCGCACGAAAATTTCCCCGATTCTCTCCTCCACCACTTCACTTCACTCTCTATCGGCGCTGGCCGCCTTCAGAGAGGGGCGAGTCTCAGCCACGATCACGACAACCACAACCACTACTAATTGGTATGTTCCTTTTTCCTCAATCGCTTGCGAGCACATCACGATGCCCCGTTTTCCCTTGTTTGTCAGTTTGATGATATCACACACACTTCTTTCCATTGCGGATTCGACCTTGAAGAAACCGTTGCTACCTCGAGCCCTTGCACTTGTGTCGGGGCTTGCTACTTGCCAGTAACTTTTGTCTGACCTGACACCCTTATCACTCTTTGCATCTCGATCGTCCCTGACATCATTAAGCATATTGCTAACGATTGCAAAAGATTCTTTCTAGCTCTTTCATATCGATGTTTTCACATCCTCAGCAATACACGACAAACCCTATGTAATCCAATTGGTATGTTATTAATTCTCTATTTGCCTCAATTGCACCGCCGAACCACCTTCCCTCCAAAAACAAACTGTGTTTTATGATGAAACACCGTAATCCCATTTGCAGTTTCCACGATAGCCGGCACAAGAACCTACTTAGCCGAGTCAGTGATCGGAATTCTTCCTTGGATGTCTGAATACCACAGTTGTTTTCCAACTTATTGTCTTTTTTCATACTTGCGGTGGTTTAAAAGACATATTCTAACACCTCTTCTTTTTAGGCTTCTCCAAACATCTCGATGTATTATACTACACAATAGCAAAATAAAATATCTTCAACGATCGTTCTCTGTTCTTGTGTGCTCTTTTTCTGTTTTTGTGCATTTGCTTTTGAGCTTTGATACTGCGTTGCGGCTGCCCAAACCATTCCTTTCCAAATCACTTTGCCAACACTCTGGGTCCTGATAATTCATACATGTCTTGACCCTATTTTGGTGCAAAGAAGAGAAAATGACCAACTACTCAACGCCGCATCCTATCCTACGTGGACGCGGAGTTCCACTTTCATTTCGGCCAAAATTTCCTTCTTTTGAATATAGTTACTTTTGCATAATTTACATTATAATCAATTCAATAATAAAAAAGAGTTTATATTTTACTCAAAAACACTGTTTTATGTTCTACTTCAATTGATCTGATACCATCTCATCTCGTTATTTTGATCCTCTGCTTCCAGACTGTTCCTGCTTTTCAAAAGTAACGTGCAATAACCGTTCTCGAGTCTTGCAAGCGTGTTTCTCACCCATGGTCCCAGGCTTCCACGTCCAATGATTTTGCTCTGCATTAGGGCAGAACATCATCAATCCATGGCCTAGCCTGGTTCCATGGCCAATCAGATCGACCTGTCATCCTGTCCCTGTGCCCTGTGGAAAGAAAGCATCGTTTCAAAATCAAAGCCTTCTTCACTTTTCGCAAAAATCCTTTTTTAAAACGGCGCCAAAAAAAAAAAAAATCTTCATTTTTCCAAGGCAGAAAGAGTCCGACGTTGGCAATGACTCAGGCTGAGCAGCATCCTACCTACCGGTATACTTACATGTACTCCACTGCAGCGTAATAAATTACAATGAATGGCCTTTTACCTCACCTCACCTCACCACCACCCCCCCTCCAAAAAAAAAAAGAAAAAATAAATTGTTTATTCGGAGCCCCGCGAAGCTTAGGATGCGCGCCGCACACATGTGAATACCTTAGGCTTGCAGGCCTAGGTACCTGCGCCCATTCCAATTCCCATGAACCTCTACTGAAGGTATACGTACTCTAACTAAGTACCTACCTAGGTACATAGCTACCTGCTATATCATACACCCATTATTATAATATGATCACAAGTACTCAAGTACTTATATTATATATGTGGCGTAACACCCACCCACTCCACTTCATGCCTACTTCCTACTCAATCATATGACACCTGCATCGATATCATAATGTGCATCATCTGATCATGATATCGGATATCGATGGGAGGCCTCGAGGAAAGAGGGGGGGGGGTTGACGTATGTGCGCATCGTGACCATGGCCATGGCCACTTGGTTTGATATTTTATCTTGTTTTTTGGGGGGGAGGTTGTGTGCGATGAGAAATTGGTGTGAAGGGAAAGGGATGGGGATGGGGGGTTGTGCTGCTGAGAGGGAGGTACATGTACCTTTAGGTAGGTATAGGGTGTACTACTCGTGCAGAGAAATGCCATCAAAGCCAGGTACCAGTCTCGAGACTGACCAGATCAGGTACCCCAAAATCATTTCAAAGTGTCATGTCAAGCACCAGATCGCAGTCATTGTCATTTTTTAATCATTGTACGATGAAGTAGTAAAAAAGAAACAACGGAAAAAGAAGATTTAAAGCAGAATCGATCTAGATGGATCTTAATTAAAAAAGGAAAACGTCAAAAGACGAAGAAAATTTAAATACCACAACCACAGGCATCGCAAGTATAACCAAATGTATATGTTAAGGATATCGATATTATTTAATAAGAAAAAACATTGCGCACTTGTAGGCAAAGCGAAAGAAAAAGAGACAACCAAAAACCAAACAAAAAAAAAACAAATTCCTCCCATCTAAAATATACCAGTCGACCCCAAAGTTAACCCCCCAAATGTTGTATAATAAAAAAAATAAAGATTCCCTTTTTTTACCCGTTTTCTTCTTTTGCGCGTTGTTCCACAGCTACCTTCTATATGTTGTCTCTATATAGAGATCTCATATATATCTTCTATTACTCCAAATCCAAATCCCTCTCCTCTTTCCGAATAGTTAATTCAGATAACTCTCGAGTGACATCTTCTCTTCAACTCAACTCAAAGATCATTTGCTTGAGCCTCAAACTCATTCTCCCTATCCATGGGATCGAAGCTCGTCGATTGACTCCTGACTCTCTGCAACTGACTCGTGACATAGTCCAACACATAGCTATCGTCAATCTCCCTCTGCCTCTGGTACTCCTCGTCATCCACGCCAACGCTCTGGCTCGGCCTTCGGGTGAATCCATAGTCTGGACCTTCCGCTTCGTCTGCAAACTCACCTGGCGTCTCGGCTCCGAAATCGCTTCGTCCGGCGATGGACCTAGTAGTGGAGAGACGGCGGCGGTGGTTGGGCTTGGGCCTACCAACCTTCGAGAAGATCTCATCAAAGTAATGGGAGGCTGCGGAGCCTGGTGTACGGGGTGTGTGTGGGAGACGACAGTTGATACCCGAGTCGTGGATCATCTTTGCGATGAGACCGGTCCAGCCGGTCTGATGGGATGCTCCAAGACCTCTGCCAGTGTCACCATCAAAGAATTCGTGGAACCAGAGGTAGTTTGACCAGTTGGGGTCAAAGTCGAGCATGTCGTTTCCGGCATTGATGGCACGACGCCCGTCGTCATCCTTTGCGAAAAGATGTTGGAGACGATGTTGAAGTTCTTCGGCTACGTGGCCCAAGTGCATAAACTCGCCGGAGCCGGTTGGGCATTCGACCTGTAGGGTGTCTCCGTAGTACATGTAGAAACGGAGAAGGGACTCAATGAGGAGGAAATTGACACAGAGCCAAATGGGTCCACGCCAATTACTGTTTCCACCAAAGAGTCCACTGTCAGAGTCTCCAGGGACATATGAGACCTTGAATTCTTGACCGTTGACATCCATAGCGTATGGCTTATCCTTGTGGAATTTGGATAGTCTATTGAATCACTTCTTAGCCAGAGTCAAAATGATGGAGTGGTTCGTGTACTTACGATCGGATACCATGCTCAGAAAGGAACTCAGTCTCATCCAACATCTTCTCCAAAATCCTCACCAATCTATCCTTACTGACCAAACTCAGCAACATTCTCTCACCCTTACCCTTCTTAGCGATACTGGCAATGTTCCTCTCTGCGACATCATTCCTGTTCTTAATGAACCAGTCGACACGCTTCTTGAATGAGGGGAATTTGTTGATGAGCTCAGGCTCAAGAGTGAGCACGGCATATAGAGGAATCAATCCAACAAGGGACTTGACTGGGAGTTGTTTTGACCATGGGCCACCCCAGCTGATGGCGTCGTAGTAGAAACTATTCATGGAATTAGTATCCACCAACTATAGCGAGTATAAAATTTTACTCACCCATCTTCCTCGTTCCACAGTGAGGACTCCTCGCCGTTCTCATTCTCCTTGTATGTCATGGCATCACTGATAAGAATGAAATGCTCAAAGAATTTTGACGCAACTATAAGTAAAACCATTGTTAGCAAATCATAATTCTTACAAATTTCGTTAACGTCCAGGGAAAGGTGTGTAACTTACTATCTTCGTAAATTCGTCTGTGCTTAGCCAACTCCAATGCAATATTCAACATGCACAAGCAGTAGAAAGCCATCCATCCGGTACTATCAGCCTGCTGTAAGGTACCACCTGTGGGTAAAGGCTCTGAACGATTGAACAACCCGATGTTGTCGAGTCCCAAAAATCCACCCTCAAAGACATTGTTCCCGTCAAAGTCCTATGTAACGACATCGTGAGTTAAAGGTCATAAAGGCGGGACGAGGATTGGATAACATACCTTGCGATTAACCCACCATGTGAAATTCAACAAGAGCTTCTGAAACACTCTCTCCAAGAAATCCAAATCTTCTCTACCATACATCTTACGCTCAATCTTGAACGTCCTGAACACTGCCCAAGCGTGCACAGGTGGGTTCACATCTCCAAAGTTCCACTCATAGGCGGGAATCTAAGAAAAGTCAATTACTGCCCCAAGGGTGAACTTGGAATCTCTGAGATATACCTGTCCATTAGGATGCATGTACCACTCTCGGGTAAGCAAATCTAATTGCTTCTTCGCAAACTCAGGATCAATCATTGCTAATGGAATAGCATGGAAAGCTGTGTCCCAGGCAGCGCTAAAAGGATATTAGTTGAAGGTTCATGGTAAATACGACCGGTATGTCCTTACAAGAATGGATACTCCCAATTGTCGGGCTATTGAGATATTAGCTGCTAATATAGAGATGATCATGGACAGGAAAACATACCATAGATAGAATATCATCAACATGTATGTGCTTCCATTGCGAATTTCTTATACCCTTCCTGCCTGGTGGTGGAGGAGGTTGTAGAGGGTCACCTATAGTATTCGAATTTTAGATCGTTTCCCCAATAGTCCTTTACAGAATAAAACATACCATTGGCCCATTGCTCCCAGATAAAGTGGTAGAACTGCTTCGTCCACATCATCCCTGAAAGTGCCTGCCTCTGAATATTTCTCAAGTCATCGGCCATTGGCAATGGACTGATGCGCCAGTAGAACTCATCTGCCTCTGATCTCCTCTTCTCAATGATGTCATCAAACAACTCTTCATCAAGGCCGCCTTCCTCAAGCACATCCGACAACTTGAAACGAACGACCGCACAACCTCCTGGTGGAACACCATCACCCTCATCAAAAGCATACCATGCAGCTGACTTTGTTCCCTTGTTTTCTGGGTTAATTGCCCATTTCTCTTCGTCGACAATGTACTTGTGGAAAGCATCTTTGACGTAGGGTGTTTTGTTCTCTCCATTGTAGAGGGTTTTGAAATTCGTGTCGTTTTCGGTGAAGATGAATTCTGGCTCTACATCTTGTCCTTCCGTGATACCCGGAGAAGGACTGAGTTGGATGTATCTATCGCCGAGCTTGTAGTGGTGAGACTTGGCTACAAATTGACTCTCCTTCTCGATTGAGGGTTTGTTTTCCTCTGGCTCGTGGCCCCATGACCATGTGTTTCTGAACCAAACGTGTGGAATGATGTGAAGTGGTGCTGGCTCTGGTCCTCTGTTGTATGCTGTTATACGGAACAAAAGTTCTTCAGAGTTCTCACCATCCTTTGCCGTCTCGATGAAAATATCCCAATAACGGTCCTCCCTAAAAAAAAAAAAACGTCAGATTTCAGTCATGTAGAGGGGTAAAAGGAGGGAAAACACACTCAAAGGCACCGGAATCGAGAATCGTGTACTCTGGATCACCCTTTGACAGTTTGGCGTTTTTGGCAATTAAATCCTCATAAGGAAATTTCTTTTGAGGGTATTTGTAGAGATATTTCATGTACGAATGCTATTGTGGAAGGTCAGCATAATTGTCAAGAGGAAGTAGGATTCAAACTTACAGTTGGCGTATTGTCCAGATGGAAATGGGCCTCCTTCAAACTCTCTCCGTGATTACCTTCAGGGTTGGAAAGACCAAATAGACGCTCCTTGAGGTAATCGCTTTGGGGAAACAGTCAGATCACATCTCCAAATAGTTACACGGAGAGCACTCACTCTTTTTCGTTCCAGAATGCAAAAGAGATGTTTTGAAGACCGTGCGAATCTGACACTCCAGCAATACCGTCCTCACCCCATCTGAATGTTCTGGATCTCGCATGTTCATGGGGGAAATCTGTCAATTGAAATTAGGAGGTGAACTTCAAACACGATTAGAAGGTAAAGTAACATACGGCCCCAGGCGTCTCCATCATGGCTATAACAAACTGTCAGTACCCGTAGTCTGCGTCCAATTCATTTTGGATGAGATGATTCCGAGTCTACTTACGAATAATCCTCACGAACTGTCCAGACAAGTTGTTAGCACCATGGCAATGGGGGCGAGAAAGTTCAGAAGTGTCACATACCAGTGGCCCACTGTCTCTCGGCGAGATAGGGCCCCCACCTCTTCCAGTACTTCTTCCTCTCCTTGTCCTCCTTCAGACGCCTCTCCTCTGCGCATAGAAACTCGTGCTGTTGCTGACCGTGCCTGACCATTCTGCTGCTGTATCACTGAAAATACGAGTTGAAAAAGCTGAGTAGCGGAAGAGCACCAAAGCGGGCACTTTGCCAGCGAACAAGCTTCTATATAACGATCCGCCTGTGCACAGAGTGCCCTACACCGTTTTCCGGCATGGGCCATGGGCAAGAAGCGAGTGCCAATGCAGCCTCGAAAACAGGACAGACCCCGCCAGATCCTGCCTGCGTCGAATTTGCCCCACCATGCTAGCAAACCGACGATCTCTGGTCCCAAATGGATACGGGAGCCATTGCGAAAATAAAGCTCTCACATACTCGAAGAACGGTGGGGCCAATTGGAACGGCAAGGGCCCTGTGCGCAAACAAAACAGCCTGGGCCTGGTGCTTATTCCACGGCCAACTTGAGAGATAAGGCAGTCCTACGTCAGGATGCTGGGGGGTGAAGGAACAAAGTACCGCAAGCTAGGGTACTAATCCAGGTTCCATCTAGCCCTTGCGAGGGCTGGCTGCGAGAGAATGCGGTCAGCCCAGAAGGCATTTTTACCCCTCGCCCGCAATCGACCTCTGCTTCAATCGCACTGAAGCTGGCATCATAAAAGCCCCGCTGCTGCTCGCTGCCCGCCCACTGTCTTCGCACTAAGACGGCAACCCCGCTGCTCCCGCCAGCCCAGTCAGATGTCGGTGTGTATGATGCACGAATGCGCGTAGTCCGGAGAGTGATGCTTTATTGGACAATTGGAGCAATTGAGGGCGGGCAGCTTGTCTGTGATTTGCCAGCACACTGTGACCTCCGCTAATTGCCTTTTTTTCGTCCAAGATTGCGATTGCCAGCACACGATTCGTGGTGGTTTAGCCACTGTCCAAGCACTCCGCCCGTTGGACGCTCTGGTGCGAGGAGCGGCGTGGGAACCATCCACCCCCCCGAGGCTCCGCGTCCCCGATGCGAATGTCTGATCTGCGATGTACCACGGGAACGGTGCTGGGATCAGGCGAAGCCATTTGTCTCCGAATTTTGGATCTGCGACACACAAGCCACTATCCTGTAGGGGGTGCGGGAATAAGCAATTTGGAGAGCAGACTGTAAAAAAGCCAAGATGAGAGGTAAACTTGACGTTGGATGACGATGAGAGCAATTCTTTGGTGAGGGCCTACCTACCTACTGCTATGCACTCTTGTCATCTAATATCGTAGAGTACATGCCCAAGCATGCACGCCCTGGATAGATGTGGTCGTGGAAATCTCGCATATGGCTGTTGATGGCGTCCTCCTGCCACGCCTTGTTCTTCACCCGTTGACTGACGGGCATGGGGCGTGATTGCAAGGCTTGAATGTCCGATAAGGCTGTCCAAAGGTCTGAACGTTCGAGAGCTGTAAGCCACGAGAAGCCACGATTAGGCCGATATCGGCAGCGAGATATTCCGAGACATAAATCGCAGCGTCCCGTTGGGGGTCGGTCTGCCGAGACTAGCAAGAGTTACCCTGAATCATGCACTTCTAATTAGTCTTCAATTGTGGTGATTCGGATAGCTTTGTTCTCATATTCAAGCCTTTTCTTAGATAGATCTAGATGTGGCTCCGCTAGCACAAGTAAAAATAGCCATAATGTTAACAAAAGCCCCATCATCAATTTCGATACTGGCTACCAGCCAACTATCCCAGTTTTGACATGACTGGGGGGTCGGCAAATTTATCGGCATAGATCTGCAACACAGCGCCTTATGACTTCAAGCTTTTTCACATGCGAAAACCCTTAGCTTAAGATACATTGATATAACACGGATTTGATTCACCTCCGTCGATTCTCGCAAACTATCTGCAAAAAAAATTCCACAATCTCTCCATCTTCAAAAATTCTCACTTAACATCTAGATTCTGCCTCTGCGTTGCTACTTTCTCCAGCCACTGATATACCCACTATACACATCCATGTCGTCGATCTCAGAAAGAGCACTTCGGTTATATGAGGGCTTCGATCGCGATGGGTTGACTATGGCTTCCGGCCTTACCTCGCTCATGTTGAGCAAGTCTCCGGAAGCTTCGTTATTCGGTAAACGACAATCAGTTGAAGTTTGTGACCGAGACTTAGGTTTATTGCAGTCCGTTTTTGAAGCAGGCGGTTTTTTTTGGTTTGGACCGGAAGATTGAAGGTTGGTTTCAGTAGGTCCATGTTTTGACGGCATCTTCATTTGTAGCATACTGCCAGTTTCGTGGTCTTCATTGTGCCGAATGGTTGTCTTCGTTTTGGGGCGCGAATCACTGTCCCTTTCTCTATGATTGTAGGATTTCGCTGTATCTCTTTTGGGTGAGTTCCCCTTGCTGTCGACATGTGGTGTAGAATAAGACTGGGTTGTCTGGCTCGATTTGGCGGCATCAGATCGGTCTGAAAGTGGTTGTTCGGGTGATGAATGATAATATCTATGTGATAAATTAGATTCTGAGGAAATGATCTTTAACCAAAGAAAGAAAATGTTTTTTCACTTACTCCCTATGTCGAATTTTCACTCCTGATGTCCGAGGATGAAATAGGGCGTAAATATCGTTGTCAATTTCATCTTCGTAATATGCTCGGTGCGTTCTGGGATCAGATGGTCCTTTTTCCTTTCTGCATTGTGTGTGGTGAAATCTATCCCTCTGACGATTATCTCTGTCCATGAAAGCATCCCGTGGAGTTGAATGCTGCTCCGGATAGGACGGCCCTGGGGAATGCCTGTGCCTCGCTTTCTGCCTCGCCACGAAATACTCATCCACTCCCAGGGGGTCCGAATCGTATATATCCTTTCTTCTGCCTTTGTCATTGCGTGGCCTCTGTCTGCCTCGGGATTCCCTGGTGATAGTTGGGTGCTCATAGAAACATTGTGACGCAGCGTATGAGCATCTAGAGTGCTGGACCATAAAACAAGGGACAAGGCGTGTGATTGCATGCCTGTGGTGGCAGTCTTCCCCTCGAGGGCAGTAGGAGCCTCTAGACTCTTCGAAATCCCAGCAGAAACGATCTGTATGACCAATATAGTGACGGAATGAGCAGTGCTGGAAGCATGGGTATCTAATGTCAGTTGAAGGTGCAGTGCGAGAGCTGAAGAAATAGGCACTGTACCGGGTCTTTGCACCTTCCTTGCATGAATAGTATACAGTCGGCAAGCATCGTATATCCGTCTCTCACGTCCATGGAAAGTGGGAAACAACTTCTGGCCTAGTTTGTATAGAGAAAGGTGAGTGTATGTAATAGTCTGGATTTAATGGGAACGAGATAGATTTGGAGGATGTTTTTGGTAAATTGCGTGGTAAAGAGCGAGCGAGGATGGAACGGCTGACGAGAATAATGAAGTTATGGGGCGGAAGCGTTCGTACCTGGGTGTGTATTTGTATTTTGGACGAAGCGCAAAGTTGCCGTTGGTGAAAGGTAAGTTGATCGTAGTGGGCGCAAACGGTAGAGGTTGAAAGAGAGAATCGAGTTCGAGGATTATATAGCAGGAACGGTTTCCCAGGCGAGGGAGGGGTACCGGTTCTATCGCGTATACCTGCGTGGGGACTCCATTGGCAGTTGCCCTCAAAGAAAACTACATTTACAAATTCTCAAGTCGACAGTTGGACTGGCAATGTGCTGTTCTCGCGCGTTCCCGACAATGTTAATCTATTGGAAGGAGACCGGGGGAGAGTGTTGATTGGACTTGGATTGGAAACCGTGATACTTTGAAAAGAGGGCACAATACCTGAATAGCACCGGAGAAGAGTAATCCTGTTCTCGTTCTCAAGGGGTCGAGGCAGTCTTGAGACTGGGCTCGAGGTTACCATGGAAGTCCCTATTACCGGGCGGGTCTGAGACTGATACCGAGCCTACTCTCAATGGCCTGGTTGTGTCCATAGAACAGGTGTCCATATGCAGTCTCATTCACGAGGCTAGTCTCATTCATTCTCAAAGTACTATTCTCAAATGATTTTTCAATTACTCGATTTAGACAAGCTTCCAGTTTACCCACCCAAAGCGGAAGTGAGCCATCGCGCATTACCCTGAACCCTGTATTCTTATCAGCCCTTATCTCGCACCATCTCCACGTGATCCCATCTCTCCACCCTTGTGGAGCTTAGTCACCCTCTTCATCTCAGAAACCTCAACATCTAGAATTTCGGCTATCACCGTCCGCGCCCCGCCCAATTCGTCATATACCACCCCCCAACATCTCCGCCACCTCCCTCCGCTCCGCCCTTCTCCAGCAATCCAAGCTACCCCGATCTCCGCTCTTTGCAATGTTCGCCGCTCGTATCGCCAGGTCGACCCCGCGGGTTCTCGGAGGAACAAGGACTTATGCCGCTGCCGCTACCCAGTCGGTGAAGCCACCAGTGCAGTTGTTTGGTGTCGACGGAACTTATGCTTCGGCTTTGGTATGTTTTGATTTTTTTTTGGCAATGCGCCCTGTACCCCGGATGTTCTATCGGTCATGTTCCGGGAGGAATTGAGAGGGTGGTTTGGGATTTTGAGCCTACCCCCCACCCCCACAATTTACTCCCACGCCCTGCTCAATATTCATTTCACACACAACCACACTCTCTATCAACCAGCCCAATTAACCCTCGACCTTCTATAAAATAGTACACCGCCAGCGCCAAGTCATCCTCCATCGATGCCACCGACAAGGCCCTCCAGACCCTCAAGGCCCTTATCACCAAGGACACCCGTCTCAGCCAGATCCTTGCCTCCCCAACCCTCAACCCCCACGAGAAGTCCGTCATCGTCACCGAGGTCCAAAAGGCAACCGGAAATGACAAGAATGTCACCGGACTCCTCCAGGTCCTTGCCGAGAACAACAGATTGGGATTGATTGAGGCCATCATCGATCAATATGCTACTTTGATCAAGGCTCACAAGGGAGAGATTGAGGCCATTATCACTAGTGCTCAGGTATGATCAACCAATTCCAGCATACGTTATGCCTTTATCTTCGGGGCCCTCGAGGGGTGCTGTGCAATTGCCCAAAGCGGGGCGGGCGAGGCGGGTTAGGTGGAATATTGCAAGACCGGCCAGGGAGATATATTTGGCCATTGGGGGAGGGGGAACCCATGCCCGAAAATATACAACTATATTAACGTCTACCTCTCATCAATAGCCTCTCGACGCAAAGACCGTCTCTCGTCTCGAGGCCGCAATCACAAAGTCCCAATACGTTGGACAGGGCCAGAAGCTCAAGATCTCCAACAAGGTACCTAATAAACATCTTTTCCAACAACCCCTCCCCCCAACAATATCAGAATAATCAACTAACAATCTCGCTTTTTTCTTTTCTTTCTTTCTTTCTCACAGATCAACCCCGAAATCCTCGGAGGCCTCGTTGTCGAGATCGGTGACAGGACCATCGACCTTTCAATCTCATCAAAGATGACCAAGCTCAACAAGCTCCTCACCGACGCTTTGTAAATTTAAAAACCGAGAGATTTGATTTCATTCTTTTCTAACCATCATTCATTGATATACATCATTCTTCTTTCTTTCGATTCGCTCTGAAACATCCCGCGGAGTAAATCCACATACATACTTCATACACAAAAAAGAGGACCATTCATTGGGGGGGGCGGTAGTAGAACACAGAAATGTGCGCCGAGTGCTGGGGAGCGTAGACTACGTTGCGTGTGTGTGGAGGTTTTGAGTCTGCAGTGCTAGTACAGTAAATACAGTTTTTTCTTCTTGTCTCGTCTTTTTTTCGATTGCAATATACAACTATTAGATTTTTTTTTTGGTTTATATGCATGAGCCTGGCTGCGCTTATATGACATGAGAAAGCTTTTGGAATGTTTCCAAGGATGAACACTGGGGACGAGGCTACATTTTGACATACTGTACATACTTCACATCGAGGTCATGCTACATTGTATTAGTACCTCGCGAGCGTCATGGCGCCCAGGCCCTTGTTGAGGAAGTCGTGGGCCCCATGTAGTCTCGCTCCCTGGAGGTTATGGACCTCGGTTGTGCCCGACTTGGACGTATCCATCCTCGTTCCCGATTGGAGGGATATTTCACTTTGTTGTAGGAGAAGTAAGTACCTGAAATCTGTACCATTTGGTTCATAATTATTCTCGTGGTTCATAATACTTCCACATACATGTTCAAGTACCGTAATTGTAAGGCTCAAACATCCAGAGTCTTATAAGTACCTACATAGGTAAGTACCTACCTAGGTAGCTATGATGGTTCAACTCCTTTGAATTCCTGAGGCATATCGATCGAGGCCAATCTCTGCATCCCAATTACATATTTATCCCCCACCACCCCCAACCACGTGCACCCTGATCAAACAACATGTACATGTCAAAGTCAAAACTATTGTTAACTTATTTTACCTTGTATTCCTTTTTTCCGTGCATGCAAAGCACAAGCCACAGATCTCAAACCAGCCCAGCCCACATACATCCTCAACAGCCTCAACAGCGCCCCCAATCTACTTTAAGTAAGTTCTCTAGGTCATGATCATGGAGTTCTTCTACCTGCTTAGGTACATATGTACATACACGGAGAAACGAGTTCCATCATTCGAACCCCACTCCGCACCCACACCCCCTTGCGTCTCACATTGCAAGAAGAGAGGTAGGTATCGAAAGGTGAAGTGAGGTGAAGAGAGGTCTCGCGGATGAGGGGAACATCGATTCAAAAGTTAAGGCTACTTACCTACCTAACGTGCACGTAGTTTCCACAATGGTAGAGTACCATTCTCGATCGGGAAGAACAAAGTGTATATGTATGTACATGTGGAACAGAGAAAAAAAAGCACGGAAATCGATAATTTTCAGGTAGGGTCCATGGCCAATTGATTAGCCTCGTCCCCAGATTGATAACCATAATTACCTATATTAGCAAACAGCTATCTATGGCGATTATAATTTCCGAATGACCAAGTTTGAATTTAAAGACATATCGCAATGTTATTGGCAATTACAGGCACGAGAACAATTGCAATGTGGCCATGGATGGCGTAACGAGGGGGTAACTTTGATTATCTGAAGTACTTACCTACCTTGGTCGTTATACGACAATAACATTGTTCATTGCAAACAAGTTTTTTGTTTGAAATATTGAAATCACATGTCTAAGATACCATTTATGGAAGGTACCTAAGTACCTACCAGATATTTACGTACGTAGATGCCTAGAGGTACCACTCTCGTATACGTAGAGGAATACCTGGGTGCTATGCATGGCTATGCTATCGAATTCGAAGTGAAAAAGAGAGAGGCACTGGTAATTATTTACTTCCTTGTCCTTGATTTTTTCCCAGATTCCATGCAATTGATGTATCGATGTACATGTAGCCGAATTCCCATATCAATATCCAGAGATACCTAACATCTTCTTGGACAAGTGCACGTGTTGGGCAGAACACACGCCGTGATCGGAGCCTCGAATTTAGATGTACAGGGAATTCGTGTAAATGCACCCTTCTAGGGACAAGGCTAGGGGGATACTTAGAGTGCAAATACAATCGAAGTTCATGATCAGCCTTGTGCCGTCTATGTACAATCACATAAAATAAGTGATCGGTCAAAGCTAGAGGTGCGTAACTTGGTGCATAAGAATTTTATCTTGCCAAACCACCAAGCAAAGTACGATTTAATCCCTGTGTGTGACTATGCACCTCTAGCGTTGACCGATCACTTATTTTGCCTGACTGTACATACAATTCAACTTGAACTTTTGGCTACCTCATGGCCAATTACATGTAACTGTAGCTACCAGGTTCACTTTAAGATCGTTTTTTAGTTCTTCATCACAACCAGGCTACCTGTTAACGTTAACCATAGGTAGGTAGTTCATCAATTCATTGCGATTGTTGGACATCAATCAAAGCAAATTAAATCAATGTCAGAACCCGTGGCTAAGCTTGGCCCGTGACCCGCTTCTACTCAAATTGTATTTTATGTTTTATCAAAATAATATGATATGATATGATGACCTAGCTACCTAGAGTACCAACTACCAATACCATTACCCGCAATATTCCCGTATACGTACCAGCAGCATCTACAATTACAATTGCAACCATTGGGTACTCTACCTGGTTGCTAGCCACCCACTACCTAGGTAGGTAGGTACCTCGGGACGAGGCTACTTGTAGTTACCTCACCACAATCCAGAATACGGTTGAACGCAACGCACGATAATCGAGTACATGTTCCTTAGGTACCTACTCCGCATTACCGACGCAACTTGCACACAAGGCAAGACATTTTTCGGAAGAACCTGTCCTGTCCTCTTACACAAGTGTCGCATGGACATATACCTTATTGGAAATTTTAGCGGTAGAGTGCATCTATCCCTAATATAGCCTTAAACCCCCCCGAACGAGCATGGATCCTGATATGCATATCATATGCTCATGGTATCGATGATCGTAGTTCCACAACCTGGTATGTACGAGTAGCTATAGTAGCAGTTCCTTTTAGAGATAAAGATTGCATTTTCGAAGCATGCTGGAGAGAAATTCAGAATCAGGGACCATGCGGTGAGAAGAGGAAGTAAGTGAGTAGGGTCTGTAGATCCACAGAGTCTCAGAAGGGGGATGGCAGTTTCGAACCGGCGGATGGTATTGTTGCTGCTGTTGCTTGTCGATGAGGTTGCGGTTGCCTGCTATTGTTGCAATTGAACCCCCCGAGCTCGAGCTCCCTCCCCAGGTGCCTGCATGCATGGCGCTGAGAGTTTTAATATGTAGGGATTAATTGGCTCGATCCCAATTCAGCTGGAGGGGCGCTTTCATTGACGGTGCATACAACCATATGTGAATTCACTTTTGAGTTTTGAAGGGTCCAGGGCACACAACCTGGCAATGGTGAAGATTTGACTGTGATTGGTGGATGTGGCGGCGGTGGTGGCCTTTGGTAGGTGAGAGACGGTGAGAGGATCGACTAATCGCCGCTGTCAGTCCTTGTCCGAATTTTGTGATCCAAACGAGTAAGGTACTTTTTTTTGCGATTGTCGAGGGATGCTACCGAAAGGGGAAGTGGTTGCAACAATTCAGCATATGAGCGGATGGAGAAGGAGTACCTACTTGATAGTGTTATCTATCAAAGTAGGTACTCCACCTCATCAATCACGAATTTGCTGAGCCGAACCCTATGACGCCAATTGATATTTGCTCGAGCTCGTTTTGCCGCACCTCGAGCTGCCTTGGACTATTTTTTTTGTCGCCATTTGAATTTATAGTCAAAAGAAAAGGGTTGCATAATGCATGTCGACCGTTTTGCTCAGGTCACAACGATGTGTGCTGATGTTTTTATTTTGTTTTGCAGAGCTATTTCTAGGATTGATGGTGAGATGCTTCAGCCCCAAGACATTTGCCCATCTTGCCCAAAACTTGTTTGGTCCTGTGCGATGAGAGTCTCATGACCCTTCGGCTAGCACCGCCTTTTCTGAGGGGGATCCGGTCACGAGAAGGACCGTGTTGGATGCCGTCTCTGCAGTCTTGAGGTCCCTGTCCTCTGTGGTCGGCCCCAGGGCTCTTCCACGCCTGTCCAACGCCAAAGTCTGCGATCCTTCACCTTTGCGTCTTCAATTGACCTGCCCTGTCGTGCGAGAAGAGAAAGCCGTGGGCATCACGAAATGCGATGTCTCCGGGCCCATTGAATTCGTCTGCTGTTAATTGCCGAATCAATCCAGGGTCCCTCTCTGCAGGCTTCATCCCATGGTTGCGAGCCACCACCGCCGCCTCAGTGACGCCAGAAAGCCGAGCAGCAGTGGCAGTGGTGTGCTGCACATGGCATCGCGGGCCATCGACGCCGCCGCCGCCCTGCCTCTGCAAAGGCGGTGGCCTATGGGGGAAGGGGAGCCCTCTTCCTCGGCTGTGCGTGCTGCCCACCGGCATTCATTCGCACGCCCGTACGGCCGCCTGCTAGCTGCTACGCTGCTGCTCTGCCTTGGCCTTGTGCGCATGGCCCGACTTACGACACTGCAAGCAGGACGCCCATCCCCCATCCCCAACCGCCATTCCCCCACCCCCCTCATTTTCGTGCAAGCAAGTGTGGAGTAAGCTCCCATTCCACCAACCGTCTGCTACGCTCTAGTCTCCATCCCCCAGAAGCCCCACAGCCCGTTCATGTCGTCTACAGCCGAACTTCGGCTTCGTTCATGGTGAACCGTGCCTGCGCTGCACACTGTTCCGTTTGATTTTTGCCGGGCATTGCTCCGCTCACTTCCTCCACTCCGACGGGCCCCCTCTCATCGCAAATCGCCGAGCTGCGTCTAAGCCGGGAGAGAAGCAAGCGCGCAAGGCTGGCGTCGTGAAGCCCAAGAAGAGGGTTGCTGTTTGCTGCTCCACAAGTTGCATATTTGCAAGGGTAAATACCTCGAGCGTCCTCACCAGTCTCGATTCGTGGTCTCACTGGGCCTGCGTATCCCAGCAATTTT
The DNA here is from genome assembly GCA_024516245.1 of Peziza echinospora. Lineage (NCBI taxonomy): Eukaryota > Fungi > Ascomycota > Pezizomycetes > Pezizales > Pezizaceae > Peziza > Peziza echinospora. Next base: position 367,250 of record JAJLQT010000022.1, on the reverse strand, counting down.
CTAGACGGCGGTGTCTACTACCAGCAGAGGCTTGAATTTTTTTTTTCCAGGCTTTGTGTACTTTACTTCCAAGTAGCCCACCCCCCCCCCTCCAATTTCTACTAGAAAGCTTTCGACCCCCCCCCAGTCCCACCCCCCAAATACAAGTGTCGATTTCCACACTCTTTTATTTGCTCCCCAGTTTTTCGTTTGTGTGCCTCCGATGCTCGGCCTCGGCTACCTGCCTTCATCTCGACTGTAAATAGGATCCTCACAAATCACAAGAACGAAAAAAGAAAAGAAACAAGGAAAGGAAAGAAAGCAGCCAGGCAGTGACCTTGCGAGGGAGGGTGCCGAGGCGGAAAGAGTTGGGCCAGCAGGAAGCAGCAGAAGGGCGAGGGAGAGGAGAGGACAAGGACGATAGCGGCCGACGAGACACCGCCGGACGACACGAGCGAGATCCGATCTCGCTTCCCGCAGCCGCCGCGGTGGTACGCTACCGCACCGCCCAAGTTTGCGTGTGCAGGCTAGCTGCCGCAGCCGTGTTTGTCCATACAATACCGCACGCAGAGACGGAGAGAGCTACCTCTGCACTCGAGCCTGCCTCTGCACTTGCACGGGCGCACGACCGACGACGACACGCACCGCACGCCCAGCTCACCGCCTCGCCCGCGATCGCGGCCCTGCCCTGTCCCGCGCTGCCTGTGTCTCGGGAACGGACTTGCGAATTGCGCTCCAAAGGCGAACGGTCGCATCGGCTCCCCGTTCGGCCGTGACCAGCCGCGGCAACGACACAGTGCTTCCAGAAGCGGCATCCTGGACGCCCTGGACCCATTGGATGTTCTGCAGACCCTCGAAAGACCCTGATCTGTTCGTCATCATCTTCCCGCTAGACTCACCACCTCTGTCCTTATGACGGACGCTGCGACCCAGTTAGCCGCACCCCCGGCCAATGGCCCCTCGACGTTCAGCTCCTCGACAAGCAAGTCCATTGACTCCATGTCACCCGAGTCCGCGGTGCAGCCCACAAGCTCGATAGGCCGCTCTCCTAAGAAGAGAAGGAAGGTCAACCATGGTATGTGCAAGCCGGGCATCTGCTAGGGGCACGATTGACATGCCAGTACACGGCGTTCAGGTCCACAAGCTAACATTCCGGTCCTGTTTTTGTAGCCTGTGTGTATTGCCGGAGGTCGCATATGACCTGTGATGAAGGTGAGCCGGGTGATGGAGCCCTCGGGATACTTCTTGACTCAGGAGTGACATCCATGCTGACTTGTATCCGTTTGTAGAACGACCCTGCGGGCGCTGTCTGAAGCGGAACATTGGCCATTTGTGTCACGATGAGCCTCGGGAGATTAAGAAACCCAAGCAAAACGATGTACAGACCAATGACCATGAACATGATGAAGCGACAGTCTCAATACCATCTACTGCGCCGGCTCCCTCTATACATAGCATAGCATCCATCATCGAACCTCAAGCACCACAAGCACCGGCACCACAAGTCAAACAGACCACCCAAGCACCACTCGCCCCACCTCCAATGCCACCCCCCAGGGCGAGTGCTCCTACAATAATTGCCCCATTGCCAGTATCTGCTACATCACGGCCGAATATGGAATCCAATGGTCAGGCTTGTAAGTATACCACACTCAATTCCTACAAGAGGATAAATAAACACCTTTTTATCAGCTCTGGGCTAATTACCTTCCTCTCTTCCTCAAGTTTTGGGCCTTACCGATTGGGATTTCCTTCAAAATACACAGTCCACCTGGCTGGCGAATCCGTATCACCAGCAGTGGATGTTCAACGCCAACGAGGCCGCCGACGAATTCAGTTCTATGAGTGATTGGGTCGGCAACTTCCACGGCGATTCCAACTTTTTCAACGACGGGTCATTCTTTGGAGGACTTAATAATCTACTCCAATCTGGTCAAACAGAAACCAACGAGAGCCATTCGATGGGAAAGCCTACAGGCCCAAGAACAACAACAGAAAAGATGCCGGTACAGCACGAACGGCCGCTTCCGGCACCACCTCAACCCATCCAACGCCCAGATAGCGTCATGTCGACTGAAAAGGCGAGAGACAATTATTATCTCACTGCAGCCGATCCCACCAAGGATGCACCGGAAGAGCGTATGAAGCAAATCTTGCGGGCCAAGTACCAGGCAGGACTGTTGAAGCCATTCAATTACGTGAAAGGTTATGCCCGATTGGCCAAGTTTATGGAGAGAAATTACGCACCAACATCCCAGCTCAGAATTGCTAGGCAGTTGGATAAGTTCCGGCCTAAATTTCGGGAAAAGATGCAGAGATTGACCGATTTGGATCTTGTCAGTGTGGAGGAATGGTTCGAAAAGACTCTCATGGAGTATGATCGTGTCTTTGCCTCTATGGCAGTTCCGGCTTGCCTATGGCGGAGAACTGGAGAAATCTTCCGTGGAAACAAGGAATTTGCGGACCTCATCAAGGTTCCCATTGAACATATGCGTGATGTATGCAACACTCTGGGAGTACCCTTTTCAATGGATCAATGCGCTAATGTTTACTAGGGTAAATTGGCTATATATGAATTAATCTCCGAAGAATCATTCTTTTGCTATTGGGATAAATTCGGATCGATCGCTTTTGACGTCACTCAAAAAGCAATGCTCACCACGTGCCAACTACGAAACCCAGACCCCAATGCTCCAAATAAATTTATTGATTGCTGCTTCTCTTTCACTATCAGGAGAGACGTCTATGACATGTAAGTGCCGCAGTTGCAATTGCTATTTGCTGAACTTTATTTGCTAATATATTCTTCAGACCCTGCGCAATCGTTGGAAACTTTATTCCGATCCTATAGACACCCATTAATAACAACCACATGTGTACGAGACTAACATCTGTGCACTACTGCATCTCTTCTGAATCTACTTTGGCATATCAGAGGCAGTTAAATTCTCTTTTTGGTCGTCTTTCTTTTTACTGTTTACACCTCAGTTTTCGTTTTGCTCGGGCTTATTATATTTATTTGGGCAATTTTGTTTTTTTGGGTCTCTATTTGCATTATACATGTGGCGTTGCTGTGTGGAGACTACCTTGTATTGCGGTCAAATTCCACCATTTATTTTTCATCTGTTTCTTCATTTCCCTGTGCTTTATAATCGTATTCCCTCCCCAGACGTTTTGCAATTGAGCTTTATTTTTCTTTTGATCGAATTCAACTTCAAGCAATAATGATTTCCTTTTCACCGTCAGAACATGTACATACCTCCTACTTTACATTTACATGATCTTTTGGATGAATGAAACACCTGTTTTTATTTACTGTACAAAATTTCTGGCGAGTATCGTGATTCAGGTTTTGAACAAATTTGAAAAGGTATGTAATCATATATACGTGAGAACAATATACGTGCACCAACAGGGGGTTCTATAAAAGAGCAGATGATGAATCGGTGAATGACACGACATGAGATTTGTTCATTTCTCTGAACACAATTACACTGTCCATGTCGTCGGTCATGATCAGGTGATGAACGTTGCTTTTCCACAGCACAAGTCTGGTTGTAGGTGTGGTGCCAAGCATGTCATGACTAGCGCCCCTTGCGGTGCCTCTAGAGCAGGCCCATGTTCGACAAGTCGTACTGCCTGATCATAATCATATCAATCCACAGGCATTCATACATCCCACTCACTATCTTCACCCTCGCCCTTTGCCCCCCATACTCCTGAGAGCCTCCCTCGAATCAACTAGTGGCCATACCAGACAGCTTCTTTCATGTCTAACCTTCTTACCACAATGTCAGTGACCTTCCATTTACTTAAACAACATCCTGTCACCTCAAAAGTCCAACCCCCCCCACAACACTATAGCTAATCGATGAAGAGTGACATCATTATATATATAGCAACCAAAAATCCCGCGCTCCATTCAAACCCAAAAGCTCCTCAAGAGGAACGTCGAGTTATCAGCTTAGACAATATGCAGAGGCTACACTCGGAGCAGGTAGTCTGAGGCAGGCCGTGAAGCTTCCTGATGGAGAGGATTTGTGTGAATGGTTGGCCGTCAATGGTAAGTTTATTATCCTTCCATCAATCTTGGGCCTTTTTTTCTGTTCCATTCTGTAGCCATGGTTCAAAGTGGGGTGCTTTGGCGGGAGTGGGGCGGGGATGGTATTATTGACACAAGGTGGAAAAACGGGGCAAGAGGAACAAAGTGGAATACATAATGCAATGCCACAATACTGACTGACCGGTGAAGTTGTGGATTTTTTCAATCAGATAAATTTATTGGTGAGTGTTTTTTTTACTATATTTCTGCTGCAGTTCGGAACGAAACCAACTCCCCCACCTGAACCCCCAGTTGATGAGACAACAACAAACACGACATGCTGCAGCAGCGGCGGGAAGCTGGGGGGTAGGGGGTAGAGTGTGGGGGATGACGATGATCTGCTAAGATGCTGTAAAAGTTCCGGGCGTGCTAATACACAAGTGGATAGTATGGATCGATTACGGAGTTCTGCTCACCAACAACATGCCGCGAGATGAAGGCCACCGATGAGTACGTAGCCGTTGTTACCTGGGCCCTTTTTTATTCTTTGCATCTTGCACTTGCATTCATTCACATTTTAGCTACGTTTCTCTACCCTTACATTAACCTTCCCGCACCCCGCTTCCGAACCCCACATCCACACACACCCACACACACTCCCAGGCACACACTTCTATTTTTTTTATCTTAAATTTCTTTACAAACCGATACCAGTGCTAATTGAAATTTCCAATGACCAATGCAGATTCGAGTACCTGTGGCAGGATTCCGACAAGTACAAACGTCCTACAAAGATGCCTGCACCGGACTACATTGAGCACTTGATGACATGGGTGCAATCAAATATCGATAATGAGCAGGTCTTTCCGTCTAGAATTGGTTAGTCTACCCGCTTTACTCTTCTTCTCTTCCACGAGAACACTTCTCTTCCCTTCTCTTCTCATTGCTCTTCTCGGTTATATTTTATTTTATTACCCTTGTGACAACACACATCCACACAATCACACCACACTACACAACTACCGACCTACACGATATACCATCAACCGTTGCTGTTTTCCTAGAAATCCCTATTCGTTTGATTTGATTTGAGAAAAGCCCTGGAACCAATCAACTAACCATGTCCACTTTTTACCTTTGATTATAGGCGTCCCCTTTCCCAAAACGTTCATGCCCCTCATTCGGCAAGTCTTTAAGCGTCTCTACAGGGTCTACGCCCACATCTACTGCCACCACTATCCGGTCATTGGTGCGCTCGGTCTCGAGCCACATCTGAATACTAGCTTCAAGCATTATGTATTGTTTGTCAAGGAGTTTGATTTATGCCAGGGCAAAGACTTTTGGGGGCCACTCGGGGATCTGGTGGAGCAGATGTTGAAGGTGGATTAAGTTGGTTGAGTGGTTGATTGGTTGAGGGGCCGACATCAATCTTGCCTTGCGACCTAGAGGTTGTCGATAGGGAAAATATGTGGAGGTGGAGATGGAGGTGGATGATGATGATGATGATGATGATACATCAGGTATCTAGGTATCTCGATTGTAGGCGTTGCCTGGATGGTAAGACGCGGGCACCCTTTCGATGCATGTGGGGGTTTTTCGTTCTTGTTTCTTGCTTCTTTCTTTATTTCTCTTTCTGTTTTTTTTTTACCCTGTTTGTTTGAAGCGAGCTTTTCGATGGCCATGGGGTTTAGCTTTCTCCTTCGTATATGGTTTTAATTCCTGCCTTTTTTCTGCTTTTTTGCTGTAATTAATAGATACCCAACCTCCATATGCATGCCATTGCAAGTAATAAGCACCTCAATTGCAAGCGATTGCTTATTGTTATTATTATCATTATTTCCTTCAAATTGCAAATTATTTCTGTTTTATTTTTATTTTTCTGTCTTCATGACTGGTGCCGAGGGGCGGAAGAACCCAGGTAGGTCCACTCCACAATAGATACGTGTATAGGTGGTTTAGGTGGTAGCTGAGTGGTGTATGCGTTTTGATCACGAATACAAATTTAATTATTGAGCTGCAGGTTGACTGTAAATGTATAAAATCAATTAATGTACCTTTTAAATCCCACCATCGGCCATGATCATGAAATCATGGAGGTATTGATGCATATGTGTATTATATGATATACTTGTACACTTCGGACCGTAAAACATGTACAAAAAAACATATTACTCCCCAACTCCAACTATATATATGAAGCAAATCAAAAAAAATAAAAATAAAATAAAACCACAGTTCCATTCCACATATCCACATGTCCCTGAATTCCTTGCAAAAAAAAAAAAAAAAAATGCAAACAACTTTCTCTTCTCTCCCCCCCCCTCACCTCACCTCACGATCACTCCACCCCCTCCATCACGCCCAACTCCTCGACCCGCCCCACCCCGCCCCGAACCTCCCCGCCCATGCGCTCAACAACCTCGTCCACCGCGCCCCACGTCTCGCGGATCAGCTCCTTGATGCCCCCGAGGCTCGCCGTGTTGCTCTGGATGCTCGAGAGGTGGTTTTGCATTGAGGATTTTAGGGAGAGGATTTCTTTGTCTTTTGAGGGCTGTTGAAGGGGAAAGGGGGGGGGGGGTTGTTAGCGACTGAGAATAGATAGATAGATGGGTAGGGTGAGTGGGTGCTTACGTGATATGTGGTATTGATGACCTTCTTGCCGTCGACGAGGCTCAGGGTTTTCGAGTGGTCTGGTTTGGTGGTGGTGGTGGTGGTTGTGGTGGTGGTGATATTTTTTGCATTAATCTCGTTTCCGGGGGGCGGTTTCGTAAAGACTGGGTGGAGCTATAAATAACAAACATCATACAATACAATTGTGATTTGATTAGCACTTATATATCTAATATCTAGAAGAGATAGACAAGACAAAGAGCAACAAAATAAAAAGATGGAGAAAATAGGAATATTAATCTTACATTCCCCCTCTCCCCCTTTGCGACATCCTTCTGGGCCTTTGAGTTTGCGCGGATCTCGTCGAGCGTCTGCCTGCGGATGGCGAGGAGGCGGGTCACCTTCTCGATCTCGGTCTCGAGGATGGTGATTTGTTGGATTTCGGGGCGGAGTTGGGATTCCATTTGTTTCTGGGTGGTTGAGTTGAGGGGTGAGTTATATATGTATATGTGGAAGGAATGAGTGACATACATTCTGGTCAATCAACTTGTCGAGATTGAAACCCATTTCCTTGACTGGGACTGGCGGGACGGGGATTTTGGGAAGGATCTTGATTAATCTGGAAAAATAATTCGGAGGGGTTAGTTTTCGATTTTGTCAATTTTAAAAATGTGAGTAAACCATCCACATCCACATCGACATCCAACACATACCGTGCTTTAACCCTCCTCAACTCCCCCTGCGCCTCCCCCTTGCGCTTCTCGCTGGTAAAGCTCGTGATGACGGCCTTCTCGACGGTGTCGAGGATGGAGATCATGTCCTTTTGGGATGTGATTGGCAGTTGCTTCCATTTCGAGTCGATGAGGTCCCGGGGAACGCTTCTTGTGCTGGCTTTGAGGGTTTTGGATTTGGGGTCTTTGGTGGTGGGGTTGTCGTCTTGTTCTTCTTCTTCTTCTTCCCCTTCTTCTTCTTGTTCGGCTTCTTCGGCTTCGTCTTGGTCGGAGATGGCGTCAGAGTCGGAGCTGGGTTTGGGAGTGCGTTTCGATTTTGAGGTTGTGGGTTTCGGCTTTGCGGTTGATTTTGAGGTTGACGTTCCAGCTACACCCTTCCCCTTCCCCTTTCCCGTTCCCTTCCCCTTCGACTTTGCGTTTATGGTGTTTCGCTCTTCTTCCGCTTCTTCCTCATCTTCCTCCTCCTCCTCCTCCTCCTCCTCCTCCTCCTCCTCCTCCTCCTCCTCTTCAACCTCAACATCTACATTCTCCTTCCCCTTCGCTCTCGCCTTCCCCTTCGCACCCGCCTTCGGCTTCGCCTTTTGCTTCGAGTTGGCTGCTTTCGCCGTTGATGCAGTACCTCCTGACGCCGGCTTCGCAGCCGCAGCGCTCGACCTCCTCCTCCCAGGAGCTGGCCTTGTAGATGATGATGATGTTGTGGTGGTAGTTGTAGCGGCAGCTGTACTCGTCCTCGGCTTCCTCGTCGCTGTGGGCTTTCTGGGGCGGGTTGGTGCCTAGGTTAGGTAGAGCGAGTAAGTTACCCATCCTGTCCCATCCCATCTCATCTCATCTCATCTCGAATTCCCGTCGATTGGGGCGTTGGGGGGGGGGGGTCGCTCGATCTATCGCGAGGCTTACCATATTTATTCCACTTCCTCACTCACTTTCCTCCCGAGGCCTGAATGTCTGTGTGCCGTGAGTCGTAGAAGGTAGAATCTCCTATGCGCCAAATTGTTTTTGTTGTTTTTGCCTTGTTCTCTGCTTATTCTCGGGCGATTGGTGGTGTTGCTATAGGTGATTGCGCCGAGTCGGTGTATTTATTTGAAACTCGCACCAAGAAGTCTGCAGTGCCGATTCGATTTTCCGGGTGCGATTGATTGATGATTGATTGATTTCTGTCCGGGAACGCGTTTGTTTATTTGTCGGGGGATTGATTATGTTACTGTTTGCCGGCGCCCGTGCCCTCTTCTCTCTAGGTGCTCTCTGTGGGTATGGTAGCAACAAATGCGCGTTCAATTATCGGGGTCTGGGGAAGTAAATATATCGTAGCAAGGTGGGTAGTTGATTGAGATTTGCGGAGTTGGGGAATCAAAGGTCGAGACGTTAGATACCTGGTGGCACCCTTTCACCGGGGAAGACGTGAATTTGTTTATGTTTTAGGTTGGGGGGGGGTGCGGATTGTTCCATGCGAATGCAGGGAAGGGGAAGGTGGGAACCGTGCAGTGCGCTTCTTGAAGATCTAATCTAATCTAATCTAATCTAATCTCATACAGTCAACATTCCTTATCACGACGTGCCCCACACTACTTACTTACCCTCAACTTATCGAACCCCAGAGTTTATCCCGCGCTAAGCCCAAAATTCTTAATTTCCGGAGCATCTCAAAGTAACTGGATCTCTACTCTCACTCCCGACGTTACCACCGCCCCACCACCGCCGGCACCAGCAAAAAACAACTCCGCCAGCTAATCAGCACCCGCGGATACCGCTCAGCCTCTCCGCCCTATCATCTCCACCGGCAGCATCGGCTTCGGCATCGACAGCGCACGACATCAAAGGAAGGAAGGAACGAAGGAAGAGCGGGACTTGAGAGCTAGCTGCGGAAGTTTGAGAGAGTGAGGCCGGTCAATCGCCAATTCTAAGAAGGAAGGAAAGCGAAGAAGGGGTTTATAGGGTAGGGGTCGATTTCAATCTCAATTCCACCATTGAGAATAAGGGCATCTTCGAAACCACAAGTTAGCTTATAAAATCGCAACCTCAAGTACCTCTCGGTCTATATCCGGACATCACCACCACCACCACCACCTCCCCTCCCAGCCAAACCAACACCCAACAACACAATGGTCTCAATCATCAAGCGCATGAAAGTGCTCCGCGGGGTAACACTTCCCCATCCCCTCTCCTCCCTCCCCAACCCCCCCCCCCCCCCCCCACCCCCCCCATCAAATCTAAATCCCTAACCTCCCCCCCCCAAAAAAAACAGAAACTCGCAACCCTCCGCTACGGCCTAGGCGCAGCCACAATCCCCCCCCCAGTCCAACGCCTCTCCCTCATCTTCACCTACAGCAACGCCGGCGGCGCCATGGGCGCCCGGAAATTCTGGCACGTCTACCTCCCGCGTATCAAATACTACAACCCGGAGCTGCCCATCGACGTCACCCGGACAAAGTCCGCAGAGGAGAGCGGGCCGCCAATGTTGACTGTGCATTACTGTATGTTGCACCCCCCCGCCCCTCACAAAGAAATTTTGACTTTGACATGCGTGTGTGTGTGTGTGTGTGTGTGTGTGTGTGTTTGTGTTTTTTTCTTTTTTTCTGACAATTCTTAATATCATCACTTTTTCTGATATCATATAGCCGACGCAACCCCCCCAAAACAGATCCCCCTCAAGGATAAATTCGCCGCAGACATCTGCCGCCAACTCATGGACGTCACGAAAGCAAAAGACATCCCGCTCAACCCCGAGGACCAAAAGGCCGCCACAGACTACGAGGAACTCGTCAAATCCCGCGCGCTCTCCGAGCTCCAGCGCGAGGCCAGGAGGAAGGCAAAGCGCGACGAGAAGGAGAGGGAGAAGATGGGTGGTGTGTTGTAGTGTTGTAGATGTCTGAGTTGGCTCGAGTGGATATGTTTTTTTCCTTGACCGGATTGTAGAAAAAAAAACACCGCATTGGCTTGCAATTGCTTAAGCTTGAGAATGATATTACCTTTTGGCATTTTTTTTGAAGGAGGAGGAGGAAGAAGGACGTGATATATATATCACGAAATGTTCATGCTGGTGGCGCGGATGAAAGTTGCAAGCTCATAGGCTGTGTACTGTATATAAAATGTTTGTATATCCTTTAAATTTGTCGTCTTAAGCAGATCCCGTTTATGTAGTCGAAATAAATATTCCCCTCTAGCTATAGCATTTTCAATCATGATCACTAGTATCGTACACTCCAATTCCAAAAAAGCCATATATAATGGAGCCATACATGTAAGGTATGTTTTATAACCTAGACCCACGGATATTACTGAGGGTAAAAAGATTGAATTGTTGTTCTACAATATCAAACACTTTATCATCTGTATGCATGCGCACATGAATCATGATATAGATGAAGAAACACATTGATATTTATACATTGTGGATCAGGCCCATGGCCAGGTAAATTTAACATAAAAATTATCATTATTATTTGCCATCGAAAATATTAAATTAGATGATTAATTATCATCGCCATGGGCCATGAACGTAAACAATCAACACATAAACCCATCTGCATACCCATATTTACCTAAGAAGTAGGTAACGATAGCTTGCCTCCCCATGAAGAGAGCAAGAATATAAAAGGAAAAAAAGACATTGGAGAACGTTTATCACAAACCACCAGCCCCACCGCAAAAGCATAGCAAGCGGACGAATGGGAAAATGGTAGTAAGGAATATCCTCGAAAACCCCCCCCGAAAACCTCCTACAAAGAATTCCACCAAGCAACTCCCGCAAGAACGAATATAATGAGCAATGCGTCGTTCACGACAGTCGTCCAGATCACGCTATACCGTGCGGCGGTGATGAGATACATCCCGAATGGGTGTGGGAGGAATTGGCCAACCATGCTCAACATGGAACCTGGAGGTGGGCGGCCCTACATGCATAGATAATTGTCGTTAGTAAGATCACTGGGGGAAGGAGGAAATGGGATGGATGACATACCTTCTCAAGGAAAAACCTCGCAGACTGCAACACCAACTCCATTGTAGCAAAGCTATAAAAGAACTTCTAAAACACACACACACAACATGCATATTAGCCTCCATCACAGAAAATCTTAACCCCGCCTAAACCCCCCCAATTCTACAGAGATTTGAGAAGGAACTTACCGATGAATCCGCAGTTAACGTCCCCCTTGCCTCCCTCTCCTCCAAACTCCCATCAAACCCGCCTCCCCAGCCAGAGTTCCTCAAACTCACAACCACCAAAAACAACGAGCAGACAGTATGCAGCACCGCCCACCACACGCCCCACTTATCCTCCCCCTGACCCGGCTGCTGAAGTCCCGGTGGAAGCGTACCATCCGCACCTGGAAGGCCCATCATCTGCTGCATCAACGCCGCCATAGGGTCATTTGGGTTCCCGCCTTCAGCACCCCCGGGGGTACCGCCGCCATACATCCCCATCAAGGCGGAGAGCTCATCCTGAGATGGCCCGCCTTCTCCCATCATTCCCATGCCACCGAAGGGTGAGGGGGGGGTCATGGCGTTGCTGGAGGGTGATGGACGGAACTTGGGTTGCGGCTGGTAGTAGTGTTCCGAGAGATCGATTTCTGGGGGGTCCTCGGCGTGGTCCTCGACTGTTGGTGCTGCGGAGGCTCGGGCGGAGGAGCGAGTTACCCTGGTGGTTGTAGGAATCGAGGATGCCTTTGCTGGGGCAGGAGATGCTGTGGCGGTTGAGGATGGTGTAGCTAATTCATCGAAATTGTCAGTATAAAATTCAGAAAGTCACCCCCAACTTTTCTCTGCAGAGAGACTCCCGCTCCAAGGCCCCATGAGGTCCCATCATGGACAAGGGCACTGGGCTATCATTCAACCCCCCCCCCCCCCCACCTTCCCCCAAAAAACGCAGATAAAAGCAAGAACCCCCCATCATCGATCGAACTTACTAGTTTCACCAGCAGCAGCGGCATCCTCATAAAGCCTCGAATTACTCTGCGTAGACGTAATCTTGCTCAGTCTCGACGAGCCCTCACTCTTCAACTTTGCCTGCCTCCGTTCCCTCCTCAACCTAGCCTGCTCGGCCGCCGGCGATGGTGACTCCGACATCTTTTCTTCCTTTCCTCTTGTTTTCACTTGCTTCTACCGTACTCCGAGGTGTTTGTTTGGCGATGCGGAAAGGCTGTAGGTAGTGCTAGTAGCTGTGTGAAGCCGGTGCTGAGGATGGTAGGTGAATGTAGTGTGATGACGCTTTTCGTATGAGTTGTGTAGAGTTTGGAGGTGGGTGATAGATGTCCTAGGTATCCGCGTCGTGGTTGTGGTTGTGGTTGTGGAAAAGGTGTTGATGCGGTGTGTTTGTATTCCCTTCCCCAACGTTCGCACCCCCCTACCTCTCTCTAAAAAGTCGCCTTTTTGGGTTTCCAGGAACGTGGCCGCCCCGCCATGCATGCTACTGCCGCTGGCTGGGGTTGGGTGTGGCTGGGATTAGGCGCCTTAGACGCGGATGGAGGATGGGCATGTGATGCAGATGTAGATGGAGATGCAGGGCTACATGTCATATGCAATGTTCATCTAAGGAGACTTCAGGTACCGATATATCCGATACGTGTACGTACGAATCAAATACAATTGATTCCCTCTGAATCCAGTGAGTTTGTGAACTCTAAAAATATATCGCTGGCTGGCAGAGAGGGATCGATGTATTTGTGCACGCTGGTGATCATGAAAGTTGAAATCGGCCAATACCACTGTAGGTACCATACACAAACCTCATAAACATCAATATCATGCACGGCTAAAATCCCCGGATTCATCAACATCCAGATCGATTATCTACTACAGGTTGGTAATAATCTTGTGGTAGTTCAACACACAAAAAATCTCCACAAATGTGGTATCTTTTTCATACATCCACCGGCCTCTAAGCACGAGAACAACTAGCCTGGGAGAACAACCTAACCGATCGAGGTATTATTTGGTACAGTAACGGCAATTCCACGCATATGGCCAACCTAGACTATGGCCAATCAACAACCGCGATCGATCGAATGTAACCACGAATATTAATACATCACTCTTCCGATATTCGGAGGGGCGCGACAACAATCCAAACCAGATACTCGACATGTAACTCTCTATATCTATAGAAATAAATGAACTCGTTATAGAAATCGCAGCAAATAACCCCAAAGGCAGTCAATAATATTGGTCTAGATATGTGGCTGCGCACATAGGCCTACCTTAAGTAGGTACCTTCTTACCTACATAGGTAGTAGGTATGCATCCCATATATACCTTGCATCTTGCATGCGCAGCTGCTCATGTCTCATAGCTGTAGGCAAGTAATCAAAAAAATCTTCCAGTAAATCCAAAGAGAGTAAATTTAAATCTAACACATCCACGGCCGGCCGCGGAAAAATTAGATTTATGGCAATTGCCGGCCCGGGCCCGACCGTTCAGCCACAAAGAAACAAATGATTACTCGTCTCTCTCGTCGACTCGTCTTCGAATTCGTTAACGCCGATACAAATTGAGATACCGTTCTACCGTTCGGAGTTATCTATCTAGATCTATACCTTGCATATGACATATGCATTGACCATGTCTAATGTCTCGGTACCAGGTGGTAAGTAGCGTAAAGTAAAGTAAAGTAATTAAGTAAAGTAAACAAAAAACCTTAAGCTTACTTGCATACAGATAATCAACGAATACAACGAATAAGGAAATCAATAGTGTAGTAGCTATAGTGGGGGTCGAGGCTAAGCCCTATGAGCCCCCGCCCCACAAAAAAGAACTGTAATCAAATAAACCTCCCCCAGATCAACCCGAGCATGCCCACCACACCAGCCACGGTTGATGCATATTATGCAAGTTATATATGCTGTAGCTATAGCTATGCAATCAATACACCACCGATCCCCAAATGGAATCCTCCGTTCAATTTTCTTTTTTTCCGGATCCTCTGCTGACGAGATTTAATTATAGGTAAGTATAATGTGGCTTGCAGTACTAGACCTTGATTCTTGCAAATAATACCAGCTCGCGAAAGAAGCTCCGTGCATGCATGTATGCATGCATGGCCATGACACCAGCTACTTAGCCTCGACCAGCTGCTGAGCCCTCGCAAGAATATTAATCTCATGACCATGATCAGTATCGATATCCAAGTATACGTATGCTGTGTAGTATGATCTTGGAAAAAACTAAAAAACTCAAAAACCAATATCAATATCACCACTTGCTTATGTAGCTATAGCTTGATCTTACAATTTCAAGTTTCGAAGCCAAACTATCAGATCCGGCCGGAGGTCGACCTCAAATCCGCAAAAATATCCTCAAGTTGCAATGCAATGCAATGGAGCGATATCGATATGATCGGCGTTTTCCAATAAGCTATACTTACGTACATACCTAACATACAATATAGCTATTATAGCTATAGCTATTATGTGACGGCATTGTTTAATTGGACCATATGCATCAAACAACTTGAGTTGCGTTGTGTAGGTGGTTGTGTGGTGTGGTGTTGCGTTTCTTCCAGATCCAACGTTGACACCTTGGCCTTAAGCTTGAATTCAGCCCTACGATGATTGATTTTTACCAGGGTAGTCTAGTTTCCCTGGGCGGTGAGGTACCTGCCATATCATATGAGGTACACTCGATTGCGAGCTGCATGCATGCATGCAGATGTGTCTTATATGTTCGAATCATCCGGATCGGAGTACGAGTAGAGGAACATTAGTTATAATTACTTGATTTACGAGTACTCGAGTAAGCAGCTGGATAGCAGGTAGCTAGCCAGAACGTTAACTAGGGATTGATAGCTATAGATATCGCTGTACTGTACCTCTTCCTAGGAATTCCGTTGCAAATATGTACCTACCTAGGTACTTGATATCTAATCATGACTGCTTCTTATAAATAATTACGGTATGTACAATCGAATTGTGGCAAAAATGGTATCGGTAGCTTAAGGATGTAGTTTGACAGATCTAAGCTTGAGTTTACCTAAATTTGTTGTTCAGCCTCTCACTTCCGGATCCGAAGCGAAGTAAGTCCGCCAAATTAAAGCTTAGCTCCCCCCGTGGCCATGCATGGCCGCAGCCGGATCCCCTCGGCCCGTTAGATGAATTCGAAGCGTCATGACCGAGTCGGGAATGCCATTCGAAGAGGTTAAGGTAGTCTCGTGCCCGGTCAAGGTTCAATGATCATGACATATTGACATGTAATCTACATGTACATCTACCTACTTCATTTATCCGAAGGGCCCGGGCTTAAGCTTATTTCGAAAACAAGGTTAGAGTATCATTACCTAGGTAAGTAGCTATAAGTAGTAGTGGTGAATTTCAACCAATTACCATATCCAGTAGTACTAGTCGAACAGTAATCAAATATTACTCTACCTCCTACCTCCTCCTTCCTCCGTCGACGTCCAGTACCTACATCATATACATCACGAAAGAATTTAGTAAGAAATAATAAGATTATAATTACCTACTTACAATCAACATCGCCATCATGATCACCCCCGGGCCCGGGCTGCTCCCTCCCCTGTACCAGCCAGCCGCAGCGCTGCAGCTGCGCTGCGCATGTCATGGCCTTGAATTCAACCTTACTCTAACTCTCGACCTCAACGTCCGTAGGGCTGAACATCTGCATGCAAAAAAAGAATTAAAAAAAAGTAGTGTACTGGGAATATAATACATTTTGTATATGCACGATAAGCCCCCCCCCCCCCCCCTCCCCCACCGCCAACCATGCCAACCAATTGCCAATTGCAAGGAAGATGAGCTTATCCCCCCCCCCCCCCATTAATATCTTCAGGTCCGCGGGGGCAAGTAGCTGAAGGCAAGCAAGGCGTGCATGTAAAGCTGGTACATACAGGTTAACGTTTTCGATGTACATACACAGTCCCAGGTACCTAAGGTACTCGCTCTAGACAAACGTTTAATTAATCAAACTCGAATCCCCACTACCTCTATACCTATATAGCTACAATATCCAGATTACTGATATGCTGCCTTCAAAAGATGTAAGCAGTACTTCCGGATCCTACCTTACTTAGCTACCTAGGGCCCGGGCCTACTTTATGTACTTCCAGGCCAGTACTCACTCACAATTGGCCACGGAAGAAGTACATAAGATATTGTAACAGAAATGGCCCTAATCCCAAATAAATTCCAAATTCTAATTCCAAGTCTTATCCTCACCCGTACCATGTACATGTACCAGGTCCATACATCAAGCACAAGTCGATCCGATATCCTCCTTATCACAATCGCAAAAAAAGTGGCTTGTGGCGTTTGAGGCTGATCATCCATTGCAATGGGGTATCAAATGAACAGAAAGACCTACTATGTACTTTCTGATAGATCTGGCAAATCCATCACCGCAGAACTGCACATATGGCCATGGAAGAAAGATCTAGATCTCTGGATAAAGACTGTACATACATTTTTGGTAATTTGGGGATATAATTATACATATATACTCGATTTCAATATTGCAAATTTAAATGAAAAGAAACGTACATAGTAGTTACATATGTAATGTTCATGAAAAAAGTTAGGTAACGTTGCTGCTTGTTGTACATGAATTGCAATTATGATCATGATATGATCATGGGTATGTAATTTTTTTAAATTGTAATAGTTGTAATAGCTCAAAAAAAAGCCTACTTGAGAAGTCGAGAAATTTAAACGTGGGTAGACTTCGAAGGATCTTGAGCAAACTGACGTAAAAGACCTCAGGAGGTATCAGAGACAATTCAAGATTTATATCCTATTCAAGAATCGGCAGTAGGAGGAAACACCCAATTTCGTGATAGCCATATGTAGAGGCATAAAAGTACCTCTGCATGGTAGAACGATATACTGAAAGGTAGTACATCTTGATATTAGGTATAGTAGTAGGCGTGTAGGTACCTGTAACCAGAAAAAGTAAAAACCATGTAGGCAGCTGCAGACATGGGGCAGAAACGTGACTCTGATAGCTATGGAGTGATCATGAAAAGTAATGATATACTGCTAATAATATCGATAGCGATAAAGAATAGAAAGAAGAATAAAAAGCAAGATAAAGTTAACGCTACTCCGCTATGAATGCATGAAACAGGAGCAAATTCGAATCCAAGTACGCAGGCCGACTGGAGATAAAAGTGAAATAGAAAAACAAAAGAGCACCAGAGAATATGTATCGTTTCCCCAAAAGCTTCACTGGAACAGTAACCCGGCTTTGCAATTAAATCAAGGCTCTGTTGCAGGAAACCAGATAGAAAAAAAATTGTAAGAATGGGGAATGAAATGAAGAGAAAAACGAAAAACAGCAAAGGGAGGTATTCCAATATGTAGACGAAAAAACCGGAACCGAAAATCAGAGAAAAAAAACATTAGCAAAAAAGCCCACCTCCGAAACTCCAGCCACAGCCCAAGGAAATATTTATAATAGAAAAACCAGTTTTTCCCCTTTTCCACTCTACCAGTTAAAAAAATCCCGGGTAACCCCGGATAGACAAATGAAATTCATGCTAGAGACCGTTGATCAGGGAAGAAGATTTTATAACAATGTACCAGCAGCCTTGTGCTGAAGCTCTAAATCTCTTAGAATGTGTTTTAATCTCGTATTGCCTGTTCTGAGATTGTCGACATACACGGCAGCGTGTTGCAAAACAGCACTTTTGCTGTAGCCACCGCCCTTGAGATCGGGCACAAGCTCAGTAAGGGTATCGAAGCCATTTTTAATTTGGTTTCTCCTTTTTTGTTCACTGTGAATGTGATTTGCCCTCTTTTCAGCCTCCGTCAGTTGGTCTCGTTTTCCTCCCCTTTTCCCTTTTGGCTCTGCCACAGAGCCCTTTCTCGTTCGTGACTTTCGAGTATGTTGCTGGTGATGGTCTTCATCGTCCTCTGCACGCCTCTTCACTCCAGACGATTGATTGGCTGATAATGTCGGTGACTGTGTGTTTCCAGAAGTGAAATTACTGCCCACATCACTGCTTCCGATGTCCTCCCCATGACGCTCAAATTTTATTTCGACCGGTGAGTTTGTCGTAGTGTGCCCGGTAGAATGGGCTACCTTCACAACAGATAGAACCCTACGTTGGATGTCGTGATCCGTCACCGTTTGCGTTGGTGCGTGGTACAGATTGTTCGAAAAATGTGGATCCGAGCCCCATGCCAGAGTGTTGAGGAGTGCTGCTTCGGGCGCAGATTGGTTATTACTTCGACTGGTACTTTGTGGGATCAGCCCATGGGCCTCGTCGAATGGGTTGACGATAATGGGTGGATTTGGGGATGAGGATGAAGGTGCTGGCATGTTGGATATTGGGCTGTGTGTTACTGGGCTGAGATTATCGATCTGTTGTAGGGAATTGCGCGAGGTGAGCAGAGGAGCGCCGAGGTAAGTCGGCATACTTTGAGATGTTTCTATTAGTGGGAAACTTGGTTCCTCGTCCCATGAAAAGCCAATGTCTAGTTTTGAGTCGTATGTGAGAGCTTCATCATTCAGCGTCTCCAGGTACCCATTCAGGCTCTGGTATTCCCGATCATTAAGTAATGGCCCAGAGGAGATGGCCGGAGGCGATGGCGCCGGGTATTGCTCGTAAGAGCTCGGGTAAACTAATCGCAAGTTAGCCGACTAAACGAAGGCACAATGGCAATTCGAAAAGATGACACTTACAGCTTGAAGCATATGGGAACTGGTTAAGCGGGACACGTGGGGCAGCCTGCATTTGTAACATGTTGTCGTGCTGTAAAGTTTGGTAATTGAGCTGATCGTCTTCGGCTTCGTGTTGGCTGACCTCTTGTTCGTCTGTATGGTCTTGCGGTGAAGAATGCTGTGGCAGAGGGTTGTTATTATTGCTGTTGATGTTGTAGTTTTGGTGATGTTGATGGAGATGATGGGTGATATTCATTGGAAAGAACTGTGATGTTTGAGGAGGGCGTGTGGGTTTATGTATACTTCTACTGAGAGAACATATGGACCCAATCGGGCTCACCGACTTTTGGCTAGAAAAGTGTCAAGCCCTGGCCAGCTGGGGGGGGAGGAGGGGGGGCGGACAGAGTTGAGAAGGGGTGGGGAGGGATGTGTGAATGTGTGTGGATGGCAAGTGTGGCTGTTGACGAAAGTGTGTGTGTGTGTGTGTGTGTGCGAGTAATAAGCAAGATGAATCCCCGTCGGAAGGACTGATCTGATCCGTGGTTGTGTAGGATAGACTCTTTCGCTTGAGCGCCTACCAATGTAGCCGTCAAGGAGATATTGAATGGGCGATGGCGGGTATTGCACACCAGGGGGTATAACACCAGTGATGAGAGTGAGGGTGGAGAGTTGCGCGGGGGGTTGACTGCAAGCTGGACGATGGGGGTTATTTCGTCCAAGGAGGAAGACTAAAGCAGATACTCCAGGTACTCTAAAAAGAGGGAGGGGTAGGGGTTTGGGCGGGAGTGGGGAGGGGTCTTGGACGGGTAAGGGAGAGGGGGGTGGTTCAATAGTAGTTGCAGCGTGTGTGTGTGGTTGTGGGTGCTTGCTTGTGGTGGAGTGTCGAAAAGCTGTCGAAGGGTGGTGCGTCGAAAGTGTAGGGGTACTTTCGGGGGGTGGATGGGGGGGTGGTCCAAGGTGTCTTGAAGCTGTAGTGTGTGGAGCACGGAGGTAAGGATGGATATTGACACTTGTGCATATAGTTAGAGTCCGCACAATGTGAATGTGCTCTTGCAGTCCTGGAGTCGGGATTCACGACAGGGCCTGGGGTGCGAAGGCGCCGCGACCTGCAGCGAGAGAGCAAGAGGAGGCAGGCAGGGAGGTAGAAAAAAATGAAATATGAAAATCAAGAGGCAGAACGGGGAGCGGGTGTGTGGATGGATGGATGGCCAGGCAGAGCAGGAGGGCGATGCGGCCACCAAAGTGAGACGGGCGGACAGCCGCGGGGGCAGACGAACCGACCGAGGAGCGGAGCAGAGCAAAAGGCAGGGCTGGGCTGGGCTGGGCTGGCTGATCGAGGGCTGGATGGATGGATGGATGGATGGATGGATGTGCCTGGGCAAGCTGGCTGGCTGGATGGCTGGTGGATGGACGGAGCACAAGTCTGGCCGGGCAATGCTGGACGGAGGCCGCACCTGGGGCGAGCAGAGATGTCCTGGGCGTGAGGCGGGCCGGGGTCTGTGTGTGTGGTGGAGGGGCAGCGTCGAGGGCGAGGAGGAGCGCGGAGGGGAGGGCAGGACGCAGTCTCGAGGCAGGACGGGGGAGAAGGCGAAAGAGAAGAGGGGCCGGCGTGCGGGCTCTGGGGTGCGAAGTAGCCTTTCCCCAGGTGCGAAGTATCCTCCCTGGGATATTGTGGATGTGGATATGGATGTGGTGCGAGACTGGATGTGGTGGGGATGCGGGCGTGCGGGCGTGCGTGCTGCGTGCGTGGATGCGTGCGTGGATGCGTGCCCGCCTGCGTGCGTGCGCGCGTGTGTGAGGAAGTGGCCCTGGGGCGAGACTGTGTCCGGGGAGACTGAGCGATACAGAGGTCCTGAGGTCGAGACTGGTCCCGAGGCGCCTCGAATTGATAACCGATGGGGCTTGCTCTCGCACCGGCGTCCGCGCCAGATGCCGGTCGTCAAGCACGGGAGGGCGCGGCCGCACTGGACGGTGCCTCCTCAGCCGGGAGAGAGAGGGCTTGCTAGCCCTCAGGAGGTCTGGAAGATGTAGGGGTCTATCGGAGGCAATGGATCTGCTGTTTTGCACCGCAGCGCTGCAGTTCGCACTTTTGCTGCTCCGCTGCCCGCTCTGCTGCCGTGGACTGTAACCCAGCAGGTCCAGTCTCGGCCTATAGCCATAGCCGCTATAGCCACTGCCAGCCTGTTTGGCTGCCCCTCTCCCTCCAGTTCCGCGCCCAACCCCGAGACTATCTGCTCAGCTCCGGCTCCGCACGCAGACACGCACTTGCGCACACACCGTAGCCGTTCGCTGGCTGGCCACGAGGCACGCCTGCAGGGCCCCAAGCTAGGCCGAACCACCCCCCCACCCCCCCCGTCCGTCCGTGAGGCTACGGTACAGAGCTTGCTACGGAGGGATGAACAGGCAGGCGGGGCGGGAAGCCTCAAGGGCCTCCTGCCGGGCATGCGCTGTGTGCCGGTCGAGTAGAGAGGAAAGATGTCGGTCGAGTAGAGTACTCGAGTACAGCGCACTGCTTCCTTTCGACAGTGGTCCAACGGCTGCCAATACAAACTACTCCACATATGCAAGGCAGTATAGGACCATGTAGTTGGATCCAAAGCTCGAGGCAAAGAAGCAGCTGCGGTTCGATCTGGCATTGCGCTGGCCTGGCCACTGGATCAGAGTTGCATGCGCTGCATTCGCCTGCGCCACACCCCCCCTCCAGCAGCTTATGGCCACTCCGGGGCATGTATCTCTCCTCATAATTATAGAAGCTCGAAAGCCCCGGAATTTCTATTTCCACTCGCCATACACGAGGCTGCTGCCATACAGCATACATGTTTGTCTTGCGCAGGTACCGGTACTGTGCCGCTCGCTTCAATCCGTTCAACCTGGAGCCAATAGTGCGGGTCTAGATCCTCCACTGCTTATCAACATAGAGATAGTTACCAAAACACTTCTTTCATCTCGAATTTTGCTTTGTATACTCACCTATCCAGCTTCGCCACCTCTCACACACTGATCCTAAAGCACTTATGTGCTTCTTACTCTTCCGAGGCCATGTCGCGCTCAGCTCCGACGGCTATATTTACTTCTCTCAACTCGGCGCAGGACCATACCTTTCTCATGTAAACTCGTACAGGACATATGGCTTCAAAGGGTCTCTGATCGACGGGTTAGTAGGTCTGCGTGCATTGTGCGTATGCGTGGTATATTGATGGGACTAGGTATTGGTGTGTGCAGAAGAAAGCACCCCAACCATACTCCCTCCTCTCCTGCCTCTGTATGATAGGATGTGCGGGAAGATGCAGATATGTTTCTGGTGTCTGAGCGGACACCACATGGCACTTGACTCCTTGACTCCTCTCTCTCACCGACAGACTGGCCAAATGAAGGAAGCGCTGAATCCATCCAGAGTAGAGGGTTCTATGGTTCGACCCCTCAAATAAATTCTCACGGATTCAAGCAATTGTTTCCCCCTCCATTCCGCGCAACCGGTTGGCCGCTGATCAGACAGGTCAGGTGTGTCGAGCAGGTTCCAAGCAATTGTGGGGAAGCCGGAGCGCAGAAGCGAGACGGGGTGAAGAAGCTTGGGGGATCTTGGTTTGGGCCAGGAGCATTTTCCTGAGGCGGTAATAGTGCCCGCTGTCGGCCTGGCCAAGCAGACTTTGAGGGATAGGGTGATATTCGCAGTTGAAGAAATGGATGGGAGGCAGCTTTCCGACAACAGAGGGAGACCGGCAAGTAAGCTCTCATTGCCAGGCGGGACCAAAGTGTGGGCACGAGAACATCATTGCCAAACATGCAGCGGTCGAGCTTGTAACCTCAAGGACCTCAAGACTGCCTGTAACCTGCGACATACATACAGCAGGAGTATGGTTGATGTAGGGGTTATGTGGGGGATTGGTCAATATTCAAATTTTGGCCTCTTTCTCTGCAATGTGTGGTAACCTAACGAGGCTGGCTAGGTTTATTGTGCATATGGGGATCGACCGGTACCCAGAACTTCGAAACTTATTTCCTTGAGGATGCACACATATCCTTCATGGCGAAACCTTCATGCCGCGAGTTATCGATCCAGTCTACCCACCGTTTCCTATTCGAGGCCAGGCGTCGGGATATCAGATATCTTATACTCACTGATTTCCAAGCTCAAGCTTTCGCTTCACGAGTTCACTTTTCGAAGGAAATAGCCGAGCAAATGCTTTCGATTCCTAGCAAATACCTCAGGGGTAGGTAGGTAGGCGACCAGCCGAACCAGTGCATCTTTATTTAATTCCACCAATTCGCAAATATCGATCAACGTGGCGTAAAGGTGATACGCATTAAGTAGTTAAGGTTCGAGTTCAGTTGTATGGTGGGTGCCTAGGCTCAGGCACTTTCTGTATGCGTACTCCCGTGTAAGTTCAAAGTAAAGTATTAATGTTCTGCTTGATAGCCTGGTATTGGTACAACTTCCGGGAAACGGAAATAAAGTGTACCATTCGGGTCGGGGGGCAAGAAGGTTGAAGCTACCAAGCAGACAGCCGCTGTGGTAACGTTTGCTGGATATTGAGATTGAAGAAATACCTCAACCTAGAGATATGGCACCCTGCTCCGGAGGTCCTCGAATAGTGCCAAAACATGTTTTGCACATCTGTTGTGACTAGGTATCGAGCCAACTTGGCTTGCTTCGGTGAGGTAGAGTACTCTAACATTGAGACCAGGTTAAGAAGGGTTAGGTCAGTTTCGAGAGGGTGTGTGCGGGTTCCCTGTCTAGATTCTGCGATCGTCTGGAACTCTGCTGCGTTAGTGGCCTGATGGGAGTCGATCTTTCATGTTCAATATTCGGGGGCATAATTAATAATGTCCCCAAGTGAAGGGAAAGTAAGATGAAAAGTAGGAATGAGATGGAATTTGGTTGGATTTTCTTTTGTATTTTCTGAGTCTTAATTGTCTCTCTGGGTTTCCTGCGAACATAGTTTCATGAGCAGATGGTCCCGTGTGGGATGAAAGCGAAACATGATTGGTGAACGAATAGTATTGGCGATAAAGGGCCTATTGAGACTAGAAGAACCCGCGGGGAAGAGGTGTTCAAGGCAGTGGAGAGATGCTGGAATGTAAAAGTTTCCGGGAATCTTCCTCAGTCTCGAAATATTTCTGGCAGCTGGGGACGAGGCTAGGAGATGGGAGCAAGGCTGGGAAACGAAAGGCAATTGCAGCCACTAAAGGCACGAGGCTACATATGTAATTGAGGCCAATACTTGGCCTGGTTGTGGCAATGAGCCTTACGAGGCTCAAGATTTCTGACAGACTACTTACCTAAGTAATTCCTGACGTATATGTATACTTCCTAAAGTGGCACCAGTGGATTTGCACGGTAGTCCTAGTCTCGTCACTAGGGTACTTAGTAGTCCCTCCTTTGGAACATCCGTGGCTGCTCGGTCTACTAGTCTCGTGCCCGGTCTACTCGGTTGGAGTCTGTGCCTCTGAAGTACGGCTGACCCTTTCCACGAGAACTTGTACCTTTTCCCTGTATTCACAATCAAGCCTGGTATTGTTCTCGTTCCGCCCAGTACCGGTATACTTCCTTCTCGACACTATCCATAATCTCTGCGGCACTTGCTTACGATCCATTTCTTTAGCGAACGAGGCAACTGTAGCACGAGAGCACCATCTCACCGTTCATACTCGTACCAAAACCATGGAGTACCCGCGACCACAATGAGGTACCTTGTACCTTGGACAGCATCCATTCCGAAAGACTATCCATCTCCTCGCAACCCACGGAAAAACAGTACCAGGCGAGATTGGGTGTACGCATCGAAAGGAGAGTTGCATTTTCAATCCATATTCGATTTGAGGCCATGAGATCAGGCCTATTAACACCACACACATGAAGATGTCAGATTCACCAATGACACTTCTGGCAAAAGCCGTGTTGCACCAAGCGACAGGCCAATTCCAACATCTAAAAATATTGAGATCTCGATGTGCTCCTTTCGTCTGGGTAATTTAGCCTAGTGGTTGGCCATGGATCTATACGTATACACCTCCCTCCAGTTTTTCATAGTATCAATACAACTAACATGCTAATTCAACTGTTCCAATATCAGTACCTATATCGTTCTCCCCTCCAGTTCGAAGCTGCCCCCACCTGTGCTGCACACTACTTCCGACTTCACGGTGATCTACCCCGCGGTTCGTTAGAGGCAGTCTCATGTGCCCGCCTGTCTATCTGCACACTTTCCAAACTAAACCCACGCACATGCACGCTTAGTTCATCCCATCCACCCATCCCATCCACCAATCCACCAATTGACCCGCTGCGCTGCAATATTTCAATTTACTTACACTGTTGGTGCTTGTTGGCATGTAGCCTCGCTCGCAACTTGGAGAGCAAAAATCACGACCAGACCGACCCCCTGACCCGCGACTCGGATTCAGATCGATAGCAGAATATGAGGTACTTACTACTTCCCGGGCTAAGAGCGAAGTACTTCCTGTTATATTGCCCCCAATATATGCTGTACCCCTCTATTTTGCAGCCCCCGAGTTTGATATCAGGGCCCCTCGCACTACGAATTATGCCAAGCTATTCTGGGGTGGGCCGCTTCAAGGAGCAGAGTACTCTGCCACTCCAGCACAGTCAATTATAGGAAATCTGTGCATTGGATGATTGGATATCACACTTTTTGGAGGTGATATCAACTATGACGGGTGCACATCCCTCTTAACTCCTCAATTCCTCTTGCTTGATGTGATGGAGCTCATCTATTCATCTTGCACCTCCAGCCTTACCATACACCTTGGCACAGACAATTTTGTTTCCCCCCTTGCACTGCAAATCTGAGATCTCTGAGTGGTCCATTCATGGATAGGGAAGCAAGTTTGTACACATTGCTTCCCAAAATCCACGTGACTTTCGCCCCCAATTTCCGACCGCGGTTTGGACAGGATCAAACCACTCTACAGCAATTGAGCGTTTCTTGTTGGGCCCAGTCCGCTCCTGCCATTCCGACAGGGCTTCTGCGATGAGTGGGTGGATGTGTGCTCAGAAACTCATGGATCATGCAGGGCAGCCTGCATTGTCTGGCTGGCCTGGGTGCTTTTCGAATAATCCTGCAACATGTAATCGGGGTGGCCAGCTGGCAATCTGGCGAAAGCAGTTCACATTGCACAAAGAAAGGAGACGATCATCCACAACTCGATTTTACTAAATCCATAATTCACAAAGGACTACTCGAATACCTCGAGGCTGGTCCAAAAATGCATCGAGTGCTACGCAGAAAAAAAAATGGATATTTTCCCCCACTATGATAATCCATTCTTGCTCGCATAGTTTCAGCGCAAATTATTCCTCATCTTCCATCACCATTCCTTGTCGATTGAAGGAATAACAAACAAAGGCTAGTTGTAGCCAAGTCACACTACGGAGTATCAACGTACGCAATGACCGCGCGGAAGTGACAGGTGTTACCGTTTGTCTCAGAATTCGACATCTGAGCCAATGGGTTGATTTTCATGAAGCTAGGAAGTGCCTTGACCCTCCCCCGGCCCGTTCATCCTTTGACGTGGAGAGCTTCAGTTTACCAGTTTGGTTGGTTCGTGCTAATTTAGCCCTCTCGATTGTTGCGCTCGAGCCTCCCCGCGCTTTCGCAATATCCTGTGAAGTTGGGATCTCTGCCCTGAAGCATGATGTGAACATTTACGGTTATGGATTGATGCAACCTTGCTGAAGGCTTGAAGATATTTCTTTCTTTATTCAATCTCTATCGTTCATTACCCAGGGCCTTACCTCGTTTACCCGGTTTACTATGGTGCCAAAGTCAGAACGGATTCGATCTGTCTAAAAGGTGTTTTGGAATCTTCAAGAATTTTCGATGTTTCCGGACCAAGTTCCTATTCGGGCATGAGCTTGCGCCTAGGTTTGGCGGCTGTGGTACTTTCCAATTTTATGATTATCATCCCCATTTTTTCTTGTGGCGGCGGGAGTGCGTGCAGTAGCGGGGTGGGGGTTATTGCTAACAGCTTCTGCCCTAGGGTTGCCCATTCAGTGTATCTTTCTTACTTGGGTAGCATCTGAGCCCAGGAGCCATTTCATCCTGTATCGAAATTTTTGGGGAGATTATGTCTTTTCTTTTTTTTTTATCATTCTCTGCTGAAGAATTATACTGGGATTTGGGGATTAGCGGGCCGGGCAACGGGACTTTGAGATAAAGAATAGGTAGGGAGTTACGTACACCGCACGAATAATGGATCGGGAAACGATAATTTTAAGGTCGGTTGCTGAATTTTGATCATGACTTTAGATCTAGATATTGCATGCCAGTGAATCGTTCACCTTGGTGGGTACTGTCCCCTATTGCACCTTGCTCTGAGGAATTGTACCTTATCTGAAGGTTGGCCCAGCTCTAGCCGAGCTCAATTTATCCAGAACGAATTTACAGGAAAAGCTGAGGATCTGTGATTCCAAGTTACTTGGTCACTGAAGAAACAGGCCCGAGTGGCATGAATATGCAATGTGATGATGATGCTACATACTAGGCTTCGGGAACGGATAATGAGGCCGAAGGGAAGGTAAACTATATATCATGTAAAGTGCAAGGCTTACTAGGTAACTCTGAAATAATCAAGGTACGTACCTCCGTCAGTCATGTTTGTACTTGTAACATTAAGATCTTACAATAAGTTCCTATATGCTAGTACCTTGGTGATGACAGCGCTGAATCTCTAATTATTAAAAAGGCTTCTGGAAGTCTGTAAGAATCCCATCTATCCAATGCGCATGGGCGCTTGCAGGTGTTTTGGGAAGAGTGGTTTGCTGGCTTAAGCGGTTACATGTATGTACAGTGGGTTTTAAGTTGAGTAGGGTATATAGGTAAGTAGAGAGATCTGATCTGGGGACCGAGCTAATAACTACGATCATAAATCGATCGGTGGAAGTGCCAACACGAGAACACCAACATGTACAGAAGCGGGCCAATTATTCTAATGTTTTATGGGGTACGAGTCTAGTTTTTATGAAAATTGGCAGGCTCTTCCCTTATAACGGTTCCCAGCCCGGCACGAGACTACCCAGCCCCCCCCTGGATCATGATTGTTCGCGGCACGAGACTAATTGTTCGCTTATGTCTTGGACTTCCGGATTGGGATAAATTGGCTTTTCGTGGAAGTGGGAGTGAGTAGCACTGATTATTGGGAACAGGGTCATTCCTTGGAGATCGAGCTCGAAAGTCGTGCAATTGCAGAGCTTTTATAGCTATAGAGGGATTTTATAATGATGCATCGACATAATAGATACATGCTATAGGTATGTTTTGTTCCTTTATCCCGGGGGTAGGACCTGGTTATACGATGAACTTACTTGGAGGATGTATGTTGTGGAACGTAACCCATGATTGTGGTAGGCATTTCATACCTACATTGGGATGGGTTTAGAGGGATGGGGGAAGGATGGGACCAATATTAATATATGGCACTGCCGCTGCCGGTAGTACTTGTTTTTAAGATCCATCTCCTGTGGACAGGTTACGTCGTCATACTAATACCTAACTATACAGATACGTATGCGTATACATCTTTCATTTTCATAGGCTTGAAAACTTGGTTGCCTGCCTATGTAGGCTTTAGGCT
The DNA here is from genome assembly GCA_024516245.1 of Peziza echinospora. Classification (NCBI taxonomy): domain Eukaryota; kingdom Fungi; phylum Ascomycota; class Pezizomycetes; order Pezizales; family Pezizaceae; genus Peziza; species Peziza echinospora. Next base: position 338,687 of record JAJLQT010000022.1, on the reverse strand, counting down.
TCAGGAGGTTCAGCATGCAGCTGAGGTACAGGAGGAAGATTTTTGGAAACGTCCCGTCGACCGAGTACGAGGGTCATGTATACCGTATGTGGGCAGGCCAAAATTGCTGCGGTTCGTGCAGAAATCGATGCGCGCGCGCATATCAGCACATTATAAGATCATGAAGGAGGAGGTAAGTACCTTCTTACCAAAGTTCTGAGCAATTCTTGAGGCACTCTAATAATTTATCGGTTCTTTACAGGTAGAGTAGGAAATTAAGTATATCGTAAGGTATGCAGATGTTTGACATATCTGCCTGTTGCTTGCAGTGCGGTTGCATGTATTCGTGACATGCATGTCTGTACATGCATGCATGTGTAATGTATGCTCGGTTACTGTGGCCGTTGCAATGTATTCCAGACAGTTTGATCGTTCAAGCGCCTTCAAGGTATGTACATGTACTTGTGTACGAGTGCTATATCGTTTCCTTGCGAGCTCTGCTATGACTTTAAAGGAAAACAACACAAGCTGTTGGTGGATGGTATGTATCTACCTAGGTAATTACTTCTTCTTATGCCTTCTATATAGACTGAGAAATACTAACCACCCATAAACAACATATTTCACGTCTAGAACCCATGGCCAAGGTATCTGTGTATTTGCTGTTGTGGCTTGTACTCGAGTACACCTACTAAAATTTATGCGCCGAGTGTGCAATTGATGCAGCGTGCCGACTTTAGAGTTAAAGTTGAGCGACCACGGCCTCCTTCGGCAATGTGTGACGCTACGACTAGCGCAGCCTAGCCAGCCGTTTCACGGGTGCGGGTGCTGCAGCTGGGCCGAGGAACTCGCCTAAGCTGTGTCGCAGCTGGAGACAGCTCGTTTGGAACCAAGAACCTTGGATATCCCTTGACCTGCACCTTGGGGTTGCGAGCTCCAGTGCACGACAACCACACACACACACACACACACACACACACACGGGGGGGCGCTGCGCAAATTCGAACTCTTTGAAGCTGTGGGGGACATTTCCAAAGGCCATCCAACACGAATCGCCAGACTGTTGGATTGGGTGCCTTGGTGTACAGCTACTTCTCAGGCTATAGCTGTTTTAGCTTGAGGGGAGCTCGAAGCCCGCCCCAGCAGCTGTCTTGAGGTTTCGCATCCCTACTTACTTATTGGGACACGTACGTACCGAGTACCTACATTCCTTTGAGAGTGGAATAATATAATTCGGATTTCGGAATTCGGTAAGCCCGCCTCCAACACCCTCACACTTCTTCAAAGTTTATGCATCTTTCTTCCGTCCATGGTGTTTTCATTTTATATATAGTTTTTTTTTTTTAACTCATGGTTCTGCTCGATCGAGAGCTCAATCACTCCTGCGACATACCCATATCCAAACCTTCAAAGCAATATACCATATACCCATATACCCATATAATAATACCATTGCAAATATGGATTGATTGAGCGATCGCGGGCGAGTGAGTGAAAGCATACATACGCATATACTTTTGAAAATGAAGTGTATGGTCTTGGTCTGGCCATGGCTATAGCTACTTAGTTATAGCTATACTTATAGTATACCAATACCATAAATGCCCATGTTTGAGAATTGTCCCGATTGGGAGCCTCGAGTTTTGTCACTGTGCGGAGCTTTTATTTTCTTTTTCTTTCTTTTCCATGGGGCCTGATCATGTTGGGTATATTGGATATATTCCTATACATGAACATTGATGCTTTCTGCAGCTGCTGCAGATAGCTTGTCTTTTTTGTGTCTCTTGGGCTTTCATTTCTGAGCCCATGGGCATCTCTCTCGATAGATAATTATTCCTCGGGATTTTCCGCTTGTTAGAGTGTTCATTCTTTTTTTTTTTTTGTGCAGGTGCTATTAATCAAGATCAGACATTTGGTTTGATTTTTTGTTCCAAGTGTTTGGTTACCTGTTTACGTTAACTTGCTTAAGCTTAAGCTTATTATAACTTTTGTGTGTGTGTGTGTGTTCTAGTGAAAAAAACAATCAAAGCCTTGAGGAGTTGAGGCGAGTTATCTTTTTTGCCGAATACTGTTACGAAAATACGAAGTACGAAATACGTGGTGTCATCTATTAGCTACCGGCCAGAGGGCATTCTCGAGACAGAGTACTTACAGACTCACACATACATACAAGACACATACAGAGAGAGACACACAACCATGTCTCCCAGAAAGCATGGACCATCGATACCTAGCCTGCAGATTCTGAAGGCTACATCGGTGCCGGAATTTTTATATCCGTACGTAAACGTCATATTATTATTATTATGAAAATCATAATCCTCTGGCCCTGGTATCCTATCTACCTAACCCTTTCCTACTACCCAAAACCTGACCTCCTAACTAGAGGCAATCTGGGATGGTGATGATGATGCTAATGCGGATCGTGCGCACAGGCTACTGAGAGCGTATTTATTGGGTTATGCGTCGGTGGTTTCACCTCGGCTGTTGCAGATTTTGGTGGCGAGGGTGACGAGGGCGAAGAGGGCGAGGAGGGAGGCGTTGGGGTTGGATTTAAGTTGGGATGAGAAGCCTGAGGGGGAGGGTAGTGGTGGTGAGGGGTCGGAAAGTGGAAGGGGGGAGAGGAGGAGGAAGAGGGTGTCGGTTGAGGAGGAGGGGGATACGATACAGAAGGTTAGTGAATTTTTTTATGTTTGTGTTTGTGTTTTTGAACTTTTGGATTTTTTTATAAATTCCATGACTCTTTTGTTTTTGCACATGATAAGATCATGAGGAATATTTGCCGGCTGGAAATTCCCCGTTTATAAATTGGGTTTTAGATGATGTACTATACTGTGCATGCATTTGCAGTTGTACATTTCATTTGTACAATTATGCCTATGGCTAGTACAGTACATCGATACAAACTAGGCCTGTTCCTCTCCCCCTCCTCATCCTCCTACTCCATCCCAGGCCCATGGATATATCAATAAACTCACAAATTGGGCTCATCTCTAATCTATCTACCTACCTATAGATCCTCACCACCCTCAAAAAATGCGCCCAGATCCATAGATTCCCGGCCTTCTGTGGCATAACGGTCGGGGGATCTCGTCTCCTCCAGCCACTAGCCGAAACCGCTCTCGGACGCACGACTTCCCTGTTGGGAATCGATGCCCTAGGTGGACAGAAGGGTGAGGAGGTGGTGAGGCTACTTGCGACTTTTGTGGCTTCGATGGTGTCGGGGGGAGTGGGCATGACGGTTTTGAATTCGGGCCCGGCGAGGGAGGATGGGAGTGGGAGTGGGATGGTGGGGAGGACGTTGGATTTGACGCTTATTGCGGTGGCGAGGGCGTTGGATGTTGTGGTTGGGAGTGCGTGGGAGGAGTGGAAGGGGGTTAGGAGGAGGAGGGGGATTGGCGGTGGTGGACGGGGAGGGAAGAACTGGGATTGGTTGGAGGGGGTCGTGGAGAGGAATGTGGACTCGGTGGTGTTTGCGGGTAATGCGGCGGCGATCATGTATGCGTTCTTCTATCTGCCGGAGAAGTTACCGAGGTGAGTGGTTCCATTTTCCTGTCCTGTCCTATCCTATCCAGTACCGTTTGTCTACTTGATACTCTTACTATCTCGAGAGTTTGGTGGAATGATTTGGTTTGAATTTACTGATCGCTGTTTTGGGATGGTTTTGTAGGGCGTATCAAAAATGGATAGAGGGAATGTCGGAGCTGGATCAGCGGGTCATCATAGCGTTACAGCAGATCAAGAGGGGCGAGTTTATTTACGGGAAGGATACGGGCAAGAAGGAGTTGTTGGGGGGTTATTGCCGGAGTCTGGGGCTTCCCGAGGAACTTGGTGATCCTGCTGTCACGGTCCCGATCCCATGTCTTGTAAGAGAAAACCTCCTTCCTCCATCCATTCATCCCGTGTTATCCGAATTGGGGGTTTACCCATTTGGAAATGAGATTACCTACCTATTTTTGAATTACCTATATGCTGATGTTTTTGATTTACTCGAAAAAATCTAGTTGGTCCATTCAAACAAAGTCAAAAACTGCGAGCTCCACGCCCTATACAGATTCTATCGTGCCTGGAAGGCGGCGTTCGTCATGTACATCCCTCTCAACCTCGCTGTCACGATCCGTCGTCCCTCGGTACGGAATCTCCTTAAAGCAACCCTCAACGCAGCGAGGTCCTCGACGTTTCTTGGGGCGTTTGTGGCGCTGTTCTATTATGGAGTTTGCTTTACGAGGAATCGTTTTGGGCCGGCGGTGTTTCCGGGGTGGGATCGGTTGGTGTGGGATAATCAGGTTGTGGTGAGGGTGGGGTGTTTCTTGAGTGGGCTGAGTATTTGGATTGAGCAGAGGAGGAGGAGGATGGAGATTGGGTTTTTTGTGGCGCCGAGGGCGTTGGCGGTGGGGTTGCCGAGGAGGTATAAGAGGGAGGTGAGTGCTTTCGAATTCATTTTCTATTTGCATTTCTAGAGCGCTTTGGATTTTTGAGGGAGCAGTGTTAACTTGAATTTTCTTTTTAGTATTTGTGGAGGGAGTCGATGGCGTTTGCGGTGAGTTTTGCGGTTATTATGACGGCGTTGAAAAAGGATAAGGCGAGGGTGAGAGGAGTGTTTGGGAGGTTATTGGGGAGGATTGTGCAGTGATTTTGAGCTTGCAATTGAGGTTGAGGGATGTTCTGATTTAGTTACTTTGAGTTGGGGGTCGGGAGCTCGAGGGGGATTTTTGTTTAAATTTTGATATCTCTTTGCAATTGTGTTTGTATATTTGTGTATTTGGTTTTGAAGATACCTATAGCTACCTACCTATGTACATTGTACTTCCTATACATTCTTACTTCCGATAAAATTGTAATTATGCCGCAGAGGTTTAAATGCTCACTAACCTGGTATATAAGGGATCTACTCAACCTCTAGTCTTGCATGGGTTTAAGTGGGTTGATAGCTATAGTGACCACCAAGTAAGGTACGAACCGATATATATCGATGATACATTTAGATTTAATTACCATGGCCATTCAAGTTTATCACATAAGTATATTACCACCCAGCCTATTGACCAGACAAACTCAAAAGTCATTGAAATATACAATTAACTTAGGCAACTCTTTAACATCCCATATATGTTGATGTTCTCGTTTCGGTGGCCATGGCATTACCAAACTCGTGGTCACGTGCACCCATAAATTGTGCATATTCCTATTCCGGATCCAGCACAAAAAAAGCTTTAAATACCATTGGATGATCATATTAGGCTTTGGATCAATTGCAAGTCTCGTCTTTGGATGCTCTGACGAGCTCATTCTCAATGACACCTTGCAATTGACTGTCGACGTTGGAGCTCACGTGCAAGCGGGCATGCAGCTCTTGAATTGCCTAGTATCCTGGAAGCTGCACATGCCGGGTTGCTCGCCCTTACCGTCTATTACAATTGCCTGTTTCTTACCACAAAGCGCTGAATGGAATGCTAAAGGTGGCTTTAACGCAGCCCACTAGCCACATTCGAACTTGCCGAGCCAAGCAGTGAGGTTAAACGCTTGTGTGTCCTCTCGAGCTTCTAGATACATACCCCAAGAACCAAGGTAACTCTCCGCCACCACTACTACTTTACCACGATATATTTAGACATCATCCGTTGCGCACCTTGAACCCCATATACACCCTCTCGAAGGAAATTCCGTCCGCCAGCTTTGACGGGACCTGAACCCCTCCCCGTCACTTTTCTCCCCAAGCACCCCTATCACCTATATCCAATCCCCCCCCCAGCCCCACATACTCTATCGTTACCTACCCCCACCCCGCCCGCCTTAACCTTCCACTAAAAACCAACATCACATCACTTACGTAGGGAGAGAGGGGCATAAAAAAAAAAACCAAACACACAACAATTATATATCCACTACAACATGGTTAGATTGCGAGAGATCCCCAGGACAAGCATCTTTGCTTGGTCCCCAGGTGAACACCTACCGATTATTGCGACAGGAACGGTGGCTGGAGCTGTCGACGCCGATTTCTCGAATACCACGCAGCTGGAGCTGTGGGATCTGGATCTGCAGAATGGACAGGCGGGATTGGAGCTGGCACCAAAGGCTTCTATTAATACTGATTCGAGGTATGCTGCTGGTGCGGAACGGGTGGGCTGGTGGTGGTGGAGCTGGCTGGGGAGCTCGGTGGAGGTCATTGGCGGCTGTCGGGAGTGGCGGAATGTGGAGGGCGGGGGAGTGAACCCTGGGGTCAGCAATGGCTAACGCCTTGGGAAATATAGGTTCTACGACATTGCATGGGGAAGGGTATCGAACGATAATCCCAAGGGAATCATAGCCGGAGCTTTAGAAAGCGGATCACTTGATTTGTGGAGTGCAGATGCACTATGGAACAATGGGTAATTAACCAAATAAAAAAAAACATAATCCCACCTCCTCATTTATTGGCCAATTGCTCATATCTATCATGCATGTGTAGAGACGCACTCCTGTCATCAACGACAAAGCACTCTGGGGCGATCAAGTCGCTTCAATTCAACCCCTTCAAGTCGGAATTGCTTCTTACCGGTGGTGCAAAAGGCGAGGTGCGACATATATTTTTGTTGAGATCAACTCTGAAAAAGAAACATGACTAAAACATGGATGACTTTGGTCCTTTTCCATTTTCTCATAGATATACGTCTGGGATCTCAACAACATAGAGTCCCCATTCCTCCTGGGAAACCGGGCATCGAGATCCGATGATTTAGATTCCGTCGACTGGAACAAAAAGATTCCCCACATTCTGGCCACTGGTGGTAGTAGTGGATTTGTTACGGTATGGGATGTAAAGACAAAGAGGGAGTCTCTTACCCTGAGCAACTCGGGTAGAAGAGCAGTCAGCGCTGTTGCCTGGCATCCAGAGAATGTGAGATTCATGCCTTCCCGAGAAATTCCTTTTTTGCCAGGGAGCATTTCGCTAATAAGCTATTAAAATAGGCAACGAAATTGATCACAGCCAGCCCAGACGACAGTAACCCCGTCATTATGGTTTGGGATTTGCGTAACTCAAATGCGCCTGAAAGAGTGCAACCCCCTCAGCCTTGACCTGATATATTTTACTGGGCCAATTGCTGATTTTGGGTAGATTTTGACTGGACATGAATTGGGTGTTTTGTCGGTATCTTGGTGCAAGCAAGACACAGATTTGCTTCTGTCGTCTGGAAAAGATAACAAGACAATCTGCTGGAATCCCCAGACTGGAGAACAGCTCGGTGAATTCCCTGTTGTCACAAACTGGACTTACCAAACCAGATTCAACCCGACAAACCCGAACATGTTGGCAACAGCCTCCTTCGACGGGAAGATTGCAGTACATACTCTACAAACATGCAAGGCGGATGGAAATCGACCAGACGCCACCACTGCAAGCCTTGATGGAGAGGATTTCTTCAACCAAGCAAGTGTCGATCCACAAGGACCTTCATTCTCACTAAAGCAGACCCCGAAATGGCTACAGGTACCAGTTGGAGCTTCTTTTGGTTTTGGAGGTAAGCTTGTGCATTTCGGAGCCACAGAGGCAGTAGCTGGTCAACCACGGAAGTCGAAAGTCACCATCACCAAATTCGAGGTTGAAACCGGCATTAGTGAAGCTGCTGTGAGCTTTGAGAAGGCATTGAAGACGGAGAGTCTTAATGATGTTCTCCAGTCACGTGCTAAGGAGGCAAAGACGGATAGCGAGAAAGATGTGTGGAAAGTTTTGGGTTATCTGCTAAACAGCAACCCCAGGGCCAAGTTCCGGGAGTACGTTGGATTTGGAGATGATGCTGAGGATGCAGGCGCTGAAGAGGATACCACTGAGGCTACTACGGATAGTCTCAGCCAACCAAATGGTGGCTCGGCTAAGGACAAGCGTCTATCATCCTTCTTCTCCGATAGCAATGCAGATTCTGAGGTCTTTTTGTCTGACTTGGCTTCGATACCCGCCACTCGCGAAGCAAGAACAAACAATCCCTTTTCCATTTTCACCGGAGAGGAATCAGAGGCAGATAAGAAAATCACCCGCGCACTTTTGTTGGGCGAGTTTGAGAAAGCTGTCGATATCTGCTTGAAGGAAGATAGGCTATCTGATGCATTTATGCTTGCAATTTGCGGTGGAGACAAGTGCACAGAGAAGGTCCAGAAAGCTTATCTCACTAAGAAGGCAAAGGGACCAAACTATCTCCGAGTCCTGGCTTCGGTTATTGGAAAGAACATGTGGGATGTCGTTTACAATGCGGATTTGGCCAACTGGAAAGAGTCAGTTGCCACTCTGTGTACTTTTGCTCCACAGGATGAGTTCTCTGACCTCATTGAGGTTTTGGGAGATCGTCTCTATGAGGAGTTCAAGGCAGGTGAAGGTAACCTGGAATTGAGGAAGGCAGCCTCCTTCTGCTATTTGGCTGGTTCGAAGCTTGAGAAGGTTATCAATATCTGGATCCAGGAATTGCGTGAGGAGGAGAACGCCGAGTTGCAAAGTGCTACCAATGATTCTAGCTTCTCTGTTCACGTCCACGCACTCCAGAGCTTCATCGAAAGGGTTACCATCTTCCGAAAGGCTACCAGATTCCAAGACAATGAACTGGGTCAGACCGGCGATTGGAAGCTCGGCACTCTATACGAGAAGTACTGCGAGTATGCAGATGTGGTTGCAGCACAAGGTTACCTTGATGTGGCAGAGAGCTACCTCAATCTTCTCCCGACAGAGTACCCCGCTGCGACGGTATCCCGCAACCGTGTCAAGGAAGCAACGAAGAAGGCAGCACCAGTTCCTGTTGCTCAAGGAAAGAAGCCAGCACAGGCAGCCTGGCAGCCTCCCGCCCCTGCGGTTCCAGTCAATCCATTCCAAGGAGGCAGGGCTCCATACCAACCACATCAACAGATCTCGCAAGCCATCCCAACCAGCCTCTATACCCCCCAAAATACAGCTGCGCCTCCTGCTTCCAACCCGTATGCTCCTCCTAAGGTGAACACGCAAACACAAGGTTTTGTCGCCAATCCTTATCAAAAGCCGCAAGCTTCACAACCCTCACCCACGGCATATGGCGGTACTAACTCACTTTACACCCCGCAAACTGGATTCAACCCCCCACCACCTGCAAGGACTTTCTCCCCACCAGCAAATGCCATTCAGCCTGCAGCAAAGCGAACTGATATTCCAAACTGGAATGATACCCCAATTGTGAGTAACCTGTCACGCAGAGGAACACCTGCCGCTTCCACGCAGCCCATTACTTCCCCGTTTCCAAATGCCCCTGGATTCGCCACACAGTCTCCCCCACAAGTGAGTTCACCCTTTGGCGCCCCACCCCAAGCTGGCCGCCCTGGTGTCCCTCCTCCACCAAAGGGAGCTGCTCCCCCACAGCGTGTTGGTACGCCTACCCAGTATGGAGCCCAAGCCCCACCACAACAGCAAACATATCCTCCATCTCAATATGGAGCGCAGGTACCTCAAACACCATATGGAGCCTCTGCAACTTCTTATGGGCCCCCACCACCACAGGCTGCCGGTGCTTATGCTCCCCCCCCTGCCGTGAATTCGAGGTATACTCCAACAGCTGCACCCGCAACTGGACCAACGGGGCCCGCAGGGCGTCAGGCCATCCCACCTCCTCCTCCAGCTAGCCAATCGCAATATATGAGGGCACCTACTGGCCCACCTCCACAAACATATGCCCCACCACCTGCCGCCGCGCCTTCGCCGTATGCACCGGCACCGGGAGCTCCCAACGCAGGGCCATATGGCCCACCCCCAGGTGGACCTCAAACCAGACCAACTACTCAGCAGACTGAGGTTGCGCCCCCACCAAAGCCTGCCACTCCCGTGCCTGCTCCTACCAAACATCGTAAGTTCAAATGCTTCCATTACAAAATCAAATACTAAACTCATTCTGTAGCCCGAGGTGACCGCACGCATATCCCAGAACAGTACAGACCCATCTACGAGTTGCTCAGTTCAGATATGAACAGAGTTAGATCAGTGGCTCCAGTAAGTATTCCACTGCTTATATTTTCCCATGACACGATTGATGCTAATTTCTGTAGCCATCCCATGAACGTCAAGTACGAGACACCGAGAAGAGGCTTAATATTCTATTTGATCATCTCAACAATGAGGATCTCCTTAGCCCAGATGCCTTGAACAGCATGTTGACGCTTGCACAAGGTAAATATTTCCCGCTACAATCTGTTCCCAAATGCTCTGATTGCTAATTAATTTGTATAGCAATGGCCGTGAGGGACTATGCCACTGCACATACCATTCACCTTGATCTTGTCACAAACAGGACAGAGGAATGCACTAACTGGATGACGGGTGTCAAGAGGTTGATTGACATGAGCAGAGTGACTCCTTGATTGGTTTTTGGTACTCTTCTTGTTTAATAGATGTCTGGCTGAAATGTAGTGACTGGGTAAATCGAGGGAGCGCTGGTAATGTTGGTGTGAGTTTGGGAGCATGTGGCTCGTTTTTATTATATCGTTTGCTTCCATTTTTTCCTTTTCTTTTCATCTGGCTTTTCTTTTTTTATTTGTGTTTTTTTGACGATTTCTGATTAATGTTTTTGACGATGATCTCGGATTTCTAAAAAAAATGAATCTCCTACTCGCTCTCTCGAGCACGTACAATACGTAGTATAAATATCGCATGTAACCTCCTCGTTCAACCTTGATGTCTTGCCCAGTACACTGCTGTGGATGCACGTGCTGTGGCTTGCAGTGCAGATGCGCAGGGGTAGCACAAATGTCCTCTACTTTGGTACCCTGCAGGCCCTCCGGGACCCTTTCCAATGGCCGGAAGCTGTCGCATGTGCAGCAGCTCTCTCCCGGTATCATCGCCTTGATCGGCCCTTGTCCTTAAATTTTTATTATTATTTTTATTCTTTTAGAAATTTCTCCGACTGTAGGTAGTTTTGGGGAATATCATCGATTCGACCACGTCTATCACCACCCTCCCCTCCCCCACAGGCAATCGTCATCGGCCCCGCGAACAAAACCCCCGAAGCGAAGCTCTGCTGACGACAACGATTTCCCCCAACGATCCTCACCACCCCCGGAAGACAGCTCCAACTCCTACAAGAGGCGACAAGGGAAGTGGACGACGACGACGACGACGACGACGACGACGAACGATGGAGCAGTCGCCTCTCACGCAACAAGCCCGGCCCAGCTTCCGTCCGAAGATCGTCTCACTGTACGAGACGCTGTTTAAGGTTGTCTAGATCTACCTCACCTACTCTACTCTACCTACTCTACCTATACTCTATCTTTCTGAAGTACAAAGAAACACACACGCATAATTACACATTACATACATACAAACCTAAAATTGACCTAACCAAACCCAACCCGACCCCACCCCCGGGATCTCGTCTTTTAAGATACAAGATGAAAAGTGCTAACGGTTTTGAATTATGTGTGTGTTTGTGGGCGATAGGAAGCTAATACATCTGTCCTCGGCAATGGCGAGAAGGCGGCGGGGTTCTGGGCGGAGTTCTTTTTGCTGAAATGTCACCCGCCGGGATTGGTGGAGTTGTTGGGGCCGTTGAGGAGTGATGATTTGATGGGGTTACAGGTGAGGGATTGGTGTTGGTGCTGGTGCTGGGGGGCAGTGGGTAATGATGCTAACAGATTGTTCTTTGGAAATATTACAGCCACAAACTCGCGAATTGTTTCTGAGATGCGTTAGTTGCGTGAAGGCGGGTGTTGGGCCGCAGGATGAGGTTGCTTTAGAGGTGAGGGATCCGGATGAAGGAAGGAAGGAAGGAGGTGGTGGATGAGGAGGTTGGGCAATTGCGATGATTGTGGGTAGAGGTACTGACGTTCTTGGTGTACTGCTTTAGACACTTACAGTCTTCCTACGATCGATCCTTACGAAACGATATACCAACCTCAGCTCGGATATTATATCCCTTCTCACGGGGCTGGATAATGTGGATAAGGTGTTTACGGGGTTCGTTGCGGCGCTGGAGGGGTTGGTTAGGAATGGGAGGAATAGTAAGTGGAATTGATCGATCCTTGGGCCCCGAGGTGTGTGGTTTATACTCTCTGCAGTGGTTGATTGGTAGCGGTGCCGGTGTAGTCGAGTTGAGATGTAAGGCGATACAGACGGCGATGTGTATTGCCTACGGCGCCTTCCAGACGGGGTTGTTGTCGTATTTTACCCATCGGGATTTCTTTCCGGCTTTGATGAAGGTGTGTATGTGTATTTTTTTTTTTTTTTTTTGTATTTTCCTCTATGTTAGCCCGTCTTGGGGGAGAGAGCTTTTGGATAAAGTTACTAACGATTTGAGATACGAGGGGGGTTGTTCCTTTGAATGGAGGTTTTCATGACTATAGTTCATTAATGACCCAGAGGCGGTTTTGATAACTTATGATCCGTTTGTCTTGTTGGGGATTTTGGCGAATTGTAGGTTCCTTCCTCTCTTTCTTTCTTTCTTTCCTTTTTATCCTTTTTTTTTTTATCTGCATCTCGTGATTGTGTTGGAAGACTTCAAAGTCTTTGCTAACCTCCGGCCGGCCGGTAGACAACAAGTTCGAACTGCAAAATCCTTACCAGCTCAGGCTATCGGATTTCGTGAATGAGCCGACGATTAAGAAGATTATCAAGGAGATTGGCTCGGCGAGTGCACAGATTCGTGCGGATTATATATCGGTGCAGGAAGATTTACCGGAGGGTTGGTCGTTGGGCGGTGTCCTATCCTATGTGGGGTTGAGTGCACTTTCTGGAATACCAAAGCCGAAAACACCTCCGCCGCCGACGAGTGCGGAGGCAGTGAAGCTGGCGTTTGATGAACTGTATGTCTTTGCTTTTATAATATTGAAAATGGGTTGAGGAGAAGATGTAAGACGGATTTAAGCTAATTATATTTATACAGGCCCGGTAATAAAGCGCCGATATTGTTGCCGACGTATGATTTTGCTCACCTTAACAAACTCTTTTTATTCCAATTTGTGGAGTTTAAGGAGCAAGGGGTAGAGGGTAACTTTCACCCCCCCACCTCCATACCCTCCAACCCCAATGTCACTAATTTCATTTATATTTATATAGAAACCCCAATATGTGCATACATCTCACTGACCTCCTACCTCCTCCAACACGCCCACCGCTCTGCCCGGTCAACCGCCTATGCCCGCTGTAACCTCCTCGTCTTTCGGATCCTGCTGGAGGATCAAGCTACCTGCAAGAATCTTGTGAATGAGGAGAATAAGGGGCCCGTGAGGTTGTGTCGGCAGCGACAGCCGCATTTACCGGTAGTGAGGGGTGGGCGGATCCTGATGATGGTGATGATTGATGTTGTGATTGATGGCATGAATCATAACCTGAGAAAGAGGTTGGATGTGGATATGTATATGTGAGTATATCCATCCATTCATCCATTCCATTAATTTAAATACACATAAAACTAATGAACTATACATTGATAGATTATGTATAGCGATTCTTCAGCGGATCCTGTCGTACTTGATAAGGACGAAGACGAGGCTTGGTTTGTCACCCCACCCCGTCCCCCTCCTCACTAAGATTATTATGTTATGGCCATTTTTTCTAATTGAGTATGTACCTATTATATTATGTAGAATACCACTGGTCTGAACTCTGGCGAAGCATCCTCTCGTTTATAAAGTTCCTGACGACCTATGTCGCCGACCTGAAGGACCTGCCGCGCATCACCGACCTGATCCATAACCTGGTCAACCTCGTCGCGCTGAGCCTGTCCAGCGGGGACAACTTCTTGCCGGGCGCGGCAGAGTACGATGATTTGTTTTACAAGTTGGTCGAGACGGGAGATGGACTGAAGAAGTTTGCGGAAGTTTGTATGTTGAGCACTGTCTACCATCACCCCCCCCCCCCCACAAAAGGTAGTTGTTCTAATTCTAATTTTTTTTTTTTTTTTTAACTTTAGATTCCCTCCCAACTCACCTCCCGCAATCCTCAATCAGCATCCTCCTCGCCGTCAGCGACCACTACTACCGCCTCATCGCAGAGTTCACCACCAACGCGGCCGCGCAGGCAAGGTCGAAGCTTGCCAGCAAGAATTTGAGTCCCGCGCAGGTGCAGGAGGTGATCAAGAAGGGGTATGAGACGCTGTCGATTAAGAGTAAGGAGGGGCTTGATGGGTGGGAGAGGTATCGCGAGGGGCTGGAGGAGAGGGGGTTTTTGAAGAGGTTTGCCAGGTGGGTGGTGGAGGATGTGAGGGCCGGGAAAGGGGGGGGGGAGGTGTAGTGTGTGGGGGAGGGGGGGATGTGGGGGAGTGGGAGAGTGGGGTTGATACTTAAGATTCGTTTGTTTATTTTTTTATTCTTTTATTTATTTATTTTTTCTTCTTCTTGATTGCTTTTATTTATTATTTATACCTAGGTAACTAATTACTAGTCGATTATAATTTTTTTATTTTTATACACTAATTCTAGTTATAGCTTTCTCTAAGATACATATATACGTAAATATACGGTGCCGGTACTTTTTCCCTTTCCTTTTTTTTTTTTTTTTTTTTTTTTCTTTTCTTTTTTTTCTTGAGATGTTTTTTTTATGATTTAAATGGCCATGGGATTTGTTCTCAGATCTATCTGGAAATATAGATCTCTCTGACCTGGCCATGTAGTACCTACCGTACCCTAGCTATAGGTAGTTCGAAGCGATCATGCAAAGTAGTATTATTAGATAGAGCTTGACTAGGTACTGGCTTTTTGTGTTTGATGTTATAGTAGTAACGTAAGCCCGGGCCGGGACGTTTTCGAAGTCGGAGATTGGGTGGGGGGGGCACTTTGGCATCGTTAAGTTTATGATATTTTGTGGTAGGTAAACCTGCATTCCAATTGATATGATAAGATAAGATATATCGCCAATATTATATGTAAAATGCACAATTGCATGCAAGTGCAGATATACTCATGATTATAGTAATAAAGTTACTATGAAATGAAAGAAAGAAAGAAAGAAAGAAAGAACGAATGAATGAAAGAAATCGAAAGAAGGAAAAGGGAGGTACGTATACTATAGCTACGTAGGTGGGTATATATATCTATAAGAAATAAGAAATAAGAAACGCTCGCTAACTAGCAGCTAATCAGAATCTAAAAAAGAACGAAAAATGACAAAAACATTAATTCCCCCAGAACACATCTACCTCTCTCTCAATCATTAAAACAACCCATGGAAACAATCACAAATATGTTCCCGGGTTAATCTAGGCCTCCTCACTCACGAATCCCAATCCCAATCCCCTCACCACTTCCACCACTTCCAATTCCCCCACCACCGCCAACAGCCCTCCCACTCCCACTCCCACCCACACTCCCCCCTCTCCCCAACCCACTCGGCGCCCTCCTAAACGCAGCGTGCGGCGGAAACGCATCACACTGCGGCGTCAACGGCGAGACGATCCCGTCCATCATGTGCATCAGCTCATCCATCCCCGTAGAGGGATACTCAAACTCCTGCTGCGGCGAGACGGGCGCAGAGTCTGTCGGGATGTACGGGTTTATCGACGAATTATGAGTGTGAGAATTCGAGTTTCCATGAATGTGAGCGTTGTGGGTATGTGTCAGTGGTTGCGGAGACGGAAGTGGCGGGGGAGGACGTAAATCCGTAGTGTGAGATCCCAGGCCGACATCGATAGAACTGGAACTATAGGTCTCGTATTCGGTGCCGAAGCTGCGGTAGCTTGATTCTCTGTAGGATTTAGAGGACTGTTGCTTGTTATGATCTGGCATTATTGCGTGGATATTATTCGACGAGCTTTGGGGAGGTTTATACGCCTTATATACCGGCGTGGGATGTAGCCCCGAAGAACCGGTGGCCGAAGAAGCTGGAAGTGCTGACGCAGCTGGCGCCGGAAACGCCAGAAACATTGATGCCTGTGCAATCTCGGTTGGGGGGGGAGACTGCTGCGGGGGGGTGATGGTTTGGTAGTAGCGGGTGGAGGTTCCATTATTATTATTATTGTGCCCCACCGTGAGGGTAGCTGGATCGATGTCGATGTCGTAGTACTCGAATTTTGTCGTCGTCGAGGATTTCTCGGACGAGGCGTAGTACCCCGGTCCTCCATTCTCGATATCACTACCAGTCGTACTCCTGCTGGTCCTCTTATACCCACCCTTTTCAGTGCCGGGGCCATAATGTGCGGGCTCGAGGATGATCGGGATATGGTTATCCTCGTACCTCCCCTTCTCACCCATCTGCTGATCAGATAGTAGCGGAGGGGGAGTTGGACTCGATCTCCTATTCTTATTCTTCCTCCTCGCGCCAAACCCCGAGCAATTCATCCTCCAGAGCTTCCTTGCCTGCGAGCGGGATTCGGGCGTCGTGGCAAAGACGAGGGCGATGAGGATCCCCGTGGAGGAGCCGGCCATGTAGAATGCCCAGTCTTTGAGTTGCTCCATTTTCGTCCAGCCAATGGAGGGGAAGGCGGCGTCCGATTTGCGGAGATCGATGACGATTTTTGCATAGTCGTATTGCGAGTAGAGGAAGGATGTTTGGAGAGCGCTGGGTTAGAGAATTTATGGATTAGTTGGGTGGTTAAAAATGGATGGAGAGGGAGAGGAGGAGGAGGAGGGCATACACGAGCACCAAGAACGAAATCAAGAAGCGTAGCATTAACCATCTATCCTCCTTGTTACTCTTTGATTTCCTTCGGTCGTCTCTCATTGACGGCGCTCGTTTACTGGACATTGCTACAATGACCAGTTTAATGAGCACCAGCATGAGAAATACGGCTCCAAAGGTCATTGTTACGACCACTAGATTCAATCAGTTGGTATTGGGATTTTCTTGGGGGGGATATTTGTTTTGGGGGACACATACTGATGGAATCCATGAGCACAAGATGGAGAATCTCGCGCGCCTTGACGGGGGGAAGACTGATTGCCATGGCTTGGAGCCCTGGTAGGATGAAGCAGACATAACGACTGACGACTATGAAAGTCTGACTGCGGGCCCAGTGCCATTTGACCTCCCAGAGTGAGAGGCATAGAAGCAAGCTCCTAGAGTTTGGTCAGTATTGTGTATTTCTGGCAAGATTTAGGAAGCAGGAGGGGACCTACCAGAAGAAGAACAAGAGACTCTCGACATTGAAGAAATATACTCCTAAAAAGCTCTTGTTAGAGTATTGCTTGAAATTGTAAAGATTGAGGGAGCATACGAATAGCAAAAATGATTCTCATGACAACATCCGGGTTGATGGCATAGACAACCGAGGCATATGGGTTTCTCCAAATCTCGATATCTTCACGATAGACCTCTTCCTGGAGAATCCTCCACCTGCCCAACGCCACGCCTTGCTGAATCATCGTGACACATTGTTGTAGGAATATCGAAAAACACATTAAAGATACATCTAAAGATGCAATCGGTCAGCATGTGTTTTGGGGAGCCGAGAAAAGGATACATTGTACTTACAGACTGCTTTCTGCTTATTCAGTCGAAAGAGAATATGCGTAAAGAGCGCACACATTGCACTGACGAAGGTATAAAATATGATCCATACTGCCAGAATTACGGTCTCTGGGAATAAGTCTGAGGACGTCTCTTCACCAGCCTTGAGGCCGTTTGGCTGAGGAATGACAGTCATCGAGAGGCCTGCTCTCTGGGGGTTTCTCTTTTTTTCGCAAAGTGAATTTGAGCCAGGAAAGCAAGGCACGATCGCGAGATGCAACCAGGCACCCGGGTATTAAAAAAGATGATGCAAAAAAAGAATGCAATGAGAAGAGAAGGGAAGACGAAGGAATGTGGTTATTGCATGTGGGTATATTGGGTGGTCGAATCGGGAAGTATCCTGCGGACGACTAGCGCCCGGAAGCGGAAGGAACGAAGTGGCCGAAAGGTGGGAAAGAGAGCTGGGAGCTGGGAGGGCGAGGGGGGCGGATTGCTTTTATGGAATTCCCATGCGAAGCTCCAGAAACAAGCTCAGGTCTCGCTGGGCGGTGAGCCTCCGCCCACGCCGCCCTTCCGGTGGGCGGCTGCCCCGAAGGGAAGGCTGCTGACGAGACGGGTGAGGCCGGGCATGTCAGCGGGCCTCCGCCGCCGCGCTGCTCGAGTACATGTACTCTCCCGATGGGGGCTTGAGATGCAGCGTCGCATTGGAGGCGTGTTACATATGCCGCCCAATGGGGCATGAGAGGACGCAGCATGAAGGGTCCACAGCATGGGCGCGATGGCCGTGATGCCCTCGTGCTCCGGCGGCGGCTTTGCAGAGGTGGAGTGGCCGAAACGGGCAATCGCTACAGGCCCCTGTCTGGCCGCACGCCTTGGCACCGCAAATACTTTTCTAGAAGTAAGCGCTGACGCACTAGCCACAGCAGGGCAGCGTGCCTAGCCACACCCCCGTTGTATGAAATGTCTGGCGTGTGATTGGCCCGCCGGGTAGCGAGGTAGCGTGGCAGGCGGACAGGCGGTGTGGCGTCAGTGGCAGCTGCTCTGCGCCCGAGACACCGAGACAGGCCGTTACAACAATACTCCTTCCTTCCGCGCTTGGTCAGCCAGCAACGCACACACACACCGAGGACAGGATTTGAAAGCCGAGCTGAATATATCTACACAAGCATTTCGATTATCACCACCTATATCACCACCACTACCGCTACCGCGCTCGGCATCTCCATCCCACGCCTCTCGAGATCTATACAAGCATCTCCACAGATCCATCTCACTCCGCAGAACCTCCCTCACCTCCCTGTCCGCCACTCCGCACAACACCACCCCCGGCGGCACATCACACACTCGCACAACCTTAACCATGTTCCTCCCTCGCTGCCTCTCCTCCCTGACGTCAGTGTCAGTGGCCCGCCTGCCAAAGCGGACACTCCTCTCCACAGCGACTGCGCAATGCTCGTCGTGCTACTCCACAGTAGCCCCAAAGGGGCTCGCCGGTGACACAATCCGGCGGCAGAACCGATATCTCCAAACAGCCGTGCACCGCCCGTCGACTCTTCTCGAGAGCGGACCCCCACCGTCCGGGCCATCATCGGGGACAGGAAGCAAAAACACAAGCCCGAGTGGCCTAACAAGTCACCCGCTCTACAGTAACCCCCCTCCACACCCCCCCCGTGCACCACTGCAATCACAATCCCAAGCACGCTCAATCGTCGAACCAGCTTCCCCGAGCGCAACCTCACAAACCACCCCACCAGCATCAAAGACCCCCGCCGCCGCCGCCGCCGCCGCCGCATCAACACCAACATCAACATCCCCCGCCCCCGCAAAATCTAAACTCCGTGCGCCCCGAAAGGCCGCAATGACGCTCACCCCCTCGGCCATCACCCAACTCCGAGACCTCCTCAACTCCCCGGACCCCAAGCTCATCCGCGTGGGCGTCAAGAACCGCGGCTGCTCGGGCCTGGCATACCACCTCGAGTACACCGACAAGCCCGGCAAGTTTGACGAGCAGGTGGAGCAGGACGGGGTTAAAGTCCTGATTGACTCCAAGGCGCTGTTTAGTATCATTGGGAGTGAGATGGATTGGGTGGAGGATAAGTTGAGCGCAAGATTTGTCTTCAAGAACCCGAATATCAGTAAGTTTTTTTACATTACACTTGTGGTTTTTTTGGTATTGGTGGCTAATCCATATTTCCCTCCCTACAGAGGAACAATGCGGCTGTGGTGAAAGTTTCATGGTTGGTGCTTAAAAAAAAGAGGAAAAAAAAACCCCCTCGACAAAACAAAAGAAAGGCGTTACGCAGTCTCGAACAGCCATTACGGCCGGAGGGGCTCCATGACTCTTCCCAACTACTATTTTTCGACTCCAAATCACCCCCTCCCTCACTTTCAACCACAAAAATCCGAATAATTCGTCATCGAGGAGGGAGACCTGCGCATTAGAGTATAATTAATGCAGGGGCCGCCCCAACTCGCGATTGGACTGTACCACCACTGGTGCATTCATTCCACCATGGCCACGCGCACTTATGTTTCCTTTTTTTTTTCTTTTTTCCTCTTGTTCCACTCTTGTACTTTTCGTTTTTTTTTTGATGCATGGGTTTCTGCTGTTTCTCTTTCATTGGCTCTAGGAGAATTCAATTTCGGCGTTTAGGGCACCTTTACATCATTATTGCAATTGTTTTTTTTTTTTTTTTTTGTTTGTGTGTTTTTGTTTGTGTAATTGCTTGTAATTGCTTAATTAAGCTTTATCGTTCATTTTTTTATAGATTTTTTTTGATTGATTGTTTCTTCGATTGCATGCAATATGTTTGCAATCTAGATCTTCTCGGCTATACATATTATAAATCTCTTTTATATATATTCTTTTAAGTTTCTGCAATTGCATTAGATTTGAATTCATGTTTTTTTTTTTCTAGCGAAGTATGTACGTATACCCTAGGCACGTGATACGTATACGTAGATCAAATCTTCTAAATATAATAAATCTCCTGCAAATCTCGAATTATATCTTGCCGATGAATACGTTAATTATAACGTTTCCCCCCCCCCCCCCCCCCCGGGCTCACCTCGCTGGACAACTACTATGTATCGTATGTAGGTATATACGTAGAAGCGAAAAGACAGACGTCCAAAAAATGATCACGAGACAATGATGGCGCCGGTCATGGCTCATGATCGAAAACGATCAAGAGAAATGAAAAAGAGAAAAAAAAAAAAAAGAAAAAAAAAAAAAGGATTGTATAATATAATATAATATAATATATGCTTATAGTTATATATAGTTAAGTAGAGATCTAAACAAAAAGAAAGAAAAAAAAAACATATCGATCGATATCGATATCCATGACCGCTGTGTATATATACGTGAATTTTTTAGAAAGAGAAGTGGTAGGTAGATAGATAGATAAGATGTACATGATGTATATGTATGTATGTATGTATGTATGTATGTAGAGGGGGTACATATATATAGGTGTTTTAAATATTCCGAAGCCTCGAGCTGAGTATATATTTTTTTTTTTTTTGGGGGGGGGGAGAGATAAGATCCAATATATAATTTAAGAAGAGGTGACCTTGTGGATCGACTCTGCGAGCCGCCTGACGTTCTTGCTCGTGATGCCCGCAACGGAGATTCGGCCGTCGGCGGTTCCGTAGACGGAGAACTATACAAAGACACAAAAATTAGTCACGTCTTTCTTTAAAATATGTTGTGTGCACAGCTGGTTGGGGAAAAGAGAGAGAAAATTAATTGAAACACATATGGTACATACCTCTTGAGCGAGCCTCTTGACCTGCTCGGGCTTGAGGCCGGTGTAGCAGAACATACCAATCTATCCCCCCTCGGGCCACGAAATCAGCTCCCATTTCACACCTTTTAAAATTTCCAAATAAAGGGGGGGGGGGGAAGGAAAAGAGAACAAAAAAAAAGAAAAGAAAAACTCACCTGGGAAGTAATGTGCGACCAATCGTGCTTTGAACCAAGCTCCTCAAGGTTCTTCTTCAAGGCAGCGCGCATGGAGATGATACGGTCTGCCATGCCCTTGACCTCGCCGAGCCACTTTGTGTTCAGCGCAGAGTCGTTGAGGATCTCGGAGGCGATGCGGGCGCCGTTGATGGGGGGGTTGGAGTAGAGAGGTCTACATTTTATTTTATTATTTTATTAGCTTTTTTTGCGTGTGTGGATGTGATGGGTGGGTATCAATTCGTACCTGACGAGAATCTTGACCTGGCTGTCGACCCTCTTCTTCTCCTCGGCGGAGGAGGTGACAATGGAGAATGCGCCGACACGCTCTCCGTAGAGACCCTGAGATGGAAAGAATGGAGTAAGTACATGGATTAAAATATGTGTGGAATAGAAAAATTGATGAAAAAAAAACGAGAAAAAAACATACCATGTTCTTTGCGAAAGACTGGCAGAGCGCAATCTCGTGGCCCTCCTTCACAAAGTGTCTAATAGCAAACGCATCCTTATCCGTATCTCCCGACGCAAAGCCCTGGTACGCCATATCAAAGAACGCATAGTGCTCCCCCGCCTTCACCGCATCCGAGATACTCCTCCACTGCGCCTCCGTGGGGTCAATTCCCGTGGGGTTATGTGCGCACGCATGGAGGAGAAACACCGAGTGCTTCGGCGCAGCCTTGATATCCGCAATCAAGCCCTCAAAGTCGAGGCCAATGGTATCCTTATTGTAGTACCTGTACTTCTCGACCGAGAGGCCCGCGTCCTTGAAGATAGCGCCGTGGTTCGCCCATGAGGGGTTTGGGATGTACACTGTCTTTGCGAAGGGGTAGAAGCGCTCGAGGAAGGCGGCTCCGAGGCGGAGGGCGCCGGTGCCGGAGATGGATTGCGTGATGGCGATGCGGTCTTCCTTCAGGGGCGCGGAGTCGGCGCCGTAGGCGAGGAGGGCGGCGGCCTTGGTGAAGGCGGGTACTCCGGTGATGCCGGCGTACTCCTTGTCGGCCTTGCGGTCGATGATCCTCTTCTCGGCCTCGAGGACGGAGGGAAGGACGAATGGCTTTCCTTGGTCATCACGGTAGGCACCGACTCCTGTAAACCACAAAAAAAAACCCGTCTGTTAGCAATTCATCCTTCTTCCAATGAATTTGTATTCCCATCATCTCCTATAAGTGTGCTATGGGAGTTTTGGGATTCGGTGACAATGCATACCCAAGTTGATCTTTTGGTCAAACTTATCGGCCTTGAAAGCCTCAGTGATACCTACATCGATGTTAGCGCAAGTGTTCGTTCGCACGCAAGCCGGTCAATATCAGGAATTGATGGAAGGAGACAGAGAGAGAATGAGAGAGCTTACCGAGAATAGCCTATGACGTTGCGCAAAAAAAAAAACACAAAACTGGCGTTAGCGATTGCGCAAAACCCATCTCGTCTATCGTCTGTCTAGAATACAGTTTTGTCGAGCGGCGTTGTCGGGGGCAGACTTACATCCTGTGGCGAAGCGGTATGTTAGCATCTCCTCTCTCAATTCACGCAGCTCAATTGCAGCCCCATTCTCGCCAAACCTCGCCAAAAAAAACACAGACAGCAGCATGAGAGGAAAATCTTACGGGTGGCCCTTGAGGAACGTTTCCCCAGAAGGAGATCGACCTGATTGCGAGTGCGCCTCTGAAAGCCGAGGGCTGTGTCCTGGCGGCAACCCTCAATGGGGCGAGAGTCCTTGCGGTGAACATCTTCTGGATATCTGGTGGGGGGACAGCAGTGTGCGGTACTGGCTGGTATGGGTGGGGAGGTATAGAGAATGGGGGGTTGATGGTGGAGAAGGTGAACTGAGTAATGGGATTTTATTCGGCGATGGATAAAGTCTCTCCCGGGGGAGCTAGGTACCACGGCGAACAGCTCTGCTGCTCTACAAAGCCACTGACACCACTTCCACCCGCTCTTCCCCACGATGGGATGACTCTACTAGCATACGGGGCTTATTTCTCCCAAGCTTCAGCGCATTCGAGTTAGGCCTCGTCTTCGGCGACGGACAAGCATGTGCACAACCGTGGAGAGAGAAAAAAAAAAAAAAAAAAGGAAAAAAAATATTGCGTTTTTTTTTTTAGTGAAAAATAATATAACGTAATTATAAAGTATACTCCGTACATCTGTCGGTAATTGTGTGACCTGGCTTCCTGGCCCTTGGGTCCTCATCCTAGGAGCAATTTACCCCCCCCCCCCTCCCCCCCCTCCCCCACTCTCGCCCGCGGTCTCCCCTCATGAGGATTATTACCGGGTGGTCGGCTGTTTGTGTGTTTTTACCTAGGCATTGGCGTACCCCCGCCGTTTAGTCCCAAAAGTTGCCCCGCTGCGGTTGCACCAGCCTGAACAGAGTATACCGCGCCAGACTCAATCGAGCGGCAGAGCAAACTGCACAATGTCCAATGTCATCGGCCATGAAATGTATGCATAAGTACTCAATTGCTCCCCAAAACGCCGTGCCCAAACTGACAATGCGGGTACTCGTAAAATAAATACATACAACAAAAAAATACAAAAAAATAAAAATAAAAATAAAAATAAAAATAAAAAGAATATAAGAATTAATTATGAGGCTGTCGACTCCCACACAACTTACTTGACCTTGCCCATTATAGTCGGCTTTCCACTAACCACATACGGCTCTTGCTTCTTCACCACATTAACAAGGTCCCTGCTGCTATCCTCTCTCGCCTTGACGACCGCCTCAACCCATGCAGGGCTCAGGTCCCAATAAGCTTCCTTGAACTGCTCGTACTTTGTGTATAGACTATCCTTGGGCTCTGATATAAGCCCCATGAAATACTCCAATACACTCCACGATGCCTTGACCTGCTCTGGCGGCAAGAACTCGGTGAAAAACTGGTATCCCACAACCACGTCGTTGCGAATCTGTTCGCAGGCTTCGGCAATGTGAAGTTTGGCGCCTTTATTTCGGATTGCGGATAGGTATGTCTGCAATGTGACCTCCGAAAGGTTCTCGACAAGTCCAATGAATAAGTCGGCATTGAGCATCTGCTCGCAAGGATCCAGGAGATATGATCGTATTGTTGCAATGATGTTGGACATTTGTTCTCCACCATACCACGATGGGGTGAACAATAGTGCAAATGCGGGCTTGAGATCTTGGAAAATAATATCGACACAGCGGTCGATACAAGCCTCCGCAGTTGCGACGTATCCCTCTATTGCCGAATCGAGCGACTGTGTCACCTGTTCCGCGAATTTACGGGAGAGCAGCGGCGCAGTCTTGGCCGATGTCGATTCGGCATATCCGGCGCACTTGAGCTGATCATTCGCAACCGCAATTGAGTATTCCAGGATACCTTCTGCCGCATCATCTGGGTTCTGGCAGTATGCCTCCACCTCTTCCTTCATAACCTTCTGCCACACATTTTGGCGATTCTTCAGCATTCTTACACACTCATCAACGACGCCAGCCACGACACTGCCTTTATTAGAGTCCAACGCCACCTCGATCTGTTGATTAATCATCTGGAACATCACAATTGCTCCAGGCATACCCGCATTCTTGTTCTCGTCGTACTCCAATGTCTGAGGTCGGTTGATAAAGTCCTTTGTATCGTCCGCAATGATCTTATCCATCCATTTCTCCATCGAGTTGACAATGAGGTGCAGGTACTCCTTGACCAGTTCATCTTCTTTGCCATCCAGGAGCCTGGGGGTGAGATCCGTTGCTTTGATTCCCAGCGCTTTCATGTTTTTGGTGTATTCCGTATTCCATAAAATGACCTTCAACAGGCATCCTCCATCAAGATCCGGTTTCTCCACCAGGGATTTCAAGAAATCATGCATGAGCCCATGATAAATATTCAGATATGTTTCGAAAATGTTCCATTTTGGCGGCATGAGTTGAGGAAAGTATTGCTGCACCGTCCTTAGATCGTCAAAGAACCATTGTAGTGAGTCGGACAATGTATCTGGATCCTCTATAAATGCCTCAGCTATACCATTGAATCTCGCAGCAGCAGCAGATTTGATACAATCCAGCCACTTTTGCTTGTATCCTCTGGCCACCTTCGGGCCCGTCTGTATGGATTTGAAGCGGGACGCAAGTTCCTGATGTGAATTTTGCGCAGCTTGTAAAGCTAGGACCTTCTCGTCTGACCGCTCCTCGGCATCAATAATCTTTGCCAGCCGCACCACTAAACCAACATTCCCAGCTCGGACAAGCTCGATCATGTTCATCGAGATAATTCCAATCCGCTCATCAAACGTATCCACGGTATTGAGCAGTGGTGAAAAGTAACTCTCGAGAGTATGCCGTATATCCTGATCCAGAGTCGAGCTCTGATGTAATGCGTTATCCCGGAAATCCTGTATTTGGGTGATTTGGTGGTGTACAGGGATCAAGTTTGGCATTGGGTTCATGATGTCTGCTGGATGTTAGAGATGGCAATATCGTATTGGATAATCAAATATACCTTCTCCATCATCATCCTGTAGCATACGATCGACTGTAGAAAGCTTAGTATCCAGGCCTTGTAAGCCAGACTTCATGTCCTCCACCGCCACGAAATTCCTGTGTATTTTCGATATCTAGACCGCAACATGTCGTCAAAACATTGGCCCGAGGACACTCGGTATATGCGGAATATGTACCTTATTAATTAATGGAAACTCCTGTATCATATTCTGAGCCTCGACGCATAGCTTCTCAATCTACCACTCCAACCTTCAATTAGCTTCCACCTTGGTTTCTTCCTCTGATGTAATGCGTCGAATACGAACCTTCATCATCTCCTCCTTAATCGTGTTGATTTTCCGTTGGCCATCGCTTATAGCACCTAATCCAGCCTAATGCAAACCATCGATTCCCATCAGCAGCTCATCCCCTTAAACCCATCCATCCGCCGGGGGGAGCACCACCCCAAAAAACGTACTTCCGTGACTTGTAGCTGCTGTTTTAATCCGCTCTTGATCTGTGCGTCCAACACGGCCTTCTTGCGCGCAAATTCTGCTTTCAACGAACCGATTTTGTCAAGATCCTAAATACCGCCGAGATGTCGAAGCGAGAAACCGATTCCCACATGACGCAGTGTCAACATTGCGACAACGGGACTCGAAATAATGGCGGTTGTATCAGGGGGGAGTGGGAAGGGAGGGAGGGAGGGAAAGCTACTTCTGTGTGCCGTAGGAGCTCGGACAGCTTGACCGTCGTCACTTCGATCTCGTCCATCGGGTGTGTTTGTCGGCGGGTGGGCGGGTGGGCGGGCGGGTCTGGATTGCGCGCACGGGATGAATAGCTCAGTTCGGGACTCCTGGCGGGCTGGCTGGCTGGCTGGCGGGGCGAGTCCCAACGTCGGCAGGCCTTCGACTCGGGAGAGAGCTTCCAGTAACTGACATGGTATCCCAGGTCCCAGGTACGGGGGCTTGGCTCTCTCGCACCGTTCACGTGGGGGATCTGATGAGGGTTGGGGCTTGGCACGCTCTCTCTCGTTTGTAGGCTGTGTGGGTCGATCTAGCTCAGAGGGCCCAGGAAAAAGCGCAGTTTGAATCTGGTACCGATCGGTTCAATCAACCCCACGCCAGAGGTGAGTGCAACTCTCTCCAGACCCGTGAATTGCGTGCCCATGGAAGCCGGCTGACCAAGGACGAACGAACGAACGAAGGCCTCTTACACCCAGCACTGCCCTCCCGATCACAGCATTGAAAAGCGCAAGTCTCGAGCTACCTACGTACCTCGACCGACACTCCCCAGGCCCTCTCCTCGGCAGCTGCTTGCGCCCTTCCACTAGCCGACTATCGCACAAAATGGCATTCTTCAAAGTCACCCTCATCCGGTCCGGCATCGGTATGCCAAAGCGCATCAACGGTATCCTTGCCGCCTTGGGGCTACGAAAGCGCATGCGAACAGTCTACCACCCGGTCTCGCCAGATATCGCCGGTATGATCATGAAAGTGAAGGAGTTGGTTGCTGTCTCAGAAGTCGAGCATAAGCTCACACAGAGGGAGCAGCATGCTCTGAGGACACCACCCAAGGGCTACTATGTGGAGGTTCCTGCAAGCCAGGCTGGAAGGATATAAGCTGGCCGAGGAGTCTGTGGAGGTGCACGAGAACGCTTTTGGGTGAACGGCCTACCTCAATGCCTCCGATGAACCTCAATTGGCATCATATCGTGCAGAGATTGGAATCTCTGCGAGGTTAAGCATTGTGCGAGAACTGTATATAAGGAGGGGAACAAAATATCTTTCATTGTCTGTATGGCGTTTGGTATCATTTTCACACATCAATTCCATTATTCCATTTTCATATCCTCCGAATTCAAATGACATCCCAACTCCCAGAAAAAAATTACTCCCTTACATGACTTCCATCCAGCTTGAAGACAAACCGCCAGGTATGTAAATCACTAAACGCCACCTACTGCCCTTCACCCTCAATCTCAGCCTGGAACTCAACCCCAACCTCCGGAACCTTCTCCAACAATTCCTCGAATCCTTCCACTACACTCTTCATAGTCTTCTTCCACCCTCCAATATGCCCCAACAGATGTTCATTCAGATCCCTAGCGGCCTTCTCGCCATCCTCCTTCAAATCCTTCTCCAGCTCCACCACTATCTCGCTCCAATCCTCGCCAAATGCCATATCCTCCTTCCAGATACCATTTGTCAAGCCCTTGAGCTTGTTGAGATTAAGGATAATCTCCAACGAGGAATCTTTCAGGGCATTAATCTGATCCGAGAAGTCACAGGACCCTAAAGCAGAGTTTGGATCGTGGGTAGTATTGGGATGGTCCGAGATGATCGAGGAGAAGAATTGATGAAAGGATTGGTTGAGCTGGTTTCTATATTTTTCATCAAGTTTCGTTAGATTTCGATTTCGAAATAAGAAAAAAAAAAATTGGGGGGGGGGGGGGGGGTTAAATAGAATACCTTTTCTCCCTCAACGCCCTCAACTCCCCAATCACTGCCTCCTCCTTCTTTCCCACCTTCTCCCGGAACTTTGCCATACTGGATTTCGACGCCGCGGATTTGATGGATTGCATCTTCAATACTATTCACCTCGACATTAGTCCACCCTCATCTAGGAGGAACATGATCTGAAGGATATCAATCAATACACACATTGCTGCTGAATCCTACACCACCACCACCAACCCACCAACTCATCAGCACAAGCTCCTCTCTCAAACGAAAACATTCAAAAAAAAGAAAAAATACACATTCATATGCACTTACTCCCTCCCAACAACATCATACTCATCCTCCTCCTCCTCATCACCCACCCGATCCTGGCTATCCGTTCCAGCAGACACAGACACAGACCGAGACTGTTCCTCCACCACAACAGGCACCGTTACTTTCCGAGGCTTTCTTTTCTTTCTCCCAGAGGGCGCGGAGGGAGCAGCAGCCGCAGCATTCTTCGAGGAAGTAGCAGCAGCAGCAGCAGCAGCAGTCTCACGTGCTCCCCTCCCATCCTGACTTTTCTTGCCAGCAATCACAGACGGAACCATATTCATATGTTTTTCCTCCACCGCATGTTTACTAGGCCTTCCTATCCTTTTTTTAACAACAGCAGGAGTCGTAGCATTTGCCGAGGAAGCAGCAGCAGCAGCAGCAGCAGCAGCAGTAGTTCCTGCACCCCCCACCATCTTCACCCTCTTTGGAGCCTGAGCTGATGCTGATGCTGAAGTTTGAGGGGGAGGCGCTCCGTAGTCAAGAGTCGAAGAGTCTACTTCGAATTCTGCATCCTCATCACCATCACCGTCACTAGAAGGTGCGCGCTGGTCGTGTGGTGTTTGTGGTGGAGTTTCGGCTGTATGTGGAAATGAAAATCAATACGTTAGTGATTTGGTATGTTCAATAGGTAGGTCAATCAAACTGCAAATTTTTAGGGAAGGGGATTGTGGTAGTCTCGTGGGGGGTTGAATCCATCCGAATACCTATGATGGAGGTATGCGAATCGTCAATTGAGGAAGAAGGGGGCAAAAACGTTAACATCAACACAATAATACCTCTCCGTTTCCCCCTCTGAGCACCACCCCCTCTCGCCATCTTCCTCTCAACCTCCTCAACTTCCTTTCCCTTTCTTTCTCTTTCTCTTTCTCTTTCCCGTTCACGTATCCCCTCGAGCTCCTCCACCAACGATTCCTGGATCCACTTTGAATTCTTCCTCCTCAGACTTCTCGCGAGATTGCACCAACTGAACCTAGCCATAGGATAGGTACCTAAGTACTTCAGATCAGGAGGGTTTAAATACCTCCCAGAGGTGTTCTGGGAAGTGAGATGGTTTGAGAGAATTACATACATATGTACCCATCACCTGGATGGATGACCTTCTCGTTGCTGGGGTTGGATGGATAGATGTGGCAATTGCAATTTGCCTCTTTCGGTGAGTCAGAGATTCCGAATTGGGTAGTTGGAAATTGGGATTTATTTAATTTTCACCAGGTTATTTTTTGGAAAATACAATTAGACAATTTCAGTAACCCGAAATTTAAATCTAGATACCTATAGCTACCTATATATAGCTACCTAGGTACATAATTTATAAGTTTCACGAGCTCGAGCTCGAGCTCCACGATCGCGAAAAACAGTCTCACTCTCGATTTTTAAAATTTAGGTAGTTAGGTAGCTATATAGGATCATGAGTTACCCTCTAACGAGCACCCTCTTATAATTACTGTATGCTCTTAATCTAGATACCTACTTATATATAATTAGGTACTTACTAGCTATAGGTAGGTATGTACTTACTTACCTAGTCTCGCGTATAATATGATCATGAGCATTCAATTTTCAGATTTGCGGTAGAAATTTCCGGATATCTATATTTCGAATTCGGCATTCTCCACATAAAGAGATGTGCGAATATCTCTTGTTCTGGATGTTCAATAAAAATTGATGGATAAATTTAAAAGCGAATATCCACCGCCAATATCAAAATCGATGGGGCCCGTCTGGTCAACATCGATATCTGCTCAACGAGATGTATACCTATTATCTAGATATTCACCTGCAGAATCCCACTGTTGAGAATATATAGCAAGTCGAGTACTATAGCTCTACCCTATAGCTAAAGCACTTTCCGGTAGATATCGATGGTCATTGAAATAATATTCATTTCTCTTCTCTCAGCGGTACCGGTTTTGATATCTGACTCTAGATCTGAAAAGAAAAAAAAAAGCCTATGGTAGCTCTCGTGCATGCCAAAGGTATAATTCCTGGCTTTTATAACTATTTTTGCATCAATTGCAATTGTTAATTATAATCAGACCCATGGCCAGGAAGATTAATATTGTCACTGTAGGACTCGGCCCCATGTCAGGGAAAGTCCTGCAGCGCTCGCTGTACTCGAGCTCCGGATTCATATATATATAGCCAAGTAAAAGCGCTCGACAGTTACCTAGGTATTCAGGAAAACCACAGCTAGGAGATCTAGAAGCGCCAACGTGTTAACAGGCAATAACTGACGGATATGCACATCAAGCAGTGCATATGCCGAGCAGAACCCTGGAATACTGTGGGCCGGAAAAAGGGACTCGAGGCTAGGGAAAAGGTAGCTGTAATTAAACCCAATCCCCAAGACTTTGGAAAGACTAGATTTTACAGAAGGTACATAAGGTAATTCCGGTTCTGTCTAGATGAAGTGAGAGCTACCTAGGGAAGTGCCTAACCGACTTTCGAAGCGGAAATATCGGCGCAAAGGGCTAGAGGAGCTGTATATCTAGAGTCGAAGGAAGCATTGCAACAAGAAGAAAGGGTGTGATTGATATCATGATATGTGGAGTTACTTACCATCTTATTTAATAGAGGGCAGCGGGAAAGAGTAATTGTGGCCTTGGAGTAATTGATACTCAGAGCAAAGCTGTGGAGTAATTTAGGTAATATTCTGTTTTCTTGAAGAGTTCAAGTGTTGCTGATGTCTCTGTATATATAATTGTGAAGGAACCGGCCGCAATACTATACTGGAACTGCAAGTAAAGCCGATTGATAGTGGATATATACTCCAAATGCTGACATGCGTATTCGTAGCAGGCCCTAGCCATAGACAGTTAACCCCTTTCTCAATATCTACCAGAATTTCCAACAGAGGAACGAGACTATTGATCAGATAGAGCTAGATGGTGAGTATTAACCTGATGTGCTCTCCAGGCGATATCCAGGTACAAGTAGTTTAGCCTCAAGACGCCCATACCCGATCCAAGGGGGCTGTGTCTGCGGTAAATTTGCACGAGAACAGCCATTTGGTATTTCCAATTTTCTTTTTAATTGCAAAGATCTTCGTTCTCTTCGGAATTCCCACTTTCTGGTATGAAAGCTGTGAATGACATGTACAGTCAAATGATGTGAGGCTGAAACCCACATACATACTAACACTAACGTTTTATTTCAGACCTTATAACGTTCATATGCAAGCATTGCCTTTAACGCAACGTCATTTCGTAGCTGGAAATTCTGAATGAAAACGGCAATATACCAAATGTGTAAGTATGTCTATACGCATTGTTTAATCTTTGAGATATGCTTTTCACTTCGACTTCATTAGTACAAAGGTAATCACCGCAATTCTTTTCGCCGGTTAGGGTACTTTCTTGTAACGTGATCTGAGGGGTCGTGAAGGGGAGGAGGAGGGGAAGTGGACGGAGGAGGGATTTGTGATGTTGATGTCCACCCACCCCCGGTCTACCTCGTTAAGCTGCCACACACTTTGGGGAAAGTCCTAAAGTATGAGTTAGGTAGGTAGGGTAATTACCGACCTACTCGATTACTCGAGTACACTAGAAAGTGTCCTGGTGCATGGCAGGGAGAAAGGAAAAAGCAAAAAGGGAGAGATCCTAGGTCTGCCACACGAGGAACCTTGCAGATGTCGTTTGTAGGCTTGGCCGCCAAGGAATAGATCGTCAATATGGCATGACAAGGTGGGGCATCTTTCAATTTGTCATTTGTGTTCCAAATACTCTGAGGAGGGGTAGCTCTTTTGCCGTCATTAATGATAGAGTTCTCATATGGAGATGAGGCCGCAAAGTCTTGTGGTCCTGGCATCTCGTGCTCTGTTGATAAATTAAGATGAGGCCTGCAGTCGATGGCACGGAATGGTGACAGCGAGCCTGATCTGGATTGAACGAGAATAGTGGTGTCCATCCCATGTCATGGAAAACAATCGAAGCGTTTTCTGCCCAGTGTCCGAGGCACTGGGTGCGATTTAATTCTCGCAACGACATAAGTGCTTGCCCCTGTAACCCCCCTTCCCCAACTGTGATTGCATGGTATAGACGATCCACTTAGAAGGATTGGCCGGGCTTCGTTTCTGGAGAAGTGGGAGGTTAGAGCCTCATGACAAGATGGTTTAGTATACACTGCTATCAGTAGCAGCTACTCCCATTTCTGCGCCATCGTGCGTTAGTTAACCGCTGCTATCCGTCACCGGAGTCTCAATACCCTGAGAGCGGCTGGCTCTCTTTAGTCTCGTACCGCTTTCTCAGGATAACTCTTCACCCGATTTTGGACGCGAGCTCGGTAATCCATCAGAAGATTACGAAATTAGGTCGATTTGCGCCGATAGTCATACTTGTCTGGTGGACCTCTTCTGATAGGTACTTGATGCCATTAGTGTTGTGTTATTACCAGCCTGCTACCTACTTGCACTTACTATCGGCTTACCGGCCGACACCAAATAGGTGTATCGGAACGAGAACTTGCTAGCCATCCAATTGGCTGAAAATCTGAGAATTCCCACAACCAATTATTCCCTGCAGCTGTTGCAAGAGAAGCAGGGAGTGCATGGCATGGCGGCAAGGCCTTTCAAATAGCACGGTTCGAAGCTTGTTTGAACAATCTGTTGATGGTTGCAGTGGGCTGAAGATTCACGGGATGCTATTACGGCCAGCCCCATGACCGAAAGTGAATGTTTTCATCGCAGCGTCACAGCTCAAGCCGCTAATAAGTTATATTCGTAGCAGTCATAGGACAGGTGATTCTACTTACCCGTAATTTCCTTGACAGTTGAATACCCCAGCCCCAGTGCCGAGCAAGTCGAGAACTCCGACCAAGTACCTTAATTACTCTGGAACTTGCATACCAGCTTACCGCATACGGCCTGACTTTTTAGAGGAACCACACTGCATTCTGGTTCGGGACTGTCTATGATTGCTCGATAAGTCGTTTGGATACCCTTGTGCATTTGTGCTCTCGTGCCCTTGTGCCAGCCGTCAACGCCCTGCAGCAACTAGCAATTTCGGCCTGGTGCAAATGATTCCTCACATCTAGCACGACTTGTGCCTAGCTATCATCCCAATATTGTAACACATCCCAACGACTGGAGGGCAAGCATCGACTCCCCAGTTTAACGCACCCAGCAATCAGGGATCGCCAGATGTCGGGCCAAAAGATACCTAGTCTAGAAGCCAGCCACGCGGCGGTTGGGAGGGGTGACAGTGTGATGCAGGATTGGTATTCGTGATCTCTTCCGCACCCATGAGAGAGATGAGAGTGAGGTATCGATATGTGCCCAACGCTTTCTTCCGACGGGTTCTGGGTTGGCATGCTGCAAGAGATATCGTGGCCGAGAGATCCTGGTATGTGAAGGCAGGGTCGTTCTTGAGGCAGTGCATGGCACGGGAGCAAGATCCAGGGGAGGCAATCCACGGGATGTAGGCACTGCATACATTGCACACATTGAAATCCGCCATTCTGAGGGGTATCCTAAGTAGGTAGAGTACCTACCTCATCCTCCCGTATTTGCCTTCATCCCCACGATCTCAGACAGTGCCCTAAACATCTAGGCTAAGCCCAGTGGCGCCGCTGAAATGCGTGCTTGCATGTGTGGGCCGTGGGCCGTGGCCGTTCAAGGTTGGGCTGCTTGATGCTAAAGTACTCGTACCCATCGTTGCTGGGTTGGCTTGTGATTTTCGAGCAGGCTTGCAATTGCTTCTGCAGCGCGGGGATAGCACATAGCTTCTGGCGATAAGTGCTTACATACTTCCTAGGTACTTTTTGTGTTCTCAAGGGACCAGTACCGATCGATGGCGGGGCCGGATGTGGCTTCGGTTCTGAGTGTACGGCTTGAGTTGGTAGCATGAGGGCAAGAAATAGTGGGTCTTTATTGCAATTGTGTTTGAAACTGTGGCCTGTGTTGGCAGTGGTGGGTGTTGATATAGTATGCCGGATGTGAAAGTTTAGGACTTGTGGGGTATATGGAGAACGTAAATCTTTTCGTGAGAGTATGGGAGTATGAGAAGAAGGCAATTGGAGGAACTGTGTGTGAGGCAGTCTCAAGCCCTGTGAGTGCGCTTAGAGAGTTTCGGAGGTGAGGGAGAGTCAGTTTTGACGGGCCAGGAAGAACGAGAGAGATACCACCGAATAGTCTCGCCGAATACCTACATCTTACCTACCATGTAGGTACTGTGGGAGCGCTCGATTGGATGTGGGGTGTCTTCTCTAGTCTAGGTACAGGATTTCCTCCTCGCTATGAACCCTCACTGCCAAGCCCTTTTCCCCAGTCTTGGCTTTCGTAGCCTTAGTCACACTTCCCGCGCCACAGCCATCCCCCTTCCCTCCAACACTCGACCCGAGTGTTCGACCTTTCCTCCTTAGACCCCCTTAGACCCCCGTAACTGTCAATCCCTTCGCAAGTCATAACCTTAGCTAAGAAAACACCCAAATCCGTAACCATTTTTCTCGAGTAAGAAGCCAAATCAACCTCCGTAAATCCCAAGCAAGACAAATCAAATCCGTACTCTCAAATCCCGTCTTATAAATCGAAAATCACCAAGGAAAAATCATATCCCTCCATTCCACCGAGTCAACACCGAATCAATCAAGAACACCGCAAGAATCCATGAAAAACACTGCAATTAGACTGTCAAACCCGGACAATCCCGATAATAACCCCTATGAACCCATTCCACCGAGTCAACACCGAATCAATCAAGAACACCGCAAGAATCCATCAAAAACACTGCAATTAGACTGTCAAACCCGGACAATCCCGATAATAACCCCTATGAACCCATAAACCTCGACTCCCCATACCCCCTCCCCTTTAGCCCCCCTTTCGGCACTCCACTTTCTTTTTTTTTTTTTTTTTTTTTTTTTTTTTTTTATTTATTTATTACTGATACCTCTGATTGGTGGAATCTCCCCATGTTGCGTAACGTCCATTCCTTCACCCCCAGTTTGGTCAGGATAGCTGATACCAAACCTCCACTTTGAACCTCGTTTCGTAGATAGTCCTCTACTGATGTCCACACTACCCTCTTCCTTCGCTTGTCTAGCACACTCCCCTCCATCAGAGACCAGATCCGCGTCTTACCACACTCCGCTTGCCCCGGTCAATCGCATAGCATGATCAGACCGCTCCACATACACCTTGATATCGTCCAAATGATATTTCTTTTCCATCCGTCGCGGACCCGCATGCAGTTCCCTCACAATCGCTGATACCCCACCCTCACAGATCTTCTTCAGTAACCTCGGCCCTTCCCACTTTGCCTCCAGCTTCTTCCCCTTCGCCGAGTCGATAGCAAACCTCCTAACCATCACAAGGTCCCCTTCTCTAGGCTTTTCCCACAATGGCTGACGGCCTCCTTCCCGTTCCCGTCGCTCGCCCTCCTTGACCCTTCGCTCCACCATTTCATCCCCCTTGTGATCTCGATAGGCTACCATTTCCTCAATGTTCCACTCCACTGGTTCCAGCTCCCTCAAGGCATCCTCCATGGCCAAATCCCAGATCGTGGCCATCACCTCTTCCTCTCGGGCACCCTTCTTGCCTGAACCTATCACCTCAATCCTTGCGTTGAAGCCCAACAAAATCTCTGAAGGGGTAAACCCATGAACTCGAACTTTCCGTGTATTCAGCGTGATCACTGCATTCGGGATCAAGACTCCCCACTCATCGTAGATATTGAGCTCAATGCAATGTAGCCGTAACGCTGCAATCATCATCCCCACGAACCGTTCGGACAATCCAGTCGAAGGAGGATGCGAGATTGGTCCATGAATCAATTCTGTTCCAAAGTGTGAAAGAAACCCCTTGAGAGCCACAAAATATGATGCGTTATCGCAGTAGATCGACAAAGGCCAGCCGAAGATTGGCACAATATTCTCGATCAGCATTGTTTTCACGTTCAAACCATCCGCCTCCTTGAAACCCCGAGCGAAGACGAATCTCGAGAAGTAATCCACCACAATCAGTATGTACTTGAAACCCGTTTTCTTGCAAGCTGGAGAAATTGATCCCACGAAATCCATGCCCAACATATCGAATGGTCGTAATTGCAGAATACTCCTCACTCCCGGATCCGCGGAACGCTTCCTTGGTCCCACTCTTTGACAAGTATCGCAAGATACCACATAACGGTATACATCCTTTTCTCTTGTGGGCCAGTAGATCGCCCCTACCGTCCTCGCAAATGTCAATGCGCTTGCAAAATGCCCATGCACGTCATGCACCGCATACAGAGCTTCGGGAATCTCATGTTCCTTCAAGCATCGAGACAGACTCCCATCCCTCTCCTTCCAGTACATGACCCCATTCACCATCTTGTATCTCTTGCTCCTTCGTAGCAAGGCGCGCAGCGCATTTCGATTTCCCGTGCATTCTCGTGCCCCTTCCACTCCGCCCAAGAGCACTCGAACCACCTCCCCATACCATATGTCCTCCACCCACTCTCGCCATTCGGGCTTCTCCCATTCCTTCCCCTCCTTCTCCTTGTCCATCACCCCCGCTCCCGATTCCGCCTCCTCCTCTCTTTGCTCATCCTCCCCGCTGTCCTTTTCCCCGTCCAACCTCAATTCTGCCAGTCCTGCCATCCGAACCGCCTTCAAGCACACCGACGCCAAGAACGAAGACTTCGGTCCCTCAACTCCCGATGACAGTGACAGTCGATCCGACAGATCACCTCGATATAGATGCATGTGGTGTTCCGGCAGCCGACTCAACCCGTCCGCTATCCCCATATAATAGTCCGTTGCTGACTTGTGTATAAGCTCGTAATTGTACTCAGCGAGCCTCTCCTGCCATCGAGCCAATCTACCGTGAGCATCCTTCGTTCCCTTTTCCAGTATTGCGATCAATAAAGCGTGATCCGTGTAAAGCTTCACTGGCCAGGGTGATCCTTTGAGCAACCATCCCACGTTCTCCATGTTTTTTATCACTGCAAGACCTTCCCGTTCTTGCGTGCTGTATTTCGATTCCGTCAACGTCAGCCTGAATGACATGAATGCCACCACTCTCATCGCATCCCGGTGCTTCCCGTCTGCTGTGATCCCACCTTCCACCCCGTGTAACTGAAAGAGTACTCCACCCGTTCCAGTCTTGCTGGCATCCGACGCCAAATGGAACTGCAACCTTGGGTCCGCACCCGCACAGGCGTTGTCTCTGATAGCTTTTTTGATGTACTCGAATGACCGATCATGGACTGGTTCCCAATTAAATATCTCCTTTAAACTCCCATCCGCATTCTGATAAGAACTCTTCAACAATCGGACATGTTCTGCTCGTCCTGTTACGGTTTACTTGATGAATCGACTTATTCGCGGAAGTACCGAGTACTAAGAGGTGCGACGAGATATTCACTAAGTACAAAGTACTAAAGATGCGATAATCCGATATAAGTGTAAAAGTAGATAGATACTTAGAACAACGCTATTCGCTTGTCCTTCTAAACTAAGTGGGCGGTCGGGTATATATAGCCGACCGGCTGCTAAACGAAATACATGACAGGAAATAAGAATTAAACGCGGGGAGTCCATTTGACCCTGAAAACCATAACTACCTCGCTTACGGCTTCAGCCACAAAGCGGGGTAGTTGCCTGACAAATCCAACTAGAGATGCGGCTAGAACTTTATAGAAATCCAACTCCAAATATAGCTGCCTAACTAGCGTGTGGATGATCAGTCCGTGTCACGGTTAGTCCCCGGTCTTATGCATTAGAGAGGAATAGGACTAGCTTACCTGACTCCGTGACATTACCCCCCCCTCCGAGGACTTTGGTCCCCAAAGTAACACTTCCGAAAAAAAAACCGAGATCTCCCTAGATCGCTCAGTTAATTCATCGTTCATGAAAGGTGTAATGGGAATGTAAGAGCTACCTTTAAAACCCTTAAACCATTCCACGCCATTGCGTCCACTTTGCCAGAATAATGCCACGTCCTAGATTGGTTGTTCACCGTTAAAACCACTCCTGGAGACTTCCCAAAAACCCTTGAATCGTCCCTCCGTTCAAGGTAAAAATAGGGGATCGCTATAGGGCGTGGAAAGGTATAGAACATTAACCAATAACTGTAACGAGAGTACTTACTGTTTCATTAAACAGTAGTGCGAACAAGAAGAACCTAGCGGGTTCACAACCTTTCCTCCAGTAACCTGTGCACTGGTTTCCTGGGGAACTCTCGATGGAACGAGGTAACCAATTGCATAACATCAGGATCCGAGAGGTGCTCGATCGGTTCCCATGTGTCTGCCTCTTCATCAAAACCTTGCCATCTGACTCGGTATTGAACTTGTCCTCGCACTCGGCGACTATTGACAATCTTCTCCACAACAAAGAATAGTTCGTCCTGCTCATCCTCGTCAATGTCCATTTGGTCTTCGTTGCGTTCCCGAAATGGCTTGAGGAGAGAGGTATGAATGACTTTGTGGAGGCGAATCCTATCGGGAGTTTCCACTTCGTAGGCATGTGAACCAACTCGACGCTTGACTGTGAAGGGGCCGATGTACTTTGAAGTGAGCGTTCGGTTGTTCCCTGACTTGATGGTCAAGTTTCGTCGGTCCACTAGTACCTTGTCGCCTGGATTGTATGATCTTGCCTTGTCCAGACTCAATCCACTCCTCTTATCGTTGATGTGTTTGAGGGTGTTGTGGATGTCGTTGTGGACAGCAGTCATTCTATCCAACCATTCCTCAGCGGCGGGACTTGCGGAGGGTTCTTCAGACACATGGATGGTGCGTGGGTCGAAGCCATAGAGACTTCTGAAGGGGCTGTATCCATGCGTTGTCGAAGTCGAGTTGTGTGCAAACTCGGCTAGCGGTAGCCATCGTGCCCATCGGTCCTGTCTGTGGTGACAGAAGATCCGAAGGTACTGCTTGAGTGTCTGAATTGCTCTTTCGCTAAGTCCGTCCGTCTGGGGGTGGTGTGCGGTGGAAAGTCGTAGTCCGATACCAAGTTTATCATTAAGTGCTCTGGAGAAAGCCGAGGCGAACTGAGGCCCTCTGTCGGAGGTGATGTGCTTCGGGAGTCCGTGGAGTTTCCAGATGTCGCAGAGGTAGGCGTTAGCGACATCTTCGCTGGTCCAGCTTGTTTTAGCAGGTATATAATGCTGCATCTTTGTGAAGCGGTCGGTGACGACCAAGATTGCATTATAGCCGTCGCTTTCTGGTAGTTCTCCCACGAAGTCCATTGCAATCTCCTCCCACGGTCTTTCTCCAGTCGGCATTGGGACCAACTTGGTTTTCTTTGAGTGCCTGTCGGCCTTTGCCTTTTGGCATCGAGAGCATCCAGCAACGTATTTGGCAACATCCTCCATCCATCCATTCCAGACGAAATCTCTTGATACAATCTCTTGAGTTCGATGACGTCCCCAGTGTCCTGCTACTTGCGAGTCATGACAATGGCGAAGGATGGTGGTGCGGTGTTCCAAAGGTACGACGAGGAGGCCTTCTTGGTTTCGTTCCCAGCTGGCGACATCCGTGTCTGGCCCAGCGGGGTGAGTATCCCTTTCGATAGCCATTACTAATTGTCCGTCCTTGAAGAGCTGGGCGTTGGCTCCAGATTTCTCTTCTCCTGAGCGGCGGGACAATGCGTCTGGCTTTCCCATTTGACTTCCGGGTTTGTACTGAATTGTGAAGTCGAATTCGCTGAGCTTTCCAGCCCACGAGGCTTGACGGCTATTCAGTCTTTGCTTTGTCTGGAAGTACTGGAGTCCTTGGTGGTCTGTGTGAACGATGAAGGGTTGAGGTAGGCCTGCGAGCCACGAGCGCCAATGGAGAATTGAACTGACAATTCCCCAAAGTTCCTTGTCGTGAATTGGCCAGTTGCGCTCGCTTTCCTTGAGGGTCGTTGCATGACAGTCCACCAGTTTCCATTCTGGTTTACTCGATGGGTCCATCGGGTCTGCTGGGTGTAGCTGAGATAGGACGCCTGCCACCGCTTGGTTGGATGCATCGGTTTCCAAGAGTGTGGGCAGGTTTCTATCCCATTGTGCCAATATAGGCGCTTTTTGGAACTCGGCTTTGAGTTCATCAAATGCTTCTTGTTGCTGAGCTCCCCAAGACCATGGAATGTCCTTGGTCAGTTCGGTAAGGGGCTTAGTTCTTTGGCTGTAGTTGCGTATGAACCGGCGGTAGTAGTTGGCGAAACCGAGGAATGCTTGGAGGTCCTTTTTCTTTTGCGGGACCGCCCATTCCTCAATGGTTTTAACTTTTGCGCCGTCCATCTTGATCTCCGATCCATTGACAACATATCCAAGAAAGACTGTTTCTTTGACATGGAATTCCGACTTGCTGAGGTTGACTGCAAGATCGTGGTCTAGAAGTCTTTCTAGAACTCGTTCAACAACTGCTTGGTGTCCCTCTTCAGTCCCGGAGGTGTGGATAAGGATATCGTCCAGGTAGTGGACTTCTTCCTCGATTCCTTGGAGGACTTCGTCCATCATCTCTTGAAAGGATGAGGGTGCATTGATGAGTCCGAAAGGCATGACGGTGTACTCGTATAGGCCGTATTTTGTCTTGAAGGCCGTCTTCCACTCGTCACCTTCTTTGATCCGAATGAGGTAGTAACCATTCTTGAGGTCCAATTTGGTGAACCATTTTGAGCCTTGAGTCTTCTCTCTGAGCTCGTTCATCAGGGGGAGGGGGTATCGGTTGGGCGTAGTGATTTTATTGAGCCCACGATAATCTACGCAGAGTCGTAGAGAGCCATCCTTCTTTCTGACGAAAAGGATTGGTGCTCCAGCTGCTGACCGTGATTTCCGCACTTTCCCTGATGGTGTGTGTTCCGCTAGGTACGCCCTGAGGGCCTCGTCTTCTTCCCAAGTGGTCTTATATATTGGGCCGTTGGGGACTTTGGATTGAGGGTCTTTGAGGGGGATCTCGTGGTCCCATTTTCGGTGTGGGGGTAGTCTATTGGCTTGCTCGGATGAGAACACCCGAGCGTAATCAGCGTAATGGGAGGCTGCGTCAACCAGTAACACAGTATCTCCTTCTTCCATCTCTCCTTCCATTACCGTTATCTCAGGGATGTTCCGCTGACGACAACTTACCATAAATCCGTCCTTCCTAACCAATTTCCTTTCAACAGAGTCCACCAAAAATCCATGCTCTTCTAACCAAGAAAGACCCAAAATTAAATCCCTTCGTCCAATGTCCAATACTTCTGCGTCTAGCGACCACTCGGTTGTTTGAGGTGAGGGTGCTAAAGTTGAAGTAGGGACTGGCAATACCGAAACGGAGTCTTGCTCCAAAAACCTAAAAGAAGAATTAAAAACATGAGATCCTCCACTTAACTTATTACCATCAGCCTGCGTTATTCGCACAGGCTCCTTCCTCCTATTCAAACCCAATTTCTTTCCCAATTTCCATCCAATTACCGGGGCAGTAGCACCTGGGTCAATGACCGCTTCTGCCCTAATTCCTCCTTTCAACGCAACCATGACCGTCAGGAGTGGAGTGTGTCGAGGGGTCCTTCCGACGGCCGGTGATGGGACCCCTACTCGTTTCCCGATTGGTCGGTGCTCACGGCTTCCTCCTCTTCGTAATCTGAGTCCAGCTCAGTGATTCGCACAGTCTTTGTTTCTGGCGACCTCCTTTTGCGCGACGAGGTGGCGACGGTATGTGATCCTTCGTCCACACGTTTGCGCTTGGGAGCCGCAGCAATCATTTTGACTGTGCGGGTTGGTGTGGTGTTGGTGGTTTGGGAAGAGGCCCTTTCCCATGATTGAAGTTTATAACCGCTGGTGCAGTCACGGACCTGGTGTGTCGAAACACCACACTTAAGGCATTTGCCATCTCGACGACGGTTAGCCATGATTTCCTTTGGGATGGTGTCGCCTGTTTGGGGGCGAGGCTCCCGATTGTTGCTGTTGTTGCTGCTGCCTTGTGGGCGATCGTTCCGCCCACTTGGTCTGCTGCTGTTGTTGTTGTTTCCCTGGTTGCGTGTGCCCTGGGAAACTGCCTCCTGCTGTGTGCCAATCAAGATACACAACTCCTTCCACTGATGGTAAGTGGGATTGTTGAGGACTTGAGAGGCGAGAGCATGCTGAAGGTTGAGGCGGAGGTTTGGCATCAACGTTAGTCGGAGGTTTTCGACGGGGATCTTGGCTTCGAGGTTGAGTTCTTCAACCTTGGTAAAGAAAGCCGAGATACTTCCTGTCTGTTTGAGAGCCTGAAGCTCTGTTGTTGCTCGCTGCTGGGCCTGGTGGTCCCCATAGGTTTGGCGGAGCCCATGGGTGGCGTCGTCCCAGCTGCTGATTTTGCCATCGTTTCCTCTCCACCATGTCAATGCATCGCCTTCGAATCGGGAGATCATGAGGGTGATGCGGTCCTCGTCCTCCGTGATCCTTTTGGCTCTGATGTAGTTGTTCATGGCAAACAGGAAATTCTCCAGTTCTGTTTTCTTTCCGGAAAACTTCGGTGGTGGGTCCAGTTTGAACTCTGGTCTTCGTTCCTCGTACCTGCGTGGAGGGTTAGTAGGTTCGAAAACCTGTTCTTGGGCTGGCAGTGGTCTTCTTGGTGGTGGTAGTGGTGGTGCCGGCGATGTTAGGATGGGCAATGGTCCAGGCTGAAACCGCTGTGTTGCGGGGAAGAGACCCGAGTTTCCCACGAGTACTTGCTGGCGAAGCGGGAGTTTTGGGGGAGGCACTGGTGCTACTTCCACTGGTGTTTCTGCTTCTGCGGGTGGTACTGCTCTTCCTTTTCCTTTATCCTGTGCCCCACTCGCGGCGACATTGTCAACCCAGGAGGCGACGGATTTGTGTCTGGAGCTCTCCTCCATTGCGTCGATGCGCTTGATGACATGCTCCAAAGATTCTGCAAGTTCGTTGACCTGCTCCTTCCGGCTCTTTTTTTCCCTGGTCAAACTTTCTCTCACTGCCCCAATTGCTCTCTCGAGTTTACCAGTGTTTTCGATTTGTTGCCTGGTGAGGTCAGTTTTGACCTGGTGGATTTTTTGATGTAGTTCCTGGAGGGAACCATTGAATCTCGTTTCCATTTCGGTCATTTGCATTGCGATAGCTCTCAACATGGTTTCCTGCAGTTGTTTCAGCGCTTCTTCTATGGTGGGCTTCATTGACGCAGGAATGTCTTGTCTGAGATTGGCTTCGTCGGTCATTCGTTCGGTTCGGAGAGTTGCCGCCAAACGTTCGGCTTGCTCCCTTGTAATGTTGGTTGGCCGAAGGGGCGCGGAGTGGGTGGAGCCTGCCCTGGAGATGCGGTTCCTGTCCTTAAGTCTTGCGAGTGCTGAGGGGGCGCGAGATTCGGGCCTTGGGATGGGGGTGTTTGCTGCCGCCCCTGAGTGGATGATAGTATCACCATCTTGGTCTTTTGCTTCTTCTTCCTCCGATGAGGTGCTGTATACTGGGCTGGGTGCGTCCTCAATCAAGGGGTGGGGACGCCTGGGTTGTGGACGTTCTGGCTGTGGGTGGGTGATGGCCACCATTGCTTCTGGGTTTTCCATTTGCTCGTCTCCTCCCATGAGAAGACCTGATCGGTGGGTGCCAGGGAGACGTCCGTGGTTCGACATCTTTTTGATATTTGATGATGTCGTGGTAGGTAAAAGACTTTAGCGTTGTAATGTTACGGTTTACTTGATGAATCGACTTATTCGCGGAAGTACCGAGTACTAAGAGGTGCGACGAGATATTCACTAAGTACAAAGTACTAAAGATGCGATAATCCGATATAAGTGTAAAAGTAGATAGATACTTACAACAACGCTATTCGCTTGTCCTTCTAAACTAAGTGGGCGGTCGGGTATATATAGCCGACCGGCTGCTAAACGAAATACATGACAGGAAATAAGAATTAAACGCGGGGAGTCCATTTGACCCTGAAAACCATAACTACCTCGCTTACGGCTTCAGCCACAAAGCGGGGTAGTTGCCTGACAAATCCAACTAGAGATGCGGCTAGAACTTTATAGAAATCCAACTCCAAATATAGCTGCCTAACTAGCGTGTGGATGATCAGTCCGT
The DNA here is from genome assembly GCA_024516245.1 of Peziza echinospora. Classification (NCBI taxonomy): domain Eukaryota; kingdom Fungi; phylum Ascomycota; class Pezizomycetes; order Pezizales; family Pezizaceae; genus Peziza; species Peziza echinospora. The sequence goes on along the minus strand of JAJLQT010000022.1, from coordinate 294,209 downwards.
GTCACGGTTAGTCCCCGGTCTTATGCATTAGAGAGGAATAGGACTAGCTTACCTGACTCCGTGACACGTCCCGGTATAAATCGCCGTAGGAACGGAGTTAAATAGCAGAAGGCCTCCACATCTTCTCTCGACTGTGGCGTTGGCCAATGACCAATCAAGTTTCTCTTTTCTTGTGCGGGTCTAACCCCGTTCGCTGACCCCTCGAACCCTACCAACGTCAAATCTGACATCATCAGGTGGCACTTGCTCCCTTTGAAATAAATCGGTCCAAAGGCAGCTCTCGGCAAGAATTGCTCATGAATCACCTTCAATGCCGTGTTGAAATTGTAAGGGTAACGACAGGACCGAACAAAGGATCGGAGCGGGTGACCTCACGTGACGAGCCGACTAACAGACAAGCTAACGACCCGACCGACCGACCGACGGGAGTCAGCGACGGGAGTCGGCGACGGGAGTCGGCGACAAGGACGTCGGCGAAGGGCCTAACCCTACGCCGACCGAGGACGGGTATATATAGCCGACGAAGCGGACTAGCCGCGGGGTCGAGATCTTTATCGAACTATCAATCTATACTTCTTACCAACGTACTCGTTACATTGGTAGCAACACCGCTCTTTTTTTCTGTCCTCTCAGCGACAGGAGAAGTGCGATCGAGGAGGAACAAGCACCCACGGGAGCTTAGGATACGGGCCTACGGGTAAGTAAGTACGATCGATGGAACAAACTCACGAAGCAGCCCAAGGGCACATGGCCGAGGGCCACGGGGTACCACAGGAACCGGTACCGCAACAGTACGAAGCAACGCCGTTTCCGACGGGAACCGACGGCACGGCGACATTCCCGACGGGAGCCAACGGCGGAGGAGCGACCCCCGAGGAAAGGGCCGCGTACCGCGACGTAAACAGGACCCTGCGAGACCCGATCATTCCGGAGTTCCGCGGCGAGGACGATGCACTCATCGTCAAAGCATGGATAGCACGACTCGAGCTGGAGTTGCTGTCGCATGAGGTCCCGACGACCAGATGGACCTTGGCGGTCCTTCGGCGACTGGCCTTGGGATCGGTGGCTCAGCAGTGGGCAAGCCACATGTTCGGCACGGGCGCCGACACGACGGCGCCGGACTGGCAGATATTCCGACGGCTATTCCTGGAGCGGTTCGGGAACCCGACGGAGCGTCTCGACGCGGAGGCAGCGTGGACGAACCTCCACAAGGTCTGGACGACGGACCCAGTCAAGAACGCCGTCACGTTCCAGAACGCAATGGAGCGACTCCAGAGGGCGCGATCGGAGGACGAGGCGGCGCAGGAGTCGGAGGAGTCCTTGATGTGGGCTTACAGGTCGAGGTTAGGGGGGAACCTGGCGATCCACATCGAGAAGCTCGTGCAGGACAGGATGACACTCCGTCGCATGATCGCACCAGCCGACTCCACCACCGGCGTGGTAACGATCAAGGAACTATTGCAGGCGACGATCATATGGGCCCGCCAAACGACCGGGAAGATCCACCCCCCGCTGGCCCAGATGGCCGCGCTCCAGGCGCAAGCACCGGTTCCCTCGGCGTCTTTACCGACGCCCATGGACCTGGAGGCTATTGTGTTAGCGGTCATCAAAGCACAGCGACAGGACTCGGGGGGGAAGCCACGCAACGACCGTCGGGAGGAACGGAACCGGCCGCGACGACCACCACGTTGTTACGTGTGTGACAAGGAGGGGCACTTCGCGAGGGAATGTCCACAGGGACAGCGGTCGGGAAAAGCCTAGACCACCCAAATAGCTACGATTTGGGTGCGGAGGGTGCGCAGCACATGGACAAGGGAGAAGGAAGTGAGACAAAGGAGGAGATACATGTATATAGTTTCTCACACAATGCACTTCTCATTCTACCTACACTAGTCCACGTGGGACGCACCACAGTAGCATCGAAAGCACTAGTAGACTCGGGAGCCTCGGCGAACTTCATTACGCCCCAGCTAGCCGAGAAAGTAGTGCAATTAAGCGGATCGAGGGGGAGGGTCGAGGTACACTCGGAGGGGACGATGAAGGTAGTGACCGCAGGAGGCTAGGTCACGACGGAGAGGAAATGGTTGCGACTGAAAGTGGCGATATCCACGTACACCACAACCCTAGACTTCGTCCTCTTCTCGGGAGTCCAAGACACCGGTTACGACTTAATCTTGGGAAAAGCGTGGCACGTAGACATCAACCATCGTCACACCATTGACCACACCAGGAACGTGATGACCATCTGGGACGAGACGGGACGACACACCTTGCGGGGCTGCGTGCCAGGCAGGATCAGCCGAGCGGGGCGAAGGACCCGAGGGGCGATTCGGGAGAAGGAAGGGCCCCGAGGCGAGGCATCGGCCGCAAGGGCAGACCCTGACAAAAAACACAACCCTGTCAACCCATACGACTTTTCGGACGACCAGTGGCACAACGGGGAGTGGGACGTAGTAGAGGAGGGGTCCCTCCTCCACATGATGGCAATCCAGGACGCGGTAGGAGAGGCGATGGCAAAAAAACCACCCAACGCCTTGGAACGAGAGATGAGACGGCGCTTCGCAAGGGCGTTCACGGAACCGACGGGAGTCCCCCGGGAACGACCGACGGACATGAAGCTTCGGCTCGAACCGGGGGCACCCCCACCGGCGCCTCGGCCTTACCGATTGTCACCACCGGAGCGGGAGGAAATGCAGACACAGCTCAAGGAACTGTATGACAAGGGATGGGTACAGGACTCCGTGTCTCCATACGCAGCACCGATCATTTTCGTGAAAAAGGCAGACGGCACGCTCAGACTCTGCGTCGACTACCGACGTCTGAACGGGATAACGATCAAGGATCGCTACCCTCTACCCCACATGGAGGACCTCCTTGACAGACTCCACGGCGCGACGTTGTTCACCAAGCTCGATCTGAAATCCGGATACCATCAACAACGACTGGCAACGGAGGACCGGGAGAAAACGGCATTTGTGACCGAGCAGGGACTCCACGAATGGACGGTCACGCCCTTCGGACTCGCGAACGCACCAAGCTCCTTCATGCGAACGATGACGCAGGTCCTGAAAGACCACGCCGCGGCCACCCTAGTGTTCATGGACGACATCCTCATCTATACGAAGGGGGGATCGCAGGCACACAGGACGGCAGTCACGGGAGTAGTGGAGACACTCCACAAGGGTGGATGGCACCTGAACCCGAAGAAGTGCGAATGGGCGGTACCGGAGGTAGCATTCCTGGGTCACATAGTGAACGCAAAGGGCATCAGAGCAGCGACGGACAAGGTAGAGGCAGTCAGGGACCACAAGAGACCAACGAAAGTTAAGGACGTCCGACAATTCCTTGGGATGACTGGATGGTACAGCCGTTTTATCGACAACTACGCAGAACTTGCCGCTCCACTCCACGAGCTGACGGGTGGAAAGGCGAGCCGGACGCCCATACAATGGGACGCTCGACTTGACAAATCCTTCCGATCGCTCAAAGAGGCACTGGCAACGGCGCCGATCTTAGCACTACCCGAGAGGGGCAACCGCGAGTTCAGCATCCACTGCGACGCATCGAAAGTAGCAGTGGGGGCTGTGCTAACCCAAGTCCAGAAGGGGGAGGTGCGCACAATTGCGTACGACTCCCACAAACTATCGGACCCCCAAACACGTTACGCGGCATACGACCGGGAGCTCCTAGCGATCCACAGAGCACTCACGCATTGGGCACCCATCATTCTGGGGAGCCACATCACGGTCCACACGGACCACCGCACACTGACCCACATCATGCAACAACGAACGATGAGCTCAAGACAATTCAACAAAATGCTGGACCTGTCGCACTTCGACATCGACATCAAGCACATCGCAGGGACGAAGAACGTGATCGCGGACTGCCTGAGTAGACCACCGGACGGGGGAAAGGTCGACGCGACGGGGGAAGTCGTATTCTCAGCGGTGGTGACCTCGGCGGAGGATGCTTCCTTGGGACAATGGAAGGAAGCGGCTCGAAAGAACTATGAGGGGGACGAATGGTTCGGACCGGTCATTCGCATCCTCAGAGGGGAAGGGGAAACGGAGGGGGCGCACCCAGTCTCGGCACGGGACCAAGCCAGAGCAGCTCGGTTCAAGCTCACCAGCGACGGACTCTTGATCACCACGGAGGACGACCGCTTAGCCATACCGGACAAGAAAACCCAGAATGCGATTTGCGCACTGCTGCACGACAGCCCGGTGGCAGGACACTTCGGGAGAACCAAGACGCTGGCAGCAGTACAGCGCCGATTCTACTGGCCCAGGATGGACCGGACGATCCGACAATGGGTGACGGGTTGCGACGTCTGCGCGCGGGTGAAGATAGACACCAGAACGGCCATGGGGTTGGCCCAACCGGTGGAAATTCCGACGGAACGATGGGAGAAAATCGGCATCGACTTTATCACCAAGATTCCGAAGTCGACCTCGGGGAACGACTGTATCGTCACGATAATCGACCTGTTGACGAAACGGACGCACTTCATAGCAACGACGGAGGCGGACCTGTCAGCGGAGAAGCTGGCGAAACTGTTGATCTCCCACTACGTCCGCCTGCACGGGGTACCCAAGACCATCATTACGGACCGAGGACCGCAATTCGATGCAGCCCTCTTCCGAGCCCTGACACGTACGATGGGAATCAGACTAGCGATGACCACAGCGTACCACCCACAAGCCGACGGACAGACGGAAAAGGCGAACCAAGTGATCTCCAAGTGGCTTCGGGCCTTCGCCAGGACGGACCCGCACGACTGGGACAACCTATTACCCCTCGAGGAGTTTGCGTACAATTCGGCCACCCACGAAGCGACGGGGAAGACACCGTTTGAGCTGGACATCGGGTTCACACCACGGATGCCGTTAGACCACGACCTGGCACAGTTAGCGGACTCCCAGGACTCACTAGCGGCTCTACGAGGGGCCGCCATGGCTGAGCACCTCCAGAACACACTACGGGAGGCCCGCGACAAACTCAAAGAAGCCCAAGACACCATGGCTGCGACAATGAACGCAAAACGACGCACATCCACGTTGGCGGTAGGGCAGCTGGTGTGGCTCAAAACGGACCACTTACCGCTGACCCACGCCAACAACAGCGAGGAGAACAGCAAGAAGCTCCGCGACCGCTGGATAGGCCCGTTCAAGCTGACCAAACCAGCAGTATCGAGGAACGCCTGGTTCCTGGACTTGCCCAGTACGTGGCGCATTCACCAACCCATCAACGTGGGGTCACTCAAGGTGGACAATACGGATCCGACACGGCGGAGGCACCCGCCGGCGATGCGGCGGACGACGGAAGGCGCGGAGTTTGCCATCGACGCGGTTGTGGGACACCGACGGAAGGCCAACGGGACGGACGAGTACAGGATTAGATGGGAGGGCTGGGGAGCAGCGGATGACACATGGGAGTCAGGGACAGCTCTGAAAGGAGCGGAGGAGGCAATAGCTGAATTTCATCTATCTAAGAGCAAGCTGAGGCGCTCACCGCGAGGAGGGACCGCAGCCGAGAAATGAAAAAAAAAAAAAAAAAAAAAAAAAAAAAAAAAAGAAGATGGGGGGAGAAGGAGGACGGAGCAGAGGAAGGACAGGGACGAGGCAACAACAGGAACAAGTAGGACGACAAAAAAAAAAAAAAAAAAAAAAAAAAAAAGGGGGGACGTCAAGGGAGAGGGAGCGCGACGGCCACGGAGGACCAAGGGAAGGGAAGGGACGACTGGAGGAACCAACCGCCCATCAGAGGACGTCGATAAAGTCGTCCTCCTCCTCTCCGCCCTCCTCCTCCTCCTCTCCCTCTTCCCCCTCGTCATCGCCGTCGGCATCATCATCATCCTCATCCTCGTCTTCGGTTTCGCTCTCTTCGACCTCAACGACGGGAGGGGGACGATCCAGGATTGTGACCATCGCAGGGAACAGGTGGTTCCGAGCAAGGGAGGAGGTCAGACCAGGGAGGTGATGACACAAATGCTGACCGCGAACCAACCACAAAGCATGTTGGCGGAGGAGGTTAGGTAGCGACTGACGCAGGTGCTCCGGGAACCCAGCGGACAGATCACCAAGAGTGACAGCGCCGACGACCTCATCCTCAAGCTAAGACAAACCCAGGAGGTCAGCGGGGGACAAGCAGGGGGGCAGGGAGTGGACGGGGGGAGGAGTGCGTACCGCAACAAGCTCCGGATTGACATGCACGGCGGCGGCAGGAGCGGGGCCGACGGGGTAGACACGAGGGAACTCTCCATTCGCACCACGAGCGAGGGGTGGGGGAGCAGCGGCGGGGAGTGGCGCGGGGGGGCGCGCAACAACAACGCCCGGCGCGGGAGAACCAAGGGCAGTGACGCGGGTCCCACCACGGGCGAGGGCAGGCCGAGGAGGGGGGTCGCCCAGAGCGGCCGCGGCCGCCCCCCGCTTGAGAGGGCGGGCAGGACCAGCCGGGGCGGTGGAAGCGCCTCCACGAGAAGAGCCGGCGACAGGACGAGCGACGGGGGCGGCAGGAGCAGCGCGAGCGACGGGGGCGGCAGGAGCAGCGCGAGCAACGGGGGCGGCAGGGGCAGCGGGAGCGACGGGGGCGGCGGGAGCAGCGGGAGCGACGGGGGCGGCGGGAGCAGCGGGAGCGACGGGAGCGGCGGGCGCACTACAACCAGCACCTCCGATGGGACGAGGCGAGCGAGGGACACGACCACCGGGCGGAGCAGCAGGAGGGGCAGCGGCGGCGAGAAAAGCAACAACGGCGGGGGAAACGGCAGCGCCAGCACCACGACCCCGACCACCTCTCCCGGCTCCAGCTCCACCTGCAGCGGCTCCACCGGCAGCAGCGCGAGCGGCGAGGGCAGCGGCGAAGGCGACACCATCACCGATGCCATCGGGGGGACCAGCCTGAACCCCGTCGGGACGGACGGCGGCCAACCACTCTTCGAGGGCATCGGAGTACTCGGTGACGTACTCCTGAGTGAGGGCGTCACGACGGGCTACCGTCTCCTCAGCTTCACCGACAACACCAACGTACTCGTACAACGGGACCGATGCGACACCAGGGGGACGGACGTCGTAATACTCCCACGGGACGTGGCCACCATGTTGGGCGATGAAGGCTTGACGGGCGGTGGCGCAGGCGACGAGGGAGGGTTGGGAGACACCAGTCCACTTGCTATTCGGAGCCTGGGAGGCCCGGTAACCAGCGTGGAAGACATGGACAAAGTCAAGGAAGGAATGGAAGCTATGGAAAAAGGGCATGAGGCTGGTGTAGATCGTCCGGAGACGTTCATCGGAGATCTGCCCATTCGCGTAGGTGAGACCCTTGACCAGCAGGTTCCACCCTACCCCCCATAGCTGCGTCAGCTGGGGGAGATAGACGGTCTGAGGGGTGGAGACGACGACCCGGGGAGGCATGACAGGGGGGGGAGAAGGGGACAAGGGGAAGAAGAGGTAAGGGGAGGATTACCGGGGGACGGGTGTATGAGAGGCGAGGAAAAGGAAGGAGACGGAAAGAGGAAGGGGAGAGAGGAGGATTTATGGGGAAATGGGGAGGGGAGATGCTCACCTCGGGAGGACAACGCGAGAGTGCGCAGGCATTGCGGACAAAGGACAAGGAAAACCGCGATGAAAGGAGGAAGCGGAGGGGGAGTTAAAGAAGAGGCAGGACGAACAAGCAAACATGGGGACAGGACCGCGAGACAAAGGATCGCGAGGGTGGTGACCCGGGGTGGGGTGGTAATGTAAGGGTAACGACAGGACCGAACAAAGGATCGGAGCGGGTGACCTCACGTGACGAGCCGACTAACAGACAAGCTAACGACCCGACCGACCGACCGACGGGAGTCAGCGACGGGAGTCGGCGACGGGAGTCGGCGACAAGGACGTCGGCGAAGGGCCTAACCCTACGCCAACCGAGGACGGGTATATATAGCCGACGAAGCGGACTAGCCGCGGGGTCGAGATCTTTATCGAACTATCAATCTATACTTCTTACCAACGTACTCGTTACAGAAATCCACTGCAGCAATAAAACTGTCGTCCACCATTCCTTCAAATGCCCAGGTGACATGATCCCCTGCCATATTCTCCCACACCTTCCCCTTCTTCGCTTTAACCTCCTGCTCTTGTTCTCCCAATTTTCCACCTTTACCGCCACCGCCCCCTTCCAAACTCGGCGACCCAGCCGAGCTATTTATCCCCTCTACACTATCATCCACAGCTGGTATGTGGCCAAACACGATTTGCCGGAACCTCGAATAAGTGTGTGTACCATTCATCAACCCCATCCCCATCCGTCTGTAATAATATAGCCCTTTTGGGCACACAAACCCCGTCTTCAACTCATCCCCAGGTCGTAATGGTATCGCCCAGTAACTGGAAGTAGCGTCAAATCCACTGAACACATGAAAACCAGGACGTATCAGTGTGTCAACAATCTGCTCCAATCGCGGCGTAGGATAGCACGATGGCAAAGTTGCCTTGTTCAGCGGCCTATAGTTGTGTATGGTTCGCAGTTCCGCCGACCCATGCTGCTTCGGAATAAACCTTGTTTTACACCCCCATGATGAATCGTACATTGCAATTATTCCCACCTCAACCATCTCCGGGAACAATTTCCTCGCATATTCCACCTCCTCCCGCGTCCACAACGGCATTTTGGCTCGGTAAGGTCTCCAGTTCGGCTTGATCTCTATCGCGTGTTCCACCAAATCCGTTGGGCGAATCTCTTTCAATTTCGTCGCGAAGCAATCCCTCCACGTGTACAACACCCGCATAGTCTGCCTCCTTCTGACCTCCGAATCAGCCATCGGTCCGATCGTTATCTTTGACTGCTCAAACCACTTTTCCACCTCCTCTTCGCTATCCTCAGACAGCTCTCTTTGCACCGGTCGTCGCTGTGTCGGGTAGTTTTGGATTCGCTCGAACGTCAACGGTTTTGAAATTGGCAAAGCTGTCATCGCCAATATTCCTTGATGCTTGGCCACGGTTCCCCCATCGAACTCCACCGCTTCCAGTTCCTCCCCCGCCCTCATCTCCTTCCTCGTTGCACAAACCTGCACTCCGTCCTGCAAAACCTTTCCCACTCGCACACCCGTCCCCCTATCATACAAAATCCGCCACACTTCCCCGCTCCGCACCTCCAACTCCTCTCGTAACGGGCGCCCCCCTACTCGTCGATCCGGAGCACCCCTCCCGGACGACGACTTCCTTTTCCCTCTTCCATTGTTTTCCTTACATCATTCTGGTATTCGATTTCCTCCAATTTGTTGAGCAACTCTTCCACAGCTTCCTCCGCGTCCTCGTCATCAATTTCCTCCACCGGCTCCGACAAGGCATCCTGGAAAACCTCCACCTCTACCGCACCCCCCACTGCCTTCTCGCCAGACACATTTCTTCTCACTCCGTCCTCCCCACAGATGCTCAATCCGTTGACTGCATAGTTCTCCTTTGCTCGAACGCGCCTCAACCACTTGCGCGAGAGCAACATTGTATATGATTGGTCAACTGGCACCACCCACAACTTCATTCTCGTTGTAACACCTGCCACGTTATCCTCCGCCCAAACGTACTTAGCCACCGTTGTGACACTGTCATTCGCCATGGTAACATTATACTTCTCTCCCTCATAGACTTGTAAACCCAAAGCCTTCACCGTGCGTGACCCAATCAAGTCAATGACCGCTCCTCCATCAATCAACACCTGAGTCAACCTCGCAGAGCCGATCCACGCATCAATGTAGAGCGCATCGACCGAATCCTCCTCAGCATGTCCTTTGGTCACAATCTCCGGTGGTCCTCCAACTTCCCGATCTTCAACATGAGCAATGACTGCATTCGCCACTGCCTTCTTGCGCCTCGGCACAGCCGACTGAAGCAACAATGCCATCTCCCTTCGCAACACCGGACTATCCTGGAGCAATTGCGGCAAACCAATGTCCACTCTAACACCTGTGATCAGGTTCCTGATATCAAAGCGTTCCAAACCCTCCATGGCACGAATTCTTGCCGGTTCCTTGGTCCCTTTCGCTTCACCAGCCACCTTCTTCTGTGCCTGAGCTTTCCCAGCCTTTGCCTTCCCCTTCACAGCCTCAACAAGCTCCTCCAACATCTCCACGTCGCTATCCGTCTCGTCTCCCCCTGTCACTCCGTCAAAAACAATAACTGGCTCTGGATTGTATGGCTGTCCAGTTGTCTTCTTGGTCTTCGCCGGTTTGTCTGCACGGTCGTCATCTTTTCCCCTTTTCCCAAGAGCAGCGGCCATCAGAGCCTTGGCGATAGACTCCTTCATCGTCGGAAGCTTTTCCAACAACCCCAACAACTTTTCCACCTTTCTTTCCTGCTCATTCCTCTGTTCTGTCTCGCGAGACACTTGTGGAACTGCCATCAATGCCATGTTCGCCTGCACCATCCGCTCTCCCAGATCTTGCTTGCGCGGCTCCTCTTCTTCTTGTTTCTCCACCTGCGTCACCGATGCTGCCCCAATGAGTTTCTGACCCTGTGTGATGACCAGGTCCCAGTAGACAGAAACCAGGAGCGGGTATTGTAGCCGTGGAGGTGGTGGGTACGGTTGGTAGGCTGAATGGAGGCGGGGTATGAGGAGTTGAGGGCGCGGACGACGTACTCGTTGGTTTGGTCTAGGAGGTGGCGGGCGTTGGTGATGGGTTCTGAGCCTGGGAGGATGAAGGTGCGGCGGGTGGGGAGAGTGAATCCTGGGGCGAGGCGAGGGGTCGAGGCACTGGGCATGGGACGTGGTCAAGGCGGGGTCAAGAGGGGCTGTCTAGGCCACGGAGGAGGAGAGTATAAAATATATTCGAATAACAACTTGTTAAGGTACAGCTAAGGGGAAGAGACAAGTTGTTGCGTGAAGAGGAAAGGAAAAGAAGACAAGACGAGAGGGAGGAAGGACTCCTTATATAGAGATCCTTCTCGGACTATGGAACTAGAAAGACATGAATAGAATAGCAGCGCCGCGGCTGCGCAGAGGCTGCGCGGCGGCTGCGCAAGGTACATGAGTCAAAGGGGATTAGAAATCAACTGCGCAATAGAAACAACTAGAACATAATAGAAGCTGACGGAAACATATAGAAAGCTATTGCGCAGTGAAGATTCGTGATACTAGAACCTTCTGGTGGTTTCTCTGAGATTCCGAACTAGGAAGTCGAGCAGTGACAGGGATGCGGGCTGTCGTGTTGCAACGGTTACCAGGAACGGGCTAGGGCATAGGCTAGGTGCATGGCGATGTAGAGTAACACTAGTAGTAAGCGAAACTCGTCGGGGGTCAGGATCAGATGGACATGGATCCACTGTGGCTGATAGCGAGGCTGGGGCCGACGGTGGCTGGGTGCGGGGTAGTCTTGGGTGAGACTAGAAACTCGGTTCATGACAGTAGCCCCCCTTCTAGAGGAGAGCTCCAGCGATCTTTCTTGGATTGGTTCTGGGTCGTCGTTGATGATAATCGGGTCGTACCAGGAACCACTCATGGTGCGGGAAGGTTGGCGGGTCTGGGTTTCTGTGGGTAAGCTGTGTGGAAGCGCCTAACAAGTGCTGGGGCGTTCTCGAGGTCGCTTGCGGGTTGCCAGGTAGGGTGATCGTAACCGATCCAACGGACAAGGTACTTGAGTTGTCTTCGGACTAACTTGGAGTCAAGAATGTCTTCGACTTCCCACTCGAGGTCTTCGTTAACAATAACTGGAGGAGGGGGTGGTTGGACTTGACCTGCGAGGGGGTCTTGGGCGACGGGTTCGAGCAGTGAGACGTGGAATACTGGGTGAACTTTCATTGTAGCGGGGAGCTCAAGCTTATATGCATGGCTCGAGATTTTCTGGATGATTCGAAATTTCCCAAGGCGTTTATAATCCAACTTGGTTGAGGGTCGGGTGGTGTGGATGTGTCGCCTCAAGAGCCAGACTTCGTCGCCTACTTTGTATGCAGGTGGTGGAATTCGGTGACGATCGGCTTGTTCAGCATGGATTGCCTGGGACCAGGATATTTCGGCTCGAAGGTGTTTATCCAAAAGCGACAGGCGCTCAGCATAATCCTTGAGTGCTTCTGGGGTTGGTTGTGGCACAGCGGGGTTGGCAAGGATCTCATAGCGGGGTTGTTGGCCATAAACCGCAAAGAAGGGAGTGATTCCGGTGGTGGCGGACAGGGTATTGTTGTATGCAAACTCGGCCATGGATAACAACTCGGACCAGTCGTCCTGTTGGTAGTTGCAATAGGCGCGGAGGTATTGTTCTAGGATTGCATTGACCCTTTCGGTTTGGCCATCGGTCTGAGGGTGGAAGCTGGTGGAAAGCTTCTGTTGGATTCCAAGGAGCTTGCAGAGGAATCTTGAGAACTCGGAGGTGAACTGGGTTCCGCGGTCGGTGACTATGGAGTCCGGGAGACCATGGAGGCGGAAGATGTTGTCTAGGAAGAGTCTGGCCAGGGTTTCGGAGTTGCATTCGGTTGTGGTTGCAATGTAATGGGCCATCTTGGAAAGTCGGTCGACCACAACTAGAACAGCGTCAAAGCCGTTGGACAGAGGTAATCCTGTGATAAAGTCCATTGAGATTGAGCTCCATCGTCGGATTGGGATTTCGAGAGGTTTCAGGAGGCCATAGGGCGCATGTCGAGCGGGTTTGATCCTCATGCAGGTGTCAAAGTTCTGAATGTAGCGTGCGATGGTTTTACGCATCTTTGGCCACCAGTAGTTCCGGGATACTCGCTCGTAGATGGCGGCTCGGCCTGGATGGCCTGCGGCTGGGTGTTCATGGCAAGAGTTCAGAACTTTAGCTTGAAGGAGTTCGTTGTCTGGGATGTACAGGAGTTTGTTGACGTAAAGCAGGCCGTCGTTGTAAGTACATTCCCCAAGGGGAACTGTTGGGTGTTTTGTTTCAAAGTTCTCGAGAGCAAGGAGGATGGATTTTCCCAGGGCATCAGATGGTAGGAGGGTTCGGATTTCGTCGTTGAAACCGATTGATGCTGCAGACAGGGAGTATTCCGAAAATTTAGAGGATGGGATAAGGGCGCGCACAGGTCGTGCACGTTCATCCCCCTCTTCAGGGAGGTCTCCAGACCTGCGGGTCAGGGCGTCGGCTTTTCCGTTCTTTTCGCCAGGTCGGAATACAATAGTAAAGTCGTATTGTGCGAGTTCCCCAGCCCAGCGTGCTTGCCGACGGTTCAAGAGGGTCTTGGTCTTGAAGGATTCAAGGTTATGGTGGTCCGTGAGGATTGTAAACGGCTTTGGCAGAGCATGGAGGTACATGTGCCATTTGTCAAGACAGACCACAATTGCAAGGAGTTCTTTATCACCAATGCCGTAATTGCATTCGGCAGGTGACATTTTCTCAGAGAGAAAAGCAATGGGGTGTAAAACCGTTTTGCCGTTTTCTGGGATTTTCTGTGAGAGGATGCCGGAGACCACATAGTCGGAGGCATCGGTTTCCAGGATGGTTTCGAGGTTGGGGTCGAAGTGGCGAAGAACTGGGGCTGTGGTGAAGGCTCTCTTTAGTTTCGAGAATACCAGGTCGCAGTCTGAAGACCACGCAAAGGAAGTATCCTTTTGCAATAGTCGGAAGAATGGTTGGCAAATGCGGGAGTATCCTTCAATGAAACGTCGGTAGAAGTTAGCAAAACCTAAGAAACATTGTATATCCTTTACGGATTTTGGTGTTTCCCATTCGATAACAGCCTTGACTTTTTCTGGGTCCATTTCAATGCCTTCGGAGGATATAACAAATCCAAGGAAGGTAGTCTTGGTCACGGTAAATTCGCATTTTTCTGGTTTAACAAAGAGTCCTGCTTCGGAGAGTTTGGCCAGGACTTTCCGGACTTGTTCTTGGTGTTCTTTGCGGTTCTTGGAGTATATTAGAATATCGTCAAGATAGACGACACAGAAAACGTCAAGGAATTCACGGAGGGTGTCATTGACAAAGCGCTGGCAGGTTGCTGGGGCATTGGTGAGGCCAAAAGGCATGACCATAAATTCGAAGAGGCCGTATCGGGTTCGAAAGGCCGTTTTCCATTCGTCACCTTCCTTAATCCTAATGAGGTTGAAGGCTGCTCGAAGATCCAATCTTGTGAAGTACTTTGATCCTCGGATCTGGTTTAGGGTTTCCTCGATTCTGGGAAGGGGGTATCTGTCCTTGTGTGTGATGTCGTTAAGGGCTCTGTAGTCGACACAAAGGCGTAGGGAACCATCCTTTTTCTTGACAAACAGGATAGGTGAGGCACTGGAAGAGGAGCTTGGTCGAATAAATGCTTTGGCGAGATTTTCGTCAAGCCATTCTCGCACTTCCTTGAGTTCTGCATCGGACATAGAGTACATGCGTCCGAGGGGGGGTTTTGCACCAGGGAGAAGCGGTATTTCGTGATCCACATAGCGATGTGGAGGTAGGACCGAGGCTTCCTTCTTAAAGAACAAGGGAAGGAAATCATGGTATTCGGTGGGGACCAACTTTTCGGCTGGTTCAGTACTTGGGGTTTCCTCTGGAAGTGAGGCGAGAACACAGATCATGGAACCAGGTTGTTTGGTAGCGATTCTCATGGCAGCACGGGAAATAACAGCAATCTTATGGTTAGTTGGTGATGGCGGATTGCTGGTAATAGTGGTTTGTCGAACTGGGAGACAGTGGGCTTGACAATATCCTGAAGCGAAGGTCAAGGTGTTCTTTTCCCAATCGATTATTGGGTTATGGCGTCGAAGCCATGTTTTTCCAAGGATAAGGTTCCATCCGGCCAGTTTTGTCACTTGGAAGGTTAATACTTCTTCGTGCTGGTCGACGGTGAGTTTCAAGGTACAAGAGTGGGTTATCTGTCCGGCAACTGAGCGCCTTCCGTCAACGACGACGAGGTCCTCTGGTTTTGGTTTCAGATCAAGGTTTAGGTTCAAGGACAAGGCAAAGTCAAGGTCGATAAACTGGGAGGTAGCTCCACAGTCAATCATGCAGGTTCCAGACAAAGAGTTATTGATTGAGGCATTGAGAGTCATGGGTGACTCGGAGCCGAGATCACCAGAAAGAGAAACAGAAGATAGACGCAAAGCAGCAGAAACTCGATACCTTTGCAACCTACTCTTGCGAGCAGATCGCGACTCAACAGGAATAACAAAGCCTGAACCAGGCAAATCAACAGATGGTAAAACAGAAAATAAATTGACAGAAAACATAGGGGAACAAGAGGCGCACAAAGGCGAAAAACAAACACAAGAGGGTTCAAGAGAGAAGACACCAGGTTGCATCCTGGCACTCCTTGAAGGGTCTTCGGTCTTCAAAGAGGCAGTTAGTTTTTTGCCTGAGTGGCAGTCTCGGAGGTGGTGTAGAGGACCACGGTTGCTGGTGCTGCGGGGGCAGCGGTTTCGAGGGTGCTGTTGGCTTTCTGGCTCTTGTTGGGGCAGACACTGGCGAAGTGTCCCTTTGCTCCGCAATAGAGGCAGAGGCCGTTGGCACGGCGGTAATCTTTGTCGGCCTGGGTGAGAGGCCCACGCTTTCTTTTGACTTCAACAGCGGAGAGGTCCATAGGTCCTGCGTGTGATCCTGTAGCAGTGGAGGAGCTGGCAGGAGCACTGGTGCGAGGGGCAGGAGTGTTATGATGTTGAGTGGGCGTGTGGTGTTGATTTTGTACACGCCGGATGTTGTTGTCAAGCTGGATGCACATTTGTGCAACAGCGGCAAGAGTGTCTGGGACATTGAGTTGATAGGACAGTGCTGTAGCAGTATCCTTGTTGAGACCCGAGCGGAATCTCGCAATCTGTTCTCTCTGATTCATGGAGAGCTTGGTGGAGATAGTGACGAACTCTGCGGCATAGGTAGAGCAGTCTCGCTTGCCTTGACGGAGTTTGTCAAGCTTCTCTCTTGCCGTTGCTTCGGCATCTAGGTCATCGAATGCTGCTTGGAGAGCGTTGATAAATCCTTCATAGGATTGGAATTGAACTTGGCCAGTGACAGGGTCCATGTGAGGGTTGAACCATGCTTGAGCACCTCCGGAGAGGTGAGATGCGGCATAGGCAATCCTGGCTGGGTCAGTGGAGTACCGGGTGGGATCAGAGGAGAACA
This sequence comes from Peziza echinospora, assembly GCA_024516245.1. Taxonomy (NCBI): domain Eukaryota; kingdom Fungi; phylum Ascomycota; class Pezizomycetes; order Pezizales; family Pezizaceae; genus Peziza; species Peziza echinospora. The sequence goes on along the minus strand of JAJLQT010000022.1, from coordinate 278,176 downwards.
CCAGTTGTAGTTGTGTAATGAACTGGCGGTATTTGTCCCTGCTTCCATCAAAAGCAGTAGGGTCTGCAATCTTTGGGGCTTGGTTGCGTGGAGCAGGTGCTGGTGGTGTGAGAGCTTGAAGTCTCTGTTGAGACCCATACTGGTATCCGGAGTGGAAGTGGGCAAAGAGAGCTTGGTTGGCGCAGTTGAGCTCTGTAACGTCCGTGATGGTTGGTATAAGTGGTGCTTCCCAATGTCCAGTGTTTCCACAGTTAACACCGGTCATGTGGGCTGTATTGATTGCAGTGAGGAGGGAGGTTGGGGTATCGGTAGGCAAGTCAGGGAAGGAGACAACTCCCATCGGGTGTGAGGAGAGATAGGTAATGTAAGCTTCCCATGGCTTGTTGGTGACTGGGAGGGGAGTATTGCTTCTGCCGGATCCGGACATTTTTGTTTAGGTGTGGCGGAGACAGTTATGTCGACGCAACAAAGTGTGATGACCAGGTCCCAGTGGACAGAAACCAGGAGCGGGTATTGTAGCCGTGGAGGTGGTGGGTACGGTTGGTAGGCTGAATGGAGGCGGGGTATGAGGAGTTGAGGGCGCGGACGACGTACTCGTTGGTTTGGTCTAGGAGGTGGCGGGCGTTGGTGATGGGTTCTGAGCCTGGGAGGATGAAGGTGCGGCGGGTGGGGAGAGTGAATCCTGGGGCGAGGCGAGGGGTCGAGGCACTGGGCATGGGACGTGGTCAAGGCGGGGTCAAGAGGGGCTGTCTAGGCCACGGAGGAGGAGAGTATAAAATATATTCGAATAACAACTTGTTAAGGTACAGCTAAGGGGAAGAGACAAGTTGTTGCGTGAAGAGGAAAGGAAAAGAAGACAAGACGAGAGGGAGGAAGGACTCCTTATATAGAGATCCTTCTCGGACTATGGAACTAGAAAGACATGAATAGAATAGCAGCGCCGCGGCTGCGCAGAGGCTGCGCGGCGGCTGCGCAAGGTACATGAGTCAAAGGGGATTAGAAATCAACTGCGCAATAGAAACAACTAGAACATAATAGAAGCTGACGGAAACATATAGAAAGCTATTGCGCAGTGAAGATTTGTGATACTAGAACCTTCTGGTGGTTTCTCTGAGATTCCGAACTAGGAAGTCGAGCAGTGACAGGGATGCGGGCTGTCGTGTTGCAACGGTTACCAGGAACGGGCTAGGGCATAGGCTAGGTGCATGGCGATGTAGAGTAACACTAGTAGTAAGCGAAACTCGTCGGGGGTCAGGATCAGATGGACATGGATCCACTGTGGCTGATAGCGAGGCTGGGGCCGACGGTGGCTGGGTGCGGGGTAGTCTTGGGTGAGACTAGAAACTCGGTTCATGACACCCTGTGCGGCCTTATATGCCTCTACTTCTGCCTTCACCCTTGTTCTAGTCTTCAACTGGTCGTCCCACGATGCTGGTTCATTTTGACATTCATCAGCGTAATGACCTGTTTTGCAACACCTGAAGCATGTTGTGTACATGTTTGCTGGTCTGCGCGGTGCACCCGTCAAACTCGCTCCTGTAGTCCCCCCTTGTCCCCTAACTGCGCTGACCGATCCCCCCCCGGTCTGTCCTGAAGTCACTCCCCCACCAATCCCAGACAGGGTCTTTTCATTCCCTTGAGCCTGCTGCTGCCCACTCAGGATTTGCTGGAATCCCTGCGTCTGAATTTTCAACATCTTGGTCAATTCCGTAATAACGTCCGATCCCACCATGTTTGCGCTTGATGGTTCCGATCTGGACAATTTACTCTTGACAAAGACGTTCGGACTCCCGAGCACTGAATAAACCGATTTAACCGTGTCAATGCATCTTTGAACGTCAATCTTGGCAGCTTCCTCAGGTCCAAGGACACCAGTTTCCGATCACTCTCACTCGACAACCCTGCTACAAAAGCGATGGCGAGCTCCTCATCGAGATCGTTCGGAATATTCTTTTTCACGTACTCCACTTCCTTCACGTACTCGACCACCGTCTTCTTACCCTGAGAGATCTGCCTGATGAACGCCTGCATGTCCATCCTCTCCGCTGTCGAGATGCTTCCCTTTGAATCTCCATACTTCTTCATGAACTTCTCCACAATCCCATCCCAATCTGCCTTCTCATCCTTATTCAGGTCAGACCAGAAACTCACTGCCTCTCCTTCAAGATTCTGTCTGAATAGCCTAATTTTGTTTTTATCCTGGACTGGATCGGAGAACTGCTCCGCTGCCCAAGTCACATCATCGATATAGTCCTCTGGGGCAGACTCCCCTGTTCCTTTAAAAGGCCTAATTCTCACGATTGTCGACATCCTTTTTGCAATCGAAGGTACACCGGCTAGTTCGTTCGAGCTTTGTGACAGGTTCGCTTCCTCAGGTGGCGTCAACAGCGGTGGGGAACCGAAATCCTGGGCCTCGTGCCCTGCCTTTGTCTTCTCTAGGACGTCGGGTCCTGTCTTTGGCCTGAAAGGGTCTGCTTGGTTCACACCAGTCAGTTTAATGCTTTGCCCTTCTGTAAACCCTGGTCTCGATGATCCCTGCTCTGCCTCCAGCAATCCTTGTACTCCTGCTTCACTTTCCACTTCCTGAGTCTTCGACGCTTTGCCTTCACCGAGCTTTCCCTGCTGAGCCGGTGATCTCAACACCCTCCCTGCTTTCTCTCTACTTCTGAGGTTAAAGACCTCTGCTTCCGATAGGTTCTCTAGCTCGTCGATCAGTGATGACATGGACAGGAATACTTCTCTCCTTGACATCCACCTTTCGACTTATCAATCCTCAACAACTGTTACGTTTTATTCAATGCGAGTGTACGATTCGTTCTTCAAGCTTTTACCGATATTCGATGACGAGACCCCAGTGCATCCAGCCTCGCAAATTGGGCTGCAGTTGTGGGAGCGCTCGATTGGATGTGGGGTGTCTTCTCTAGTCTAGGTACAGGATTTCCTCCTCGCTATGAACCCTCACTGCCAAGCCCTTTTCCCCAGTCTTGGCTTTCGTAGCCTTAGTCACACTTCCCGCGCCACAGTACTTAGTCTCGTGCCGACTACCTTACTTCTCAACTACCTACTTGGGTTGTCTTGGGGAGAACATGTGAAGGTCAAGGCCAAAAAAGAGGAAGAGTAGAAAATGGGCAGGCCACGCCAGGCCACGCCAGGCTCGATTCTTGATCACCTCCTGCCTTTCCTCGGCCACAAACCAACGGCCGATTCATGATCACTGGACTTGGTCCCCAAGGTTGATACAATGCCTAGCCCTCCGCTCCGCCAGCGCGGTTGCGGGTGCGGTGATCGATCGAGTCCGTCATCACGATTGCGGCCGGCACAGCCAGGCATGGGCAAAATGTGCGAAAGATGGCCGGCCTCACACAGCTGCCCCTCCATGAGTCCATGAGGCCGTGAGGCCGGTCGTTTCTGGCCCTCGGCGCGCAGACGACCCGACGTCCAGAGCCGTGTTCGAACGCTCTGAGCTGTCCCTCTGCGTATTCGTCGAGACAGGCCGCACTCGCGGCGCCCTTGCCCTTGTCTTGGCCCTCCCCACCGCGCCGGCCCATGCAGCCCGGCACCTTCCCCCTCCCGGTTCGAGACCGCCCCCTCCCCTCCCACCCTCGTGGGCCGGCATGATGGCGCGGGCGGTCTGTGCCGTCGCCTTCGTCATTGGCAGGCCACTCTGTTTTTAGCACCCCTCTGGACTTGCTAGTAGGGGGCCTGCCTTCCCCTCCCTCCCTCCCTCCCTCCCCCCCCCTCCTCCCCTTCCCATAGTACAGTGTTCCCTGAGGCCCACTCCCACTAAGATGGGCCTAGATACCCCCACCATAACCACTACAACCACCTCAACTGCAGCCCATCACCACCACCATCACAACCTCCAAATACCCGCACCCTACTGAACCTGCACCTCTTTCTAACGGTGTTGCGAAGCTCAGCTTGCCCTTCCAAGTATAAGCAGTGGTCAACATCTCCCACGCCCCACATATATCTTTACTCTCATCCCCAAGCCAAATCGCCACCCCAGTCGTTGGCATTAAACCCCTTCACCACCCACCCACCCCCACCAGAAACCGGGCTCTCGAACATTGAAAATCCAGCCGTCATCGATCTGAGCGGTAGGAGAAGACTTCCCAAGGTCTCTGATACTTAAACGGCCAGCCACACCGAATTGAGACAGCCCTTGATACTGCGTGGGAGTCTGTTCCGCCTTGTTCTCGATTTCTCGTCCAACTCGCTTACGGCCCCACAACTACCGGTTCAAGCTTTCGTAGCAATCCACTGAGAGCGAGGGCAGGGTTTAGAAGTTCTTTCGATTTAAATATCAAAAAAATAAAAAAATGGTGAGGCAAACCACGGCCAGGACACGGCAACACCAACCCCAGGCCGACCAATCTGAGAGATGTTTTCCAATGCGTTAGAGGTTGTTTCTGACATGTAGCCTGAATTCAGGGTTCCCTAGAAAAGATCGCGCATGACCTGCATCTCGATCTATCGAGTCTTATAGATGCGGCAACATTCGATCAGATACTGGAAATGGATGATCCAGATTCTATGGAATTCTCAAGAAGTATTGTAGATGAATTTTTCATTCAAGCGCAGCAAACGTTTGACGAAATGGACGAGTCCCTGTAAGTATCTTCAACACGAATCACAAGTTTCATTCACTAACGTTGTATCTTCAGAGCCAAAAATGATTTGGGGAAACTCTCATCGCTAGGCCATTTCCTAAAAGGCTCTTCGGCAACCCTAGGAATCATCAAAATGAAGAAAGCATGCGAGATGATTCAAAATTTTGGAGCTTGCCTGGATGAATCAGGCCTCACCCCCGAGCCAGACCAGAAACTTTGCCTGGACAGAATCAAGAAAACCCTCCCAAGAATGAGGGACGATTTCCAAAATGTCAAAACCCTGCTAGAAAAATTCTATGAAAATACTTGAATTTGGCGTTGGTGTGGGCGACAACTATCTGGCGGGCTGAACATGTGGGAACCCAGTTTTTCACTTTCAATGGCATTATTGAGCATGACACTTCCCAGTTAAAGGGGACATGACTTGGTGGGTTTGATCTCTATGGGGGCGATATCCCTCAGGATTTCCAGGTCATGCCTCACTGCAAATTTTTACTTTCCTTATTCCCCTGGGCTCACCTCTTGCTTTTCAAATCCGTTTTTTTCTCTCCTGGCTTTTTCCTGGCTTTCTTTCTAGCCTTTTCTCAACTACTACGGTGAGGCTTCTTCGATACTTCTTCATTTTCTCAAAACCCTTTTATCAATTCTCCCAAATGCATGTATTTGCGCTCCAAGTACATTGTATTTGGCCTGCGCATGTCTTCGTTAGGGTCTAAATTCCATACGCATCTTGTACGTTTTTTTTTTGGTATTATTTTATTCTTCTGGGCTTTTATCGTCGAGCTTGCTATGGAGATGTGCTTTTTTTTTTTTCTTTTTTTTTTTTTTTTTTTCCTTTTCCTTTGTCTCTTTTCCCTCTTCTCTTTTGTTACTTTTTGGTATGGTTCCGGTTTTTATATATATCTATTTTTTTTTGCAGCCAATATTTTACAACTTCATTGATCACGAATGCTCCTCTTCTCTCCCGGATCATGATATGTTCATGCATATGGAAATGGCCTTGAGTTTTACGAAGATTCCAGTGCACCAGTGTGGCCACTTTCCACAAAGTACCATCATCACCAACCTCAAGTGGAGCAACGGATTTGGCCATGCTTGTGGTATGTGAACGAGAGGCGTGTATGTGAAGAGACCTGGTGGGAGGGTTCGAGAGCCATGGTCAGTGGCGGGTAGGTAATGTGCTGTTTTAAATCTCGATCTTTCCTTTTCCTTTTAAACCTTTTATTCCTGGCCGGCGTCGTGGGTAATACCAACATTATGTTTTCTAGTTGTAATCGATCAACGACGAGACTACCTCTACTTCCTTGGGCATGGCCAAATCGATAGATGCGGGGCCTGGCCATGGCCAACTGCAGTACCAACTGGCACCGGCACACCAATTACCTAATCTGCTACAAGCACCTCTGAGTAGCCTCAACACCCTTCTTTTTTTTTGGCTTTGAATGTGTAAGGGTGACTTTTACCCACCCTCGTAGTACTATCATGATCATGAGATTCCACTTGGATTTTGGGGTCAGGTACATGCTGGCCGCCTGATCATGATTTAGTTCTGGATCTGGATCTTCTAGTCACTCACTCGGAACTTGAGCTTGTACTTTGAACCCTGCTCTTCGATCGATCGTGTGTGTAGAGTACGTGCATGTGTGTGCTACTTATAATTAGATAGATCTTGATCGATCCCCCTTGGCCATGGGAGTGAGAGTAAACCCGGTTATAAATTAGGGAAGGAAGAAGTAGTCTTTGTTCCCCCTTGTATATACGGTAATTCAATTCTGTGATAGTGATAATGCGGGATGAGACTGTATAGCTTCGAATTCCGTGCGGAGATCTTCTAGTATAAAATTCCGTTGAGGTCGACGTCTCGAAGTGAGGTTGCAACGTTGGTCATGCATGGCTTGGTGACGGGCACGAAGAAGATCTAGACTGGAATTGTGGTTACTTATAGATAGAAGATGCACGTATTTGTTATGGAGATGGAGATGGATACTTCTTTTGTGAGGTGGGAATATGTGCAAGTTGGATGCAAGCAATTACATACCTCCGTTTATAGAGATTTATATATAAGAAATTACCTGTAACGGTAATTACATATGTAATTACAAGCACCCAAATATTTAGGGTAAATTGTGATCTATCGATCGCGATGTGAGGGCACGAGTCTATCGATATGTGAGACCAGGCTACAATGTGAGTACTGTGAATGCAATCTATGCAGTTCCATTCTGTGAAACTTCCTAAAGAAGAAGTAGTTGAGTACACATGGTGCCGGTACCTAGGTAGGTAGTGTCAATGTGCTTTTGCAGAAGTTTAGGTACATACCTTATAATTAATGTACCTAAGTACTTGGTAAGTAGGTATGTCTTTCCACGAGATCAGTATTTCCGTATAATTTTGTACTTAGGCTTATATGTACTTACCGAATGTATTTAAAGCCGGGAGTAGCGCAGGAATCGAATTGCACTTTAGAAGCTTGTCCAAGTATTATAATTATAAACAGTGTTTTAAAATTTTGTAAACCAATTGCAAATTGCAATTGCAAGTTGGGAACGAGACTAGTTATTATAATTATAAATTATACTTACGTAGTATTCGTTTCTTGATCTTGAAGTGGCATCGTAGGGAGTAGAGAGTATACGTATGCACAGGTATCGATGATGTTTTTAATTATAATTATATATATATATGAGTTTTTGGACAAGAATATTATAATTAATGCACCAGTTGCGGTTGAGGGTAATTATAATAGTTTGGCATCGCCAGATTCGGCACCTATACGCTTATAATTAAAGGAACATCGATATCCTCGAGGTATTTTTTTTTTTTTTACCCCATACCTATGGGAATTAATACTTGGGCAGGCAGGTAGGTACATATGTAGCCTGGTGTACATACCTTAAGTACCTAAGGTATTAGGTACATATGTAGGTATAGCTCGAAGCTTCATTAAGCTCTAACTACCTATCTATGTATGTATGTATGTAAGAGGTTAATATTTGTAAAGCCAAAATTTAAAGTATAGTTAGTCCCATGGCCTCTTACGAGAACATGGCCTCTTGAGTGGAGTACTCTAGTTTGAACTCGGGGGAAATAAAGTTAAGGTTCATAAACAACTTTAGGTACCTCGTACGTACTTACATATGTATGTACTCCCAGGCTATATATATGTACTCGTGACTTTTTTGATGTGGGGAACCCGAGAAGAAGAGCACGTGCCAGCTACATACCTTGAACACTTCTATCACCTGCGGCCAGGGCCGACTTGGCGCTGGCGTTGGCGGAGGGCTGCGGGGGTTAGATGCTACTGCCTAGCCCAAGAGCGTCGTGACCGCAGCCCGTCCTGCCCCAATGCGGAAATCGGGCACCGCCGATGTAGGGTTGGGTCCGGGTGGGCCCCGCGCGGGGTGTGTGGAGGAAGGTTTGAGTGGGCAATGGTGGGGATGCTTGCACGAAGGTGGGCGCTTTGGAAATGTGGAGAGCGCCGATGTGGTGGTGCCCGCGATAATGCCCGCCCGCCGCCGCATAGGTAGGTAGGTCAGCGGCGATGGAGTGCGCGGGGGGTGGAGATGGAGATGGAGTGGGGAGGGGGGGGGGGGGGGGGGGCGAAGGGACTGTACGGATGCATCCTTCCGTGGCCGAATAGATGCACGCAGCTACATACATCTCGAATGCGTGCGCGGCTTGCCATCGCTGCTGGCGGTATCATCTTTCTGCGGAAATAAAAAAAAAAGGTAGGTAGGGACCAGTCTTTGAAAAGCCTGCTCCGCCATTGGTGCGCGCGCGGCGACAGTTGCAGGCAATGCAAAATGCCCGGCAGACGCCCGCGGGAGCTATGCTGCGGGCTCTCGGAGGCGACCTATAGCGAGCGAGCCTCGACAGTCTGATCGCATCGATACTGTGAGATACGATTGCACAGAGATACTCGAGTAGAGACGAGAGGTACCCGGCCCCCATCCCCAAGGCCCCCCTGCCGCTGTCTGCGCAGGGGAAAGGTCACCACTACCCTGATGCTCTGGACTGCACTGTAGCTGTATATATCTTGCCTTAGCCCTGGATCTAGAGTATCTGACCGCCCCGCCTTCCTCCTTCAGAGCTTGCTTGCTAAGAAGAAACGTTCGCACGAAATCTCGGGCGCTGACCGCGAGGGCCCACTGATAGCAATTGCAAATCCGGCTTCGCTTCTTCCACAGAAGGCAGGCAGCGAGTAGCAAGCAGCGCAGCTTAGCTCGAGCATACAAGCAAGCAAAATCCATATCAGATCTCAAGGATCTTTCTGTATTGCCACCAGCCACCACCACCCGTACTTCGGCTGTATATCAACCAAGCGGTGCCCCACCTTTTTTGCCGCTACATCCTCCTCGCCAAACAGCCGTAAAGTGCTCGCGAAAGAAAAATTATCCGCCAAACCATGAGCCCTGGACTAACGACCGTTACGCTGCCCGCGGCAGAAAAGACTGGGCTGTCATTGGCATCCGTGGTGGGGGAGTGGGACGACACAATCAGATTCTACCTGAATGGAACGCGGGTGGTGATTGAAAATGCCGACCCGGAGGTTACGTTGCTCGAGTACCTCCGTGGAGTCGGTTTGACTGGAACGAAGCTTGGTTGTGCTGAGGGAGGATGTGGGGCATGCACAGTCGTAAGTCCCGATAAAACCTTCTTCCAATCATGCTTCATTCTACACCATGGCCAATTATATATAGCATATTTCTTATTTACTAACGGAAATGTTAATATGGACATGTCTAGGTTGTCTCGCAATATAATCCTACATCACGAAAAATATACCACGCCGCCGTCAACGCTTGTCTTGCACCGTTGGTGAGCGTGGACGGCAAACATGTTATCACAGTCGAGGGCATCGGCAACTCAAAGAGCCCACATCCCGTGCAGGAGCGAATCGCAAAATGGCACGGATCACAATGTGGGTTTTGCACACCGGGCATTGTGATGGTACGTCAAAAAACCTTCTTTATCCCCCCCCTCCCTCCCTTCCCCGAGGCTACCCCCTTCCTGCCATGTGGCAGCCATGTTTTAGACCTTCGGAAGGACCCGGTGTGGTTGGATTACGGTGTAATTGATAAGATACGGAACGGAGAAAGTAGGCTAACAGGGGTTCATTGGTGGGGTTTATCGATAACAGAGCTTATACGCGCTATTACGAAATAATACGGAGCCCTCGAAACACGATGTCGAGGAAGCGTTTGACGGCAATCTATGTCGATGCACAGGATACCGCCCAATTCTGGATGCTGCACAGACGTTTAGTGCGGAAGCACTGCTCGAGAATACAACGTTGCCAATGGGTGCAACCGGCGGCCCTGGTGGCCCCGGCGGTGGGTGTTGTATGCAGAAAGATGGCAAACCACCTGTGGGCTGCTGTAGAAACAAGAATAAAGATGAAGTGGAGGAAGCTCCCGTAAAGAGGTTCACACCTCCGGGATTTATTGAGTTGAAGCCAGATACTGAGCTCATTTTCCCTCCGTCCTTGATGAAGCATGAGTTCAAGGCTCTTGCGTTTGGCAATAAGCGAAAACGGTGGTTGAGGCCAGCCTCGATCAACCAGCTTCTGGACATCAAGGATGCCCTTCCATCTGCAAAAGTCATTGGAGGCAGCACGGAAACACAGATTGAAGTGAAATTCAAGGCGATGAATTACGCCGTCTCTGTGTTTGTGGGTGATATTCCCGAGCTTCGGGATTTCAGCTTTGAGGAGGAATACTTGGAGATTGGCGCAAACATTACCCTTACAGATCTCGAGGAGGTTTGCAGAAAGGCAATTGAGCACTATGGCCCGGTCAAATCACAACCATTCAATACGATTTTGAAGCAGCTCAGGTATTTTGCTGGAAGGCAAATCAGGAACGTTGGAACGCCAGCTGGAAATCTGGCTACCGCTTCCCCGATTTCTGATTTGAATCCAGTGTTCGTGGCTACAAGAAGTATCTTGATTGCGCACAGCCGTGCCGATGGCGAGGTTGAACTCCCAATGGAGACATTTTTCAAATCCTACCGGACAACAACACTACCACCAAATGCAATCCTCGCCAAAATCAGAGTTCCGGTTGGAAGGGAGAAGGGAGAGTTCACCCGAGCATATAAACAAGCAAAGCGGAAGGATGACGATATTGCCATTGTCAATGCCGCTTTGCGTGTTTCTGTGGACGACGACAGGGTGGTCCAATCGGTCAATCTCGCATATGGAGGAATGGCGGCAATGACGATTGAAGCCAAAAAGACCAAGGCATATTTGGTTGGAAAGGTGTGGGGTAGCCCCGAGGTTCTTGAGGGTGCTATGAATACACTTGAGGAGGACTTTGACTTGAAATTCGGTGTACCTGGTGGTATGGCGGTGTATCGAAAATCCCTTGCACTTGGGTTTTTCTACCGTTTCTGGCACGAGACGTTGTCTGAGCTGGATGGAGTCGATACTAAGGACGTTGATGCAGAGGCTGTTCCGGAGATTGAGCGTGAAATCTCGACCGGAGAAAGGGATCAGGATGCAACAGTGGCTTATGAACAGCGAGTGCTGGGCAAGGGTGTTCCACATGTTGCTGCCATGATGCAAACGACTGGAGAGGCAATCTACACAGACGATACCCCTCCGCTCAAAAACGAGCTACACGGTTGTCTTGTGTTGTCGACGAAAGCACACGCAAAACTGATCAGTGTCGACGCCTCTGCAGCACTTGAGCTTCCAGGTGTTCATTATTATGTGGACCACAGGGATCTTCCAAGTCCGGAGGCCAACTGGTGGGGTGCGCCTGTGTGTGACGAAGTTTACTTTGCGGTCGATAAAGTCTTTACCGCTGGCCAGCCCATCGGAATGATTCTTGCAGAGACGGCAAATCAAGCAGCAGCTGCTTCCAGGGCAGTTGTCATTGTTTATGAGGAGCTGCCCGCGATCTTTAGCATTCAAGACGCTATAGAAGCAAAGAGCTTCTACGACCATCACAGATTTATCCGCCGCGGTAATATGGATGAAGGTTTCGAGAAGGCAGATCATGTCTTTAGCGGTGTAACAAGGATGGGCGGTCAAGAGCATTTCTACCTCGAGACGAACGCATGTATTGCAACACCAAAGGAGAATGGCGAGATGGAAGTTCTTAGCAGCACGCAAAACACTAATGAGACACAGGCAAATGTTGCCCGTGTTCTTGGAGTTCCTTCGAATCGGGTCGTTGCGAAGGTGAAGCGTCTAGGTGGTGGATTTGGTGGTAAGGAGTCGAGGTCTGTTCAGTTGGCAGCCATCTGCGCAGTCGCAGCAAAGAAAGCAAACAGGACAGTCCGATGCATGCTCAACAGAGACGAGGATATGATGACCAGTGGACAGAGGAATCCGTTTGCGGCTCACTGGAAGGTTGGGGTGATGAATGATGGTAAACTCGTGGCACTGAAAGCGGATGTATATTGCAATGCTGGATGGACCCAGGATCTCAGTGTAGGTTTTTGATGATGTCTTTGTTTCGTATCGATGCCACTGCTAACGCTGAATTATAGGGCGCTGTTTGTGAAAGAGCATTGTCTCATATCGACAATTGTTACAATATTCCAAATGTGGATGTCACTGGAATTGTTTGCAGGACAAATACAGTGTCCAATACCGCCTTTAGAGGGTTTGGAGGGCCGCAGGGCATGTTTATCTGCGAGTCATTCATGGAGAATATTGCAGATAGACTGAATATACCCGTTGATACATTGAGGGTAGGTCATGATTTGCCTATGAAGAGTAAACGTGGAAATCTAACGCTTTATACTTCAGGAAATCAACATGTACAAAGAACATGATACTACACATTTCAACCAGGAGCTGGTTGATTGGCATGTTCCGATCATGATTGAACGGATAAAGAAGGAGGCAGAATATAACAAGAGACGAGAAGCAGGTAAGTTTTCCATCCCTAATGGATTATACCTCTTGTAGCGAGCCCTCACTAACATATATGATAGTCGATGAATTCAATAAAACCCACAAGTGGAAGAAGAGAGGAATCTCACTCATCCCAACAAAATTCGGAATCAGTTTCACCGCCCTATTCCTGAACCAGGCAGGCGCACTCGTCCACATCTACCACGATGGGTCCGTCCTTGTGGCCCACGGTGGTACCGAGATGGGTCAAGGTTTGCACACAAAGATGTCCATGGTTGCCGCCGAGGCACTCGGCGTCCCCCTCGAGAATGTCCACATCTCGGAAAGCTCGACGAATACAGTGGCAAATGCGTCACCAACTGCGGCGTCTGCGTCGAGTGATTTGAACGGATATGCAATCTTTAATGCGTGCGAGCAGCTGAATGAGAGACTGAAGCCGTATAGGGAGAAGTTTGGGAAGGATGCGACGATGGCGCAGATTGCGCATGCGGCGTACTTTGACCGGGTGAATTTGAGTGCGAATGGGTTTTATAAGACGCCGGATATTGGGTATAAGTGGGGGGATAATGAGGGGCAGATGTGAGTGGCTTTTGCTCCGCTTCTTCTTCTTCTTCCTCGTCTTATGGGGAATTTGAGGATGGTTCTTTTATTTGAAGGTGTCTTGCTGATTACTGACTTACCTTTCCATAGGTTCTTTTACTTTACACAAGGTGTGGCTGTGGCCGAAGTCGAGATTGATACGTTGACTGGCGACTGGACTTGTCTGAGGGCGGATCTCAAGATGGATGTCGGCCGCTCAATCAATCCCGCTATCGACTAGTAAGTTCCTTCCTTCCTTCCTTCCTTCCTTCATACCTTCCAAATTCTAACCCCCCTCCCCCCTCCCCAGCGGCCAAATCGAAGGCGCCTTCGTGCAAGGCACCGGCCTCTTCACCACCGAAGAATCCCTCTGGCTCAACAACGGCCAACTCTTCACTCGCGGCCCCGGGGCCTACAAGATCCCCGGGTTCCGCGACATCCCACAGGTCTTCAACGTCAGCATCCTCAAGGACGTGCCCTGGAAGAATCTCAACACGATCCAGAAATCAAAGGGTATCGGCGAGCCGCCGCTGTTTATGGGCAGCGCGGTGTTTTTTGCAATTAGAGACGCGCTGAAGGCGGCAAGGAGCATGTATGGCTGTGAGGAGGTGCTGGAGCTGGTGAGTCCCGCCACGCCAGAGAGGATTAGGTTGGCGTGTAAGGATCCGATTTTGGAGAGGAGTGGCGTGGTGAGGGCGGAGGGGGAGAGGCCGTTTTTTGTGGAGTTGATGTAGGCATAGATAGATATAGGCTGGGCTGATGGGGGTTTTCTGTTTTTTGTCTCTTTATATGTCTTTTTTTGTTTTTTTCTTATCTCGCGAGATTACCCCGCCGTGCATGCGCACTGTCGAATTGTTTTTTTTTGTTGGAGGGGCAACCTGCCATTCGTACTTTATATCTTAGTATGCTCTTTCTTCTGTGTTTATCAAAGTCTTATTCTGACCATGTATCTTCAGTATCCATCAACTATATATATACCTATGATCATGATACTCATAATCACTACAATTGAATATAATATAATTGCATGCCATGGCCATATTCCACGATTTCCGGATCCGGCGGATCCAACGACATGTACAGATTTGTAAATAAAAAAATTGTAGTTTATAGACTCACTCCCCCCCTCCCCATCTAGATATCGATCTGGGCTTTGGAATTTTTTCGTAGATTCTGTCTGCAATTTTGAATGAATGCATCAAAAATTTAGATCAAAAACGTATAAACACATGAAAACATGAATTCGAGCTTATGCGAGCTCCATCCATGGCCAGATCAGTAATCCCCGTGCCCTCCCAAGAAATTAGAATTATCCCCATCCCAAATCTATATTTATAATTATAAAAACGCCGAAAGAAATAAATACAAAAGCACAAAGCTTAGGCACAAATCACTCATTAACCTCATGAGAACCATAGGAATCACCGACGTCCCAACCAATCCAATTGCCCCCCCCCCCAAAGAAACATTGATTAAGTAAGTATCGATGCTTGCTTAGCAGTAGGTATAGTCCCACCCGATCGCGAGGACGCGTACGGTCGGTCCCTTCGACCGATCGATCGATGAGAGCATGCATGCATGAAGAGAAAGGGAGGTAGGTACCTAGAGGTAGGATGGATGATAGTTTGATGGATTGATTTGATTGATTGAAATCTCGCCTCACCCTCATCCCTCATGAAACCCCCCCCCCCCCCCCATCCCTCTTCGCTCTAGATCTTCCCTACCACTTCAAAGTGTCGGTATATGTATGTAGGTGTATATGTATACGTGATGATGGAAAAAGGATAAAGGGGGGGGGGTGGCAAGCAAGCTAATCAAGTAATTGATTATGTGGCACGGGAAACGATGCATATGTCGATGTACGGTTATTTCGCGATTCGGGTTCGGAATATCTCTAGCTGACTATACAAATAAAATAAAAAATAAAAAATAAAAGACACACACACAACACACACACACCACGCAGCTGTAGTATAAAAAATTAAATTCAAAAAAAAAAAAAAAAAAAAGGGTCGAGGTTATATCCCCCCTGATCTCTTTTCTTTTTTTAATTTTTATTTTTAATCCAACTTGTGAGGGAAGTTTCCGTTTTCTATTCCCACACGTGGTCAGTCAGAATTTCCATACGTCGGGGAATTGATAGATAAGGGGATAAGGGTAGTACTTACCACGCTGGGTATCCCATCTTCCGAGCCACTCGTTGGGGCAGAGAGCCCTGTACGCGTAGTAAAACTATAAAGAGTAAAAAAAAAACACACGACGACGGTCAGTGTATCTATTTCATAACTTTCCAATCAAAGAGGAGGGGGGGGGGGGAGGAAGTTAATCCCACCTGCTTGCAAGGAGTAAAGTCCTCGCCCTTGGCGTTTATGCACTTGTAGTAGTCGACATAGTTTTGCCAGCACTGTTTCACATGAAAAACGAAAAATGTTAGTATATTGAAGCGAAGAGAACGGTATAGATGTTGACAGATTAGGGCGAGTGGGGAAACATACGTGCTTAGTCCTGATTTAGAAGAAAGAGAGAGAGAGAGAGAGATTTGGTTAGCTGTTTGAACGCATGGATGAATGAATGAATGAGATGTGATGGGTGATGGTGGTTTGATGATGATGATGACTAGTATGCGGTGGTTTTAAGCTCGTCTGATGGTATGGATATATGCGTGTCTGTATGTATGTATGTATGTGTGTGTATGTGGGCATATGGATTTGCGTATCTGTAAAAGCCTGCAGTCGACAGAAAACAGAAAGCCTTCTTCGGCATCGGCATTGGCATTGGCATGTTGTCTCAATTGCTCGGGGGGGCCGGGTTCGGGCCGTGATGAGTGCGTTGATGTGATCGGTCCCAATGCCGAGAGGTAGCTCCTCCCCCCCTTCCGAGCGTACTAGCCCCAAAAATCCGTCGGTAAAGCTCCCGTTGTGTGGGGTATCGGTAGATTATCTGATGGCTCGAACACCATTTCGAGGATGCCAGTCGGTATAGAAAATGGCCCCTCATACCCATGTATAGTCCATCCATGATGAGTTCGGTCCTTCGCGATGATAATAACACCTTCTCAGGGGAAAATTCGTCCTCCGGGTAGACTGGGTATTGCCATCCACACACACACACACACAGAGAACACCTATATCGTCATATCCTCTCTCGGGCCGAATCGCACCAGCCAGCATCATTCACCACCACCACCACGACCACCACGACGACCACCACCATCCGATCAAGCCGAAAATAGATATAAACTTACTGGTTCATGTTTGGGAAACGAGCTGTACAAATAAACCCAAAGTCGTTAGCACTCCATCTCCAATTCCAATTCCAAAACATCACCAAAAATCCCGCTTCTTCTAGACCCCCCCCCCCAAAACTCAGATACCAGATCGCCCCTTCCTCCCCCGCCCCACACACAAACACACCACCAACGGCGGATGGCGAATTGAGTGAGTATACCGAAACCCAATCGATCGCTCAAGCGTCCCAATGAATTGGGTATATCCTCTCAATCCGCGCTCACGCCCAGTATTCGGTAGTGGTGGTGGTGGTGGGTGGGTGGGTAGGTGGATATGTATATATGGGGGAGGGCCTATCTCCATCCGACCGAGATAGCTCCCCTCCCCCCCACATCTCCTCCGACTCCAATCTCCATCCGCATTCTCATCCATTCAAAACCCCTCTCCTTCCTCCCTCTATCCCCTTCCCTTCCTTCACCACACAGTCTCCCCACCATCACGAAAAAGAAAAAAGAAAAAAAAAACTCACCATCAAACCCCGCGGTCACAAACTTGAACGGCTTAACCTCTCTATCATCGTCCGACATGATTGCTTCTCTTGATGGTGTTTGGTGTGTCTTTTAGTTTTGCGGCTGCTTTGACGTTGAGGTGTGGAGGAGGTTCCGGGGTTAAATGTAGGTATGTGATGGCGATGATGGCGGGGGGGGGTGGTCGTCGGCGGGAAGCGGGTTTATCGGATGATGATGGAATTAGCATGGTGGGCGGGTTAGCGTTGACTCGGCAAATGGCCTTGGCGCCCGGATATCTAAAGTGGGTAGGAGGGAGGCTCGGTCCGTAGGAAGCTCGGTGATTGTGAATGATGATATGGTTGAAGGAAGCTTAAGCTTATACGGCTGTCACTCAACCTGGAAAAACAAATGTAGAAACATGTATGTGTTTTTTTTTTTTTTATGAGCTGTAAACAATCATAGCGTATTTGTTATATGATACAATGGAGGTCTAGATAATGATGAATTGCTAATAACACCGGATCTCGGAGCTCCTCATACATTGCAGATGTGAAACGGGCACGAGACTAATGTGAATACATACCTATGTAATTACGATGTCTGCAATCAGTAACCGTAATTCGCACGCTGTAAATTAAATACCCCCAAATATGGCAATTAGACTGTCATAAATCATGATCAACAGCCCAGTTACAGGGAACGGTAATCCTCACACTATGACATAGGTATGCATATGAGCGCCATAATTGAAATTTCAATATCATCTTTATGAATTCAAAAAAAATAAGACAACCCCCCTCCGGAACCTATAACAATACTCGAGCTCATACTCACAATCATACTTCCACCTCTGAATCCCCTTACCATTGCCCCCTAGATTGCAATTGTAAACACGCAAGAAAATACAAGGCTCACACATAATACAACTATCTTGACAAACACGAAATGACAAAAGAAACCCAGTAAAGCTTGCGGAGCGAAAAGAACAGAGAAAGAAGAAGGAGGAAGAATAAAACAAAACAAAACAATGCACGCTTTCCCAAATATATATCATCCCACACAACTCATCGGACCAACTGTACTCCGTAGCCATATACAAGGACAAAAAAAGACAAAAAGAAAAGGAAAAAAAGATAAAACAAATGAAAGCCAAGATATGATTGACAGTATTGGTAAGGTACCTCAGTAGGTAATTAAGGATCAAGGGAGGGGAAAAGGAAAAAGATATGAGTTGTCGAGAGACTGTGAAAGGGTTTTGTTTTAAAGAGAAAGAAAAAAGAAGAAGGAAGAAGAAGAAGAGGAAGAAAGATACCACCCTGCATTATCGATATCCAAAAATTAGGTTTGATTGTTTTTCTTTTTTCCAATTGCGTTTTTGCGTTTTCATATAGCATGCCCACGAATTTCATGAATTCATGACAACCCCACATTCCAATTCCACCAATCCCAAAACCACCCGCCCAGCTTCGATTAAGCCTTATACAGCGTATCAATAAACCCAATGGCAATATCATTTATCACACTCTTATTGGGCAAACTTCCTGCCACACCATATAGAGCCGCAGTGTCCCCCTTCGCAGCCTTCGATGCACCGCTCTTTCCACCATTCGACTTCTTCTCCTCCTCGCCCTTCAACTTAACCGCCGTAACCGACGCCCCCAGATCCTTCAAAAACGCCTCGGAGGCCTCTGCCGTAAGCCGTGTGCAAGCAATATGGATCGCGGGTGGGTCTTGAAGAGCATTCAGATGCCATCCGAGTCCAGACATGTGGTCCGCAATCTCATAGATATTGATTGTAGTTGACGAGAAGGCCACGACGGATACCTTTGGCTCACCAAGGATGTATAGATCCGGGTGAAGAATATCTCTAATGCCAGACTCAATGCGCTTTGCTACACCAACAATATTCACGCACGATGATAGATACCCAGATTCACCCTGTCGCATAAGACTGGCCCATGTACCGGCGATCAAGCTGCCGGCTCGGGAACCAGCCATTGACGGTGAGGCATATACACCACCTGGCCAGGTAGAGGTGACAAAGTATTGGTAAGATCGGAGCTTCTTGGTTCGGTAAAGAATGACGGAATTGCCCTTTGGTGCAAAGCCATATTTGTGCGTATCGCAAGAAATGGATGTGACACCCTTGAGCCGGAAGTCGAATGGTTCGGTGGGGAACCCAGCTTTCTCCAAGAATGGTATTAGGAAGGAACCAAGGCAGGCATCGACGTGAAGAGGCACGTGGCGTCGCAGGGCGATCTTGGAGAGGCCAGCAATGTCGTCAATGATCCCATGGGGGAAATTGGGAGCCGATCCGACAATCTATAAAAAGAGAAGGTGGCATCAGCATTTTTACACAGAAACATTTTTCATTAGGGTGCGGAAAGAGAAACATACGAGGACAGTGTTGTAGTTGATCATGCGATCTAGCTTCTTAAGATCGACCTTCAATGTGATGGGGTCAACCGCAATGTGGTGCACCTTGATCTTGAAGTAGCTGCCGGCTTTGTCGAAAGCTGCATGAGCCGTGACTGGTACGACCCTGAAATATCTGTCAGCAAACTGCTATGGGCTGGCAAAGTGTAAATCTACTAACATTTCTGGTTCGGTTACACCCCTTTCGGCGTATGCCTTATTCCTGGCTGATAGACATGCCATCAAAATTGATTCTGTGCCGCCACTTGTCGTTGCACCAGCACCAGCGGCTGGCGCATTGAACATGTTCAAGACCATGGCGACGATCTCGGCCTCCATTTTTCTCACTCCCGGAAAGGCATCAGGATGGAGAGGATTGCTGACTGAAAATAGTCTGAACGCCTGTGCCTGTAGATCAAGGAGCTCATCACCGCCATGATAAACCGCTCCTGAGACTCTCCCCTTCTCCCACTCTGCATGTTGCATTTCCGAGAGTCTAGATAGCCCAACGTTAGCTCAACCAGCCACCCAACTTATCCAGAAGAAAATCCTCACTTTTGCAGCTCTGCCTTGACCTGATCATCTGTCCAGCCGCTCTTTGGCAGCGCCAAATACCTCGTCACACCAGGTCCTTTCGGCACCAGTTTGTCTTCTAGCTTTTTCATTGTTTGCTCCAACTCCAGCTTGATTCTGGCCTTGTACCATGGCAAACTGAGAATCCATCCATAGCTGACTCTTCGGAATGCTGCATATCCATCGGCAACGTTACCGAGGATGCCTCGGCCACGAAGTTGACGAACACCACGGCGGAAATACTTGAGAAGAACGTAGATGAAGATGATGTTTTTGATCCTGTCGAATGCAAAGGGAAACCAAATATTAGCATGGCGAAATTCATATAGAATTCTCTATATCAAAGTCGGAGTGGGGGTTGCATATGTGTAGCTTACAGGTCGAGATTGAGTTTGAGATATGGCGCGGTTCGAGCGCGGCTCTTTGACGTGAACGTCCTCAGAGACGCTGGAACCCTTGACGACATTGCGCCCGACGAAGCTTATTGCTGTGAAAGACGATTCTCTGGCGAGCGCGGGAGACAATGGTGTTCTTGCGATGCTGCTAAACCAGCACTCGAGCTGGGGCTCCGGGAGTTGCAAGTGATGGCAGAGGTGGGACCGGGCCTAGGACTTGCGCACGTCCTTGGTAATCACCGCTGCCCTCCGTTCGGTCGAATCCGCTCGGGTTGACGTGGGGAAAGCAGACGGGGGAAGCTAGCTTGCCGGGGGTGTGGTGTGGGGGACTATGGGGGGGGCGGAAACAAGAAAGCTAGGGAGCAGCCGAGCGTCAGCATCACCACGAAAACACGAGCAGAAGCAGCAAGATTTTGTATTGTATCGACGGCAGGACACGGCCATTGGCCAATGAGTATACGGGCGAGCCAGCGTACGCCATCGCCATTTATTGTCGCCATGCCCCGGCCCAGAGCACAATCAATGGCACTTCTACGGGAGCCCGAGCCCAGTTGGGCGTGAGACCTGTCTGTCCATCTGGCTGGCTACGGCGCAGGCTCCTCCGCTCACCAACCAACACCTATGCGCATCTACGCCTTGTGTGGGCAGGTCTGCGAGAAGCCTCATGTGCCGGCTGCGAGGATCCTCCCGCAGCCCCGCCAGCAAGCAGACGAGCAGAGCAAGCACCGTGAGATCCGGCCGAGGCTGTAAACGAGCGGGCGGACAAGTCGACTCGGCGCCGGAGCGAACTGCATGTGATAGTGTGGATCGAGCGGAGGAGATGGGAAGGGGTCGCCACGGCCGCGGCAGCCAGCGTCATGGGCCCGCACATTGCGACTCTGCAGAGCAAGGAAATGAACAACGACTCTAGATCACCCTAGAGTAAATCCCCAGTACTGCAGTGCTGTCACTACCTCAAAATTAAACATGACACTTGCCTCGAGCTGTCCATCGACGCCCAGCGTCCCATCTACATCCACCACAGTCGAATGCGCGATATCGATCGAGTGAACGTCGTTGTTGTTGTTGTACTCCAGCCACTGTGAAATAACCATTCTGCTCCAGTCTCGAACCATTCTACAAGTACCTACTCTACTCTAGACAAGCCTATTAGAAACCCAACCAACAGCTGCGCTCCAGCAAATGAAACTCTGTCTCCCTCCCACATTTTCATTTTCATTTTATGCAACGTAGGCCACCACCTCCACCACTGCAGACCACGTATCCAAAAACCCCAATCATTCAATCAAACGAAAGATGAACATCATGAAAAGCTTGCTTGCCTATATATAACTCGCTGACATCGCCGGTTGGCTCATGTGCACGTGGAATCAGAGTTTGTAGTCTCATGCCACTAACTACAGAGTTTGCTGGCTTTCTAGTCTGGTTTGCACTGCTCTGTGGTCTCGTGCCCAGCCCCTCCTCTGGACTGCTCTGGTTTTTAACCACCTTCTAGATTCGTACATGTATAAAGCTTGTTACCTAAAAAGGTAGCTGGGGTTCGAGTAGAGTATATTTGGCGCTTTATGCCACGAGACTACTTACTTACTTACTTCTTAGCCGTTTATGCCATTTTTCTTCGCAACATGTGCAAATATCCCGCCGTAAGAGGGGCTGCGCACGAGACTACAAATATCGATCCAGAGCACTCACAATTGCAAGGTAGGTACATTCAAGTAGAATTCGAAGCTTAACCAATTGCAAGCAGAAGGTTTCTGAACGCTGTTCCCGTGACCCCCCAAATCAATTCCAACAACGTGCACAGAGGAGTAACTAGTGTATAGAAATTTGATATGCCGAATACCTATGCAGGCCTCTCAAGACGTCGACACCCAATAGAAAGCCTGATACAAAGAACTTTTGTTTCACGATTCCACAATTTAAATGTTTCGAGAATTCACAATATACTACCACCTCGGTACCGATACCGGTCTAGACCTCAACACCTACAGCCTTACTTATAGGACTGCTATCGATCTCTAACGTAGCTTTATACTAGTCTTACAGATCTCGAGGGTGGAATATTGCAATTGCATTTAAATTCGCCTACCTACCCGTCGACGATATCTAGAACTGTGGCCCTCGAAAAAAAAAAGTCATTTTTGCGGTGTACATGTAGAACTTACCTACCGGGAGATCTGGCGAGTAAGACCCCCCTGCCAGAGCTTCACAGAGGCAAACTCTTCACACAACGGAAAGTTGCATTCACCAAAATTCTTCTTTTGACTGGGGGGTCTTACTCGCCAGATCTCCCGGTAGCTTATATAGGCTTGTTGCAAAAAATTAAAAGAAAGTATACACAATCCAAAAAAACGTTACAACTCTTGCAATTATCTCATTTATATACCCCAGCTGCATCAAATGGGGTCGAGGCTTATGAGGCTAGCATCAAATATAATTTAATCGATATATCGATATCGATGCATGCAACTCAGCTGCTGCACCCATGGCCATCGATATCCCTCTGCCCCATTGCCCCCATCCTAGGCAAGTTAGGTATCTCATCTCACTCCTCAAGTAGCATACATACTTCTCTCGTGAGGGCATCTCAGCTGGTCCCGTGGGCCCCGCCAGCTTGTTACTAGTACTGTAATATAAAGTAAAGTATTTTAGGTTGCTTGATGCTATAGCTGGTACATGGTATCTGTTCCACGTGCATGTATATTATAATCAAGCTATACATATGTAGTTACTAGTAGTAAAGAGGGGAATTCAAAGTAGGAACGAGAAGATAAAAGACTCACTTGGTACATAGGTACTTACCGTAGGTACTTTCTCTCCAAGTTTATAGAGAGCTGCAGATAGTATCCAGAGATTAGATGGATACATAGTACCTTTGGTTTAGTACCGTAAACACTACATTTCATGATCACATTGAATTCATCGGTTCATAGTGAGTTATGTAACGTTAACGTTGTGCATGGAGAGTCGAGACTTGCCATGAAACTTTGCATCTTGGAGTTGATCGGGAGACATGGCGCCTGGAAGTTAGGTACCTAGGTCTCTTTATCCTCGTCCAGAACAACCTCGCCCCAGGCCTGAATCACGAGCTCGAGCTCGAGTAGATCTCTGATGATAGATATTCTTTCAAGCTGTAGCTACATAGTATATCAACCCTCCACATACATGTCAAGACATGGGGCATGTATGTATGTATGTCTGTCTTTATCTCTATACCTTAAGCTAGATCTGGCTCGCGGATACGTCAAGAGGTTCGAATTCGAAGATCCATGATATATCGACATCGATCGATCATGTGCAAAATAAAATAAATATAGAGTGCATGCTACTCCAACTCTCGTTGAGGCTGGTTAACGTTGATCTCGATATCCGACGGAACCGACCATGGCCAGCTGCCACACGCACGACACGGATACCTAGATACCACTTGCAACGGGCGGTTACAGGGCTGAGCTGAGGGTGATCATGATCAGGATCAGGATCCAATGTCATGAGAACAGAAAATTTAAAAGAACACACTTATACTTATCTAAATTTCACATGTTAATTTATGATTATGGCCATTGCAAGCCATGTCTCAGGAATGTAAATAAATATCCTAGAAGATCTAGAGAAGGTTCTTACTTACTTCTTAATTAGTAGAAGAGGTACTTAGTAGGCACATGCGGCACATTGGGATTAGAGTACTCGAGAGCGAGACTACCCGAGGTTTAAATTTGAAGAGGTTCGAATCTGTCTCGTGCCGCTGTTGTGGGATCAGTTCAAGAAAGAACCAGGCTACGAGAAAGTAGTCTATCTGGGGCACGAATTACCTAATAAGTGATTCCCGAACAGGAAATAGGTTCTGTTAGTCTCTGGTGCTGTGAGGTCGAACTACTTCCTTATCCTTATCAAGTAGTCCTTTCGATTTTTGTTGAATCTGGGGCAGTGACTCGTGATTAACGCTCTTCTATCTCTTCCCCAAGTACGACGAGACCAGGCTTTGCACACAACCCTTCTTTCATCGAAAATACGGACTTGAGTACGTAGTCAACATACTCGTCAAATCAATAAGTCTCCGGATGTGCATTGTCCGGAGACTTATTGATTTGACGAGTATACAGGCGAGATCGTAGCTAATTTATACTTGGGTAGGCCACATGCGGGAAAATCAACATCTCGAATTCTCCTATTAGACCTTTCCAAACTTTCAATACTGTGCGGAAAATTTCCCAAGGAACTTTAAACGCTAAAATCCGTAAAGTACGAGAATGAGCCTATTTTTACCAGTACGGATATACTCTTCCACGATGGTAGGCTTAAGCTTAGTATCAAAATAAAAAGACCTTGCCTGTCCCAACTGTCAAGTGAACACGCAAGTGCGATGTGCAGCGGACAGCGGAAGGTAAGCCCGGGCCCCTGTTGCGGCAAGGAACCTGGCTTTGGGATCGTCCCTTCAGCGAATGGGAGTCAACGAAAGGTCGGTCCGGTTGAAGGTGAGGCACTGACCTCGTATACTAGTGGCATCGTAGTTTTGCACTTTGTATCAGCATTTCGAGGGACGGAGACAGTCGACGTTGGCGGGAAAGTGCGTAGGTCGCAGAGGGTCTGGGCACGAGACTAGGAACTCACTTGCACGAGACTAAACTTCTCCATGACAGGATTGCGGCCTGTGCTGGACGGGAGCACCACTATCAATAATCTACAGTCCCGAGAGCTGGGTATGGAGCGGAGGGATGTGAGCTTGTGGGCTCGGTATGCATGCATGAACGCATATGCATGCAAGTCGGACTGGAGGATGCAAGTCCCCTCCTTACCTGCATATAGTGCATAGCCTGCCCCCATGCAAACAGCTCTGCGGCTGGGATATTCGCGATGCCGCCCGCAATGGAGCAGGCGTGGCCGATCCTCCTCTGGCGAAGCATGCGCATCTACATGGCTGCGCTGTGCTGGGCGCTGCAATTGCCATCACGACCGTCCGAACCGTTGCAGCTACAGAGAAAAGTAAGCAATTGCAAGGGAGGAGGCAGGCAAGATTATATTGTCTCCACAGAGCTCTAAAGTCCCATGAGCTCCTGGTACCTAGGTATACCAAGTATGTCGACCGCTCACATCTCCATGGCCATGTCCATATCATACATATCAACCCCTTACTCCCGCTAACCCACCCCCTCGAGACTGCAACCTATCCCCCTCCCCTCCCTCCCTCCCCTCCCCTCCCTTCCCCTCCACCCCACGCACATACTTACACCCCAGGCCTCCCCACCCGAGACTACCCAGCTCTCGCCTCCCCATCCATCCCATCACCTTCCCCAGGCCGGCCCACATCGGATCGCTTCAAAGGTCGTGAAATACAAGATACCCGCTGTCTGCGCTTGCTGCCTCCCGTCTCGTCTCCACCCACTCGCATACACCCATTCACACGGGCCCATTTCTCGACGGCGGTCTGCTGCTCTGCTGTAGTCACACACACCACACACCCAGACGCACACACGCCGAATGACTTTGAATTTGTACTTTGCCGGATCACTTGGCTAAACTCACTGCTCACCGCTGTGTGCACGACTGAGCACCCCTCCCACCCCCTCCACTACCCAAGAGAGATTCGATTTGGGTCCGTAAGACTCAAGAAACGCCCCCTAAGCAATTAACCCACCCCCCGCTCCATTAACTCCCACCCCACCACACTCACACACACCTCCCAAGACTGTACCTAGTATCAGGATTGTGCTCGTCGTCGGGGTCAAACCAGAGCTCCGCGATCTTCGGTGCTAAGGGAGAGGAGTCTTCTGCCTACTCCACTGTTTGGTAACAGCAGCAAAAGGCGTTGGTGGGGGCAAGCTCGGAATAAAGAGCTGGGCTTCCGCAAACAAGTAGGGGGTTGATAGTGGAAAAGCCGAAAATAGCAAGCAAAGAGGTCCAGATCAACGGAAGAAAGAGGAATAGACGGGAGTGAATAAAGGACTAGCCACAAAAGAAGAACGGCAAACGACAAAGCAGAGTTAGCAGAGTTGGCAGAGTTGGCAGACATATAGGTAGCTGAGAAGACGGAAAAGATAGAAAGAGCATCACGGAGGACTGGGCAAAAAAAGACAAAAGAAAGAAACGAACAAAGGGGCTTTCAGCTGCGTCACCGTCGAGCTTGCAATTATCGCTTACTGGGCACTGTTGCACACAGCACAAAAACCGAGGAAACCAGTGGACTTGTGGATTGGAGTCAAATCGTTGCCTCAACGGTACAAGCGCCAGAATTCAACTAATCACAAGGCAGGGTGAAGGAGAAGGTACCCTAGAGGACGCGGTTGCGAAAGCTCAACTACTACCACTCGCTCGATAAGGCGTATTTGGGGGCACTGGTTTATCTTGTTAGTTTTCTAAACGCAGAAACATGTTTACCGCTGCTGGTGCTGGTGCATCATTCTGCACCGTCACTCCTGCAAGACTTCGGCCAAAGACACCAAAATCACCTCGAGGATCCCAGTCCCAACAACAACAACACTCGCTTCAACAACCACCGCAGCTCCCAAACAACTCTCAGGCACCACCGCTACCGACCTCGCAGGTGTTTGGCTCTTCCCCCCCACAATTCATAAACAGTCTGTTTCTCAATAGAGCGAATTCGGTACCCATTCCTTCAAACTCGACAGCTGTAACATCAACCCTGCACGACCTGGACGACTGGGATCTCGCTGGTGATACAGACGACGATACCTTCTTCCGCGTGTCTCAATCGCCCACTGCCTCCGAGTTTCTGGAGCCGCCTTCTCCAAAGTCCTTTTATAGTGTTGCGACATCGAGCTCAGGCGGAACTGCGCGAGGGGTTCTAGGACCATCATTCGACGACTACACACTACCCAGTGCATCCGATCGTGTATTCCACAGTCCAACCCAATCAGAGTCTCGGAAAATGCAGCGAATGTGGTCCAGTAGCCCTACGGACACCATGCAAACCCAATTCAGCACCTCACCAGAGACAGGTGGTTTTTACGGTACGGAAAGCGATCAATCCCCGCGACGGAGCTCCCGAAAGACGAGAGAGGTCAATGTATGTTGCCCACTGGGGGAAATTTAGCGACACAATTTGGAAGCGTTGAGGCACTGACCATGAGTGTAGGTGCCACCAAGTAGCCACGGGAGGGAGATCTGCATTGCTGTGATTGGCCGTCAAGATGTGGGAAAGAGCACCTTTATCCAAAAGGCTTGCGATCTTAAGGCTCCACCGAAACAGAACGCAATGTCGACAAAAAGCGTGCTAGTCGACAAGCTGATGTGCGAAGTGAAATTAGTTGAGGTGGACTGTGATAGGTTAGACCTCGAGTCGCAACCTTTGATATGGCCTAAGGTAGATCAGACCACTGTCATAGCTACAGGATTTTTGGGTGGCCCCTAACTGAATTATTAAACCAAAACAGCTCGCGGAAGGACAACGGCCGCCATTTGTTGACGGTGCATTAATTCTCTACGATGTAACGAATCGGGAGAGTATAGCAAGGGTGCCGGAACTTCTAGGTCAGTAATTACTCCCAAGTTTATTTTCCGGTGGCACGTTGACACCATTCTGACGGTGATTTGCTGCATATGTGTTATTAGACGCATTTGCTAGAGTATCTTTGCCAAATTTATTGGTTGCCAGTAAATGCGATGCGCCTCTCAACCGACGCCAGATCGACCCCTCGGCCATCGAACACCTGGGCCCTTTTGGTGGAGTCGAGACGATGCAAACATCGTCCAACTCCTCGAGCCAGAAGAAATGTATGGCGACGATCCTCAATATCATCATAGCCCGCAGAAATGGTAGGTTGCGAAATTCCTATTTCCTTGTTTATTTATCATATTATATACACATAAGAGTTATTTTTACTTTTTTACTTTTTTACTCCTCTTTTGTCGCTCGTTCTCAGCTATCAATCTTATTCCGCCCGTATGATGATGCCCCAAATCTTCCCGCACTACAGCCAATTGGTTGGCTATATGCGGGCAGCCTTTGCTGCCAAGTGGGCGCAATTTTCTCATCCTCTCACGGATCCCGTATAACTCGCGTCACTCTTATAAACCCCCCTTCCCCTCCCCCTCCCCCTCCCTTCTTCTTTCTTCTCTTGAAAAGATGCATCAGCGCAACTCTAGTATACTTTCGTGATTTTCTATTTGGCCATCAATGAAGAAGACAAACTGGCGAGACACGAGAGCAAACTGGAGGTCTTTATTGATGTCATCGTTCGGTTTACCAAGCGGATGCTGACGGGGATTTATAACGGGTTTTCAGAAAAGAGTCCTCGATATTTGAATGGACGACGACGCGCAAACTCAACGGCTACAAATAATAGCAGGGGAACTTCACCAAGACCATCGACAGCCAGGAGCGGACATAGCCGTGCAAGTTCCGAATTTTCCGCAGCATTATCGAAAGACTTTCAGCAGGCGGCGCATGCACAATCACATGGTGGTTCAGTGCAGGGACGCCTCTCCCGGCCCCCCATGCACGGATTAGCTTCCGCGACTGGGGGTCAATTATCACAGCTTTCGATTCCGTTGGGTTCTACCGCTCCTCACCTCACCCTTACGACATCATCACCAATGCTGGAGGTTACATCCGTAAGCCCGTTCAGGCAGTCACCTTCTCGACAGATGTCCTACAACACAACCTCGATGCTAGGGCCAATAATAACGAAGCCTCGTGATTCGTTTCTGGATATGGACGATGATGTTTCAATAGACCCTGATGATGTTCCTATACTTGAGCGTGAAGGGTTGATATTGGAAGACTTGGAGCCTGAAGAGCAGAAACCTGCTCGGGCTGTTGGATTTACATGGGATGAGCTGGTGGATCGACTAGTTCAGGAGAGAATGTCAAAAGCGGACAATAATTTCGTGACAATATTTTTGTGTTTCTACCGGAAAATCGCACCTCCCAGGGATTTGTTAAAGTCAATACTGGAAAGATTTGAGAAGGCCAACAATGACAAGATATTACTTGCCAGAATCAACACCCAGTTACGCTACTGCATGGTGTTGAACCAGTGGGTTGCAGATCATCCAGGGGACTTTGCCCACCCAAAGACACGACAGAAATTTACAACATTTTTAACTACCTTGGCAGGAAATAGGAATTTTGCATTTCTGGCTCGTGAAATGCAGCAAAACCTGTTAAACACTGTCGAGGATGAGGATGCAATGTGGGGGATGCATGATGGAGAAAAGGAGGAAAAGGACAACACTAAACAAGCATTATTATCGCCAACTCTGGAGTCATCAAAAACGCTGGGTGGGGATAATGGGAAGGCACCGGAACGGCCAGCACTAAATATTCCACAAAGGGAGATGGAAAGACGGGTTTCTGACGCACCTTCCAACATGAGCCTGCTCACCCCTGGTGGAAGTTTTGTACGGGAACAGTACACACAATTCATGGAAACACCAGACGAGGACATAGCATCCGAACTGACTCGGATTGACTGGTTCGAGTTTTCTCAAATTCGACCAAGAGACCTGGTTCGACATGTCTCTATATCACAGGATCAACGAGACAAATATAAAAATTTGCAGCATGTCAGCAAAATGATCAGCAATTTCAACCATGTTGCGTACTGGGTTACGAACATAATACTGGAGAAACCCAAACCAAAACACCGAGGAAGAGCATTGGAGAAGTTCATTGAAATTGCCTGGGTATGAGATCACATTATTTGCATATTTGTAGGCTGTAACTTGCGCTAACTTGTTTCTATCACAGATATTACGGCATAAGAACAACTACAATGCCCTTGGTGCGGTTATTGCGGGAATCAACAGTACCTGTGTACATCGTCTTTCCCAAACCCGAGAACTCGTGAATCCATTAACCCAGAAGAAGTTTATGACTCTGGAGGTGTTGATGGGTTCACATAAGAGTAACTTCTCGTATCGCCTTGCCCTCGAAAATACATCGTCAGAACGAATCCCATTTATACCTTTGCATCGAAGGGATCTCGTTTCTACCGATGAAGGAAATAAAACTTTCCTGGATGGCAAGATGATCAATTGGAATAAGTTCCAGTTGATGGGTGATATTCTGATGGTGATCATTGAGAGCCAGAGGAACCCATACAAGGAGTTGACGAGAAATGTGGCGGTTGAGAAGATGATCCTTGAGGCTGTGATCAGCACAAATGATGATGTGAGTTCATATATTCCGTGTGATTGAGATAGGCCTGTCTTGTATATCTGGGTTTACTAACATGGAATTTAGGATCTTTTTGAACGAAGTGTGCAACTGGAGGGAATTAACCGCCAGAACGCTGGTCTGTCCTCACAACAAAAGAGGGCAAAGAGTCGATGGTACTTTGGATCTCGAGAGTAGAATGATGATCTATTCTCTTGAGGCTACCAATGCCATTCACACGTTCAGTGTAAAAAAGCCAACCCCTTCGATATGATACCCATCGTCTTCTCCAAAAGACCAATATATAAGGGTTGCTTCATCATCATCATCTCACTCATCAAGGATCTCTTTCAATCCCACCTTCTTGCTCATGCGGCCTCAGCGGCCATCATGACCCCCCTAAAATTGCTGGTTTTTAGTTCCGAATCTATTCTTTGCTTTTTCTCTATATTTATTTCTTTTTCTTTCAATTCATAGGGGCCATGGCAATTACTTGATATCTCTTATCTCTTTCTCTTTTTTTTTGTCATCTTTGTGTTTTATTTTTATCTTTCCTTTATCTCTTTTACTTCGACGTTTACAATTTTTTTACCTGGTTGTTGTTATTGTTTGCGCCGCGTTTTGCGTGTGCGACTCGAAGCGCGTGCGACTCGAAGCGCGTTAACGTATACGTAACTTGAACTTACGTACGGGTTAAATTTTGGATATCTTTGACGTTTTCTTTGTTGGCTCAAATTTTCTTTTTCATTTCATTTTTATCTTGTATTTGCAAATTATCTTTTCTTTCTTTCTTTCATTTATCCGTGTTTTTCTATTTATTATAGGCCTAGGAATTTGGACTGCGAATCGACAGGTGTTTTGCAATCGGTTATTGGAGGGATATTCATGGGATGGTCATGGTACCGGTACCAGGGATGTTATAGGGTACTGGTGAGCACTGATGCTCGAAGGAGGGATGGACGGATCAGAGGTATCGATAGCGATATACTTTTCTTGGAGGAGTTTCTTCTTTTTTCTTGTGTTGTTTTTCTTTCAAAAACCTCTTTTCTTTAAATTCCAATTATGAATGAGATACCTATTACAATATCGTCATCAATTTATCTGATTTTTTACTAGTTCTCCTCATTTGAAATCTCTGGTTTACGGTTAACATTTCTTTTTTTACTGGTTCCTTTGTGTTTTGAGTGTAAATTATGTCGACAAGTACATTCCTGGGTAATTATAACAGCTACATTCAAAAATGCCCCCGTGGGGCCACATATCTGCCCGTCATCACCACCACTAATTCTTTAACCCACACTCTTATTCTCAATTCCATCCCACATCCCTCACTTCATCTTCCTCATTCCCTTTCTATCCACAGATCTCGAAGAAAACAAACCCATCAACCACCCCATCCACACCACCAACCCTCTCACCATCATGACCAAAACGTCTTTCCTCTCCCTCTCAACCTCCCCGCGCCTCTCCCGTCCATGCCTCACAGCGTCGGTCCATTCGAATGGTAACTCTGCTCCCAGATTTTCCACGGCAACTTGCATCCCGGATCTGAATGCATCCTCGTGGAAGCCATATCCCGTCCACGCACCGCAGAAGCTAATGCCTCTTTTGCCTTGGATAGTGGCTAGACGTTTCTGTGCTAGGACGGCTTGTGGGGTATATAGTGGGTGGGAGTAGTTAAAAGTCTTGTATGTGGATGTAGCATCTGAGGAAGGGCGATGGAGGGGGTTGAGCGTGACGAGGATATCACCATAGAGTTGCGGTGGGAGGTGTTGGAGGATGTTCATGTTGTAAGTTAGGCATACTTGGGGGATGTTTGTTGGGGATAGATCAGAGGAAGGAATTGAAGATGATCGTGACGATGTACTGTCTGATAAAGTGATGTAATTCCATGCTGCCCACGCCATCCTTCGTTTTGGCATGAGTGAGAGGTCAGAGTGGAGCACTGCGATGTTTTCAGAGCATTTAAAGTGCTGGAGGATGTCTCGTTCTTCTCGGGTAGCTGCGTTACCCAGGATTTGGAGGGCTTGGTCGCCGTGTGTGGCGAGGATTACATGGTCGAATTCATGGGTCCCGTTGAGGAGGACAGTGCCGGTTTGGGTGGTGGAGAGACTGTAGATTGGGGTGTTGAGATGGATGTTGGATGTAGGGAAGTCGTGGAGGATCTTTTGGATGTATTGGATTGAACCGCCGAGGATTGTGAGCCATTTTGGGCGGGTGGTGATGGTGTTTAGGAGGTGGTGGTTTTTCCTGAAGTTTGACAATGGAGAATTAGCCTTTAAATTTAAGCTCAAATTTCATATTTTTTTCTATGGATTTGGAGAACATACAAAAACTGCACCAGCGTCATGGCTGGAAATTGCAGAGCACATTTATCAGGGCTTGTGGACCATATTGCTGCAGTCATGGGGATAAGGTAGTTGTTCTTGAAGCTCTCACTGTAGCTTTCCCGCTCCAGATACTCCCCAATTGACTCCTCTTCTTCTCCTTCAGGGATTTCGTTCTCGAGGATATCGGATGCAAAATGATTGAAGCGTATGACATCGAAAAGCATCCTCCACATGGCGGGGTTAAGAAGATTTTTTCCCTGGGCAAAGACCGTAAAGAGGTTTGTGCCAGCCCATTCGAATAATCCAGAGTCTCTAGAGATAGAGAATGTCATGGCAGTTGGGGCTGGGGTTATGCCGATGCATTTCAAGAAAGAGAGAAAGTTTGCTGTGATGATTCACAATCAGTATGAATTTCATAGTGGCATGAACAGGAATTAGTGTACGAACGATAAGTTGCCTCATTGCAGACGATAAATCCAGTATCCACCATCGTCTCATATTTTCCATCTGCAGATCGAAATGGAATGGTGTTTGTGTGGCCGCCGATGTAGCCATCGGCCTCGAACAGATGGATGTCATACTTTGATGGTGTTTGACGGAGGGTCCAGAGTGCTGAAAGACCAGCAGCACCACTTCCAACAATCGCAACTCGGAGAGGTTTGGGAGCTTCGGACATTTGTGTCTTTGGGTATGGAGGTGGTTTGAAAGAGGGTTTGTGAAGACAAAGTAGATCACAATCCTTGGTTTATGGGGAGGACATTGATATAGGTATCTCCTGCATTCTTGCCGAAAGACTGCCCAGGGCCCCCATGGCGAAGGGGGGTAATCTCTCATTCTTGGGCTCGGGTTATTTCTCGGCTTCTGTGCTGCCTATTACGGGCATATCCCTCGATGCTGGTGAAGGCTCATGCTCCCTGGAGATCGCGCACATGTCACAGCTGCGGTTACGAGACTACTGCGGTTTAGTCTCGCTGCGGTTGGTTGAGCGTTTGACACAAACGGGGCCTAGCTGATTTCCCCTGCAGCGGCAGCTCTCGAGCTAGCCGAAACCTTGTCGTCAGTTGGCGGGGATTTTACCCAGGCAATCTGATAAGTCTATCGATAAGATCTTATCTGGGCACGTGTCAGATTGGGGGTTTGGGGAGGGTTTGCCCTATTTTTGAACCACCCGCACACGGCCCGAGACTAGCGCCTGATCCCAGCACGCACGAACGTCCAGTCTCACGATAGTGAATTTCCGACTTGACAAAAGTGCCCGCCCCGACGACACCAGCAAACAGCAGACGCCAAAATCCCCCGGTCCGACTCAGAAAGCCCCAAAAACCGCAATCATGCTTATCCCAAAGGCCGACCGTAAGAAGATTCACGAGTACCTCTTCAGAGGTATGTTTTGAATTCTTAACAAATTCCGTACAAGGGTGTTCAAGCGTTTTATGACGCTGGGGAGAAATCTGGTGTGCAGAGGCCTGGAATTATGGGGCAATGCTATCCGTTGATTTTGGGACTTTCGTGATGGATTGTGAATATGGTTGATTCGTAGACTGACCCTTTTCAATTACAGAGGGTGTCCTCGTCGCTAAGAAGGACTTCAACCTCCCAAAGCACCCCGACATTGACACCAGGAACCTTTTCGTACGTGTGATTCATCCAAGCTCGGTTTGGGCAGCACACTAACCCCCATTCCAGGTCATCAAGGCTCTTCAGTCCCTCAACTCCCGCGGATACGTCAAGACTCAGTTCGCATGGCAATACTACTACTACACCCTCACTGATGCGGGTATCGACTACCTCCGCGAGTGGCTCCATCTCCCAGCTGAGATTGTCCCAGCCACCCACGTTAAGCAACAGCGCAGCCACGCCCCACCACGTGGAATGTTGAGCGGTGATGACCGTGAGAGGAGACCCGGTGGAGGCCGCGGTGGTGACCGTGGTGATCGTGAGGGTGGATACAGGCGCAGAGACAAGGAGGGCGGTGCCCCAGGCGATTTCGCTCCTTCTTTGTAAGTTACCCTGATATTGGTGATCTCCAATCTGGGCATTGCTAACATTCTTAAACAGCGCTCGCTCCGGTCTCGGACGTGGACGTGGTGCCGCACCACCCGCTGCCCCCGCTTAAATATCTTAAAATAATAAAATAGACCTTCCTTCGCCAACGTCCCTCCCCCACCCAATGGATACTAAACCGGGACCTCAATTGATAAGTGCAGGAGGAAGGATTGGATTCGGAGCCTGAAATGTTTACATTTTTTTTTGCATTATACAACACCGACATTTTCCATTTTCTCTTCTTTTTCTCTGGGCCAAAATTTCTTTTTGCTGTCTCTCTCCTTTGTATCTGGGATGGGGTGTTTATGGGCAATGTGGTGTTGCATGCGTGTGTCTGTTGTGTGTTCTTTGGGATATGTGTGTGTGATTATTCGTGTGTGGTCTGGGATAGCTGATGGAACAACGTCTAAAAAGTATCTGGATTCAGTGAGGAAGAAAGAGCGTTGGAATATACCTTCAATGTTTTTTTTTATCGTTGTTGTCCGTCTTTGTTGTATACCGGCAGTCTCTTGAGCACATGGATAAATACCACATCCAAAACACACTACCGAACACGCGCACGCCTACACTACATTTCTATTATTCACTCAATTCTGCTATGGAGGATCTCGAGAGTGGGCGGTGGATTGATATTTGGGCAAGGGAGGAGACGGGGGTGGGAAGTGAGGGAGAAGCATGAAAACATTACCATAACCCAGGTTTCTGTTTCGGGCTGATGGGGTGGGCGGGGGAAGCACTTTTTGTTTTAAATTTCCTTATCTTTTTTTGCGAATTTCATAATCTTTTCAAATTACTTTTCTGTTCTTCAAATTTATTGGCTTGGGAATTCATGATGTCTCTGTCTGATTGCTTTTTTCTTATTTTTTTCATTCTTGTTTCTCTGGGATATATATTTCATTAGCGGGATTAGGATTTTATCAAAAACAGCAAAGGTAGAAAATGGGAAATTCGATCGAATTAGCATGGAACAAATGAATATCGTATATCATTCATTCAAAAGCGTGCGGAATCCGTATGTTTCCATTTTCATGGCCATGTATTTTTCAATATTTGATAATTTGGTGATATTGCCGGCAGAGTTCAGGGTAACGAATTCGAGGGTGTAGACCAAAAGTAGTCTCGAACCCAGGCCCGGGCCCTCGTAGAGATATCGATCAAGCTAATTATGCAGTATAAATTGTACATGATCTCGTACGTGCAGCTGCAGCAGTAATACTATTATTACCTATGTTTCCATCTAATTGAGATAATTACATACTTCCTCGAGGAAAATTCCCAAGATTAACCGTTGAAAAGTCTGGCGATCGCGAGAGATGAAGATGTTTTAAAAAAAAAAAAAAAAAAGGGAATACGGGGGAAAGACAAGCAATAGTACTGGAGTAGAGTGGAGTAGAATTTGAGAAACACTAGCGGAGTAGATATGTAGCTATAGCCGGAACAAACGTCGTCTCAAGCATACGCAACGCGGCCAACGCTAATGACCTCATAATTAATTATGCTATGGTCAGATCGGATAATTCGCGAGCAATTGCAATTGCAATTGCAACATTGTATGAGCAAACAGTGTGAACCAGTAACCGGGATAATATATGCAATGTCAGAGTTGTTTTGCAATTTTTATATCCAGTTGCTGAAGCCTCTGTACCTTAAATGGCAATAAATCGCTAATGGAAGCAAGTGGCAATGCTTTTAGGCCACAATTTACCTTACTCAATAAAAACTTTGAAAAGAATCTACTTTTGAACAAAATTTAAGGCAACATTGTAATTTAAATACAGAATTTTTTTTTTTCTAAATGCTATAGCTAATTATAGAGGGACACTCTTATGGGAAAGCCTAAGCTCTGGAAAGGCCGCGAAAATGGTGTGATAAGTCTCAAAATTTAAAGTCCGTTATTCAAATCGCACTCGTCCCACTAAGAAATGAAGCAAATACAAAGCCGAGTTTAGATAACTTCGTATAAACATTTAAACGAAAAAGAAAAAAGAAAAAGATAAAAGAAACCCTTGCAATCTGCCCTTTTCTTGTAGAAAAAAGAAATAATCAATAAAACAGCCACCCACACACACACACAGAATCAGCACATATTAAGACATGACTCGTTCCACAATCATGCTTTGTTTAGGTAAAAAAAAAAGAAAAAAACCATAACTATCAACTCCCTAGACCCCACATTTTTCCGCCTATATAGTCATTGTGCATAATGTAATGACTTTATAACA
The DNA here is from genome assembly GCA_024516245.1 of Peziza echinospora. Taxonomy (NCBI): domain Eukaryota; kingdom Fungi; phylum Ascomycota; class Pezizomycetes; order Pezizales; family Pezizaceae; genus Peziza; species Peziza echinospora. The sequence goes on along the minus strand of JAJLQT010000022.1, from coordinate 241,283 downwards.
CTCATATCGCCTTAACATCCTCCTCCTCCGGCTCCTCACCAATCTTCTCCATCGTATCAACTTGCGGACTCGGTGCCCTATTCTCATCGCCAGTCGGTCCTCCAAATCGGTCAATGCTAGTGTCCTCTTCGTCAAATCCCACAAGATCGCAGAAATCACCCCAGAGCTTTTCCTCGCGGGCACCTACCCCACCCTCGCCTCCAGCAGCCTTAAGAATTAACACCTTTGTCCGCCATAGCCATTCTGCGTCACTAACGTCCTTACGGTCTGTGCCGGTCCAGAGGGGTAGAAGCTTATTCTCGTACACGTCGGCACCGACGACGTTGCGAAGAGTTTGAAGTTGCCTATCGCAGGAGTGATGTTCCAGCAGGCGTTTCATATCCGAAGGGCGATCGAGCAGAGGAACGAGCATGTCCTGTGGAACTTCGTATAGAGGGATTGAAGAAGATATCAAGGTGTCCTCAATAGAGTGGCTAGGTACAATCAGGTCTTGTATGGAGCTTCTTCGTTCATTTGGTGGAGAAGTGGGCCCGTCATTGTTCTGAGGCTGTTGAGCAAATAGATCTGGGTTATTGATCTCCTCCGTTGTTGCAGGAGCATAAAGATCCTCGTGGGTAATCTCACTCATACTCATTTGTCTACGTTGGTTCATTCTAGGGGAATATGCGCCCACAACTGGAGAGCGTCCGTGATGGTAATGTTGTTGATGGTGGTTATGATGTAGCACCCCTGAGCTGAAAGATCCACTACCTTGGGTCGCATTCAAAGCCTCGCCGAGATGGAAGTCATCAAGATCCCGGCTTATAGAAGCACTGCTGCTAGCCTTGCGAATGTTGATAACCGGGCTGGCAGGGATACCACGGAATACCAGTGATGGTGACTGTGCCCCAACGCTGAGTGAGGAGGTAGGCTGGCTACCTGAAACTGAAATTGATGAGTAGACATGTTCCGGCACAGCGAGAGCAGTGAATGACGAAGGGTAGTTTGAGGGTGAGCAAGACACTTCCTGCAACTGGGATGGACTTGGAGTTCCAGTTCCAATGTTTTGTGGTGGAGACAGTGTCGAGGCAACCGGTGATGCTCCAGGAGAGATGCTGGAAGCATCTAATGGCGGATTGAAGACATCAAGATATGTCCTAGAACCCCCATTGCCTCGTGGAGAGTCCGCTGAGGGGGAACCTCCACTACCGGCACTACCGAAGGAGTGGGTAGAGGTTGGTGTAGCCGTTTTCAACATTTTCAAATGCAATTGAAGAAGGCGTGGATGCTAGATGGGTGTTTTATCTGCTAGCGTATGGCTGGAGGGATTCCGGCAGAGGGGACCAGACAGCAGATTGAAAAGCACAGAGAGGTAAATCTCAAAGTACAGTAAATGCCGATGGGATAGATGGAGTATCAGGAATCGCCGGTCTTCCTTGTCACAATCTGTGGCTGATGGGGAGGATGTGCGTCCGAGGGCAGAGGTAGTGGATGATGGATGGATGGATGGATGGATGGGTGAGAGGACGGGAATCAAGATGGATGGTCTTGCAAGGCAGCAGGTCTGTATAATTACTTAAGTAAGTCAGTGTGTACCACCGGGCCAACGTGGGCAACAGGGGAGAGCTCGGGGGAAGACGGGAGGGCGAGGCACACGCGGATCAAGATTGCGCACGGGAGGGGGAGAATGTGAGGGGGAGAGGGGGGGGGGAAGGGGGGGAGGGGGGGAGGGGGGGTTATGGGTACAGTAGTATGGGTATGGGGGGGTGCATCCAAGGCAAGCTCTCACCCATGAGATGCATCGAGGTAGCATGTAGCCGGCCTCTGCCACTAGAGGAGGGTCGGTCGTCCGCTCCACTGCCACCTTCCCATCCACGGCCTGCTGCATCACCACGCCGCGTCCTTGGCCTGGCCGCGATGCCAACGACACGGTGGCTTGGGCCAGGCATCCCACTTCCTGGCTCTCCGTCTGCTTGCTTGCCGCATTAAAGCGCCGGACTGGAGCGCCGTTCAATGGCGTTGTGGGCAGTACAGTAGTGAGCGGCTTGTACCTTAGCACGGCTGAGCCACCACCCCTCCGATGCTCATGATCACCACTCCCGAATATCGCAAGCGAAAACCTTCCTCAGATGTCCCCTAGACACATGAAGAGATGCTGGGGGCATAGCTATCTTCAATGATACTTTTTCTTTCTCGAGGGCCGTCATGGGCGACCGTTTTTTCTATGAGCGATTTAAATGATGCCCCATGCCAGGATCGGAGGAGGTTGCGGAATAAATGTATGGAAACCTCTCTGATCTCGGGAGAAGGACCGGGGTATGGGGTGTAAAAGCTGGGGATAGAACTTTGAGTATCTCACCTATGTGAAGGGAGGTACTCTATCTGCCAACATATGAGACACTGGGCAGTCAGCGGTGAAGGCAGTAGCTACTTCTGTATAATGCAATATATTGATGTTAATTTGCCGGCTCGATACTGCACGGAACAGGACCACTCTGTCCAGAACATATTGCCCAACTCTCCAGCTTTAGGGAGCATGGGAAGACTAACATCGAGAAAGCAATTGAAGCCAATTAAGGCTGTTCATAAACATTCGCACTACAAAACAGTAGGAAATTTTAGACGTCTGTTGCATTGGACCGTCCGACAATTGCCCCCCTCCGAAAAAGTTGGCCTTCCACTTAAAACCGCCCCCGAACCAGGTGGGCAAGATCAACACTATGATCGGCATCATCATCGTCATCATCTAAGCACTATTTCAAACCCGCCTACCAGAGCAGCCCATCCCGATCCGTCTCCCCACAGCCGCGAGATCTTCTAGCAACTTTATCAACATCATTAGCTAGGCCCAATTTTGGGGCCCCGCCCAGTCCCAACATGTAGCAAAAGGGTAGACATTTCGTAGTCACTAAGCCGTTTGTTTTTGGCGTTTGGCGACCGGGGCTAAATCAGACGAAAGCGGCTGATGTGTTGATAGCTGGGAGCCCCATCGGTGAGGTCATTTTTGACTCAAGTAATGTGGCTGCGGTTAAGGGCAAAGCCCCCCTCCCCCCTCCTTCCAGAACGCTACAGGCATACCCAAGGTATCTTCCAATTAGAATCCGAATTGCCACCGTGCATTGAGAAGTTCCGTGCAGAATGGTGTGTTCTGGCGGATTGTTGGGGTGGGGGGGGCAGGGGGGTTGGAAACTCAAAGGACACTGCAGTGATGGGTGATCAGAAGGTCGAATTATGCTTTTGATAGCGTGTATCCCCAGAGTCAATCGATGAGACTTGCCTACCTACCTAAGTAGTCAAGCGAAGCCCCAGCTTCGCTCTCTTGCGAGGAGCCTCAAAGTACCCGATTCGGTAGTCGCCAACGTTTGTTTCAAGCCAGACACTTCCGAAAAAGGAATATCCCATCGATTAAGCTTCAATTTCAGAATCAAATCATTGCAAATGCAAGTAAGCAACTTTAAAGCCGAGTCGTGCATGGATATGTGTAGTAGTGTAGGGTTCCAAGATGTTTCTTTTTTACACAAAACCCGTTGCATTGTCTGATAGTTGCATGATGGCCTGAGGTTGAAAACTTTCCATAAATAACAGGCCTGATAGTGTGTTCGGTTAAACAACTTTTCGTAGTCCCATACGTACCGTACTTAGTACGCAGCTGCAGGGTATTGAAACGTGAGTAACACTCGGTGTTGCGTTTTTTGGCTGCCGGTCGAGCCGTAAGGCTCAATTGCTTGCCGTAAGCAGCTCCAAACTCGAAACCAAGCATACGTTCCTGTGGAGCGTTGGTTTTGCCTTTCTAAATTCATACCACATGTACCAAGTAGGTATATGAAAGCCCACGGGTATTCTCTGGAACCTCAGATTTGGCCTTTAAACAACATCATTGGCACATATAATTAGGACCCTGAGTCATATTTTTGTAAGTCCTATGCATTGTAATTGCTACAATCTGTAAAGGATTCCGCAGTCGATATCATCAGCCAATTGTAGGAAAGCCTTTGTTCAATGATTGTAAGTTAGGAAGACAATCATCACATATCGAACCACGTGTGACATTTAATAACATACTTACCTACCAGAGCGTTAATCCGAGCAATTTATCGTTCCGTAATATGTACACACAGGTAACGTTTGAGACCAGGGTTACTTTTCTGGAGCTGCCTAGTGTGGTGGCTTGCAGATACTACCAGGTTATCCGCCCCGCCTTCGTTACTTGTACCACTTCCTTTAACTGTGCATGCTCGATTGTAGAGTGTGCCGTAAGTATGATAAAACTTTCTCATCAAATGCAGTGTTTCATTCCCACTACATGCTGTACTCTAAGCCTTAGCAAATCCCTCGTTGAAACAAAAAAGAGTCAATGGTGGGTGCGAGAAACATGCCATTGGTGGTATGATCCGCAATAAATTGTAAACCATAGTGCAACCAGTTATGACTGGGGTTAATTGAAGGTTCGTCTCTCCAGTTAACTAGCCAAATCAGTACTACGGCCCTGTTGTGATATGCTTTTCTCTGCAAATTCTGCTGCACGGTAAACCCTAGGGCAAGATACACCACTCGATAAGTGCATTGATTGGAAATTGAAACAGGATGGTATAGAAACGAACATAGGCGTTACCTACCTAAACGATTCACATTTAAAACTAGGTATGTACAGCAGATTTAACGCATACAGACTGTGAGTTTTTCGTATCAGATGAGTGAAGATTTGTGCTGATGCAGAACTTCCAGAGCACCTCCCTCATATTCGATAGATCGATATCACTTGGATGGTCCTATGCGGGTTACCATGCAGATCTGGCATATTCAAGTATTCGCACTTGCAACCATCTCCCATTTTTAAGGTTGCTCGATTCTCAGGAGGCGCAGAATAAAGTTGAAAGTGCGGGGTATAAAGTAGATATAATAGAGAGGTTGGTGTCATCCAGATATAATGAGGATGATAGTATACCACCTTTGAACCGACTATACGGAATGTTTGCGACTGATCCTGAAGCAGTATTTGCGCCAAAGACGACTGTGTATTAATTCAAATTGTTCAGAGCTAATGTAGATGTATACGTTAGTAAACACACAAAGTAATTGGGTATACGTAGCCATTTCAGATTATATGTTTAAATCGACGGGTACCTCGGCAACGATTGGCCGCTGGAAAAATATAGCTAGATCTATAATAGACTACAATATGCCAAATTGTAGCAACGGACTTCATTAAGCCTCGGTGGAAAATCAAGAGGCAACACTCAAGCTTGTTTTTCGATTTGAGTGGAAGAATTTGGGCCAGTGTTATCTTTGCTGTATTTTGAGATTTGATTTCATCTGCCCGTGGCTTCGGCAGAAGGCATAGTTATGAAATCTCATGATCAGTCTCTGCAAGGCGGTGATAGGTCTCATCCAATAATAGGAGATATTCCACCATTGATTTGAGAGTTGGAAGTCTCATACTAGTATCACCAGATACGGAGAGATGTTGCAATTTCAGGGCTGCTACCCAGGATAAGGTTTAGCAAGGTCAACTAAATCTGGCCGGCCTGTCAGTAGCCGGCAGCGCTACTCTAGTCGCAATATTCTCCCAGGCACGTTCCCGGGCGCCTGAAGCTGCGGTTGGTTGAATGCTCGTCACTTAAAATTGTAGTAGAAGGTCATTTCGTAGTAGAAGGTCATTTCACCAACTGCTGGAGAGCTCATTAACATTATCAAGCAGTAGGAAAATTCCAGCGGTTTGACTTGAGCGTTTAATTTAGGGCGGCATGCGAAGTGCTGCGTCCATCAGAGAATATTATCAAAGAAAACAATCCGGATGTGCTCGAGTAGCTCCAGGGCGAGTTCGCTAGATTACCGGTGGTACCAGGAATCTGTTTGTATGCCTAAGGGAAAAGGGGTAAGCTTGTTTTTTCAAGAACATTAATTACTTAGTTGCATTTCAATTTTGTGGGGTAAAGTGAAGATACCAGCACTGCCAGCCCACCATCTTTATTCAATTATAAGTCCACCTGATCAGCTTGCCGTAGTCCGGGCTCAATTCAAGCAAGGGGTGTGTCCAGTCTCGAGGGTGTGTCGGCGGCTTTGAGCTAGCTGCAGGAGGAGATATTGGCAGCACTCCAGGGTTTGAAAGAGAGACCAGGATGAGGAGGAGGATGCCTTTTGCTACAGAGATTGTTGAAATATTAAAGTGGATCTTTGGTTATGAGTGCTCGAGTAGGATGCAAATTAATGTGTGAGTGCTGCAGCCGGAAAGTTCGCGCGGTTAAAGTTCGGGTTTAAAAGGCCCACCTCTAGCCTCGACCCTAGCCCACCTCCACTTGCGTCTTCGAGTACGCGTGCGGTCTCAATGTGCCGAATCTGGAATGCGGGGGCGACTGTTGGAACAGGGCTAGAAGAACAAGTAACACTGATTGTTTCTTGTGTCTCACGGGGCCGCTTGGCAATCATTCTTCTGACAAGCAGGAGCTCAAGGAACCGCCTTCACAATGTCAGTTCGAGGCCAGCCCGTAATTGCAGTAGTAGTTTAAATCGCAATCCCCGGATATGCAGGAGGATGTGTTCCTCCAGAATGGTACATCCTCATGTTGAATATGAGATTGTGGGTACCATAGCAAAGAAGTAGGAATAGTACTTGGATAGTACTTCGTGCTCTAGATATCTTCAGGTCCTTGATTGATCCAGCTGTGATTTCGAAATTAAGCACTTGAGAGTTCTGATAATTGTAATTAATTAAGGTGAGTATAGGTAATAATCAAGTGCCTATGCATCATATCAGTTCGTTCAATCTTTTTGACCATGAATACATTGGCATGCGTGTACTGGGATACATGCCTACCTAGGTGCTTAGGTATGCATAAAGGTTCTGCAGATCTTGTGAAAATAAATTGCCAGCCCCATAAATTAATTGAATATGAGCTGCATCTGTACCACGTACTGTACATTATTTGTACTCTCCACCTGCCAAGGAATTCGAATATTTCATTCTGAACTTCCTACTGAGAGAACTTGAGCTCGAGTCCTTCACCATGATTTGCAGAATTTGCAAGCGATAAAGAGAACTGGGGGATGCAAGCAGGTGATTCTAATAAGTGGGTTTGCTTGTGTTTGTAGGGGTATTAGACGATTAGGATCCAGAAAAAAACACTTACCACTTATCTGGAGTGTTATCTTATTATTAACCAAGTATGTTAATTTAGATGCAGGAGAATCCTGCAGCTGTATTTGAGTAGCCTGGTGTATTTGAGTATTTAATTGGCGCCTCATACTAGGCAGTCCGCAATGGCTTCCAATTCATTACCTGATAGGTTTATGTGCATAAGACGAACACATTGCCAGGCTCATCCTCACTATTGGTGGATTGCAAGTAGCATCGTCCCCAAGAATTCAAGCACAAAGATGTGCAACATCCCTCCTGGCAACATTGTGAGTTTGAGAGACCTATCGTCTAACGCTGCTCTCGTTCGTCTCGCCTCAATCTTGAACCTCAGGGTTAGGCCAGCTCCGTGTAGCGGCTAGCCGAAACCACCCTGTTTGTCGGATAACATCCCACGCAAGCTTAAGCTACCGATCGGATAACAGATTAACAGACACCCATGACCGTGATGAAGGAGAAGTTTTGTGGCGTGCAGACAATCATCCTCTTCTCACAATTGCTAGCCCTGGTACATACCTGTTGTTCCGAACCTGCCTAGGTAGTTATAGGTAGTGGCCTTGATAAACCTGGCTTTCTGCTTATCCCTTTGGTCATTGACAACGCCTCGGAGGGCTTAAAATTTTCTCAGGAATATGGCTAGGAATGATAAATGTCGAAAAGTATTCCAAAAACTTGATAAAACGTCAGCTTGCCAAATAGAACTAGAGAAGCCTACATACCTTGGGTAAAAAATGTGCTGAAGTTTTGCTAGATGAAATCGGTGAGCTATGGCCCATAGGGATGATTGTGCTATTGTTCGTCATCTTTTCTAGAAATGTTATGGGCCTACATGTCAGATACTCTAGAATTCCATGAGACTAGTAGAATTCTCTAGATCTGTGTGGGTCTCAAGGATATCGAGATTAGTCAGAATGGTATGTTTAAATTCTTCAAGACATTCGAAATGACTTACCTTGCATATCCAGCACCATGCACCGTAAATGATCTCAGGATCAGTTAATATCAAGATGAGACGCTGATTCTAAATTCTCCCCTCAAACCTATCGTTGAATGAAGTTTGTGCGTCGGGACTAACCTGGCGTCGAGATATTAGATGAGTTTTTACATATACCTTTACCTGCTGATACCATTAGGAAATTAGAGGTTGGTGAGCACTCGAGTAATTACATTATCAATTATAACTTTGGGTGAACGGGAAATGATAATCTCACCCAAGAATGGTCATGAGTGATTAGCACTCAAATCTTCTTGAACACCTAAATAGGCCACAGGTGTGTACATGCACTTGTTAGTCTCATGACTGCACTTGTAACTTGTAGACTCGTACCCAGACCCCGTAAGCTGATACCTGGTACTTAAGTACCTAAAGTACTTATTGTAGCATGTATGATGCCCGGATCCGTACTTTGATATTTTGCAAGAAACCGATAACCCACAAATCTACCAAGGTATGTGTGATCCTCCAGAGTGTAAAGATATACACGTACCTCTCGTAATATATACATACCCTAAGTACGCGTAGCCCTAATCTATAAGATATATTACCGACATGGCCGGGTTTGGATTTGTGGTTTGCCGTAGTTAATATCCGGCATTATATCAATTTGTCATTGATTATTGAACTCGCACAGATAAACGCTCGAGCTCATTCTCTTCCGTAAAATCCAAAGTATTCAGATCCAGAGTAGTGTGAGATGGCTATATTATAGCCAATGCTTAACGACACTGATGAATTTAAACTCATACTCGAGTAGGTTTGTATCTGATACCACTGATCATGGCAGTAATTTGGTGATCCGTAACTGTGATAAAGTAGTGGTATGTTCCGGCAGTGTGTGAATGTGGAGTGCCTGTCTGCACGATGCATGCAGCATTGAGCAGGGGGAACTCCCGCCTCGAACTTAGCCTTCCTTGAATCATGCAACAGTATTCCCATATCACTCTTTGGTTGCGTGCAGTAGAGTAGATCGGCCTATCCTCAATGCATACATGTAGCCAACCATTCAAGGTGAGAGCCCACGCTGAGTCGAGCATGAAAGTGAGCATAATCGAACCTCCCCTCGAGCACAATAATACCGACAGCTAGGAGGCTCGGCACGTAGTTAGCCATACCCCTTCCTTCACCACTCTGCGAATTGTCGTGTCCTTAGCTAGTTGTCCCAGCCATGATGTCTTAGCTGTTTGGAGGAGGCACTTAGACTGCCACTGGCCAGCAGCCACGGCCGTCAGAGGCTGAAGGCAAGCTGGTTCAGGAATAGAGGACGAGACTCAACCTGTGTTCAGGTTCGTGCGCATGCGGCCTGGCCAAAAAAATTGATTAGCCTGTGACTGGTCAGGCAATGGGCTTGGGTTTGGCGGATTAAGTTGATAGTCCAGGTGTACTCGAGTACTGTTCTCGTACCAAGACTGAATATAATAGTATTTCGCTTCGCTTCAGACTACTCGAGTACTGGAATTCGAATATTGAAGCTATAATTCAAGAAATCAGCGACTGAAGCTTTTGTACTGCACGTGGTCTCTATTGGTATCCACCTGATCTCAGTATGCTGAGTGCGATCGTTTCTCGATGAAGAACATTTGTAGATAATTCTCTAATTCTCGGTTCAGTAGAAATTAGAAAGCAGAAAAGGTAATGACTGATAAAGTGCAATATGAAATAAAGTAGATGTCCCTCCTACCTGGTAGAGGCACAAAGCTAGCTCGCTCTTAGTCTCGTGCTCGCTCTCGGAACAAGAGACTAGCCCATTCTGGCATCTGCGGGTCTTTTTTAGGTAGTCTCGTTCGTAGGCAGTCTCTCTTATAGGACTGGGGCCCAGCCCATAGCCAAACCCCAAATTTTTGACAAATGTAGGTAGACTCGCTTCTTGTGAACCTGCGACCAGGGCACTAAGTATCGGTATGAAGCCACAATGTTTCTCCGAGGTAGGCCGTCTGGGCACGAGAACAGGTAGGCCGGTACCATTGGCTTGTTCATTTCGACAACCTTCTTTCTCCTGTTGACTTTGATCCTTCAAGTTGCACTTAGCACATCTTTCTCTTGACCGCCTCACTACCTAGTCCCTCAAATCATGGCAATTGACGGTCCCAGCCTGGGGCTATATAGAAATCTCAAATTCAGCAATATTCCATCGGACTCTGCATGATAGTTATGGAAGAGGGACCTGCGTTTATTCACGCTTCATTCTTCATACTGACTGCAAGAATGTTGAAGCAAATAAGAACTTGAGTAATTAACATCAAGCTTATTCGGATAAAGCGTCATCGACCGGGGTTAAGAGACATCCCATTAGACCGCCAGTGGAGTAATGCCGATTGTGCGTATAACGTTGTACAGGTGTCTGAGAGTACTCGTTCACTTAAGCTTAAGTTTCAAAATCTCTATAAAACTGTTACTAGGGATTCAAAAATGGTCTCATCATCGAGGAGAACTGACAGATGGTCTGGACATACCTCTGGTACTACTTTGTGATTGCCGACACCATTCGGCTTCGAGGGAGTTAGGTAGGTTCCGGTCAAGAAGATTTCGTCCAAAAAGGTTTCACGCAAGTACTAAATGCCTACTCTGTAGTGTTGATAGCATCGAGAGAGTTCATGAGAAGATGGCCGGGTTGGAGGGGATCAGGAGGTGAAGGCTGTTCTCATCAGTCTCGGGGTTCTCATGTCAATGGTGAGGCAGCTGCTGTCTAGGGCAGGTCCAGATATTAACTTCAAACCCTTAGTTTGTACCTTCCATGCTGCGTACTTACGTTTTAGGTAGTGACAGGCTTTTAAGAAGAAGTAGTCTCGTGCCCAGAAGAAGAAGTAAGTTCATGATATCTGAAGGAAGTATTAGTTGAGTTCTAGGGCCGGGATACCAGTCCCGTGTTTTCGTGCCCCCCCTCCCGCTCCTGGTAGCCTCATGCCGTTCCTGGAGATTGAGGTGCCGATGCTTGTCTTGTTCCAGTCTCGAACCGTCTCGTTCGAAGAGGGGTGTCGAGACTGGCCTAGCCTGGCTAGACTGGCCAAGTATTTCGACATTCACATCCCGCCGTATAGGACAAAAAACAAGACTAGACAAAAAACAAACAGACAACACGAGACTAGACTAAGACAAAGTGTGTTTTTGATACTTGTGAATTCCCCAGTCTCGAATGCATTGCGCTCATATTAACGACCTCAGGCTACCCTGTTCTCATTCCAGGCTACCCGCTTTTTTCGTGGCTAGCCATGAAGGTTCATGTACCAAAGTTTTGGTCATGGAAGAGGCAGGTACTTGCTCTTACTTGCTCAGCGACTGTTCTTGTGCCTGGTACCGTACCTTAGGTACCTAGGTAGGTACCTCCTGCTCGTCCACGAGAACAGCCTCGCACCCCAAATGGGTACCTGGGGGGAGGATCGAGACTGCTGGGGGGGCATGGAACTGTTGCGGCTTTGATCAATTGAAGACCAATGTGCTTGAATAGAATGTGGCCCCGAGATGTCTGGGCAAGCGAACAACTGACAGTGGTAGCCAGCACGAGAATCGATGTAGCGCAAGAAGTAAGAAAGTTACGTTTTGAAATATTACTGAGATGGATAAGACCTTTACCCCTAGTAATTGGGAACATGTAAGCTTGGAATTTGAAGCTCGAATCAAAAGATCAGAGTAGTCTCATGCAGAGGATATAAGCCTAGGCGATGTGATTTCTCTGGTTTGGATATCAGGAATTAAATTCAAAATGTAGCTGTACTTACGAAAAAGTACTTGCAAATACAGAAGTAGGCATGTAGCTATAGCTAGATGCTATATCTTAACTTTAACTTTCAAGTTACCTTGTGTTTATATTCCACATCGCCCCTTCGAAGACGATGTACTCGGAGTTGTGATACCTCATGCCACATGCCACCTCCCAGGGTGCCATTTGCGCGGGCACAGCTGTGGCGGGCCTTCCAGGTACTCACCATTTTACCTTGATTTGCTGCTGGCCGGCCAACCCTTGCACCTCAGCGGCCTCGCCTCCCTCAACCTCGTCTCCACAAGGGCGCACACTAAACTGACACCTCCCTCCCCTCCCCCCCGTTTGGATCACCCGCTCGCTCATCCCTAGCTTGCATTCGACCCACCCCCCAGGCGAAATCCCCCTCCAGATCCTCAGAGCTCCCCACCACCACACCTCAACCTCCCCACCACCATCACCTCTATATGTGCAAGGATCAGCTCGTGAAAGACTCGAGAAGACAGAGGAACCCACCCCCTTCACACAGACAGTCGCGTTTGCGGCACTCTGGTCTGCGGACTCAAAAGCATCCAGCCATATTCAACAGCACACTTCCACCCAGGGCCGCCGCAAGAGTGCCCCGATCGATCCCCTGGTTATCCTGTTTGGCGACTGCAACGGGCCCGGCCACCACCTGCCTGACGGTTGTGGGGTGAGTAACAGTGCGAGGTTCTGCGACTGGCTGGTGCAAGAAGGACGCGGCGTGAAAGAAACGACTCGAGGAGAGCTCCCGGCCAGCTTTCTCGCCCCCAGCCCTGCTATCGGTGAATTTAACCCTCCAACCTGCGGCCCCAAAACGTATTTCTATCTGCTCCTGAGCTAACAGCAGCTTTGGCAGGCATCTCCGTTGAACGAGAAATCCAACCCCCCCCCTCCCAACACCACCACCACCACCCCCAGTCAGACACTTTAGGTAAGTAAGTCAGGCACGCACGAGCATAGCAACTGCTTTCCTTTCAGCAAGAGCGACCGCCATTTCTCCCTTCTGCTCAACCCTTCTCACATTTGCATTCCCTCTTCCTTCTGTTGCGCCTTCGGTCGATAGTGCAGGCCTAACTAATCCTCACCTCAGACGCCACTACCCATTCGACACATTCATCATTGGTATGTGCGCTTCCTTCGGCTCAACGGCCAATCCCCTATTCGTTCGCACCCCAAGTCACAGGTGCCACGATGCACCCCCGACTCACCCACCCCCCTCCACCCCCAGAGCATCGATTAGAGGCCGCCCTTGCGGTTGTATTTCGTGCGCTTCATGAACTTAGCCATGTATGACTGACTGACTGTCAACGCTGCCAATTTTGAACAGTTGAAGGTACTCCTTACATATTTCCCACCGCAGCCACGCGTTCTTCCAGCTCAAGCTTCCTGCATACGTCTCCCCAGACTTTACTCTCGGTTCTGGTACGTTCAGTGTGCCGCCGCTCGCCGTCGCTTCGTCCCGAGACTGACCGCTAGAGGTGCACTATAGGTAGATCACACCACCCATTTCTACGGGAACAGTGAGTCGTGTCCCGATTCGACTCTATCCTTCACCAGGGCGGTCTGTGACTGGGTGTGGGGGTAAAGTTCCATTTACTGTGCCCATTTTTATGGAATTTGGTTTCTTAATTGAAAGAACGCTTGCACAAGGTAATTGAATTTTACTCTGGAGAATCAATCGGCCCCTCAACTCACGCGTACACACAACAGGGTCAACCAAACCCTGTGCGGACAAATTCACATTCATCAATTCTAGCGAATACTCGACACGACAAAAAGATCGAGCGAAGGATCGGCTATTCCTAGTCACTTAACAACCGGAGAACATATTACCGAGTAAAGCTCCACACATAGACGCCTACAATCATGTCTGACGGACCTTTATCGAGCAGTCGGTTGGGCGAAATCTCGTCCATTGATGCCTCCCGGAATTCGTTTGACCATATTCCTACTCAAACGATGCATCCATCATCCCAAACATCGTCATCAAATACCTACGATCTGATGGGCAAGAAACCTTCTCCGCGAATCCTAGACGAGAGCCGAACTCGACGCTCGCCTGATTCCGAGGCCTTAGCATCTTCGGATGATGAAGGCGAACATCAGCAGGCATCGTATTTTGGACAGATTAAAGGGAACCCCATGAACAACCTATCTTCCAGAAGGCCATCCTATGCCGCTGAGTTTCAAAACCGTTCACGGACCTATTCTGTGTTTGGAAATGGTGGTGCACTCTCTCCTACAACATCGTACCCAACTACACCATCGGGAGACACAACAGCATGGGCCGCTGCCGTTACATCTGGCAACGGAACTACTACCACACAGCCATTTAATCTGAATTGGGGTGGGTCCATCTGGAATACGGATTCTAGGAAAAGCCCACCAAAACCTATCAATGTACGATCCGCATCCATCTCAGGCCCGTCTGCACCCAGCCCTTTGTTTGCTGGTAGTGAGGCACTTCCTAGTCCTACAACCATTTCATCTGGGGCTACAGAGTTTCCAATCCCAATCCCACTCCAGCCGCAACCTCGTAATTACCGCTCCATGTCATTTTCAGTGGGACAACGCGAGCTGGAGGATCCAACAAAGGCACGACTATCGCCACCCACTATGCTAGGCACTCGAGGCCTTCAGCATCGACCGTCACGACCCAGCCTCTTGTCAGAAGAGCATTATGCTGGACAGCCAAGCCCACTGAGAAGCGTATTTGAAACCGAGGATGATGAGTATGCGAGAGAAGGCCTAGGTCAAAATGGTGACAATTACCTTTCACAGTTTCCTGGTCGCCAGAGATTCATGAGTCTTGGTTATGATACCTCGCGACTCCGTGGCCGCTCTGCATCGACAACTACGGTTCCAACAGTAAGCCTTACCACTAGCAATGGGACGTTTTTTGGAGGTAGGGACGGTGAGAGGGTAATGCCTCTGGAAGAAGAGTCAGTCTTGATTGAAGATGACGATGATTTTGACTTTCAACAGCGAAAGGTCAATGGTCGTAGCATGAGCATGATGCATTCGTCTGCTGAAGGGCAGCGGCTTGATACCCTTCGCCGTCAACAGTGGCAGTCTTTTGGGGGCTCGTTTGGTGGACTGCCTGAAGTGGTAAATCAGAGCAGGAGACATTCATTTGCCGCGTTTGCAGCAAATGAAGGAAACGGAGACTATGACCTTGCCGGTGGAAATGAAAATGAATTGGGTCTAAATGCTGCTGTAGGGGTGAATAGTACTAGGGGTAAGTTTATGTCTGTCGAGCCCTAAGAACTATTTATTCAATCTGACCTTTGTTTACAGATCGGTATCTGGACGAGTCGCGGATCAGGCCTCGTCAGAGCTTATTGCCACCGCAACCCACTATTATCGGACCTTCACCCAGCACTCCTCCAAATCAGCACCAATTGCAATCCCTTCAGCCCTATCCAACGGCATCAAGGATTACACAGCAGCCCTCACCACCACCAACAGGACCCCACAGAGGCCTTATGAGCATTCCTCCCCACCTAGTCCCTCAACAACGTGGGCATCAGGTCTTGTATCTCGTCAGCTTCAAAGCATGCAGGGCAGACGTCTTTTACGTACAAGAAGGCACAGGATTGCGCGTTCGTAAGGGAGAGTTGGTCATTGTTGAAGCGGATAGAGGCACCGATTTGGGTACAGTACTCCACGAGAATATCACCTGGCAACAGGCCAAGGAACTGAAGGAGTTCTACGCCAAAGAGCATCTGTCTTGGTTAATGATGTTTGCCAGTAGACGTGTTGCAAATGCTGCAAATGCTGCTGTTAATGGGAATGGCGCGCAGAACCAGTTCAATGCATCACAGGGAAATGCAGCACAAGGGCAGATGCCCATGGGACAGGATGGAGCGGCTTCCCTTGAGTTGAAGCCTAAAATGATTAAGAGACTTGCTCAAGTTCATGAAATCCAGACTTTACGTGACAAAGAGGCAAATGAAGCAAAGGCAAAGAGAGTATGCCAACAAAAGGTGCTAGAACACAGGCTCCCTATGGAAATCTTGGATGCAGAATTCCAAATGTAAGTAGCAGTCCTTTTCTCGCGAAGTATGTTTCAGAATGACTAACAAAACATAGGGATTGGAAAAAACTTACTTTCTATTACTTTGCGGATTCTTACATCAATTTCAACTCTTTGGTCACGGATCTCTTCAAGGTCTACAAAACTCGCATTTGGATGTCAGCCATGAACCCTGCGTCATTCGCTCATCCTACTGCCGGGTCTTCGATTCCTGATGGACAGCCGGAGCAACCACAGCAACTGATGCATCATCCACAACTGGCTGGCCTGAATTCATACTCCCAGATCCCCAACAGGCAACAAAACCCACTGATGCAGCAGCAGTATCAGCCGGTTATGCAACAGCCGCAGAGCACTGTTTCTGCGCCTGCATTCAATCAAAGGGCGCCCATTGCACCCCATCCAGACTTTGGTCATCTGCAGCAACAACACAACGGCTATGCTGCACAATATCTAAATGGAGCTGGGCCCGGCGGGCACCAAGGCCAAGGCATGAATGGCAATGGTAATCCCACAAATATTATTGGGAATGCGCCTGGTAGTATTCCGCCTGATTGGCTTCCAGCATCCCTACAAGGACTTTCCTTACAATCCCATTGACATCAGGCTCAACAGTCCGTCAAACTTCTCTGATTTTGCTTATGCGCATGCTTTCTGGTTATTTTTCTTTCCCATTTGCACCATTCTTTCACTTTGTCTCTGCGGGCAATAAAGAGACCTGGCGATTGAATCGATCACCCGGCGTTTTCAATAAACAGGAGGTTGGGCGGCTTGAGTTGGCCGCGGTCGCGAGCTATAATTTTTTCTTCCTCTCTTCTCCATCAGGCTACAGAAAACGGGCATTTTCATTTTTTTAGTTGCCAGATCATCGGATAATATTGCAACTTGGTTTCGAATATCTTTTCTCAATTTTCATATCTTTTACAACAACGACAGGATAAAGCAGGAAACGATTACACAATACAGGCAGCTGGGCATTGCGATTAGTTATAATGTGGGCATATCGGCGTCCACCAAAAAAAAGAACACTCGAGTTGAAAAAAAGGAGAAAACAAAGAGGATACCGAAAGGACCTGTCTCTCGGAGGCAATAAACGATACTGGAAAATGTGCAGAAAGATTTCTTTGCTTTACTTACATCGCGTTGCACTGAGATGCCACATATTCACGGCATATACTCCCCGCTGGCATATTTTTGTCATATGACTTTTCTTTCACTATCTTTTTCTCTATATGAATCTAATTTTCTCAGTCATTTTATCTCAGGGCTGTTTAATGACTAAGTTACTGTGTTGGATGGGAATCGGTGTGGAATGATCAGGGCGGATGATTTCATTTTTTTCTTCTTTTTCATGTCTTTTCGCACATAAGCTATATACTAAGTACCATTTTCCATTTTCCATTATCTCTCATCCTTTCATATTTTCTTTTTTTCTCAATTATCCTGTCCTGCTTTATAAATCCGTCATATGCTGTGTTTTGCAATTGCTTGAGCTCATATTACTGTCTTTTTCCCGTTTTGCATCTCTCATGAACTTGTTATTATTGATAAATGACGTTTGCTTTTTAAACAAGGAGTTGCTTCTCGAACTTTGACACCATGGCCATGGCCTGCTTCTTGGTTTTTTTTCTCTTTTCATTTCGATCTCTCTCATTTTCTGTGTATTTGGACGTGCTATATCTATCTATAAATTGCTTCTATTACCCTATGACTGGTCACTTATTAGCCTGGTGGTCACTTATTTACCTTTTTGCTTCCTCTTTTGGCTACTCAACTCCACTCTCACCTTAGTACTTGTTCATTGTTGAATGTGTCTTTATTCTATCGCAGAATTCATTTGGAATATGGCTTTTTTTTTAAACTTTTGCCTATGTGCAAATAATTCACTTCGAGATGCGAACGGATGATTTTTCTTCCATCCGCCAGCTGATGGATGCAACTGAATTAGCACAAGCCCCTCGAGCCACAGATACATCTCCTCGACGATAGCTTTCGAAATTATTGCCCAGTTCTCCAACCTAATCTGATGGACGTCCGCTCAAAAACGATGGATCTCGACGGAGGAGTGTCTGCTGATGGATTTGGATCTGGATCTGTCTGTTTACGATTGCGGAGATAGCTACCATGTGGCACGGGACCTAGGGGATGGAGGGTAATATGCATGCAACCACCTTCATCTACATCTATAGATCTATTGGTCGAGATGGAGTCGAGGCGGCTTAGGTACTTGGGTAGTTTTCACATAGCCTAACTAGTTGTTTTCAAATGAACTTCGAATCTAGCTGCATAATATATTTTTATTTGTGACATTAGTTATCTAAATCTACATCTCTATATCTGATAATATTGTCGATATCTCCCTGGGAACGAGTTGTTGTCGGGAACGAGCACTCGCGTATAGCCGACGCCGATACCCAATCTCCTCGATCTTAAACGTGCTCGTTACTCGTTATTCTCGTTACTCGGTTCGGTAATACAAGGGCTAGCTGAACACCCTAACTAGGCCTTTTTTTTCGGAAGGTTAGTAGGATAGTTCTCGGCGAATTTCTAGATCTCATTTAACTAACGACTTTTATTACCCGCCGTGGGTATGTATATTTCTCTACTCTCTGCTGTACTTACTTAGTCGAGCTCTGGGCTCGATATCAATCGAGTACGCCTACTTCTTACCTACTTACATGTACTAGGTAGGTCTGAATTACTGAGTCCTGACCCAGATTGAAGTCAACTGCTAGGATCTGTAGTCGATCATAGTCTCGTGAATACCCCGAAGTACTTATACATACTTCTTACAAAGCACGGCAGTCGCTACAAACTTTGAAACATTTATGTACATATTACGGAAAAAGTAAGTCTTTCGTGAAATCGTATACCGGCGGCCCACGGTTTACCTCGATTTATTTAAGGAGGTTGTGCTGGTTATGTTGTATCTTGGTTGAGAGGGCTATAAAAACAGTCGGGGGTGCAGTGGAAAGTGTAGATACGTATACTGCCTTTTTGGGCTCAGGAAACCAGAGCACGGGCATCATGGCATTACCAATGGGATGGGAGCAGACAAATTGAAACAAAATGAATAGTCTCATGCCAAGAAGCTTCCGACCCTTCGAAAATGAAGGCATCCGGCCTGATTGCCGTATACAGACCACCCTTACTACTACTTGTGAAAAGTTGATTTTTTCCTTAATGTATATTAGGTATTTAGAGGGTAACTTGATGATCGTTCTTTCATTGATCAACCCGAATGTAGTAAGTAGTACTTGATGTGGAATGAGACTAACTTGATGCCCCGCCCACATGGAACTGAAGACAGCGTTTGGGCCCAAGGTTCTAAAACAACGTTCTAGAGGAGCTATAGATCAATTGCAGCAATGAACTCCGCTCTTTGCTCTTTTAATACACGTGGAAAATCATAAGACGTTTATCTCATTCGGGTCGATGCTAATTCATATGAATTCAATACAGGGAGGACTACATAAGCTATAGGCGTAGGCCCAATAATCTTTTAAGGGCAGAGTTCTAGAAGGCACACATACAGGATTCTATATATATTGATATTAAATTTAAATATCATAATTTTATCACGAAATTGAAGCACAAGATGCATATGGCCATGGGGAAATCGAGGATGAACATGAAGGAAACCAATCGATCGGATCACATGTATTGATGATATTATACGAATACGCATGTAATGAGATTTGAGGGCAATGAACTCGATTATTAGGATATAAAATAGTAGCCTCGACCCAGATAAAATATATAGTGACAATTATTGCAAGGGTATAGGGCATTTTATCTTAAAACGATATATATCGAAAAGCGGTAGGAAAGTCTGGTATATTACGAGAACAGGTATATTGCAATTGTATTGAGAGTCAAGATAGAATAAGAACGACTTATGTGAATTGAAATACCTTCAACAAGATTTGAAGTGTGAATTTGGAGAGAGGTAATATCGTATTCCATTAATGGGTAAGAGCAAAGGGTATGATTGCACAAGAACATGATGAAAATTGGGAGTATATGACGAGCAACAAAGAGACAGGTATGGTGCAAGAGATAAGATTAAAAGACAAGGGCATCAGATTCCGCCACGAGGATCTGTCAGGACAGATCCCCGAGCAAGTGGAGTGAGATACCGTCACTCACTCGGGGTTTTGTCTCTGCTCGTGAGCCAATCATCATTTTGCCGCAGAACAGGATCTTCCAATAAAAACGACAATCGCTCTAAAGTTTCCTCCATCCTCTTGTGCGCCCGATTCATATCCGACAGTGCTGCAAAGGCGATGTTGAGGCTGCTTTCGTATTGTCGCGAAGCCCGGGTGGCTTGTTGGTGAAGGACGATGAGGTTTTGCCGGAGGGACTGGGCTGTATTTCATCGTTAGATAATTAGTAATTTCACTCGATATACAATATTCTGACTATGGAGATAGTTGGCGAGAACGCACGTTTCGGAGGCTCTGGAGGGATGGTGTGCTGTAGTTGCATCCGAAGTTTTTTCACATTGCACTATGAGAGGAGAAGATGTGAGTACATATTTGCCTTTATTACTGCTAAATAAAATATTACGTCAAAAGGTACCTCAACATCCGAAGCATCCTCGGGTTCTTCACTGCTTTCACGGGGCCTTTTGTTCTTCTGCGGCTGATGGTTGATCACTTGATTTGTGTCGCCGTTTGCAATATTCACATCACCTGCGACATTGCCATGGATGGTAACGTTGTTCACAATATTTTTCTGATTCTTCTATTTAAATAGGCTATATATCAGCGAACCCAGCAGAGTGCTTGTTTGGTCGGAAAAGTCTCGATAAGAGAAATTCCGAGCAAACAGCCATGTCAGTGGGGCCGGTACAAAAGTGAGGATCCCGCGAGACAGCGGACTTGCAAGTGACAGCTCTGCACTAGGGGGAGGTGCCCTTTGCAAGTATCCGTGCTCGGGGACCCTGGGTTTCATTGAAATCCACAGGCGAAACGAAGAGTGAGCATCTCCGCGCCATGAAGAGATGTTCGCTCCGTATCGTGCTTCCTGGGACCCAAGAGAGGGGAGGCGAGGAAATCTCAGCAACGGGACCATGGGCAGAAGGCCCTCAACACGGAGAAGAGGGGCTTCCGAGCACGCCCGCTTATAGGTGAGATTAAAAGGAAAAATGCCACTGGACCCCAGCAACGGAGCCATGGGCAGAAGGCCCTCAACACGGAGAGGAGGGGCTTCCGAGCACGTCCGCGAATAGGTGAGGTCCAGGCTGGACACCGCACGCTCCGAGACAAGGACACCCAGCGCCATGTTGGGGGCAAGCTCTTCACTCAAGGCGGGCCAGTGAGGCGGGGACTTACTAGCAGATATGGGCGAATCTTTTCCTTCTTTCGATCATCGTCGCCCTCCTCTATCTCCTTGCAGATAATACCGAGTATCTGCTTAAGCAGCACTTGTCGCACATCTTTGTCGGTCGGAAATCCGGCTAAGTCGTAGCATTCGCGTGCAAATCGGCCGAGGTTAAATTTGTCGTGTTTGTCGATGTGGAGTCGTGCGTTGAGGAGGAAGCGATCTGGGTGGATTTCCGTGTGTTGAGCCATGCAAAGGAAAGCGAGAGGGGAGGGGGGGAGGCTAGATTATATAGGGCCCGCCAAGGCTGATCGGCGGCTATGACTAATTTTAGGCAAACATTCAACTCTCGCTTAGTCACACCTGCATGAGACTAGCGTCGTTTCGCGTTTGCATATCTCATGCGGGCTCGTTTGCATTAGTGTCCCCCGTTTGCATATGAGGCTACGTTTGCATTGTTCTCGTTTGCACAATCTCCTTGTTTGTCGTCCCCGGTTTGCACATGAGGCTACGTTTGCGTTGTTCTCGTTTGCACAATCTCATTGTTTGTCAATCTTGCAAACATGACTCAGCCACGATGGCTGAGGAATGTGGCGCAAACAAACGGGACGAGGCTACAAACAAACAACTCGGTCTCGAAGCAAACAACCCCCATTCTCCAGATCTAGATGAGGTGACGCATCAGGCTATACGAGGGTCTGGAACAATCTCGAACCAGCCCTGGGAATGTTCTCGTGCCATCTAGGAGCGAGATCTAGACTATGGCATCAGATGCCTTCTATGCCGTAATGATCCCGATTGCTGCAGCAGGCTAGAAGTCGATGGTGGGAACGAGACTATCACTGGTTTTCCACATATATGCATGGATATCGAGTTTAATCTATGCCTTTTGTTTGTTTCTCATATTCACGATTAATTATAATATTATTTATAATCAATATTATTCACGATTAATATTATTCAAATCAAAAGTATTAATTATAATATTACCATGGTTACGCATGAGAACGGATGGGTCCTGCAGAGCTGTTCTGGTCAGAGCGTCATAGGCCATAGATGCAGTTTGAATAACTTTGAATCTAGAGTAGATTCGAGTTTGGAGTAGATCGGAGGAGATCCAGAACTCTTTGAGTAAAGTGGTTGTAGAAGTGGTTGTTCTCTTTCCAGAACATCTCGCTCAAAAAGTGGTGAGCGATAATTGCAGTGAAGCTGGTATCACTTCTTAAATATGCAACCTAGCAACCTGCATAATCCCAGGTTCTCGTTGCATATTTCCATTTAGTTCGGCTTAGTTTCTCCCTCTGCCCCGTCCGCGATCAACCCCCCCCCCTCCACCGCCAAAATCCAAGTTAAAGCAATCGTCACATCGCATCACCCGAGCCAGTTACCTCTCCAACCACAACAGTCCCGCAAAGCATACCACACCCCTCCTCAAACACATCTCCACTCAAATCAGTCAACATGCAGGTGAGCGGTTTTTTCTCCTCGGGGTGGTGGCGAATGAATGGTGGATGGAGTTCGGCAATAGGGCGGATGGCCATGGGCGTGGGGCTGGGTGGATGGATGGAGGGATAGGATGTCGTGGAGCGGATATGGATAAAATATTTAGGGATGGCATCGCTAACGAAATGTGCTTTATGGGGCGATCGCTCCGTGGGCGTTGTCGATGTAGAACGAGAGACAAAGAGGTACGAATTTTTGTGTCCGAGGGATACCCGGGGATGGATGAGAAGGGGACAGATGGAATGCGGTCAGGGCAGGAGAAAATTTGTGCAATTGGAGGTCAATGAATGGTGATGCGGCATCAGGTGTCAATACTGCCGAGATCTGTCTCCACCAGTCCTAGCCGCCCTGTTGATGGGCTGGTTGGGTCGATGGACTGGTGGAGATAAGTGGGGAGCGCTCACACTTCGGCGACCTCGGCAGCATTTTTCCTCTGCTCTGTCCCACACCAAATTGGCTTCCACATGTCCAATCATTCATCTTACCCTGAAGCAAACTTTAATCCAAAATTAACACAAGAACCTGAATCGCTAACCACACTCAATTCTCAACTTTAGCTATGCCAATCTCCCAGAAACTTCGGTTGCTGAAGAACGTCCCTACGGAATTGATTCCCCTCGGAGTCGTCCTTGCGTACATACTCCCCTCTCCCACTAAATCCCATATCCTTTCACACGAGACCTGCCTCGGCATCGAAGCGCAGGCAAACCGAATCATCATCATACTAATATACAATTTCAAAAACAACAGCGTCGCCCTCGGAGCAGCAGCATACTCCGTCACCAGCAAGTTCATGACTGTAGGTTCACCCCAGCCAATGATCACCCCCATTCAATTCATTTCTGCATAGCCTCAATCCCTATCCTTCCAGAAATACAGATGAAAACAGTTACTAACATCTCCCTTTCACCCATCCAGGACAAGACCCTCCGCCTCTCCCGCCAGGGCCCAACCCCCAAGGAACATTAAATGTGGTCTTTTGACCCTCACTCAATTGCCAGCGCCTGCCATGCCATAGCTATATTTCATTATGAACCCCTTCCTTCTTCCCTCTCCATACTTCTTGAGCTAGATCAAGAATGTTGAAGGATTTAGGAAGGGAGGGGGAGGGGGGAGCTCAATGTCAAGCTGAAGCTGTTTCGAATTCTCCATCTGGTTCCTTGTTTTTTTTGTTTTTTTTTCTTTTTCCTGCTTCATTTCTTAAATTCATCTTCGAATTATGTTTTGCCCTCCCGGGCCCCTCCTTCGTGTGAAGTGTACAGAATATTTGAGAAAATATTAGTATATTGGTTGCTATATCGGAGGCTAGCTGTTCATGATCATGGACTGTTCTCGTCATGGACGAAAATATCAAAGGAATCTAGAATCGAGAGGTCTAGCTATAGATCTGGAAACAGTCTTCAAAGCCTCAATGCTGAGAAACAAGCCATAATTAAACGCCTCTATGTACATGTAACAGATAAAGTATATGAATGATAAAATCATGAAAAAACGATAATAAAATAAAGGGCATGTAATCAAGCAGCTGGGTATGCAATGCACATAAAATCTCCTGAAAATGAAGAGGAAAACCAAAAAGAAAAAAAAAGCCTTGAGGGAAGAAAGGAAGAGGGAATTTGGATGGTTAAACGCCAAAGAAATCGAGGTAGCCACACAATTTCGTATCCTTCTTCCCCTGGGTCCTCTGACCACCCCTCCTCATCCCTCGCACCTTCACTCCTCATCCCTACGAAAAACCCACCCCACCTCACTCTGGCTTCTGCGGCCCCGCAAGATCCAACCCCTCCAACCCCACCATCGGATCATTCGCCTTCCTGTTAAGCTCCATCTGCGCGCTCACGGCAGCCTCCCTATCCTCCTCACTAACCTCATGTTTCGCCAACCATCCTTCCTGCTCCCACACCGCCGTCCTACTTCCCAACCCCTCATTCGCGTCTTTCTGGGGCTTCGCGGCAGCGACCTTAAGCACCCTGCCTGCCAGCATGGATTGGTCCATGTTGTCGATTGCGGCGAGGGCGTCGACGGGGGTGGTGTATTCCACGAGGCAGAAGCCGCGGTGGGTAGGGTTGTTTGAGTTTGAGTTGGCTTTTGAGTTATTTGGGTGGGATGATTTTGGGGCGTTGGGGTTTGTGTTTGGGAGTTGGATTTCGACAATCTCGCCGAAGGGGAGGAAGGCTTGGTGGAGGAGGTCGCGGGTGATTGTGGAGTCTAGGCCGCCTATTTGGGGGGAAGAGGGGATTAGCAAAGGCTTTTTGTGTACTTCGAGGTCTCTTCTGCTTGATGAACGCGATCGGAGGGAGTGAAGGGAGGTGGGAAGGGCAATTGAGATTGGGTGATGGTGAATGTGAATGCGCAAGCGTGGATTCGGAGAACAAGTGAGGCAGCTGAGTGACCTACCGACATAGATTGTCGACTTGAGGCGAGCTGCGTCGGACATGTTGATAGAGATCCGGACGTTTCCGTTGGAATTTGTAGAGGCGGGCAGAGCTCAATTGACGGAGACTGTCTGGTCTTTCTCTTCCTTTTCGTTTACTGAGTCGGGGGGGTGATATATCAGGTAGGGAGTGTTGGTTGATGTGTAATTGTGGTGATGTTCGAGCTCCTAGAATTTCTAGAGGTGTTTACCGTCAAGGTTTCGAACCAAAGCCGCAAATAAGCTTCCCTCCGGATTCCCTACAAGCCAACCCCACGTTTCCTTAGCTCTGGTATTGTCGATGCGGTGTGCCCATGTGGTCTTGGCGCTGTCTACCGTAGCTATAGAGCAAGTCTAACTGTTGATGGAAAGTTAGAATGTTTAAAGCTCAAATTTTGTGAAGCATAATCCATTTGACAATTCAAATTTCCAGTATTTTTTTCGAATTGTAACTAGACTAGAGAGTTGGCGATATAGAAACTTGTGATCACGAGTGAATGTGGCGAGAAATTGTGAATGTGAAACCTTCGGCGGGATGGCCATCTTGAAGCAGTCGACCGCTTCAATGAGCTTCAAACAGGCTTGGTTTCGTTGAGCTACAGATCTGCTGCCTATTATCGAGTCGACTAGCTGTCGATCAACACATCAAAACTTTACAAACAGCGACTATCACAGTGTCCTTTCTTTGTTCCTGTAATTGCTATAGAGCTTGAATCGTGGAGGTTGCATGCTATCATGATCATAGAGTACTGGAGATTTTGGTGCTCGAGGTGACGAGCTTTCCGAACTCAGGACGGAAGTCTGTTTTAACAAACACCAGATTCGAGCTTTCAGACGAAAGCAAAAACA
Source organism: Peziza echinospora (assembly GCA_024516245.1). Lineage (NCBI taxonomy): Eukaryota > Fungi > Ascomycota > Pezizomycetes > Pezizales > Pezizaceae > Peziza > Peziza echinospora. The sequence continues at coordinate 215,328 of JAJLQT010000022.1, read as the reverse complement.
ATCTCAAAGCTACCACCCGAACCCGAGTTCAAACCAGAGAGTGGGAGCATCATTCACATTTCCAAAGCGAAAGCGTCCGTCCATCGAATCCATTGCCAGCCCCCCCCCCCCCGCCAAGGGTGTGACACCTCCTCCACTCTGCAGCCAAACCGGCGACACTTCGGGACCCAACGCCATGCCGCTGCCAACGACCGACGATCGCATCCATCCATGGCTGCAGCTGTGGGGATAAGAGAGTTGTGTAACAGGTGTGGAAAAACGCTCGCAGCCACGCAATCTCGCAATCAGCTCACATTACCGGCCACCCTCCTCACCTCTGCTCGCGAGAAGCTCGAGTCGAGTGAACCAGCGAGAAATTCACCTGACTACATTTTTACTCCCGAGCACGAAACGAGAGTGACTACGTAGAGAGCGACTACGTAACTAACAGCCGAGCTTCATCCTCACACACTGGGCGTTGAAGGCGTTTCCTTTAGCTTTCCGGTCACATTTGTTCTAGTTGGTGTTTTATCTCCATCCATCTGGCTCTCCAGCTCACTCGACGAATTCCCTTTGAGCTCAGCTCGAGGGCAACCTCTACCTTACAATTCCAAATAAAAATCCAACCCTTCAGCACTTTCAACCATGGTCAAGTTCTCGGGGATTCATTTCCTCATCATCGTCGTCCCATTGGTGAGTTTCCTCAATCGAATTCCGTCATCTTCCTGGGTCAATGCCAACTAAAAATCTCCTAGATCGGGGTCGGGTTGATGGGAACGGCAGGATATGAATGGACCAACATCTCGGCCCTTCATCTCCCAATTTCAGGCTTCACGGCCTTGATCACGGGTCTTTTGCCATTCTTCTCGCTCCTATTGGTCCAATACCTTCGCATTGACTCGCGACAAGTATCCAAGCGACGCGGTAGTGCTGGAGGCGGCGGAGGAGGTAACTTCCAGTTGAGCGAGAAGATGATCGTGGTAAGCCCTCCCTCATGATCCATCCATCCATTCATCAATTCAAAAATAAAAAACTAACCAAAACCCCCCAATTCCACCAGGGAACCTTCCTCCTCCTCCTAATCGACACCGTCATCATCACCCTCGGAACCACCCACCTCTCCCAAACCGAATCCTGCTCCCTCGACCAACGCTGGCAATCCCTCTACTCCGCCAAATCACCCTCCATCGGCCGCATCCAAGACAAACTCAACTGCTGCGGCCTGCACTCCCCCAAACAAGAATCCTTCCCCTACCCCTCCAAAGGCCACAACAAAACTTGCGTCACAGACTACCCCCTCCGCGCAAATACCCCCTGCTTCCCAATCTGGAAAGAAAAGGACCAATATGCAAGCGCGCTCCTCATCGCCGTCGCGGCAAGTAGTGCCGCCATCAAGGTCCTAGCACTACTCTTGATTAGGGCAAAGAATAGTCCGATCGTGCAAAAGGTTTTATATAAGCCGTGGTTCAGCAAGGAGGATGAGCTCCCGATTACCGGCAGAATAAGGGATATCACCGCGGGGAATGGGGAGGGGCATGAGAGTGATGATGAGACATACCACTATGATAGTGATCCCGCGAGGATTAGAAGCATTGGAGGCGTTAATGGTGGTGGTGGGTTTTTTGCCATTGCAGCAGGCGTGGATGAAGCGGCGTCGCTAGAACACCAGCAGCAGGAGAATGGAAATGGAAATGGACAGTTGGTTGGGGTTGATAGTCAGCAGCCTCCGCTGCCGAGGTATCAGGATGTTCCGTCAAATACTGGGGGATGGGGTTCATAATTGCTTTAGCTTACAGGCTTTGCGATGGAATCAATGATACCCTCATTTCCATCAATTATTTTTGGATGGTTGAAAAGGGGCTCTGGGGGGGGGGGGGGGGATATCTTTTCCTTTTCATTCTAACTTTTCCTTTTCTTTCTAACTTTTCCTTTTCTTTTACCAGACCTCATGATTATGACACCGCCTTTCAATTGGGTGCTCTGTATCTCGATCTTTTTCCATTTTACTTCATCTTTTATCTTTTATCCACATTTATTTGTCCTCTAGGATCGATCTCACCTAGCTATAGCTGCAGGCCTTCATGCAATTGTTCATGAGCATCATGTATGACATATCGTCACAATCCATGAGTCACCTAATGATCAGTATTTACCACTACTCGCAAGGAGCAAAAACATCTGTGAAATTCAAAGTGTGTACCTATTCGAGCAGGCTCCAGTATACTAATATAGCTAGCTATAATTCCAGCTCTGAAATTCACAGGATTGGGTATTGGTAGTCTCGCACCCAAACAAACACCTTGTGAGGGAACGGTACTCAAGCACAAGGCAGTCTTATCCTCTGGGTATGTATTCATTAATATTTATACGAAAGGGACTAAAGCTAAACCCACAAGAACAACGACGACAATAAATAATCCTCTAGAGAAAACAAACCGCATAATTTCCCTATTTCGGCAAACGGATCAGAAAAATAAGGGAGACGTAGAGGGGGCAATCATTGGCTGCTCATAACCAACCCCCCGCGCACCACCCGCGCACCCTCCTGATCAAGACGACAGGTATCATTCTACTCTAGGCTGACGTTTTTGAGATAAAATTTGACAGGTGGAGTATCGTTAGTTATGGGAGGTCGACAGCGTAGCTATAGACATACGTCTAGGATGTACTTGCAGAGTAGATCCAACGAACATCAAATTCCGCGGCCGGTCGGGCCAAACAACAAATTAAAAAAAAAATGATCAAAGAAGGCTCAAGGCTAGAGTGATATCCGAATGCGGCCACAAGAAACAGAGAGTGATATATCACATTTTTTTCCTCATTTTTCTCGGACCACAAATATAAGAAAAGCTCACGCCGGCCGCTCGCCGTGCCAGCTCTCTCTCTCTCTCTCTCTATTTTGAAAAAAAAACATTCGGATCCCTTTGCAATCGATATCGTCAGCATAATTTCCTCGGGGTTCTACTTCATGTATATGATATGATCATCACGACAAAGAGAGAAAGAGCAAGCGGAGCCAGGCTCCAGAATTCGAACGGTCAAAGTCCAAGATTCGTGTGGAGTAATCGATAAATATCACCCGCATCCAGGCCTTGCGTGTACTGGGCCAGGGAGGAGCAGAACATATCAATATATATTGAGATCATAAATTATAAACGGGAACGGGGACAAAACCAAAAAACCAAAGGTAAGTGGATCCAAAGACAAGATTTCCCTGCGACGCAAAGGTCACATTCACCAATCGATTGCCTCAACAGAAAGCCCTTCCCAAAAGATCGCTCGAAAACCAACCTCTAGGCCTACTGACCAGTGCCTAGATGTAAAGGGAAAAAACGAATACGTAGATAATCAATCAAGATGGATGGGCCGAGCCAGCAGCTTTATCTGAGTGCTAACAACAAGAAAAAAAACATACTCGCATATGGTGGAAAATGGAAGTAAAAAAAAAAGAAAAGGGAAGGATTCAAGGAAATAGTCCCAAAGCGGCAGTAGCCTAATCCTCATCCGGATCGAAGTCGGAATAAGTTTGGAGCCATGATATAAACCCGGACAGAGCAAGCGCTGCGATAAAGACCCGCCTTTATCTGCTGATCCTGATAAAAACTGTCGGAAGCCTTTCTCTAATCATCGAATTGGCAATGTTCGAAAGGCGAACTTGAAACACTGCTTGGAATACTAGAGAGATGTGTATAGATGGCATCCGACTCTTTGGAGCTAAAGTGAAATACCAGAAGCTCTCCTCTAGTGCACCAGACAACCCACTCTGTATCACCCTGTACTAACTTTCGTGTAAGTTTAAGCCTATATGATGCATTCAGATGCTAGTTAGCTCAAGTTCCGGAAACACGTGGAAAGGGCTTCAAAACAAAAGAGAAGCACCCGAATACGCACCCATCATCTATCATCAACGCGGTGTTATATCCCTTGGCAGAATGAACTGCCTTGATTATCTTGCCAGTGCCAACCTCTACCATCAGAAGTTCACTTTCTGGTGAGTTCTGGCCGAATCCGGCTTGCCTTGCAATCAACGCCCTGCCATGGTCGGGATAAGAAATGATTCTGGCATGCACCGCATCTTTGAACGATGGGAAATCAGGGACATCTCGACATTCAATTGGTCGGCCTTCCGATACACCCGAATTATCCAGACAACTCTGAGTCCACGAGCCTTTGATAACATGTTCTTCATTCGGGAATGCTCTTGCAACAAAAAGGCGGTTTCCAGAGAGGGAAGAAGAGATCTGGTAAATGGGGCCACACTTCCCAAGCCCAAAATCTTCAACCAATGTTAAATTTTTCAGGGAGAAGGCGGTTACCCAGGATCCAAAATCTGGCACCCAGGATATAACGAATACCAAAGTTTCGGATATCCAAATTTGGCCAATTTTCAAATTCTCCTACGAGGGTTGAAAAGGTGTTAGTATATGGCCAGATTTCAATTCATAAATCTCTCCTTTCCTGGTGCCTCTTCTGGACATGGAACACATACCATGCGCCCATCTCTGTTGTTGAGGAATTGAAATCCAAGAAATCGTCCACCAGTTATATCCCAGGCAAGAATCTTGCTCTTGGTTACCAGAACTACCGTTGACCCATTCGTCTGGATGGCACCCTGAGCCTTGAAAAGGATCTCATGCTCTTCTGGGATATTTAAGATCTTCGCTTGAAGTGGGATATCGCGCCTTTTCCCCTTATTTTCGGAAGACTTTGTGGCGCTACTTTCGTCAATTAAATGACAGAAAATCCTACAGAAGTTCAAATTAGTTCAACTATAATTTGGAATTTAGACATAGTATTTGGCCTACTGTGTTGGTTTCTTGCGATGTTGATAAACGCAGTAAACTAAGTATGTACCGCTATTTGGTGTCCCTCCAACGTTCGCTGATACGATATATGCTCTGGGATTCGCACTGAAGTACTTTGGTGGCACTGGAATTCCAGGCTTCATGTTCTTCAGGTCGTATAGAGCGACCTTATTAACTTCCCAGGGCTGATAAAAACAAACCAACCCACTGTGGTACCAGAATAGGCGTTTTGAATATCCACCGACCTCATGCTGATGCTGATCTAGCAACGGAATTCGCCCTACCAAATGGAGACTACCATCTTTCACAGCTTTATGCTTCAAGGCAGTGTTCCAAAAGACCTCAAATCTCCATGCTGGCCCTGGTTTAGTGTATGGAAAATTCTTCCACACGTGGAGGTGGTAATATGAACCAAAAGGATTCATCAACCGATGGCGCCACCTTTTGCACACCTACAAAACGAAATAAGTAGGTTGAGGGATGAAGGTGTACGATATAATGGCACCTACCTTCAACATGGCTAGAACTGAGCTCGGATCAATATGTTCAAGGACCATGCTGAGTACTGGTGACAATTTGTCACACATTTGGACACCTATTCCGTCTGCGTCTTGTCCCTGAATGATAATGTGAGTCTTACTAAACGAGAGGTAAAGCCTGAAACATTGCACTTACTTCATAATGGGTTATTGGGCCGAAGTCGGTTGGGAGTGGAGCCCATTGGGGCTCGCAACATGGACCCGGCCCAACTGAAAGCGTAAGATTCTCCATTGCCAGCGTTTTTCCAGAATACTTTGATTTCAGCAAATTATACCCTCCTAATTCTTGAAGATCACCGAAATTAGCTTCATTAGCTCTTTTGCTCCTCATAATCTTGGTCAAGAAGCCCTGAAGTTCTCTTTCAGGTAATGTCTTAGTGCAGGATTCGTCATCCCTAATAGATGCTGAAGAGAAGTTGGAGCCCGAGATATCTTCTTGTTGGAACTGATCTTGTGTCGTTATCCCGCTAGGTTGACCTGCTGAGAGATTATGAACTCCACCGTGGTCCGACTCCTGAGGGTCCGAGTCCGAGTCCGACTCCTGAGATCTGAACGAAGTAAGTTGTGTGGAGGAAGTTTCGACTCGTGTGGGGCCGAGACTGCGTGTGGGGGATGATTGCAACTCCGCCTAAACCTCACACCACACATTATGAGCACGAGCCATTGCCTACTTCGGGTAGCCTATGTGGCCACTTCCACGACTACCCAATATGGAAGTACTTTGGGGTCCGAAAACTCACTACTCTCTGCGGCATGTCTTGATTGTTGGTACGGCGCCGGTGGTTGCGGCTGTTGGCGGCACGGGAGCGTTTTGGATTAACGGGCCTCTGGGTCGGCCCAAAGCGGCGGGCGTTTCTCAAACTCGGCATGGTACTGCTATATCGTTAATGCATGCCCTGGATGTTGACGCTTGATTGCCGAAGTACTCGTAAAGCGGGCCGCTATGACACCCAATGCCCTCCTTCGAGCTCCTAAACGAGCTCCTAAACGAAGCAACGAAGAAAAACAGGCTCCTTGTTGCGAATCCGTTGCTCTGCTGGACTAGACAATTCCGTTTAATCTGAAAATGGATGACCTGATCTTTGGAGAAAGTATTTTTCAAGAGCCCCTGTTGAAGATTTCGATGATGTGATAAAAATGACAGGAGTACTCAAATGGTAGGTGTCCCGGCAGTCTCAAGTCCTGTCGTGTATGGGACAGATATTTGTGTTCACTCTCGAAGGGGAGTCGCTACTTCTTTATATTTCTATTTTTTTTTATAGATTTGAGTGATCATGAGTTCAGGCAGAGACTGCTCATTATTTTGCGCCGATACACAATCCATGGCCAATCGCATACCTCCTTGGTAGATATGTATTTAGATTGTGCCCCACGGATGAGTCTTACTAATTGGATGTTATGCTCAAGAATTTCATATCACACACAGCTCATCTCAGTTTAGATTATAATGAGTGATTTGTTAGTTGGGCTCGCATCTAGGCACCCATTTATGCATGCTCAAAGGACCTACCATACAGAATCTGCCTTCTTTGCTACAATTTCGTCAGGCTACAATTTCGTGCCTAGCCTTGTCAACTGTTACACATAGGAGGTTCGCTCGATCGAGTCGGCACTCGAATATCCTTCTTGTTACTTACTTACCTATAGCTACGGTTTTCTGTATATTTATGGGGAACAACCAGGCTAATATGTGGAATAACGGAAGTATGTATGTAAATACAGTTAGGTTGCATTGCAATTGCCTGCCAAACTTTCTCCCAGTGACATGGAGATGCTACACCGGCAAGTAGGTGGCATTGATATTCATTAGACTTCAAACTTAAGAGTTGTTCCCCGACCTTCCTCTGGAGGGCTGGAGGATGAGAACAGGCTGGTGGGAGACCCATGAGCTGGAATTAGATTCTTCGGCCCGATCATACATTGCATCTGCATTCGCAGAAGTTTTAAATTTCACTGACTCCAGAGTCAATCGATCTCAAGGCAGTACTTGATTCGTCATTTCAGAAGGCTGACATGGCTGACTTCCAAGTTTATTTCGAACGTAAGCACATACTCTGTAGGCCACAATTGAGCACATGGCATATCTGAAGCTGAAAGACCTACCATTCCCCATACATGTAGGTATGTTCAAGTGTGTACAAGGTATACCTACATTGAGTTAGCTGAATCCCCGCATTTTTAAGCAGATGAGTCCTACTCTGCTCGTACTGCACATGTTTAATATCAAAGTATATACGTATCCATGGTTATAAAGTACATAGAATTTAAAACCATACACATGCGCCATGAGTTTGACACCATAAGCACATCGGGTTTTCTGCAGAGGATCCCACTGCAGGTAGAGGTTCCCAAGATGTATTGCATGTAATCGTACATACAACCTACTTAGTACTTCTTAAATAGGCATGCATGCACACGTACTTAGACGACGTAGACAATTTAGGTAATTAACATTGCGGACTGCAGCTGTAGCACATGCTTCTTTTAATCAATTCGAATTCCAGAAGATTCAGATATGCGTATAGTGAGCTTACATGTCCACACACTGTGGCATATTGGAGTTTAGTTGGGAGATTGCAGCCACATATTTTCTCTTACTCTCCGCGAGGAGCTCCTGGAATGAAAGCTCGTGCTGGAAATTTTCCAAGAGATAGCATACATGGCTGTTGTTATAAATTGAAATTGATGTCGACATTTCCACGATAACAGAAACGTTTTTGCCTCTTTTGGGGTGTAGTAAAGTAGAGTTGCTTACTAGATTAGCTACATATGTACCTGCTACTTATGTACTTCACATGAGGTCGATGCTATGTATCTATAACTCTAGATAAGGAATGATTCTAATGAGTCTATTATGCGGATGAAGAGACATCTTTAAGTATCCCTGGGGTAATGGAATTGTATACATCAACTACCATACTGGATCTGATGGGCATGTCATTTACGCCACCACTGGCTAAATACAATTCTCAAGCACGTACTTACCTAGGTAGTTTATCTGCAAACGTCTCTTAAAATACATGATCATGATGTTCCATGATAGCCGTGGTCATGGCCGTATTGTGATGGAATATCTTCATGTACGCAATTATTGGACAGGACTTCTAAGCGAGCTGTCAGTCAACTTCAAACTCATCGGCTCCGTGCATCCGAATGGGCCTCATTCTCAAGATCACCAAATCCGAGGGAGGGCCGGGCTTTCACATGTACATGGCACGCGAGTGCTCTTCTACTCTACATGTTACTAATTACATGCATTAGTTATATTAGCTGAGCTCCTGAGCTTGTTAAAACCGAGTAACCGAGTTGGCTATTCGCGTCAGCCAGGCCGATGCTTCTGCATTGGAGCGCACAAGACCATTTTCTGTTGGTTTTCTTTATACAATGGCGAATCGTGGAAGCGGGCCCTATTTGCCTTGTAAAGTAGTAGCAATATTTCTTTAGCTGGGACGAGGGCTACCTCTTTGGGTACTTTCCCAACTTCATGCGGTAGTACCAAGTACTAGTGCACCTGCCAAGTCCGGTGACGTACGATGGAAGTGGGGGGGCTACGAGGGTCTGGGCAGAGACTATGGGGGGGGAATGGGGGAGTGGACTAAACGGGAAGGGGAGGTGCATGAAGAGAGGCAGGGAGAGGGGAATAGTGAAGGGAAGTCTTGTACATAGAACCAATCAACCTCCCTCTTCTCCATAGACTATCTTCTCGTCCGACACCGGCACCCACGGCTGGCGCCTGTATGTGCGAGTTCATCTCCAGGTCCCAAGGGGTACCTTGCGCTAACCAGGCTTATGCTCCAGAGCTTCCATTGGCATATTCTTGTTCTCATCCCCTCGTAGAATATCATCAGTTCCAGCGCCCTTCACCACCCACATCATCAAACCCTCTCACAAGACGAGGAGACCTTTGCTCAAGCCCGCTCCCAAGTCAGCTGCTCATCAGTATTCCAAGCATGTTGCACAATCAAGATGAGCCAGAAGCTGTATGATCTGCTCTCCCATGAGCCTATGAGATGACCAAACAACTGACCAATGCCACATATTCGGTCTTGGCCGCAGTTGGAGATTCCAAATCCGAACTCCGGTGCACGAATAAAGACGCGCAAAAGACCGTTAACTACTGAATTGCCAGATGCCAACACAAACACGGGTCTCGAGCCCCGCTTTCTGCGGTTAATCAATATATTGAACGAACTGGAGGAGATGTGCGCTCTGGGTGTTGTCGATATTGAAATGCCTCGGAGGGGTATGGCTGGCATTGAGGCACCGGATGGTTGGCTGTGGCTAGACACCCCGGCAAGAACAATCGAAGGTCAATCCGTGGAGGCATGGATGGGGTCATTGATTGATTGTGGGCACCTCCGCGCGACCTACGTCATGACATCGAACACCACTGCCAGAGTCCGAATATACATGCTCCCCGAGGATATTGGAGCCGGTTTGATTCGGGAAATAGGCAGCACACAACGAAAGAACCTGAGGAACCTCTTGAAAAATATTGATACCTCAATTCAGGGATGGCAGGGTAGCATCGGCCACGAACGTACCTCACTTGCTCTAAAACCAGCAATACAAGAGTTTACCTCGCCAACTAATGAGATTTATGGTTTCGACGTCAATGATCTCAAATTTTACAGAGACCCAACTTACCCAGAGAGTATTCGCCGCTCACGGTACACATTTCGCCGAAAATAAGCCGAATGTGAAGGAAATCAGACCATGCAGTGGATCCTGAGTGGGGTTTTTTCCGATCCAAAAGCACCAGTCTTGTTCATGGGAGGTCTTTGGGCATGAGTCTAGGAAGGCCCACGTGGTTCGAAAGGTCAATTGTGGTGAAAATTGGCACGAGTGGATATCTTCCGGTGGTTGACTGACGCATCTTACTTTCAGTTATATATCGCTCAAAATGTTTCCTACGTGTTGTTGATATCCGTATCCGTTTTCTTGTGCAGCTTGCTCATGGATTCTTATCCTCTCCTAAACGAAAGTTACGAAGGTAACGAGGACTACAGGCATACGTCCTCACATTCCATGAAGCAGTATCATACCACAACCGCCGATACATCTAATATAAACTCTCAATATGCATGTCTATCTTCGATTTCATGATAGTTCTAATGGCTCCTGTTCTATTGGCTCCTGTTATTTCTCCGATCGCGAGATCCCTACCGATATGATTCTATGGTTGATGATGATAGTGTATGCGCCTTCACATCTGTCAATAGAGCACATGTCCTTTCCTTTTACTTAAGGCTACTTCTTTATGACGCGTTAGCTCGATTTGAAATCCGAATGCCTCTGATACCGAGACAGCTGCCTACCAAATGTCAATTGAGTTGTTCTAGACGCTTCTGAGGAAGATGTTGGATTGTGATGACAGCCTGAAGAGCATGCTCAACTAAGTTTTCTTCCAGTTCTGCTCTAGAATCCCCCTGCTCCGTTTATAGTCTAAGGATAATATTACAAACTCTGAACGAGGCTATCGCGAGGCTACCGAATTAAGACACTTCGGATTGTGCCGCTCACGTGCGAGCCTTGTGGCTTACTGCTTTAGGACAGTTCTTTCACTCGACAAACTGCTCAAGTGTAGTCTCATGCCCAAACCCTCGAATTGGAAGATGCCCGTGATTTTGCAGGCCCCATGCTCCATGGACGTGAGGTCCAATTCTCCCTCGGAATTCTCCTCTCGCCAATATGTCAAATGCGAAGCTCCGGGCAGCACTGGTTGACGATCGAAACAACAGTGTAGCTCACACATTCATCGCCTGGGCCGGTTTCTCAAATCTTCAGCCTAGGCACAAGGGCGACTTTCTCAAGTCTTCATCAACGTCTTGCTTCATTCCCATTTTATCCCTTTCACAACGTACTCAAATTCATAGGGAGGATGGCCCAAAGAGTCAATTCTACGCTTGCGACTCTCGACAAACGTGTCAAAGATACAACAGGTGTGGGCATTCCAGTCCACTGTACCTTCCCCAAGTCATCTCTTGGGCTTTGAATCTAACGAAACTATCTTTTCCAAGACTCTATTATATCTCTCCGCCTTGAGCTAGAATCCACAGAATGGAAATCCACTCATGTTTCTCAAATCGAAGGTTTCATACGAACGATGGAGAAGTGCGCCAATGCAAGAGAAACGCTCAAGCAAAAGGCACCATATGAGGATCTAGACAAAGAGGGTATGTCATAACTAGCACTTGTTTGACATCCTCTACAGTAGTCTTATTCACCTGCCTCGAATAAAACCATCATTGATGACAAGAAACGGTCATTAGGAACCCATCTTTGGAACCTGGCGATTGGATCCTCTGCAGATACAGATACGCAAAAGGACATCACACTCTACCGTGAGGAATCGTTCTTTTCAAAGTTATTACTCGAACTATGGGCTTACAATAGAAAAGTGCGAATATTAGCCTTTTTCATGTTAGACTGCACCGAATTATCGTCTGAGCGCAGTTGGAAAAGTGCGTTTGCTCCTTTTTATCTGCTCATTGGGCTTCCTTTCTAACCACAAATATAGGCACATCACGGTTGCTCAAGCTAGCACTAAGGATTGGGAAGATGTGCACCGGTGAGAAAGTTCAACCTCCCGTATTCGAGTTCGCTTTTGGCTAATTGTAAAAAAATAATTCTAGAACATAGGGAGACCATGATATGGGAAGGGAAGATTATGGAAAAAGGTGCAAAATACTTGGAAGACCTTGCACAATCTATCGGACAGCTTCCAACCGAAGACCAAAAGCAATATGACCACTTCTCATGCAATTACTTTACTCTCAGGATGGCAATGGTATTATCCCCTGCACTTTTTCCCCGCACATGAGCCACGAACTGTCCTCCTGACCAGATAATAAACTAGGCCTGGAAGCAATCTAACCTGTCGGCCGCCGAATACATGTTCAATAAAGCACTCACATCCCTAGAGACTGATGGGGAATGCATTGCATCAGAAGCACTTGCTCAAGTTGCCTTTGAGATAGGCAATGGGTTGTGTGGCCAAAAGGTCTACGATGCCGCAATAAAATGGATTAAACGATCGTTCGACATTCTCAACAAAATCGATCCAATATGCCTCTCTGAACAAGGATCAGATCGAAGGTTTGCAGTAATGCACAGTCTTGCGAGTGCTTGTATTCAGAACAAAGAAGATGGAGATTTTGACCGAGCTAGGGCTACTATTGACATGATGTTTGAGGCACGTATCCCATTGCAAGTTTAAAATTTTTAATGAATGCAGCTGATACCCGAGGTGTTGGTAGGACGGCCCGACCAAAGTGGTGACTTACCTCTTACGGTTGGAATTAATTACCGCAGAGACACCGGATGCATTTGAGGAGGAGTACTACGCAGGTAGGTGGTTGATATACTTACTTGCAAGATCTGGCTTAAAGTTGAATAGATATATTCATAGACAAAATCTAACAATGTGCAACTTCATTAGTTCTCATGAAGATGATCAACATTGTGATAATCAATGAGCCTACTTTCAAGACGTCAGTTTTTTCCTGTTTTGGTAAGAAGAAGATATAAGCTAAACTAGACATCACTAGAATATTGGGAAAGATACATTTCCTAGCCCAAAAGAGGTATGATCAGACGACCAAAACCTTGTTTGCGGTATATCATAAAAACTGATTGCGGTATATCATAAAAAACATCTCATTTTAATTAACGATATATTTGACCTGAGTAGCCCAAAATTGGCCGGATCGTGCCTAGATGAACTGATTGTAAAGTGCTTGGTACCATTGGAGAAAGATGATTGGATTGAGACTGCGTTTGTCACAAGGTTCTGGATGCAAGTAAGGTCGGCTTCTACAGATGGCATACAGTCGTCTACTTTGGGAGCTCTAAAATCAGTTCTGGAATGTAAGTGATTAGGACAGCTTTGTCTGATTTTGTCACTCTGATTGATATCTCTGAAGTCTTTGCTAATTTTTCGCTAGCATTGTCCAAATATTTTATCAAGCCTCTCTCCATTAAGAGCACAAACTCGATCCAGACGCTAATATGGAAGGCTACAGAAGGCCTACTTACCCAAAACAAATACGAAGACGTGATCAGCTTGTGCGAACTTGCTACTCATAAAATATTCAACCGGACTGGTGACCTCAACCATGGCAAGCTATCGAGGTAAACCCTCATGATTATGCAATACATAATCTACTTGGCTACTTCATGTTACTAATAGGATCATTAGGAGAATAATGCATTGCTGTATTCAATTAGGTGACTGTGGAAAGGCATCAGATGTGTACGAAACCATGTCTGAAGCAAGCAAGAAACACCCAAGCTCGTTATTTCTTTTGTACAAAGTTGCATTACGAACATTTAACTATGTGACTGGTGAGGAGGATATACTCTTCTTTCCTCTTTTTTTTGAAGAAATATTAATCTTGAGGGCGTGGGTGTAGCGGAAAATTGTCTTAGAGGCATCTGCGAGGCACAAACAGCCGACTTCAGGGCACTATATGCCTGTGTTCTCGAGGCAGAGACAGCCCAGGACAAAGATCAGACATTTAAAGTGTTAATGCATATTCTCAAATATGTTGATGATCTTCCACCTGATTCATTACATATACCAGCAGCCTTCAGGTGCGTTAAGAACAACAAGTTCTAACTTATTCAAACATTATACCTGGTTTCGAGTATTTCCGTTAATCTTGTCCTCCCTTCAGATGTGTCGTAAGACTTAATGTCGAGAAAATCAAGCGAGAAGAAGGAGAGGAGTTATCCAATATTGACTCCCTATGTAAAGTGATTGATATGGGTACGTACTACTATCAACATTCTTCGTGGGTTAAGTGCATGCGAAATAATTATTAACATATATTTCATTTTTCGAAAGCATATGAACAGGCAAAAAGATCCAGAGCCAAGAAAGGCACAAACATAAAGCCAGAGTCAGCATTCACATTGAAGGAACTGGAATGGTTTATCCGAGTGACATATAATCTTGGGCTTCGCAGTATTGAAGAATGGAGCCCGCCGACTAGTATACGGATCATAGGCTTCTGTGTAAAGGTTATTCCTTGACATCAAGCCTAATGAAATAACTGAACTAAAAAGCTAATCTAGTTTTAGTTTTTAGACTTATTTCCCGATGATGTCGATCATGCTACACGAAATAATATCACCTTGAGGGCATCTTACTGTCATTTTATCTGTGCAAGCTTACATACAGATCTGGCTCGAGGTGAAGACAATATCGAAACACAAGTAAGACATTTCATGGCACCATGAAGACAATCCATAAACTAACTTGACCTCTCACATTTCTCATTAGCTACAGCATTTCCTTGATGTCAAACGCCATGTCGAGCGATTCCGTGCAGCAAGAAACGCACTTGAGGGCAAAGTTACAGAAGAAGAGTCATGGGATCTCAAAGACAGGTACCTTATTATTTTTATTGAATTATGTTTGTTGGTCATGGAATATACTGATAATCATCTCATGATCAAATATGAAACGAATAAGGCTTTCTACTCTACTTCAATATGATTTCGAAGCCTCTATCCACCTGAAGAATTGGGATTGTTTAACAAGCATCGTCAGTGAGGCAGAGCAATGCGAGAACAGCAGCACCGTCCAGTATTTTGGCGATATGATACTGAAGTCCACTGCACCAGACCGAAGTAAGTCAAATTCCCAATCTGCCAAAAACGGGATAGTCCAAGAAATCTAACGAAATATCGGTAGCTATCATGCCTTTGTTGAAGGTAATAGAATAGAATGATTGCCTGTATACACTTAACTGTACTCGCAATTGATCGCCAACGTTAACTTCTGACTCCTTACGGATAGAAAATACTTGAAGCTATAATATCACGGCCGAATGAGAAAATCGACGTACAAAAGCTAGCAAGGTGTGTCCGTTGTCAGGTAGGGGTTATTCTAGTTTGAAATCACAGTTTAAATGTCTAGGAATAACTGTTGAGGTATGGCGGTGATAGGTCCAACTGTCTCTTATCAAAGATCCGCGGATAATGGAAAGCCTATTAAGTCAAGTGCTTTCGTTCGTACGAGAGAAAAGGGTAGATACCTCCTCAAGCTTATACCTTGCATTGAATGAATGTCAGATGCCGCAACATATGCATGGACGTTCCCCGTTCTGACAGAAAGACTTCTTTTAGGGAGAAAAGTACCCAATTGAAGAACTAAAGTGGCTTGCATCAACAGTATGTTGAGACCACCAGATGAAACTTTATGGTTTTAAAAGAAAGTAGGCTGATAACTTGATTCGTGTAGGCTTGGAATAGAGCTATTGATTTCAGAAGGTTTGGTATCACAACTATGCACTCCGTTCGTTGTCAGGACTGCCCTTCCCATTGGATCGCAAATTATGCACATACTCCTGGCCTACGAAACTGGCACGAGAACATACGTAATTTTTAAGAACAGTTGCGCTAATGGCTTGACCCTACTTGTCTTTTGAAATTTATAGTCTCTCGGACAGCGCCAACTACGAAGTCTTTGCAGCACTAGCCCTAGATGTCGCAAAATGCATTGAAGGTGGAGAAACGTTTCTGAAACGCCTGCAAAAGAAATATCTGGATGCCTCGAACGTCCGTGATGGAAAGTCGTGCTAGGTGTCAAAATTTAATTGAGTGGACTGGATGGAACGTATGATCATCCAAGACATAAGAAGCTGCAAGATGTAGACTCGAGGACAGAGCTGTATGTGTTTTCGAATTCATGTTTGGTGAAATAAATTTATTAAGCTTGCTTTTTTAGATTTTGCCGAGAACAGATTTTGCGATTTTGCAAAGAATTGCCAGGCTACAAAGAATTGTACTGCTCGGGGGTTGATTGTTGGGATCTGTGCGTCACATAGTACGTGAAAACTGCATGTCTCAAAGGCTTGCACTGCACTGCTACCCGTACTCGTACATACATACCTATCACAGAATGACATCAACACTTTCCCCCTCATTTAGAATGAGTAGCTTAGGTTAGGTAGAATGAGCCAATGCACTCTATGATAATCTCGTAACGAGACTAATGATCTCGTGCACTTGATGCGTTCTCATTTCACCAGACGCGTACCCAGAACCTCGTAGAGGCATTTCACTGCACTGCCACGTTATGAAAACGCCTTTCAATTCAGTTCAACAGTTTTCAAGACATCTGCCTGTTCTCGTGCCCAGGCATCTGCCCAATCATACGGCGTTACTTCTATTTTCCCTAAATATTCCATGCGTCATTGATAACATTACCCTTCTATGCTGCTGAAACTGAATCTACCTCCTCAAGTAATTCTCATGAGTTGGCTGAGTGCCAGTCTCGAACCCGCTGAGTGCTAATTAGACCCTGGCGCCATGCCTCACAGCCGTGCAAGCGGAAATTGGGGGTTTTTTTATATATTTTTTTTTAAAAAAAAAACCGACATGTATGCAGCTGATTGACGGGCATTGCTGCTGGCAAAAAGTGCTAGGCAAAAGTGTGACTACCCAATCGAGTAATTTACCTGCTAGCCGAGTCTACGCACCCCAGCGCCAGCCACAGAAATCTCGCTGCCGGGAACTGTTGCGGACATCGGCGACACGCAAAGTTTCACCAAATGACACGGAGCATCCGTCTCCGGCTGCGCATGCCTTCAGCGCCGTGAGTGCTCATAAACCACCTCTGGCTGGTTAGCCGATTAATTATGGAATTTCAGTATAATTAGCAGCAAATAAAAGGGGATGGCAAGAAAATAAATTGAGCCTAATCGGGCTATTTTGGGCGGCACAGCGACGTGATCTAGAACCCCAGAAGGAGCGATCGCCACTGAAGAGGAGCTGCTCAAAAAACGGGTGATTTGCTTTGCGGACAGAGACCTATGGGGAGCAGTTGTGGTCCCTTCACCAGCGCCGATCAAACGCAGGTTGTGTGGCTGCCAGGAGCATGGTGCATATGCGTGGCGCCTGCGGGACCAATAGGGTCGGCCATGCTAGGCTCGGCCCGTAAGGGGCAGGGTTTGTTTTTGCTGATCGTCGCCATGACGCTGATCGTAGCCACAGCAACACTTATCCACTCGCTCAACTCTAATTCAACCAAAACACTCTCAAAATGTAGCCACAGCCAAACCGCCAGCGGCGACATTAGAGTTCAGCTGCCTGGGACCAACAATACACAGAAATAGAACATTTCAATGGTGTCCCACGCCAACGGCTGGATCTTGCTTGGCACGAGAGCAGGTGGATCAATACACCCTGGGGACGAGGCTACAATACACTCACACAGATCAACAATAAACAATCCTCTTTTGATTCACACCACACCACGAGAACCTGCAAGGCACCACTATATATCGACAACCACCCCCCAAGCCAGCAACCAGAATCGACATCACTATTCAACTATTTTCTATTGCTTCTAGCCAGCAAACCGTTTTACCGGTTTCTGTGCACGGCTGTTCTTCGTTTCTTTCATTCATTGTTCAGGGAACTTTAGAAATATCCTTCAATAGGTGTTGACCGCCAACCAACTTGGGGGCTTTTGCGTTTTCACACAAATCGACGTTCTTGCTTTCACAAAACCACCCAGAAGAACTTTTCACAAGTTTCATCTCCAGGAAGCAACCAAGTCGAACTATCTTCAACCCTCTACCACACTTTGAAAGCCTTTACCCAGGCGATTAGGGCCCGCCTAGCTGCGATGTCCCAATTTTTCAGTTCTCACGGAATGCATTCAGTCTATGAGTACCCAAACTACAATCAGGCTAGCCAAATCAAGCCCAGTACGGCTCCTCACTTGACACCCTACCTAGGGTCTCGTTCAAGGCTCTCGCAATCCTGGTTCAACAGATGGACCGTACTGTTGGCTCTGATTGTCGTCAGAGTTTTCTTCTCCGCCGCATCACTCAACAGTGATATCGATTCAGCACATGCACAAGCCCTCAATGCCTGCGTTTCCGTCGAAAAGGCAGGAAGCTCCATGGCTTCCATGCCTCACTACATGGCACAGGGCGTCAATGAACTGAGTGCTAGGTCGATAGAGGGAGGTGTGAGAGCCTTACAGGCAACTCTGCTCATGTCGATTACTGCAGTCCAGGAGATCGTTGTTTTCATTGTCAATATGCTCGTTTCAACTTATGTTTGTTTGATCACACTTGCCGTTGCTGGCAGCATTCAAGTGATTTTAGATGCCACCGAGGCAATTGGCGAGTTTGTCAATAATACCGTTGGCAAAATTGTTGGAGAGCTTGATGGAGAAATCTCGGGTTTCACGAAGAGTCTCAACAGTATCTTGGATAAGTTCGAGGGTGGAATCGGAAGTTTGTTTGGTGGTGACATCGACTTTCCCAAGCTCGACCTGAATGGTCCACTCGACAAACTCAAGAAGATCCAAATCCCCTCTTCGTTTGACGACAAGCTTCAGGAAATCCGAGACAAGATCCCAAACTTCGAGGAAGTCAGGGAAGCAGGCCAGAACGCAATCAGATTGCCCTTCCAGAAAATCCAGGTTTGTATAAATCCATCTTATCATATATTTGGAGTGATACTGATAATTTTGATTAGGAAAATGTGAACAACTCACTGAGCATCTACAAGTTCGATCGCTCAGTTTTCCCAATTCCACCAAAGGAGAAGCTTTCGTTCTGTTCAGAAAACAACAGTATCTCGGATTTTTTTGATAACTTGAGGAAGATTGTGGGAAAAACCGAGAACATTGTGTCTGCCGTCTTGATTGTCTTGGCTGTCCTTGTCATCTTCCCCATGGCCTGGATGGAGCTTCGCAGATGGAGAATTACCCGACAGCGCGCTGCCATGTTTGCTGCCAACCCCAACTACGATCCGGTTGATATCACCTACCTCGCGTCTAGGACATCAACTGGAACATTTGGCATGCGCGTGGCAAGTTATGCAAAAACCGGGCGCCGTCAAGTCCTTATTAGATGGGCCGTGGCCTATGGTACCTCTCCTGCAGCTCTACTCGTTCTCTCTCTCGGTGTTGCTGGACTCATCAGCGCCCTGGCTCAATATATTGTCATCAAGCAAGTCGAAACGGCGGTGCCAGAGCTTGCAGAGCAGGTTGGGGGATTTGCTGGTGACGTCGTTGACCTTCTTAACAATGCATCTATGAAGTTTGCAGCCAGTACGAACATGGTTACCCAGAACATCACGGATGAGCTCAACAAGGAGATCTTCGGCTGGCTCCAGGATGGAACCACATCAGTCAACAATACCTTGAATGTTTTCAGCAAGGAAATGAGCAATGGTATCAACAAATACCTCGGGGGAACACCACTTGAGAAGGTAGGATAAACACTCTTGCTTGAAATAACTTGTGCTAACTTGTGTTATTTTGTAGCCCATTGAAGATGTCATCAATTGTTTGATCGGCCTCAAGATCGAATCTCTTCAAAAGGGTCTCACATGGCTTAAGGATCATGCCAAGATCACCTTCCCTCCCATCCCGGATGATACCTTCTCACTTGGTGCATTGAACTCGCTCGATGACAACGGCACTGGCAAAGATAGTTTCTTGGCCGACCCCGAAAGCACCTCCAGCGACATGATCACAGCCACATTGATTAGCCTGGCAGACAAGTGGAAGGACTCCATCTCCACTGAAGCCCTAATCTCCGCCTGTCTTGTTTTGCTTTATGTGTTTGTGGTGCTCATTGCGGTGGTTCGAACAGCGGCCCTTTGGTGGAAGACTGACAATGTTCGTGGTGACGGCGGCGGGCGCGGTACTAACTTTTCGAACCCCATGGCTACCTCCCTCGGCAACGGTGCTGCCTCCGACAACCTCCCAGTATACAACAACGCTCCAGCCTCAACTCCAAACCGTGGTCTTAAACTGCCAAAAAATGTTTTTCCGAAGTTTGGGAGTTCCCCCTTTGGAGGAATTGCCTCTCGCCCCAAGAAACCAGAGCCTGTTATCCCAGAAAAAGCTGGATGGATTACCGAGAAGCGTCGAGGAAGCGTCTTTGAATTTGACGAAGTCAATATCAACCAAGATAAACCAAGGTCTTACTCTCCTTTGTCTTAATTATATTCCCTGCACATACTTTTTTTTATTTTTCTTTTCCTTTTTCTTTTCTTTTTTCATTTCTTTTTTTTAGGGTTTTCATCATGATTTCCTATGCATCATATAAGGTATGCATATATCTTCGGAATATCTCGGCGCTGGTGTTTTTTTCTTCTTTTTTTGTTTTGCATGTTATTTTGTTTATAATCAGCCGGCGGTTTCTGGGGATATATACTTACGAGATATATCCGCGGTTCCAGGCCGCCGCACTTATTTTCTAATTATGATGCCCCACGGCCTACAGATGGCTCTCGCCTTTAAAAAGAGAGGATGACCCTACCTAGGGTCAAAAAAAAGAAAAAAAGAAAAAAACCTTCTTGTGGCGAGAGGCATCTGAAGTGTGGGTGGGGCGGAGGGGTTTTTTTTCCTTTAAAGAAAAAAAAACAAAAAATATACCTAGTATAGGGTACGATATCGCGATGGATGTTTGGCTATAGGCACGTTCTGCAGGGAATCAATGGGTATCAAAATTCAATTTGTTTCGAATTATGCGCGCGCGGGGGGAGAAAATGAGGTACTTAGGCCTAGGTAGTACGTATAATGTACTTTGTGAGGGGGTTGTTTTGTTCTGCGGTTGTTTATGCTATTGTATATGCACCTGATATGTTCGGGGGTTCTGAGGCTTTAGGGAGGGGGTTCCATTCGTTCCATGGCTGACACCGAAAACACCAGGCTCGGTGAAGAAGCATCATCGGTCGACATTTTCCCTGGGGGCCCGGCAACAACATTGGTTGAGATACACCACTTTCGTCCTCCACCACACTCGGCTCTATCACACTAGGCTCTATACTCGGTTCTCTACTCGGTTACTGGACATATACATCCGATGACGGTAATCTCGGGTTAATGGGCTGGGGACGTGGCTAGGTTAAGGTGAGAATAATTATCCCATTCCCTGAAGGTGGTCTGAACTACTAGGTAAGTACTTCGTGCCGTCGTGGAGATTCGGCTACTGGGCATTCAGTTTCGGTAATCCCGAGTTGTGAGGCAGTATCTTCAGTATCATCAGTATCGCGAGTCAGTATCATCAGTACCGTCAGTATCGCTCTACCTGCCACAACCCCCTCCGCCTCTCTCCCTTCCCCGGACCTCGAAATCTACTCCTCCTCCTCCAATTCCCCGTCACTCTTCACCCTCATCACCCCCTCCAAACGGTATCTCAACGCCTCCCTCAACGACAATGGCAGCCCCACCACATAATCCCAACTCCCCACGACCTTCTCCGTATCCACCAATACCGCCTCCAGGCCCTGTAGCGCATACAGTCTCCTCCTATGACCTGGCATGGGACTAGGTACTCGGATCCTACGATAATCTCACCCTCCTCCTTCCGCCCCTACGAGCGAGTACTCTCACCGCCGGTACAGTTGAAAGGCATTGGGATGTACCTTCTACCCTTCTCTAGCCAGACGGCAGCGTTCAGCGCACAGCGCAGCATCTCCACCCCAACTGGCCATGGGATCCGGATGAATCCTTTGCAGATGCAGAGAAAAGGACGATTTAGTTGTGTGTGGCTGTACTCTACTATGCTGTTAAAGTACAGTATCGAGCCAGCTGCCTCGAGGAGAAATCGGCTCGTGTCTGTATTTTGTGAGGTGGCATACAGCATACACATACATACCCGGAGCCCTTCTGGAGTGCACTGGAATCATCCCTCTGGGCTTTGCCCCTGATGATTATGTCTGGCCGCTGTGCTGGATGTGGTAATTAGGAGGCTTGGGTTTGGGAGTGTAGATGTGGGCCCAGGTTGAGAGGAGTCTTGCGGATGGATTGTGGGTGGCCAGGGGTCAGGGGAATTTTGAAGGCGGGATAGGTTACTTACCTACTTAGATACTTAGGTATCTACTACAGAGGTTGCACAATCAGGATGAGAGGAACCACGAGAACAAGAGTAACAAGGTTCACCTAATTTTTGTACTCTTCGAGGGCCTGGGCACGAGGCTGATTGTTGTTCTCGTTCCCAGCCTGCTTTATAGGTTAGTGAGGCAGGTAAACCCCCAGGCCCGTCGTAAACCAGACTAAATACGCAATGAGTTGACGAGTTATCTATTTAAGTACTTAATTGCAAAAATTGCATTGTCAGTTAAGTTTATCCTTACTTTACGCTTGCCATCCGCTCAAATCAAGCCTCTGCCTTAATTAGGCAATGGCTGTGCATATTCTCTGTACAGGCTCATGTGGTGGCAAGATACATTTGCTCTTTCAAATGCTTTGCAAATGGTAGTATAATCTAAAATTGATAATGTGAAGTATGCAATTAATCCTGCCTAACCGTTTGAGAAGCATACCTACCTAGTTCTATGTTGCACAAACTATTGCAAATACTTCGCACTTTTTCGTACTAAGTACCTAAGGTATGTACATATATACCGTAAACCTTTTGCTTATGATCATGAGACTACTTTTCCTTCGAGACTACTTTTCCTTCGAGACTTAGCCTGGTTCGAGACTACTCCATACCATTTCTTTTGTACAGATTATGCTAGCAACTTGATGTCATTTTGCATGAATCGTGCATGAGGAATGTGCACTTTACTCTGACGGGATGTCAAAACGCGTCTGTGCGCGGGAGGAGCGAGGCGATGCACGTGATGATGAGGTCGGATTAGCCTCCGTGGTGGCGGGCGGGAAGCGAGAAAGCGTGTAAAGTGCGCACGGACACGCGCAGGTTGAAGCTTGCTTGCGAGGAAGCGAGGAGCTGGGAGCTGTCAACTTTTCACCTTTTCATCGTCTATTTTTGTGAATTTGAGTTTGAAGTGTGCGGATAGCCCTTTGCTCTTGGTGGATTACCATTGAAAAGGGTATCGAAACGACTTGAGCTTTCGCGAACGTATAAGTAAGGATCCAGATTAAGCGAGACGTCGACTATTCGACCAGGGAGTGTGATACTTGGAAAAGGACGGTGTGTTTTGACGAACTCGGTATACTTGCAGCAAGAGGATTCGATTTCGGTTCGGTTCACTTCGGTCCGGTTCATACGCGATATCGATCGATTTCCTGGAACCGAAAAGAGTTTTATATTTTCTTCCAAGGAAAGAAATTCGAATCACTACACACACCAAGAAGGCGAAACTACCTACTTACTTCCTTACTCTACGACACGATCTCCTTTAATGGAGAAATTGGTCAAATGCCCTGTATGTGAGAAGGAGATGTCGATGCATCTGATCAACAAGCACCTAGACCGGGGCTGCGAGGATCCAGTGGTGGAACCATCATCAACATCATCTGCAGCTCAGTCATCGTCGGGGACTGGGGGGAACGGCTCTGTTGCTAGTATCTTCCAGACGCCGAAGAAGAGGCCGGCTGCTGCTGGAGGGACGCAGGCGCAGACACTTTCTGGAACGAAGAGGCCGTCGGCGGGGTTTGGGGAGACGGGGATCAGAGGAGGACAGAGATCGAAGAGCACGGATGAGGATGAGGGGAATGATGGGGCGGATGGGGTGAAGTGTACGAATGAACTTGCGACACGGAATCATCTTCACGGTTCAGCAGCGGAAATGAGTGGTAAATCATTGGCATCGACACTGGGCTTTGCCAGTGGACCTCCACCGTCCAAGAAGCAGAAAAAGGGCTCGGAGAAGCTCCAGGATGCGATGCCGCTTGCGGAGAGGGTCCGGCCGGTTTCGTTGGATGATATATGTGGGCAAGATCTTGTGGGGCCGAATGGGGTGTTACGGGGGTTGATTGAGAGTGAGAGGGTTCCGAGTATGATTTTGTGGGGGACAGCTGGGTGCGGGAAGACGACGATTGCGAGGGTGATTGCGAAGAGGACGAAGGGGAGGTTTGTGGAGATTTCGGCGACGAATTCGGGGGTGGCGGAGTGTTTGTTCCCCCCTCCCCCCACTGTCAGTTTTGGGAGAATGCTTGATGCTAATTTGAAATTGGTCTCGGGTGGTGGCAGGCAAGAAGATTTTCCAGGATGCAAAGTCGGAGTTGATGTTAACTGGGCGGAAAACGATATTGTTTTGTGATGAGATTCATCGGTTTTCAAAGTCCCAGCAGGATGTGTTTTTGGCGCCGGTGGAGAGCGGGCAGATTACTTTGTATGTTTTTTGCATTACAATTTCTGGACTATTTTTATGAGGTTTTTCGTATGTACTAATGAGGATATATGTGTATAGAATCGGTGCTACGACTGAGTATGGAGTCCAAAATCTTGCATTTTTGACATTTGATTTTCAATTCCCATCAGTAGCAAAAACTAATATCCAGAATTTGAAACATTTTTTGTCTGATTTAGGAATCCATCATTCAAAGTCCAATCCGCACTCCTATCCCGCTGCCGGGTTTTCACACTCAAAAAACTCTCGTCCAGTGATATTGAATACATCCTCCAGCGCGCCATGGAATCCGTCTGTCCCCACACCGAAGACGAGGATGGGTCCGGATCCAAACCCATCATACCACCCCAACTCGACCAAGAGATGCTCTCATATCTCGCATTATTTGCCGATGGGGATGCACGCACTGCGTTGAATTTACTGGATCTGGCATTGAGTTTGGCGGGCCCGGGGAGGGAGGGCGCGACGAAGGAGGAGATTAAAAAGTCGTTGACGAGAACGTTGGTGTATGATCGCTCGGGGGATATGCATTATGATACGATTTCGGCGTTTCATAAGTCGGTTAGAGGGTCGAATGCGGATGCGGCGTTGTTTTGGTTGGGGAGGATGTTGGCTGGTGGAGAGGTATGGATATATGGCTACCTCCATCCTCATTCCATGGGATTGCTGCTGATGCTGAGGGCAAACAGGATCCGTTATACATTGCCCGAAGAATGGTGGTTATTGCAAGTGAAGAGTATGTTTTTATTCAAAAACACCTGAAGTACAGCTACGGGGGTCTAACATTTTTCCACAGTGTAGGACTTGCGGATAACTCCCTCCTCCCGCTTGCGACAGCGACATATACCGCCGTTCAGCAAATCGGTCTCCCAGAAGCACGGATCAATCTTGCGCACTGTGCTGTTGCTCTGGCGGAGGCAAAAAAGTCTGTGAGAGCGTATCGTGGGTTATCGGAGGTGATGACGTTGTTGGATCGAGATCCTGTTGCGACTGGGGCGCCGATACCATATCATTTGAGGAATGCGCCGACGAAGTTGATGAAGAATTTGGGGTATGGAAAGGATTATAAGTATGTTTTCCATTTATATATTAAACGTTTGGCGCCTGGTGGGGGATCTTGGAAAGTATAGATTGGCTAACTTATTTTTCTTCTTTTTTTTTCATTTAGATATAATCCCGATTACCAGAATGGTGAAGTACTTCAGGATGTGAGTATAATAAGGCTTCCTCCCCATGTTTTATAATGTTGGGAGTTGCGATACTGACCTACGGTATTTTTGGTAGTATCTCCCAGAAGGGTTACCGAAAAAGGCGTTTCTGGAGGATATGCATCTTGGAAGACAGCGGGATCCGGAGCTGGATGCGTTGAGATCGAAGAATCGGGGTGGATTTAATGGTGGAAATGCAGCTGGAAGGAAGTTCTAAGTTTGATATGCAACATCACATCAATTGTCAGATTGTTTGGGTAACATTACCCTCAAGAATGGGAGTTGGGAGTCGGCACATATGATTGGGTCGCACACTTACGGCCCTTGCGATTTCGAGGATGCAATGGAGGCAATGCTGTGTCTTATGCTACTAATTGTGCGTGTTTTTCTTTTATTT
This sequence comes from Peziza echinospora, assembly GCA_024516245.1. NCBI lineage: Eukaryota > Fungi > Ascomycota > Pezizomycetes > Pezizales > Pezizaceae > Peziza > Peziza echinospora. The sequence goes on along the minus strand of JAJLQT010000022.1, from coordinate 189,317 downwards.
ACTATTGAAGATTGCATTTGGAGATGATGAGACGGAGATTTTACGATATCCATACTTATTTGAAAAGGCGGTTTTCTTTTGCTTGCTTGCGGGGCGCATTGGCATTGCATACATGTATGTTGTTTGGATGGAGGGAGTCTTAATATATCGTTACCTTGTTAGTGTAGTGGAGTCAATTCATCATGATCATCTCATATATATATGAGCTCATCTCAATAGTCTAGATCGCTATATGCTAGTCTTATTTATTATATTCCCGAAATCGCAATTGCACTGCATGTGTGTGCACATGTGTTACTTAGGCGGCTAAGAGCTCTAATACATCGATGCAGACAGTTCTCGTCTAAAAAACTTCGACATCTCTTCGCACTAAAGCAAAATTGGATACTCGGCATCTGGGCGAAATGGTGCAATACCGTAGTGCCGTCCCTGCCTGATGCCTTCCTAGAGTAGAAGGGCAGCCCATGCTAGTTTTTTGATTTTCCCAGGGTGGGACCATTGGAGCTTTGATGTCGCGACCGCCCGATCCGGACAGAAAATCCCGTGACACCCCGCCATATCCCCCGCCAAAAGCGAGACTGTGCGGTGTAGAGTAGAGTGTGTGAGTACATTACCCCACACACACGCCCCGGGCCCCTTACCTCAGACTAATTATTGCATCATTCATCTCTCCTGGTCATCGCCCCCTCATCTCCCACAGTCTCTGCTCCTCCATTACTCAATTGTCCCCCCCCCACCGCTTTCTTGTGCCGGAGTAAATCAGACCTGAGGCGGATTGACTCACCCGTTGCCCTACAGAGCTACTCGAGTCTCCTCTCAACCAATTGCTCCCAGTCGTCAACCGAACCTCGAATCGAATGCTACTAGTAGGACCAACGGTATCAAAGTCCCTGGCCCGCGCATCACGATATACAGCATCTATACGACATATTTCGACTACATCATCATCATCTATCGGTGGGTTGAAGATTGGAGGATTCGTTCGAGCGAATTTTTCTACTACTACTACTACTACACAGCAGCAGCAGAAGGAAGCGGCAGGTCTTGGGAAGAAGGGATTCGTGAGTCAGAGGAGAAATATGTCGACTGGTTCTGAGGGATTCACGGTGAGGCCGGCGGCGAGGGTGGCTTCGCAGGAGAAGGATGTTTGGTATGTGTTCTCTTTCGGGGGGTGAGGTGGTTGGGTTGGGTGGTGTATGGCGATGGCTGTCGTGATGGGGGGTGGGGTGGGGATTGGGAGGCTAATTGGAGTGGAATCTTTTAGGACTACTGTCAATGAGGCTGCTTCGTCGTGCACTACGCCTGTGATCAATCTCGGTCAAGGGTTCTTTGGATATAACCCGCCTGAATATGTGCTGAATGCTGCAAAGGATGCATTGAACCGTGTGGACTGCAATCAGTACTCTCCTACAAAGGTAGCTGAATTTTTTCCTCAGAAAACAAGGAGATTTTGGCGCTGCGGGGTTGGAGGATGCTAATTGAGGAGAATTATAGGGAAGACTTCGTCTCCGGAAAGCGCTTTCTGATGCATACTCTCCCCATTTCGGAAGGACCCTGGATCCCGAATCTGAGATTGTGATTACATCTGGTGCAAATGAGGGTGAGTCATGAAGCTGCAATCTGCTGTGCTATCTCTTGGGGGGTTTGCGACAGAATGCTAATGATGGGTGTGTGTAGGCATGCTCTCGGCATTCATGGGCTTCGTTGAACCCGGTGATGAGGTCATCGTCATGGAGCCATTCTTTGACCAGTACATCTCCAACATCGAGATGGCTGGTGGAAAGGTCGTCTACGTACCCCTCCACCCACCCAAAAACGGCTCAACGGAGGTCTCCTCAGCATCCGAATGGCGATTGGACTTGGACGAGCTCAAGGCAAAGGTCAACAGCAAGACGAGAATGATCGTCTTGAACACCCCACACAACCCAATTGGAAAGATCTTTACCCGTGAGGAGCTTTTGGGGATTGGAAAGATTTGTGTGGATAATGATATCATTATTGTCAGCGATGAGGTGTATGATCGTCTTTATTATACCCCGTTTACTCGTATTGCGACGCTGTCGCCGGAAATTGGGAGGTTGACGATTACCGTTGGGTCCGCGGGCAAGAACTTTTATGCGACAGGGTGGAGAGTGGGTTGGTTGATTGGAGAGCCACATTTGATCAAGTACTGCAGTGCCGCTCATACGAGAGTAAGATTAACGAACTATCCACTCCTTTACATAAACACCCATCTCGTTTATACAATATTTTAACCCCATTTTTCGCTGCAGATTTGCTTCTCCTCCGTCTCCCCCCTCCAGGAAGCCGCAGCAATCGGATTCGAAGAAGCCGACAAGCACCAATTCTGGGAGGAATCCAAAGTTCAAATGCACCACAAGATGACGCTCTTCAACGCAATCTGGACCGAGCTGGGAATCCCATACACCGTCCCCGACGGAGGATACTTTGTCCTGGCCAATCTCTCGCGCGTGCAGATCCCCGAGGATTACCCCTTCCCTGCGGACGTGCAGAGGAAGCCGAGGGATTTCAAGGTGTGCTGGTGGCTGATTAGGGAGATTGGCGTGGCGGGAATCCCGCCGACGGAGTTTTGTAAGGGCGAGGAGATGGTGAAGGAGGTCCAGGGGTACCTCAGGTTCGCGGTGTGTAAGGACGATGAGGTGTTGTTGCAGGCCATGGAGAGGTTGAGGAGGTTGAAGGAGTTTATTGTATAGATTGCTTTTTTTTTTGTATGTGTATTGATTTTTTGTCGATTTTATATCATTATTCTATTTTTTGTTATTTCACATCTTTTTAAAAAATTTGTTTCCCCTAGAATTATAAATATCGTTCCATGGCCATACAGCTATGTATTTTACCTATAAAGATATGCAATATTAATTGTAATTGATCAAAATGTAGGGGATCCGAATGTGAATGTGAATGAATTCACAAGACGTCGACAATGTATATATGTATGTATGAGTGGGGGATGGATTAATCTCGAGATGCTTCGAAGGACCCTTCAGCGTTTTACACAGATAGATACCTTAATAAGACCGTGATAATCATGATTCGAAAGGAGCTCGAGTAGAACAAGACCATTAACGTTAAATTTTGTGATATTTTTTAATTTGCTACCCAGCTGCGCTGCGCATGCTGCGGCTGGGCATATGCATGATATATGGCGGCATGTAAGATCCGAAATTGAAAGAAATAAGATGGAGGTAATAAAAAAGAAGTAGAAGAAGAAGGACCAAAGTATGTACACGCAAAAATGTGAAATAAAAGGATATGAAGAAAAGAAAAAATGTCTAGATGTTTAAAATTCTGTTTAGGTATATAAATGTAAATGTAAGGTCAATGAATGTAGCCTGCATATGAGTGAATAGAAAGCCAATTGCAAGGTAGTTGGCCGATTCCTAGCATGAGGAAGCCAAAATTAAGACGAAAAGATGAAATAGAAATGATAATTAAAGGAAAGAAAAAAAAAACAAGAGAAAGAGTGCTAGTAACCTGACATGTTATAAAACCAAAAAAAAAAAACAGAAACAAGAAGATGTAAGGACCATTTCCAGGACCCTCAAAAACAATACATGATGCCTCATGGCCACACACCACAAAAGCCCACAAGCCCCCCCACCACCCTCTACGAAAAGAAGGGGGAAAAAAAAATTCAAAAAGAGAATGTAGCCCATGTGGTATATGATAAAAAACTGGGGCCAAGAATAAAAACGCAAAAGAGATAAAAGTAATGAAAGGATAACCAAAAGAGGAATTATAGGGAAGGGAAGTGATTCGTGATTGGGTGAATGTCGATTATCGGCTGATTCGTTTGTCGACGTCGGCTCATGATCATGTATAAGTTTTATGGAAAACGCTCTGAATGATTTTCGATCATGCCTCCGCGGTTTCTCTTTGTTCTTTTTTCTTTCCTTTCTTTTTACTTTCCTTTCCTGATGATTGTCGTCAAGCCATGTTTCAGCCCACCCCTGACAGCATTTCTGGCCTCTAGCTCGAATATGATGTAGGTAGGTGGTATATGCTTTACCGCTTTGCCCTCTTGCGCATTGCCCAGTATTTGGCAAATTCATTCTCACAGCTCCGGCCGCTTTCGTCGCACCCTCTCAAGCTGATAACCAGCTCGCCTTCCTTGAAGGTGTCTTTGTGGTTGGGGGTGGAGTCAGAATTGATTTTGTTTTGAGGAATAACAGCCAATTTCGTGAGAAGTGTTGGGTGCCATTGCACAACGTGGTCCTGAAAAATCACAATTAGTCCATATTCATTGAACCAGTGAAACATTACCCCGTACCAAAGCCATTTTCTCAGCCTTCTGGAAGCCATAGAGCCTGAACAATGGGTCCATCCAAACATCCAATAAGAACCTGGACCATGGGCACTGTCTGACTAGATAGCTGGTTGTGCTAAGTCCGTCATCGTCCTGGGTGAGGACAAAATTTATTTTGTCGGCGGGGGTGAATTTGTATGTGTGAATGACGCTGTAAGGTGGAACAATTGGGGCGTCTTTAATCATAAGTGTCTTGAGCACCGAGGGTTTGATGACATGTTTCTCAATTGAGATGGTAGGGTTCATGATAATGGCATCTTCGTCAACAAACCAGAACCATTCGCTATGCTTGAAAACGGACATGGCATGTCGGGTGGCAGGTACACGAGACCATGACTTTTGGTTTAATTAGCAAAAATATGAATGAGGTGGATATTTTAGAGCGCATACTGATGGGGCGCCGTCGAGCTTATAGCTTGTGCTGTTTGGCATGAAAACTCCATATCCTAAAACGCCAGAAAAGGCAACATTAGCTCAATTGCATACTTAATTTTGAAATAAACCCAAAAAAACGAGCAGTGATTGTTCCACCCACCATGTGCTTCGGCGTACTCCCTCCTATTTTCCATCACCTTTGCAATGTGCTCTTCGCTGTATCGTTGTCGGTCTAACACAGTGACGACTACTATCTTTGGCGCATCTCCAGGTCGTATTATCCCGTCGCTACCCCAAACCTTCAAAAGGAGAAATAAGAATGTGAGGAGCCCAAAGAAAATGTAGATTGGTCGCCGCCTGCGATTGAATTGCCGTGAGACGGAGGAGAAGAGCTGAGGCGAAGACCTGTGATTGCGGGTGGGCACTGCGAACTGCATGTTTGTAGGTGTATCGCCGAAAGGGTCGCCTCTTCGTGCCCCTTCTTAGCCAGCTTGTGCGGATTGTTTAAGCTGAAACGCAGAGAAGCTCTAATTGCGTTGGTGAAAATGGTACGACGGTGTGTCAGGGGGCCACCCGGAGGATGCGATTCGAGAGCACGAGGACCTGGGGGGATTTGCGGAAACGACAGGATAACCGGCCAACGGAGGAGAGTGCGAGCGAAGTGTGGGGGATGCGAGTGTGGGGAAGGGTCAAGGCTGTCGATGTCGGTGCGTAGTGGTCTTTGATGTGTAGCCGTCGACTTGTTGCTCGAGGAGAGTCTGGGCCGTGATGAACCTGAAGCCTGAGAACGAAGGGGTGCAGATGTGCTGGGCGCGGCAGCCGTTACAATGGGGGGTGGATAGGATGGGTGGCGCCAGGGTCCGGGACGCCCGCCAGTGCTCAAGGCTCCCTTCCCCGTGTTCTTTCATTTTCTTCCTGCCTTCTGCAGTCACGTGCAGTCACGTGCTATGCACTGTCTCATCTCCGTCCCCGTATCGGGCATGCTCGGCGGGGGGCATCCCAGTCTCGGGGGCATACCACGAGAGCATGGGGCGAAAGCTGGCTTCACCAATCCTTAAACTTCGAGCAGGCACAGGATATATACCCATCTCCATCGAAGTATACCTTCTAATTCTTGGCTTTCGCCTCCCACTGGTGGAATGGTTCAACAATCAATTACCCTGAAAGCCAGTGCGAGAACGCGAACAGTTACCCTCAACACCCTTTTACCTAGGCAGAAGCGAGGCCAGTTTCGATGGCAACACCATTGGGATGGAGGCAGGTGAGTACCAGTCTCGAGACTGGGTGAGTACACATAGACGAGTAGAAATCCGAATCCAAGCTGTTGCGGTGGCAGACCAGAAGCCTGTGGAAAACGTGCCAGTTGATGCGCACAGCAGCTGGGCTCGGCCTCGGAGGCCTTCCGCATCCCCCCCATCCCTGCATGTCCGGCCGCCCTTGTCCGAAGCCCACACCGGCCCTTGGCGCGGCTGCCGAGTCAGTGCACGTGCGCAGACCCGTTTTTGCACTAGCAAAAAATTCACAATTTGTTTCCCTCAATCAAAATCTACGGCGGATTGCCACCCTACCCTCGATACCCCACCAGGACAACCCCCCCCCCCCCACCCCCCACTCCCAAAAAGACGCCCACGAACTCTCGAAAACTATCCCAACGCTGACCAGAGTGCCCACCACCTCCGGCCAGTTGACCATACGGGAGACGATCATATCAGCTGCGTCAATTGCACTAGCCGCCGGCATCTCGAAAGCTGGTTAAAACTCCGAGTCAGCAACTTGAGCCGGCCTTCGCCGAGATACACGAAGGTTAAAAACCTCGCAGAGAGATGCCATGCCCAGCTTGCACAACTCGTATTCTCCGCATCTTTCTTCATGACATTCCCGCTCGAGTAAGTCACAGGCAGCTCTTACACACACAGGCCCGGAGCCCTACCACGAACCGATTCACTCCCCCGGCCAGACAACTACAATTCCAGCAAACCCGCCTCCTAACTCAAAATCACCAAAAAAACTCATCTTACGGTGTCGCATACAACCCAAAGCGACTATCAGACGATGACTATCTTCCGTTCATTCAAGAAATCTCGCCGGCAGAGCCACAGCCACCGATAGCACTGGGCCGTGGAGATGCCAGAATTCGGGGAGAAAATGCATATCCTAACGGTTTAGCGCCTGCACCTCCAACTGCCCCCAGCCAGGCCTATAAAGCGAGGGATGGAGATGAGATGGTTGCATACAAACCAGGATTCGGTCGTGGCCAGCGAGTATTTGAGCAGGAGGTGCAGAGAGAAAACGTTCGTGATGTCGCTCCCCGAAGGGCGGAAGCGGAATCACAGATGGCTTTCGAAAGGGAGCAACAGCACTTTTATCGTTCAACTGAATTGGAAATAAGTTCAAGTGAATCGTTGCAACATAAATCCGCTGCGGAGGATGCGATTAACACTTCTGAAAAACCAAGCTCCCAAAACAACAGACACATAATCGATTCAGCAAATCACCAAGCGCAAATACGCCAAGGTGACCGCAGGGTTCAGTTCAGGTCGGAGAAGGAAAAGTTATTGATGGCAATGGACCGCCTTGATGACCCAGATTACCTAGGGGAGGATGTGGATGCTACTCAGGAACGGGCCGTATGGGAAGCGAGGCGCAATGCAGTAGTGGTGGAGCAGCAGGAGGTGAGGTCACAAAAGGATATTGAGCAAATTGCAGAGTTGGAGGAGCTTGAACCGAGGGTGCAAGCAAGTCCTGTAATAGAGATAGCGCACGCACCATCAGCACATGGCTTTGAAGAAAAGGCAGTAAAAGTGGAGTCGGTACCGGGTTCAAGAATACAAAGCAGGCTACTTCGAAAATTGCGGAGGGGACAGATGAAGGCAGCCGAAGAAGAGGCGAACATTGTCAGACTTTCCAAAGAAGAGGGAAAATCAACCGCTACAATGGATGAAAGGCTGGCGCGTTCTACCAAGCGAAGAGAAAATTCCACAGAAAAGGGAAAATCAACTGCTACAATGGATGAAAGGCTGGCGCGTTCAACCAAGCGAAGAGAAAATCCCAAAGAAGAGGAAAAATCAACTGCTACAAGGGATGAAAGGCTGGCGCGTTCATCCAAGCGAAGAGAAAATTCCAACTCAGCAATATCGGTGCCCCAGACAAAAAATGACTGGAAGAGCCTCCAATCTCAAATGTATACTCAAGCAGATGCAAAATCGCAAGATACCCAGGACTTACATGAGGCAGTCGCACACCTCGGAATGCCAATTGCTGGAGCTGCCACTAGCCATGCAGAAGCAACAAGTCGAGCCACAATCGATTCGGAGCAACCGCAATACACGAATCGCTGGTCTCTACCCCCCTTGGAGAACCCTAAACTCCTTGCGCCAACCCGAAGACGAAGACATTCTCAGCTTGCCCCTTCACGTTCAGAATCTGCCCAGCAGGTGGTCTATCAGAGAATTCTCGATTCCCCCTATGAACATCCAAAGTGGCTGGTTCAGAAGGCAGCGATTGCTCTCAAGCTTAAAGGCCAGACCTGGTGTCCCCCCAAACGAATATCTCCCGGGACAGTAATGCTCATCAAGAGCATTTCTCGACAATCCCCCAACCTTTTCACCGCTGCAGAGCTAGCTGCAAAATTCAAGATTACACCTGAGGCTGTGCGAAAGGTGCTCAAGAGTAAATGGATGCCAAAAGAGGGCTCTGATGATGCGGAAGATAGGCTAAGGCGTTGGTTAAAGAGAGGAGAGGTGATTCGCGGTGCGAAGATCGAAAAGGGACAGATCTGGACACAAGAAGAGCGCAAGCGGAGGTACGAGAAGAACGTGGCGAAGGCTGAGCTTGACAGGTTGAGGGAAATGTTTGGCCCGAAGCCTGAAAAGAACAGGGGGGAGGATGGTGAGGATGAAAGTACACCGGTAACCCTTGGAAGGATATCACTATCGACCAAAATATTATAGGGTGGTTATAGGTATCATGAAAGGGATGGAGCATCTTTGCATTTGAACACGGCGGTTCGGGTTTTTTGTTTTTTTTCGAATCTTTTTTATGTTAATACTGGCGTAATTTACATACACAAAAGTGATTTTTTGGTTGGCCAGGGTGCAAGGGTTAATCAATTAAAACTAAATATACCTCTGCACACTTTTATAATTGCATGCAACCTGCATATAGCTACTCAACTGTATTTTCACCAAGTTTTATAAGCTACATAAACCAATGATACCTATATATTTGCCCTACCTTGGTAAGTCTTGCCTCAAGGACTATAATTTTCAAATGCATCTTCTGAAAATAAGGCCGTGACATCCTCGGGATGATCCGTCTTGGCGAGCCTAGTGCGCTGATGCTTCAGCCCTCATATTTGGAACCTTCCGCGAAGCTTCCACACATTGGCAGGCCCTGGTCAGTCATTCGGCGTCATGACGAGTGGCTGGCGGCGGGCGGCGGTAGCACAAGCGCACCTTCCCCAAAGGTTCGCCTCTCTAAACCTCCACCCAAATTCACCATCAATGAACTAAGACAACGCAGTAGGTATCTCTTTATGCCATCGATAATACAGCGCCTCTCTTTACTGCCTAGGCGTGTCCGAAGGGTTTCCCCGTTCCGTCCTTCATCCTCCTCCGGATCCTCAATACCGCTCACGCCCGTTAGGACTGTCACGCAACTGTCACCCGCTTCTAGCTCGGCTTTGCCTTTCACGGCTTACTCGCTACCACCCCAGGCCCCGAAAGTTGAGCCTCTTAGAGTACAGCCGAAGGGAATCACGCCTACATTACCAGGCCAAGAGATCCCAGCGGAAGGGCAGCGGAGGATGGACAATTCGTTCTACATGCGGGAGTTACCCGCTTCGGCGGATCTGATACCCTATGACTCTGTCGAGGGAAAGAAGATATTCAGGAATGCGCTGGAGGAGGGTGGACTCGAGGCGTTTTTTCCGCTGAGTCAACAGTTTCTTACGCAGGAGGAGCCGGCTTGTAAGTTTTTCCTCTATTTCTGGGGGAATTTAGATTGTTTTTTTAAATTTCAAGGATAAGGAAGGGCTGACGGTTATGAGTTTCGTAGATTGTGGTATTGGGACTTTGTGCATGATTTTGAATGCGTTGAAGGTTGATCCGGCAAAGACGTGGAGAAGGCCGTGGAGATGGTTTACTCAAGGTTAGTTTTTACCATAAGTATTTCCAGCTAACATGGCTACGGGGTGGATTGCTGATATGCTATTTACTATGATAAAGAAATGCTGGATTGCTGTCGCCCTCTGGACTATGTTCGCACGAATGGGATAACGCTCAACGAATTCACATGCCTTGCCCGGTGCAACGGCCTCGAGGCAAATACTAAATACGCCGACAAAATGTAAGAGTTTATCAGAATGATGACTGAAACCCAGTCTAATTTTCAAGAATGACACAAAACTAACATATTTTGCTTTAGATCTCTGGAAGACTTCCGTAAAGACGTTATTGCATCCACCACCACCTCCTCACAAATCATGGCAGTTTCTTACTCCCGATCAGCCCTCGGGCAGACGGGGTCTGGCCACTTTTCGCCTGTCGGTGGATATTCTTCCCTCGGGGGTGGGAAGGTCCTGATTCTCGATGTTGCGAGATTTAAGTACCCATCATACTGGGTCAGCTTACGCGCTCTATACGAGAGTTTAATACCAGTGGACCCCGCAACTAAGCAGCCAAGAGGATACTCCCTCCTCAAGAAACCACCAAAGGAAGTAGCCGACAGTACACACCTCCTACGCCTCGGCTTCACAAAATCCACCTGGCCAAAATTCTTTGCCGGCTGCAAGGAAGTCGTTGAGGGCCTTGAACGTGAGCATGGGGATAACCTCACAATCGAGATCCTGACCCAAGGGCTCGGGCGATTCGCGGCAGAGAAGCAAGCTGAGGGGTTCATGCCTGTCCGCACCAGGAGGGAAGCTACCTCTTTGAACGGCGCGGTCGATAAAAGCGTAGCAATCTCCCCTCCGGCAAACACCATCACCTCCATCGCATTCGACACCCTCAAAGTCATCCCCACTGCGCAAGAATACACCCATGCCCTAAAAACCTTCCTCACACATCTCTCATCAAACTCCCACCTATACAACCTCCTCCCGCAAGCCACAACGCCGAAAGAAACGCAGATCTCGACGATACTGTTGCTGGCAATGTACTCCTTCTCCCCGTTCCTGCGGCTACTTCCGCCAGCGCTCAAGACGGAGATGGAGGGATTTGTGGCGAGGGATCTGGTGGATGAGGAGATTAGACGGGAGGTCTCGGGGGTGAGGAGACAGATGGCGAGTTTGGAGACGTGTTGTGTGGAGGAGTGTGGTGATGCGTGTGCGAATGGGGGGTGCGCGGGGAAGATGACTTCTTAGAGAAGCTGTCTAGTACCTGATTAAGGTAGTACTTGTACTTTTTTTTGCCTTTTGTTTTTCGGTTTTTGATGGCTATTTGTATACTTTTTTTTTATTGCTTGTTGGATTTTTTTTTTGCTTTGGCTGTGGCATTAGCGAGTATTTTTCAACAATCTCCCCTTTATATGGATATCCATAAACCTCATATATTTATTTCACTTGAACTTTCTTTATATAGCTACATCTTATATAATTACCTGCGTATACCTACCCACTTATAATTATTATACTCATTGTATAGCTTTAACTTTTTGACGAACTCGTTGGATTTATATTCCAAATAACTCTTTGTACTTGGTTTTTTATCATTCTTTCGAAACCAGAGGGTGATTTTTTTACCAGGTTGTATATACTTACCCTACAGCTAAAGTACTTGAGAGATGTAATTGCCAGTGAGCTTTTCGCGAGAGGTGCTGAGGGAATTCGAAGGATTAATTATCGTATAGTTCGAATTCGTGGTTCAAGTTTAAAAGTATGTAGTAATATTAATTATAAGTAATTTGCAGTTGCAAATTACGAGAACGTTGGAGATCTAGAACTAGATCGTGGATTATTTTTTATCTCTTTTATTTTTATTTTTATTTTTTTGGGGGGGGTTGTTCAGGGTAATCACTTAAGGACATGTACATGTACAGTCACAAAAAATAAGTGATCGGTCAAAGCATGTAGATCTAGAGGTGCGCGACTTGGTGCATAAGAATTTTATCTTGCCAAAGCTTAAGCACCAAGCAAAGATTAATCCCTGTGTGTGACCATGCACCTCCAGCGTTGACCGATCACTTATTTTGCCTGACTGTACATACATGTATGTACAGTGTTTAATGGTTTTTACAGTTTTATAATTAATTCATATAGCGAAGGCGATCATGATAAATCCACGAATTCGAACGCATGAGATCGAACTATCCTTCAAAACAACACGAAAATTTTAAAAACACGCACGTTGACCTGGAGTAATTGAGCTTTATCCCCACCCCCATCCTCATCCTATAGCTAGATCTCACCCGAATCAAAGCTTCAAAAAACCAGAAAAAGATAATCAGAGTGGGCACGAGGCTCCCAGCGGAGCCCACAGAGACTTATGTAGGCACGACTACAATCAGAGCGATGAAATGAAAAAAAAAAAAAAAGTACAATGTTGCAATGAATTCAAAAGACATCAAATTTAAAGAACAATAGCGATAGCGATCGAATATAATGAATGAAGCAAAAGAAATAAAGGATATAACCGCCCTCAGACACCCTCGACCCCATGAACAACGTCAACCACCACCCCCACTCCCACTTCCACTTCCACTCCCACTCATGCTTCCAATACCCACAACCGAATGCTGTGAATACATGTTTCTTTTTTGCTAATGTCTGCTTCTGCTGCTTTTGCTGTTGGTGATGCCGATATGGTGATAATGATGATGATGTTGATTTGATGATGGTGAAGATATTTTTTTTTTTTGGTTGATAAGACTGAATTCGTTGATATGATTTCCCCTCTCCAGAAGTACGAATGTTATGGTTTTTTTTTTGGTCGGCAATGAGGTGCACTCAAACATGAAAAATATTTGCCACAACCCAAACAGAATAAATCACCATGCCATCTTCTTTCGATCTTTCTTCCCCTCTTTCTTTCTTCCTTTCTCTCCTTCCTGCATCCATCTTTTCTTTTTGCCTCTTCCTCTCCCGTTGTGTTTGCGTGTTTGTCATGTTTTTTCTTTTCCTTTCACATCCTCTATGCCTCACACACATACATGCACGTACGCACACGCAAGGTATTCACACGTATACACATACACACACACACATGCACACACAACACACACACACACACACACACACACACACACACACACACATACGCACTCATGCTGGCACAAATCACGTCCCAGGGGCACCTGGAGGGCCACCGGTTCCTGGTGCACCACCTCCGGCGCCGCCCTGTTGAGCCAACATGGCATAATACATCGCAACGTAGTTTTGATATCCGCCCCAGGGTGCATACGGGTCTGCTGGGTCGGCTGCCGCAGCCACTGCAGGGGTGGCAGAAGCCGGGGCGGGGGATTGCTGTTGTTGCTGCTGATGTTGCTGCTGCTGCTGCTGCTGCTGCTGTCCATATCTATCACCACCATTGTTGTTGTAATCACGGTCACGATGATCACGGTCATTGTTGTTGTTGCCACCACGATGATCGCCACCCCCAAATCCACCACCACCACCACCGCCACCGCTGCCACTATGTTGCTTCTTTTGCTAGAGAGAGAGAAGAGAGAGGGAATGGGTTAGTTGATGTCACGATTATCTCAAGGTTTTTTTTTGGTGTGTGTAGTATGTGTGGAAGTGTGGATGTATCATTTAAGGAGAATTGAAGTCACTCGTGTCCTCACACCCCCCACTGGCAGGCCTCAGCACGAACTTCGCGACCCCCCGCTTCAACGCCCGCCCACACTCCCCACCTCGTCCCCATCACCCCGCAAAAACTGTTTTACCTTTGTGGCTACACACATTGGGAACATATAGTACAATGGAATCAACCAATCAAATCAATCAATCATTCGCGCGCGACAAATGTATGTGTGTGTGATGATGATGATAAGTGTGTGTGTGTATGTGTGGCTTCTCTTTCTGATTTCGTCTTTTTCTTCTTTTGATTTTGCTTTTTGATCTTGCTTTTTGCGAGGGGAAGAAGGAGGAGGGGAGTTCTCTTTCACGTTCACAAAGTCACCCAGTAGGGATAATGGGAAGGGAGGTATATATGAATAGAAAGAGGATGGTAGGGTGAGGGCGGGAGAGAGTGTCATATCGATGAAACAGCATGTCAAAAGGTGTCAGAATTTGATGTGAGGTAGTTGCACTTTTGGAATACGATGGGGCGAACTGCAAGAATCCAGGGAAAGTGGTGAAAGATCTACCAGAATCCGAAATGATTCATGATATCACAATCCCACAGAGCCCCTTCATCTGCCTTCACTCTCCATGTAGCGAAACAAGCTCACATCATTGCCATAGATCATTGTAAACCAAGATGGAGATGTAAAGGTAGATGATATAGAGTTTGGAAGGATACTCTTGGAATAAAGAGATGGGCTGGCATTCATGTGGCTGGGAAAGAGGGGGGATTCATGGGACGAAAGGGGCAAGAATATTGGAGATGGCGATGATGAAAAACATACCGAAGCTTCCACTTTATCCTCGATGGCCTTTCTAGCCCGAAGGATAGCATCTTTTGGACCTTGAAGTGATATCTCTCGCTCGACATCAGACGGATGGAATTGGCTAGAAACGTTGATTCTGCATCCAGTAGTTGATTGCATTTCTTTGATGGTCTCACCACCTATAGTAGGAGTTCTAATTAGTCTCTATTGGTATGTAAGTGGTACATTTGGATGTGTTTTCTTACCTTTTCCTATAATCATACCAACGGCATCGATGGGAACCCTGATTATTTCTGTGACTTTGTCACCAGTGCGTCCTCCATTAACATTAAAACCACCGTCATTATACCCACCTTGTGAATTCGACCCTCGATCTCGGGACCCGCCACCATGATTACTCGATGGTGCCTGAGGCCCTGGACCGCCGCCACCTGGAGTGGCTTGTGAGCGAATGTCACTATCGACAATTTCCATGATCAGGTCCTTAGCCCGCTTTGCAGATTCGGCAGATCCAATGAGATTCACTGGCCGTAACCCATTAACTGACTTCTGCTCTCCGACAATGTTGATATGACACCCAGACCGCTCTTGCAAGTCTCGAATAGTCTCACCCCCTCTCCCTATGATCAACCCGACTGTACGATCAGGCACCATAATCTGGAGGCTGTCCTCTGAAGATTCCAATTGCTGATCGTAAGTATCCTGATGAGATCCTTGGTTAGGGTGATACGAACCGCCATCTCTCAAAGGTGGCTGATGAGATGACACACTAGGTGTGCTTCTCTTGGGTGGGCCGCCACTGCCTCCCGTATTAGAACCCGGCCCCTTTGCGTTATCCTCAATAATTTGTGAAATCTGTTGCCTGGCAGCAGCAATTTGAGGCCGGGTACCAATGATATTGCAAAGTCTCTCTGGGGTATCTCTGTGGTCGGCTCCTGTCAAAAATTGCACCCGTGCTCCTGTCTCCTGCTCCACTCGTCGTAAAGTCTCACCGCCTCTTCCTATGATAAGTCCGACAAGACCAGATTCAATGTGCATCTGCTCTGTGAGAGCGTCAGGATTTTTATCCCTCCCTCCGCCACCACTTCCATTATTACTTCCACCTCCCCCTGCCGACTGCGCACCCGATCCGCCTTGTCCACCTCGCGGCCCTGAGCCATACCCTCGATTGGAGGGAGGGCTATATGGCCCATTACGCCGTGGAGGGCTGTATGATCTTTCGCGTTCAAAATTTCTGCCTCTGCGCTCATCCCGGTAAGGATTATATCCATCTCTATAGGTATCTCTCCGTGGTGGGGGTGATCTTGATCTTGATCGTGACCTTCCTCGACCATATGCTCCACCGCCGCCACTGCCTCCACCCCCGCCACCTGCACCACTTCTAAGGCCCCGCGGGTCATCATAGCGAGGAGCTGATGCTATATTTTTAGTTTTGGAGATCTGATTGTACTGAGACAGAGAGAGAATCTCACCCTGCGCTTCATTTCTATAGGCGGACACCCCGCGCTCCGCAGCAATGGTTTTTGCTCGAGCAATGGCATCTGCCAAAGACACAGTCCCTGAATTTACCGGCTTGATATTTGAAAGGTCTAAGGCTCCTGAAGATGTGGGTTGTGGCAATGCGAAGTTTCCTTGCATCGAGCCCGAGGAAGACTGCTGTGGGGCGCCGCTGAGATTGGCGATATTTTGTGCGATTTGAGCGTGCATCGCGGACTGGTGTGGCGGCTGTGATGGAGGACGCTGTTGCTGGCCCGCTAAGAGGGGGTCAGCAAATGCTCCACGCGTCAAGGAAACAGCAATACGAGGGGATCATGGAGGGAGAATAACACACTGAGAGCTGCAAGGAGGGCGCCCAGATTTTGCTGGTCAGCCATTATTAGAGATTGAGTATGTAGCTGAGGGCGTAGTTTGCTGATTTCGCCCCCGAGATGCTATGCAGGCCTGGAGGTTGTTGCTGAAGGGAGGTGTTGTGCCTGTTCTTCCAACGAGGTTTTCCCCTCAAGAAGTCGATATGATCGGCTTTACAGGTGTATGGGCCACAGTGCAATTGCTCTCACTCACGTGTGGCTGGTGTGTGCTGAGTAAGTGACAAAGAGGCTCGCCAAGCCACAATCTTAGTGGAATGCAGCCGCATACTGCCAAGCAAGTACAGTCATGACTGGGATGTCTTCATGACTGGGATGTCTTTAAAGCTTTATGATTCATGACAGACACACGATGACTGTTTTCACAGGGATGCAGTGCAGGTGTACTGTTCCAATGCGCTCCAGATGTCTAAGGATTCTATTTTGCATGGGCTCTCAAATGCCATGCACGCTTATTAGTATTTCATGATCTCTAGCATGTTCCATTGTCCTGACCGGCATCCCATTGGATGGATACAGGTGAAGCTGGGGGCAGCCATCTCTCATATTGAACCTATCACTAAATGACCCAGTTTTGGTAAAAAGGCTTGCAACCAAGCTGGCATGAGGCTGCAACCAACCAAACTCAATCGGCCTGGAATTGTTCTCTTAAGCTTGAAATTGCTCTAAAATGCCGTTGAGGCCCGCCTTTCGCCGTGCCGAGCGAAATGCATGGCTAGCCCTACTAGCAGCATTGGTCGGTTGATCAGTCGCGCTTGAGCTCCACATCCCGCGCAGAGCCTACTTTCAATTGAGCGCATCGCCCATTTAGATGTGTCTCGAGGCGTTCATAAAGTCAAAATATCTGTCGAGCATAGCACCAGTACAGTACAATTATTTCTTTTTCTGAAGACAGGGCTACCGGTATACCTGGTTTTTTTGTCAAGAGAACAGGAGCAACCACATATTGCAATGAACTCGCGGATGTCTAGCTAGCTGACCAGCCCACCGGATTTCACGAGGCTGCCCATCAAATGCTCTAGATGAAGGTTCCAAACATTACTAGCAACTCCAATATCGTTAAATGTGACAGTAGTATGTAGAGGAACAGTAAAGAAAGTACTTCTGAGCTGATTCAGGAAACATACCCAGGTGTCCTCGTACCATACGGGCCCAGGTATGCCTCAACATCATGAGTTGTATTGCCATCAGAGTCATCACACCCAGCCACTGCCTATCATGAATTCCGCTGTATTCTGGCGTGAATCTGACAAATCCCAAAGACGGGGTGGGGTGGCTAGCCCAGGGACCGCGGAAAGGCGAGGCCAGGGCCCCGCGTGCTGCGCAGTGCCAGACGTTACTCTAGTGTGCGCACCCGTCCAGACAGTTCGAAGTTCTCGGTCCCACCATTCCACAATTCCATCACCCCTCGCCTCCACATCTCCCATCCGCCCCCATCCAACTCCAAGCTCTTCCCCAACTCAACACCCCAACGTTCCCTTCGATCTGCACCCTGCCGCCCCGGGTCAAAGTGCCTCAGGAAGCTCGCAAGCGGCCCCAGCTTTGACCTCTGTTCCCCCCACCTGTAGAAACTCGCCGGGATCGTGGTCTCAACACCAACCGAAGACGCTGCTGCCCCACCATCCTCACCGCACAGGGCCCAACGGTCAACATCCCGTCCACCGGACACAACACCAGACAAGACTGTTAAAGTGCCCACCAGCTTACCAGAGAGTTGGTATTCAGGCCAGGATAGCACCTCGCCTTTTCGCATCTATTGTCGAGATCCATCTCGGCCAATCTCACTTCGGCAATCCACAGTTTAGCCCCACTCTGCCCCTCCATAAAACCCAGGCTTTGCATCGACCACCGCACCCTAGGAATTTCACAACAGTCGATTATCCTATCCAGTAAACGAGACTAGTCAAGTAGAGAATACGAGAGGGTTGACATAGCAAAACATTCACTGCACTATAAATTTCACCCCGCTCCAGCACGACCATAAACGCCCTGCCTCTGGTGAACATCATAAAGTCTTCTGGCCACCAGGCTTGGAGATAGGCCATTGCGGTTCAAACTCAAACCGGCTCGCCATCTGGCTTCATATCTTTCATAATCGAACCCTTTCGAATTCTGGCCAATACAAGGACTACCGAAACCTCGCCAGCCTTTGTTGAGTTTCTCTACGAAATCTAATTACAAACCATAGTATTGGAGGGGGTTGAATAGGAAAATAACAGATTACCTGTAGGTCCCTACTACCGGCTCACATCTCTATTATCATAATTAACGAGGTGGTACCTTGTGCTAGGATTGGCCTCATTGTTGTCTTATTATTCCCTGCGAAGCACATTTAATCGACCACAAGCTCCATCTCGTGTTTACAAATCATCATTTTTCAAGCGTCCTTCGCCAATAAGCGAGTGTTGTGCACTGCTACTCGCTACAACCTAATTATATCTAGCGAGGCGGTAACAACTTTGAAGTCTCATTCAATCGAGTCCTAACTGTTGGAAGCCAAACATCAGCCAACCAATACCAGTACTTGGGGTGCAAGTACGCAATTACCCAGCAGGATGTTGAACGCAGCGAATACCCGTGGCCCTACAATATCTTCCCTAATTACAACACCATCGCACCCACCTCAGCAAACATCCAACGTTATGATGACTGCTCCGCTTTCTGCTAGTGCCATTAGAATCTCAAGGGACAATCGACTATTCGAGCATCTCCTCCCAAAAATTAATCAGGCAGATCGAATGAAATTGCTTGAATGGTTTCTGGAGGAAGGTAGCCTCAAAAGATATGAAGTATTCAAAAAAGCGTTCTACGAGGATCCTGACGAGTATAACTATGCACTCTCATCACTTCTTGGAACTCTTGTCTTCGATGTTACACCGGTTCCTCCGAGCACTGGTACTATCGGAACTTTCGTCGCACCAAACATGGGGCGTAGAAACGCTCTTTTCCCATTCCAGTCTGCTCTCACCGAGAAATGGAAGGCCATTGGTACCATATTCCAGCATTCATGGATGAATGCCCTTAATAAAACTCAAAGAGATGCCATGATCATGCGCTCCTTCCTAGACACGGCCAATATCAATGAAGATATGGCAAATGCTCGAAAACAATCTTTCGACATCAGAACAAGTGAGCTTTCTGGAAGGGGTTTTTTTACTTTCGTGACAGAGCACACTTTGCAACCAAGTTCATCTCAGACTGGCAGTATACCCGTTAGCCTTCCACACACAGATGGCATGGTTAGAATTTTCAAAGAATGGGTAGAGAAGTCAGGGATGCCACCCGAAGATGATAATAACAATAATGATGCTTTGTTTAAGAGATCCTGTGCATTATCTCTACGAGACAAATGCATCTACTCCCGCGCCCTTTTCGGCACCAGGCTTTGTCTAATGGTGCTTGAAAAATGGGAGCATATGATTCGGTGTGTTGAGATGACGCAGAACAAGCCTGCTAAAACCACTGCAACAATCGAATACAACCCTGTTACGACCGTTACAGAAGTGGAGTCTGCTAATAAATCTGCTAAACCAAAGAAAAAGAAGAAAACAAAGTCTGGAAAGAAGGCCAAAAAAGCTAATGCGGAAGGCAGCGAGCCTGTGACAACAAACGAGCGTCAGTCATTGGAGAATAGCGCTGAGGTCGAAGAGGTGGAAATACATGCTTCAGATAACGAATCAGCCGTCGTCAATTTCACTGACGACGTAAAGTCCTCAGGCGTCTCATCTCCAACCGGTACCGTTGAAGAAGAGCCCCACATCTCTACGTCCACTATAGCGGAAATGAAGGAGGGAACACAGGAACCGATTTTGAAGGAGGCGAATGCCACATCCGAAGAGTCGAATACCACTTCTCCAACTTCTGAGGCACAGCCCCCGGTGACTAATGTTGCAGAAGTAACTCTCGGCAACTCTACAGAACAGGTTGAAGCTCTTGAAAGCGCCACGCCCGCTACGAGTGACAAAATATCTACAAGTACCCCTGCGAAAATAATAATACAAAATGGTTTGTTTTCCGCCCTCTACTCTCACAGAATCTTACAGCTAAATTGGCTCATAGGAACCACATTAGAAGCACAAAACCCTCATCCAGCCGTAATTGAGGCTAGCCAGTTAATTGTGGACGCGAATTTCCCACTTTGGGAGGATTTTGCCGAGCCAGAAAAAGAACCGGAATGGAGCCATGTTGTGGGAAAGAGGAAAAAGAATCAGTCTGTTGACAAGTTCAAGGCAGCGCCTGGGGGTGTCCGACTACCCAACAAAAAAATCACACCTGAGCGAAAACAGTCAATTTCAAACATCCCTGCGGGGCAAAAGAAAATCAACAATCACTCTTCCGGATCCCCAACGAAAGGACCTCGATCCCAAACCTTCAATCGCCCTCAAGTATCTGATCAGGAGCCAAGGGGAATGGATATTCTTGTGGCTGTGCCTGTAATTTCGACTAGTAATATCTCTGAGCCGCCAATCCCACTTCTATCATCAGAGAAGTCGATCCCAGATACTCAGTTGATAGCACCGGCGGTGTCGGGTGATAAAGATGTCACAAATGGGGTCAAAAGCCTGCCTCCAACATCGGATTCGACAGCTGATGCCTCAATTCGTGAAATTGATACAGCGAGTGTAGTTTTCCCAATAGCAACTTCCATGGACCTGGATTCTGTGCAGGAATCTATCCCCATCCCCTCGAATAAACCGAGTTTGAAGAAAAGAATTAAAGACAAGTGTGAAAGTGGGGAATTTTCAGGATACAAGCAGGAGAACGACACTGTTCAAAAAAGTCCCTCGGCTGAACATTTGGAGGCTATTAATCTGGAATATGTTACATTTTTCTGTGCCCACTGCCGTCGGCCTCGAAGCTACCATTCATCAACAGAATGTGCCCTCTGCGGCCCCCGGTCCACAATACGATACTGTTCGACAACTTGTCAACGTGCTGATACGGAGCATTGGCGCTTATGTGGACTTGTTCCATTTCCAGGCCCTACAATAATACCCGAAAATCCAGGAACGCTGTATTCTCTTCGGAAATCGCCATGGATGACACGTGCTCTATATCGGCAAAGAATGAATCTCCTTGAACAACACAATGTCGATTATTGTCTTTTTCAACCAAAATCAGGCACGCCAAAATACAAAGTTGTATTTGCCGATAAACAATTGAAAATGAACTTCAGGAAGATGATATCCAGCTTGTTTGAGAATCAAGATCTAAATACCCTCACAATCGTTTATCGGGCAATGGTGTCTCATATTGAGATTCACAAATGGGCCTTTACTTCTATCGAACTAGCCGGCCAACTATATGACGAATTTGGTATCGACCCAACAACAAATCCATCTGGCAAAGACTTTAAAATTTCAATGCAAGAATGGGCCAAAAATGATAGGCACTAATCTAGGGGATACTCAGTAATTCGATTCATTTTCATACGGTTACCTTTTCTCATGTCGCATTTTTTTCTTTAATCCATCATTTGTTCCGATATTTTCGTTTTATTGATTGAAATAGGAGTGTGGTACGGTCGGGGCTAGGAATGTCTTGCGCGCGCATTTGAATTTTGTTGAACTCACCTTCTATTCCGTACGTTTTACCTGAGCCTCGGGACTAGGGCACCACCAATTGTTTGGTTGTGAACTCCTAGAACATTGCTAGGGTGGCTTACACTTTTGCTTCACCTTTGATGAAAATTTCGTTACTTGTTTTGCTTGAATCCCTTTTTATACCTAGCATTTTTTCCCCTTCACGATAACCCCAGGTCATTATTTTTTAACCGGAAATGCCCGCCACTGCGTTTCAAAATTTTCAGTTTGAACGCGAGATGAACAAGCAATCGCCGTGTTTATAGGGCGTGTATTTTTTTTCCCATGTTCTCATTCATTGTAGCATACTTTCCTACTCTTTGACACTCTTCCGCTATATCCATCCGCTCGATTTCTTCATCGCTCTTTAATTCCAAGCCGAATGTTTTCTTTTTCTTTTACAAAACTCTATTGTCTGTGGTTCTTTAATGATTTCCCTCTATTATTTTGTCAGAAGTGGTTTCATTGGGGAGGATATCTTTCGAAGGATTGATGTTTGAGGTTTACCCAGGGAGTGGCAAGAGGGATGTTTTGTTTTTGGTCACAAAGGTGTGTGGAGGTAGTCATTCTGACTGAGTGGAGGTATTTGGTTGTGGTTATGATGCATGAAGGTGGATGGTGATGGGTGGATGGTGATGAAGGATTGGTAGATGGGTGGAGTTGAAGGTGGAAATATACCGGCTGGGGGATGGCAGCGCGCTCGACTTTTACACCACTCTAGGTTCAGTTCAACTGATTCGGATCTTTCTTCAAAAATCACGAAACGACAGACTGTTTATATCTCGAAGGAAAGAATTGGGGGGATTCCATTTGTGGACGACGAAAAGGCTCAGTGGAGTGGGATGCATGTGGATGTATGCAAATAGAGGCGGCATAGCATTGGAGTGAGGGAGCGGGGGTGGGGATGTGGCATACACTCCTAGGCCTCGTAAGAGGGTCCGGGCACGAGAACAACACCTTTCATATCTCTCTGCCTTCTCAAGTTTGCATTTCGGTTGTTCATCTATTGGTTTTTCTTTTTTATTTCTTTTCTGAATTTGTTTGGGGTTTGAGGAGGGGTATCGGGTTTCTACGGGGCATGTTTTACCTCACTAACCCCCCCTCATAGTTTGATGATTTATGGACATTGCGTACGTACTGCTCTCATGAAGGATGAGGCAGTTGATTGATGATGATGATGATGATGTTGATTATGATTGGTGGGTGGGGATCCGGAGAAGACAAAAACAAAAAGCGTTCCTTGTGTGTTTGATTTTTTTTCTTTCTCTTTTTCGAATTGCATTGACGAATCTCTTTTTGTGTGTCTGGGGGGATTGAAGGCCATGGAGGCCGAGTGTTCTTCTTTCTCTTTCTGGTCTTTCTCTTGAGTACTTTGTTGTTGAAGTTGGTTTTTCTCGTTCGACCCGTTCAAGTACCTCCTTTCTTGCTGTTTGGACATGGACTGCGGCCGAGGAAAAGTAGTATTGGCGTAGTAGCATCTTGCAATTGCAATCGATATTGATATCGAATGTATATTCCGAAGGACTCGGCACATATGCATTCAAACAAGTCCGTACATGCATGCGGGTCCTGCGAATTTGAATGAAATAAAGAAATTATTTACAATTAACCAACATTGCCATATCCATATCCATATCCTTGATCTTGAATTTCCTGCTGCTGCTCGGAGGTACTCGGAGGAGCTTGACAAAAGGGTCCCAAAGGGGAAGTTATCTATCTAGATCTGCAGATCTAGATCCCCCTCTACCACTTTAGGTATGCTTCGAGAAGTGAGTGCATCACGCAACAGTGCGCCTATAGGTAGAGAGAGGCCTTTGCATGAAATGAAGCCGAAGAGAGGACCGAGCGGCTCTCATCCGTCCGGAATCCGGATATCCTATTTTAATTTTTAATCATAAACCATGGAATGGAATGGGACCCTTGGCCATATGGCATAAACTTGTAACAACTACTCCAAGGTATTGAAAAGCCCTAGGGAAGCTCAATAATAGGATATCGATTGATTGTGTTTGGTTTGCATGGCAATGGGCACGAAGCAAAGTACCTACTATACATACTCAAGGTAAGTAGGTATTATTCCTCCAAGTATTCGCTTACCTATGTACTGTACCTACTATGTACTTACTTACTTACTTTGCTAATTACTACTACATAGGTGTAAGTAAGTACCTAGGTAAGTGTCTTTCCCAGGTCTCGAGGCTAGTGTCTTTCAAAAAAAAACGTTCCTAATAAGCATTTGCTGTACTTGGTCGGATATAGGTAGGGCAATAAGATATCCGTCAGGTGGCCGTGCACAAGGGGGCACGAGTCCACCTAGCTATTTAGGTAGTACGTATGTACCTCTTCTGTTCTCGTGCCTACTCTACTCTACCTACTTCCTACCTATCTATCCCCCTTAAGCCCCCCCGGAGTGCCGGAAGCTAATTCAAGTGACGGAAACTAGCAGAGATTATATTACTGTATGAAGCCTAATGTATGCAATAGACTGGGGAAAATGCTTCCAGATAGGCCAAACGCCTTTCTTTGCTTTTAGCTTCAGGCACATTTTGGCTATGGGGTTTGAAGGGCGATAGCTGAAGTACATACTTCGAACCCAGGTATTCTATAGCTAATTTACCTATACCTAAGGTACTAATATTCATAAATTGTAATTGTTATTATGTCATAATATAAGGATGTAATAGATCTACCTAGCTACTTAATAGATGTGATTTCAAATTACATGAGTAAAGCCATATGCATATGCATTATGATTTATAATCAAATATTCAAAAAGCTATGAACAAAAAAAAAGAAACAGTGAAAAAACTCCAAGCCCCCCGAAGAATTTCAAAATCGATATCCACAAGAATCAAAAGAAGGGAAAAAGGAAAAAGTGTGTGTAAAGCAATAATTGCAAAAAACAGAGCTCTTTTTTTGTGTGATGAGGGAAAGAAAAAAGAAAAAAGGAAAAATTAAGCTATGAATTCGAATGTCGGTAGGAAAAGCAGCAACAAAGAAGAAGCGAAGCTAAGCTAAAAAAAAAGGGCAAAAACAAAAAGTCAAATTATAGAGATAGGAAAAGGCACTACTATGCATCGTTCATCAACTCCACGGGAGGTCTCGAGGTGTGGAAAGTCGATACGGGCGCATCGATGGGCGAGATTGGGCTGTGAGGAATCGACTCCCCCGCATCCGAGCCATCGGTAAAATCGTCGACCGAGATGGAAGGCATGTTTTTATTCTCTTCCCCGCTTCCAGACTTTTCCGGTGTAAAGAGGAGGACCGAGCCTGACCGTGTGCGGCCGATTGGGGCCGGGTCGTCTGAGGTTTTTAGTCCGTCCGATGTAGTGGTGGTAGTATCTGTGGATTCCTCCGGCTTGGCTTGTGCTGCTGCTGCTGATGAGCCATCGGCCTCAATTGACCCCCCGCTGGGCTTATATCTGAGCTTCTTCAATGCGGCGGCCAAGTCCTCTGCCAGGACTTGGATGTTTGGTGGGCCCTCGTTGCGGACTTCCCAGCCGTGGGGGGGGCTGGGTGGGGGGGAGATGAAGAAGAGTTTCTTTGATTCTGGGGCCTGGAGGTGCTGGTCGACGGGGTTGACGGGCGTGTGCTCGCCAAAGTATACCCGGCAGCGGTCGCCCATGATGTCTGAGCCGTCGAGGGCCTGGCGGACGACGATTGCCTCCTCATCGGTTGTGAAGGAGCAGACGATCCTGCGGAAGGATTTTAGGGGGGACCAGGTCACGATGTCGGCGTGCGAGGCGATGATGTTGCGGAGGTTTTGGAGGGGCTCGACGTGGAAGAGGTCGGTGTTTTGGAGGTTCTAGGGAGGGAGGGAGAAGGTTAGTTTGACCTCGGAAAGTGGAGTGGAGGAGGCTTGAGAGGTACTCACTGTTATCAGTAGTGTGTTTGATGGCTTTGAGGGTGTGGTGAGGGGAGGCAGGTTTGTGAGGTCGAGCTTGAGGGAGCCTCGAGATGATGAGCGGGACCTGGTGCCTGGGCTTGGGGGCTCCGAGAGGGAGGAATTCGTGGACACTGGCACAGCCATTGGGCTAATTGGAGAGTCCATTGTGAATATGTGTGTATGTGTGTATGTTTGATAAGTCTTGTCTTGCTGTCGAAGATTCCGAGTCGGTCTTGTATGTATCCTTTTGGGTGGCGATGGCTTGGGAATGGGTGTTGATGTTGATGGTGATGTCGAAATGGGGAAAACAGGATGCCAGCAGGCTTTGTGGCTTTATATACCAAGGTGAACTTGGTGGTTGTTGGGGTGGTGGCAGGGGCAGCTCTGCGGCGCAAGCAACGCAACAGCTTGCAAGCTTGCGTATTGCGTTGCCTGCTCCTGCTCCCCACGATGCCGCACGCCAGCGCAGGCTGAGACAGCCCTGCCCCGGCCCCCCCAGGGCCCGGCAGACCGGAAGAGGACACAGGGCGAGGTGCTGCTCTGCTGTGCTGTGCTCGAGAGCCGTGCCCCTGGCCGCCAGCCCGCGAGCGATCCCGCCGTCTGCGGGGCAGCTCTCCGCGCGCGGCAGGCCGTGTGGGCGGAGCATGATGGCGCTACAGTACGCGAATCCGCCGCCGTTTGCTCAGGCTGTTGGGGCGGGCCGGCGGTCTTAAGCGGGGGGTGGCTTGGCCAGCTCGAAGCATCATCTGTGCCAAACGCCAGAAACACCCCAAGCCTCGTGAATCTGCCTCTGCTGCGAGCCGAGAGCGTCTCGCAAGAAGGACATTTGCCCCACGAAGGGTGAACTGAGACGAGGCATTGCACTTCCTTCAGGGCGGAGCGCGCTCCGGTCCGCAGTCCAGGTAGTCTCGTTCCCAGCCCAGATAGAAACAATGAAATGTGTAAAGTATCATGTGGTGTTTCGATTCGGGGCATCCTCCGCGTTTGGTTGTATCTCGCCCGAAAGTGCGAGCACTTTCCTTGCAAAGCAAGGAGTTCATTCAATCAATCACGTGCGGTGGAGATACCAGGAGACTGCGAGGCGCAGCAACCAAGACCGGATCAGATGCATGTGGAATGCCATGGACGCCGCATGCATGGCCTGGAGGCGGATGTTTAAGCAAATCGAAAACTTCCCGCGGTGGCAAGGGGGCCTGCTGGTGTCCTGTGCCGATCCAGCTCGCTCGTCTGCTCGTTTGATGCTTGATGTTCTGCCTCCTGGATTGCGAACGGCGCCAGTTTCGTTCGAAAGTCCGCGCGCTGGGAGATGTTCATCTTCGCGATGAGCATCAGCCACCGCGAATTCGTTGAATGAGGCTGATGCGAAGCGAGAAATATTCATATTCATCCAGCTGGATGAACTTCTGGTCAGGCCGGAAACTAACTTCGTGCGAAACAACAGTTTTCCCTTGCCATTGTCAAAGCCATTCCAGATGGAGTCATTTGTCACTCACTAAGCCTCATCCCCGGTGATGCCGGTGACATCCGGTATCGGTGCGCCGCAGTGAACTGCGACACAAGTCTTGTGTGACTGAGCAACTCGACATGAGACATCGGGAATCCCGGCGGAAGGAGCAAAAGGATGCGAGACATCCAATGACGCTGTCATTACTTAGTTTCGCCGACGCGCATCTCTATTGACGCCAAGAGCGTGCGGATCACACCTGGCAGCATCAATATGACCATCAATTAACAAATGGACGTCGCGTCGCCCGGGCTTGGCATCCCTCCCCCGTGCAAGGGCACCGGGTTGTCGCGTCTCCCCAACGGATAGACACGCTTGCTTGTTGCAACACCACGCCAGTCCAACATCGCCATCATCATCATTACCCTCATTGCAATCACAACAACCCTGCCCTTAATACACTCACGACGTACTCAATTACGATAATCAACTCCGCCACGAACTGTCCTTTCTTTACGACGGCTGTCTACATCACCCTACCACAATGCTTTTCGTAGACAAGTATCGCCCAAAGACGCTCGAGGACCTGAGCTACGTACGTCTTTCACATCGAGGCATATTTTTAATACTTGCAGGGCAATGCTGACACCCACTCTCTGTCCTCCAGCACGAAGGCCTCTCAGCCCGCCTAAAAGCCCTGGTAAGAAGCCTTCATCGACCTCATCCACAGCCATCCCTCACCGCCATCTTTATCCAGCATGACCAACCCAACTAACCCCCCCTCCCTCGACAGGCCACCTCCGGCGACTTCCCCCACCTCCTCGTCTACGGCCCCTCCGGCGCCGGCAAAAAGACCCGCATCGTCGCCACCCTCCGCACGCTCTTCGGTCCCGGCGTTGAAAAAATAAAAATCGACTCCCGCATCTTCACCACAACGAGCAACCGCAAGCTCGAATTCACCATCGTCTCCTCCGTCTACCACCTCGAAATCACCCCCTCCGACGTGGGCAACTACGACCGCGTGGTCGTGCAATCCCTCCTCAAAGAGGTCGCGCAAACCCAACAACTCGACCTCTCCGCAAAACAGCGCTTCAAGGTCGTCGTCATAAATGAGGCCGACCAGCTCTCCCGCGACGCCCAGGCCGCCCTCCGCCGCACGATGGAGAAATATTCCCCCAACCTCCGCCTCGTGCTGATTGCCACATCGACGGCAAACATCATCGCCCCCATCCGCTCGCGCACGCTCCTTGTCCGCGTCGCCGCGCCAACACACCCCGAGATCGCAAGCGTCCTCGCAAACGTCGCCTCACAACTCACCCCGCCCCTCCCCCCTCTCCCCCTCCTCAACCTCCGCATCGCGGAAACGAGCGGCCGCAACCTCAGAAAAGCGCTCCTGATATTCGAGTCCCTCTACGCACAGAACGAGGTCGTCACGGCGACAACGCCGATCCCCCCGCCAGACTATGAGGCCCTCATACAGACCATCGCGGACGAGATGCTCGCGGACCATACCCCCGCGCGCATCCTCGCGGTGCGCGCAAAGCTGTACGATTTGCTGACGCATTGTATCCCCGCGACCGTCGTGCTCAAGGAGCTCTCGGAGCGCATAGTGAGGGGCGTGGACGAGGTGCTGAAGCCGGAGATTGTCAAGTGGGCGGCGTTTTATGAGCATAGGTTACATACGGGTGCCAAGGTGATTTTTCACTTGGAGGCGTTTGTGGCGAGGGTGTTGAGGATCTTGGAGGGGTATTTGATGGGGATGGGGTTTGAGTAGGTGGGGGGTGGGAAGGGGGAGGGGAAAGGGATGTTGTTTTTTTGGGTGGGTGAAGGCGTATTTTGGAGATACGGATGCGGAGAGCCCACGTCTGCACGTTTTACGTACCCTATCTATCTATACCTCTACCTTTACCTTTTTTCCTTTTGACCCGTCAAATTGAGTGTCTGCCATATGCATGTTATGATTATGATTTATTAAAACTATCCTGCACGTGCATTATATATACTTTTATACAGCTTATGATAATTAATATTATGAAATGGAAATCTGAGAAAGAAAGAATAGAAAGAATAAGGGAGGAAGGATCTAAGGATTCAGAGCACATTATATGATCATGATGAAAAACCATACCATGAACTCGAAGATGGGATGGCTGGATGGCTTCATGGGCTAATTTACCTACCTTAGGTAGGCCTTGCTCTCATCAGACATATGCATCCAGTTAGTCTCGCGATCGGGAGTTCCCCCGTAATTTATAATTTATAATATGGATCCTGGGGAAAAAAAGGGAGGCAAGACTATAGCTATAGCTATAGCTACAAGATCTAGATTGGATATCTATATCTATCTATCTCTCTCTCTCTCTCTCTCTCTCTCTCAAGGGCTCGAGAAAAAGTCCTTGTACTTGTGTTAATATAATGAAATGTAAATGTGCTTAACGTTAGATAGATATAGCTTTGAATTACAATTGATATTTATATTTTTATCTAATGTATCTATCTATATATCCAAGGTTGCAATATTGCGTATAAATCCAAAAACTGGTGGCCATGTGGTCGATAATCTCGACTTTTTTTTTTTTTTTGGGGGGGGGGAGGTTGAGTTCAGGGTAATACGCCTACCTTGGGTACCTGCTTACCTGCTATAGCAACACCCGGTTAGGCAATTTTCGAATAAGGAGGAGGCTAGGTACCTGGTGGGGCATTGCACAAACAGGCTACCACACGAGACTATAAGGAACCATACTTCATGTATTTCTGGAACGAGAATACTCGTGTCCTTCATACATGATATTTGAACAACCCAACTACCTATGTACCGACCTAAATCATGTTCTCGTGCCCTAAATCAAGCACGTACCTGCCTAATTAACCATCCTCAATAGAATTACTCGTAGAAACACCCACCAAACCTGTGCACCCACCCACCCTAGATACTCACTCATTGCAACTCTACACCTCCCTTACCTACCTAAGTACCTACCTAACCTACCAAGAGTCTCTCCCGTCCCCAGCCCGAACCAAAGTGTTCCCTCATCTATACCTGTATGTACCTACTTAACCTTGTATACATGCAATGAATAAATGACCACTTCCATCACATTGTAATTATAATCCCCAATCCCCAATCCCCCCCCGACCCGACCCAAGTGCATCCATACAGCTGGCCAGCTAGCTGAACATCAGAAATTCTTTAGATTGGTAACGTACCTGCGTATGTAACGTTACAATAGATCCATCCATTCTGAATATATACTGATACATGCAAAACTCTATGTACCCAACATATGATGGGAATATTAATCGCCATCCATTGTGGCGCAAAACGTGTTCCACAACCCATTAATATTTATTTCTCCGACTCCATTACCAGCAACGTTAACGTTAACCGCGGTGCTGCGAATATAAGTAAAGTATATAATATTATAATTAATCAAGGTATATATTGCAATTGCGCAGTCTCAAAACTAGTACTTTCAATCTTTTTTTTTTTTTTTTGTTCCATATGCATGTAATTATAAAAACACCCTATAAAAATATAACCTTTAGAACTCGGAAAAGAAGGACTAGTGCCTAGTATGCAAAGAGAAAAGAGTATAAAAAGTATACGTAAGAAAGGAATCATAGCGTAAACCGATCGCGAGAAGGAAGAAAAAGACGACAACATAACATATACGTATATACGTACCCAAGGAGCTATAGGTTCAGTAAAACACTCAAGAATAAAAGTCGAAGATCATGATCAATCCGAAAAGAAAAGGACAAGAGAAAGGAAATCTATGGGAGAAGTCCACAAGAAAAAGAAAAAGAAAAAAGAAAAAGAAAATTAAAAACCAGCCAGTGAAAAAAACGCACACACACACAAAAAAAAAGTGAAAGCAATAACAAAAAAAAAAAAAAGCGGTGGTGATACCCTCCATTTGTGCTCGTGCCCAGACTTGGCCCTCCATTATTTTAAAACATCACTCAAATTGCAAAAAAAAAAGAGATATTAAAACAAACAACAAAAACTACCAATTCGTACCACCCCCGCCACCACCATACGGCGTCGCACCTCCGTCCCACCCACCACCACCATACGTCGTCCGACCCCCAGACTGATATGGCGTGGTATATCCCGCATCCCAATCCCCGTCCCTCCCTGCACCACCCGCGCCTCCTCCTCCTCCAGCCTGAGGCGACCTCGCGCCACCCCCATTTCCGAATCCGTCCACGTCCGCGTCCGAGCCAGTGAGCCCCTGGATGATGGAGGCGAGTTTCTCCTGGAGGTATTTTATGCCTTGTTCGAGGATCTCTTGCGGCGGGATTTGACCGACGCCTTCGACGTCAAAGTAGAATCGGCCCGGGACTGCATCGTAGTTGAAGGGCTCGCCTTCTTGTGGCGGTTCCTCCCAGTCGGAGTTGGCTGACTTGGGCCTACACGGTGCGGTGTGTAAGTCGGTGAAAAATAGCGCAAAAAGGATAATCAAGAGAAGGGCAAGACATACCATTCCGCCACCGGGTCCTCCTCAAACCAGTAATCAATATGCCTCAGTCTATTGTGTGGATCGTACTCAAACGCAACCGCAGACACAGGCGACCACTTTGCGTGTTCCTTTGCGATCCCCTTCTTTGCGACACACCGTAGCTTCAATTCCTGGCCCTTCCTCAGCTTGCAGATGATGCTTCCGTGTCCATCCGGGTCGTGTATGACCGGAGTTCCACAAGCCGCGCCCTCGGCCACGGCAAGATCCCGCGCGTATATCGTAACGTTGGTATCCCCGGTGCATTTGGCGTAGAGGGTGAGCGTGACGGAGCACTGCTCACAGTATGCGTCGCATGTGCATTCGCGGTAGTAAACGAGCTTGTCGTCGACTTGTGACGAGTCCAGCGGTATTAGGCCGAGTCGGTGTGCGAGGAATTCATCGGCAAGTACTGAAGTGTTGGTTTCGATCTCCACAAGGTCGATGGCTGGTGCGGGCAAGAGGTATGAGCATCATCAAGTGCTTTGGCAAAGAAACTGTAGGCATTAAGAGCGAGTCTTACCAACAGTTGGAACTTCGGCCATTATAATTCGTCGTAAAGAGTTGGCGAATCTAGAAGGAAATCCGGCGATGTCAACATGGCCCATCACTTGTTTATTGCAAGGGTCGCAGCACATACGCCAGATCACAGTTTGAAAGGACAAAATTGACGTGTCGGTCGTCGGCCGTGCGTATCGTAACTTGGGCTTTATTCACAAACAGTTTACTTTAGCAACTCCACAACGCTCGAGAAGATGCAATCCCCAGTGGAAAGGGAAGCATACGTCCGATGGCATCGGGCCCCACAAAGTCCATTTCATCCATAATTCGTTATATCTTTACTGTTTATTCGAGTGCAAAGCGACGGGCTGGGGTTTGGGAGAGAATGCTGCTGCGAGTGACGAGAGAAAAACGTGCGTGAGTGGTGCGTATCGAGCGTGGGTGTATTGACAAAGGATGAGGTTGAGGGAGCAGGGGGGCTACAGCTCTGCGACTTATTGCCTGCCTTCTCGCCTTAGTGCGCAGCTCAGGAAACATGTGGAATTACTAAGCCGCGATGTCTCACGTGACGCAATCAAGAGTGGCCAGTGGCTTTGATCGTGAATGGGGCTAAGTTTGAGCTCAATGCGGCAGCACTAGTTTTGGTCCCCTTACCCTCTGCCGACATGACTATTCTGACAAGCTTTCGCCAAGCGTTTCCCCCCCCAGGTACATACTTTCCGCATTACTCAAATACTTTCTGAAAATTTTAGAACCGCAACTCGATCTCCGTAGCGAGCTCGGGCCCAACGCCCGAGGCAAACTCGCGTAATGTGTTCCGCACATCACTCTCGGGGTCGTGGAACTGGACGATTTTCTGCGGTTAGGAGAGCAACTAGTCAGCAAACCCGAAGCATTGTGGAACCAGAATGGAGTTGGTGGGAGGATTGCTTTACATCGGCTGTGCAGTGTATCCCTCTGACTGTAACCTTGATATCTTTCAGGTCCACAAGCCGCTCAATCTCCTCAATTGAACTCACACCGGGCATTCTTATGCTCCATATACTCTCATCACCCACGGTATCTGTGTCCATATATTCTAGATCCCCCGAATCTTTGGCGTATTCCCACTCTTCTTCTGGTTTTGAGATGGAGCAATACTTCTTCTCATCCATGATTTTCTCCATATTGTCGTCCAGTAAATTCCAATCGTTACTTTCGGGGTCTAGGATATAAGAAGGATAAAACTGCGCCTTGTAACGCATTTTTGGAATGGTGTGAATGTAAAATCCTAGCGGTCTCTCAGTTGGTTTAGTGTTTCAATGCCATAAGGAGAGTGTAGCTACCCATGTAGTAGTACTTGTAATCTTCCTCTGCTGCCAACGCAGCTTCTCTGCACGCACTGAGTTTCCCAAATCCGTATTTTTCGTAATCTTTGTGGTAGATAAAGTAGACTCCGCTGACACACCAGGGTAGAAAGTCAAGGACCGACATGGCAATCAACTTGCCATCAAGGCGATACATTTGGTGAAATGAGCCCAGTCGTTTCGCTCCATCTGGTGGATTTGGTTCTGTACACTGCAATGGTGAATCACACAGGAAATTCCGGAATCCTGACTTGCTGATGCTTTCGGGTTCTTCACCATGAACTTCCTGCTGGTAATGTTGATAGATTGCAAATCTGTAGAAATTATAATTTAGCAATCTGCTGGATAATTGAAAATGTCTGTCCTTGCAATATCGATTAATCTTTCTGACCGCCTCCACTTGACTTACTTCTCTTCAGTAAAAATTGCAGCTTCAATCGTGATTTCAAGCTTCTTGCTCGGCTCAGGCGGGATCCGGAGATAAGAATATTCTGCGCCGTGCACGCTCTTCAATAGATCGAATTCATGTTGCCTCGATTTCTTTTCCCTTCGGCTGCGGTCAGCTCAATGTGACAAGAGATTTCCACCAGAGGTATTACTCTTTTGAGATGGGGTATTTCTTTGCACATGCTTCGATGTACTCGGATCCGAGAACAAATCTCTCCCAGCGATGAAGTGCCTTGCGGTGCTCCCGAGAGGCCTTGAACTGCCGTGCATCGAGTCTAAATCGCTCAATATGAGAATAGGTAAGCGAATATACTTGTGAATTTTCCCGTTTGTTTTTTGTGGGGGTATCTCACCTAATTGTGTACTGGATGCAGCATGACCTCTTGAGATTTGGTCGATACAGTAGATTTCCACTCCTGTAAAGACACATACCAAGTCAGCCCCTCGCCTCACAACCTATGGATGGCACACGAGCACAAATGGCCCAGAGTTTAAGGTACCACCACCCCACCCCTCCCCGCAGCCCTCATATGTTGGGAATCTTATTACCTCCGCCATCCCAAGTCTAGAAGTTTTTGATAGTGCAAGGGTGTGAGAGTGACGGCTCTCAGGTAAAAGGCTTGGCCTAGAGTCGTTCAGATGGGTCGAATTAGTTTCTTGATACTCTGTTGCTGAAACGAATAGGAACATTGGCTTCTTACTTCCGGACGGGCTCTTGCAGTAGCCACAACTCCGACCAGAAGCTACGCCTGTTTGTAAGGTATCCTATTAGCAATGGTAACTCCGGAGGAATCTTTTTGTCCTCAGTATCGAGGGTAATCATGACGAGGGGTGCTTCGGTTGCCTGTAATAAAAATGCGACTTGCGGGGGGTGGTGGGGGTAATTGAGGTCGAGGTCGGTAAACAGCGACAGGCGAATGATATGAGCGGAAAGCAAGCACGGGGGAGAATGGCAGTAAACGAGTGGCTCAAAAAAGCCTGACCGACAAATGAGCGACCTAACGCACCTATATGGGCGACCTGGCTGGTCTTTGAAGGACGTGCGTTGGACTGCATAAGGCGCCTATACCCATGGTTTTGGATGTCAACAGGGAATCTTGTCGACGGTTGGCCAAGTGCGGAGGAAGGAGTAGCTTATACCCACCAGATATCGAGATTCGGCTCCTTACTCTGGGGCCGCTCTGAGAGCGGGGAGCGAGAGCGGTGGGTCGTGTGGGCAGGAGAGACTGAACAGATGGCAAATAATTTTGTAAAAGATGCGAGCTATTGTGGCAGCTTGTACTGGGGCCGGGAAGACGATGCAGGAAGGATGCGATGGTGAGGTGCGAGGGAGGAGGGAAGGCTGGAGGGGATCGGTGGGCTACCTGGCAGTTGCTCGGGAGTGATACCTGACTATCTCAGCATGCCTCGCTGCGGAGGCTTAAAATGTATGCGGATGTCTAGCTACCCCAGGCCCCAGGCCCGCGGGAAGGCACGAGGCGGAGGTTGTTTGGGCCAGTTTGCGCAAGGAGCCTGGCCAGTGTTACATTCAGTGTGGAGGAACACACACGAGGCGGAGATAGATGCACGCCAGCTGGGCCTGGCCGTGGGGAGGCACATACAGCCCTGCACCGAAGCAAACACATTGCAAAGCCGTAGTAACTGCATGATTCTCCAAGACTACATGATTCTCAGCAACCGACAAGGTTGTGAGTTGATGCTCTACATAAAACACAAGCCCTTTATGCCCAAGCTGAGATGTACAAGCTGCATGCTTACGCTGGTGTGAAGAAATGTCACACTAATATTTAGTAGGCCGGCTTGTGAGACCTGTTGCAAATGCAGTGCATATTTTGGCATTGCCTGTCTGTAATTGCATACATGTATTCATGACCATATACTCCGGTACATAGTAGCTTTATTCAACACCAACAGCGTTGGCCAGCCCCGAACCACCAGTAGCTTGTAGTCTCGGGGCACATGAAGATGTACAGGCTTGGGCACGAGACTAACATGCTTCGTAAACACAAAACTCCAGAAAAGGTACTAGCCTCGTTAGCCTGGTCGCTTGCCTCGTCCCATTTCTTATATGCCTTAACGGGGTAACGAGGCTACCATAACGACTGCCGGAGTCAGGGACCTTCTTCAACCCAGGGATCCATTCCATTGAGGAAACGAGGGAATTGCTTATTTCGTAGCCTGGCTTATTTCGTAGGGTGCACGACTCTATTGATAGTGTCTCGTTCTCGAACCTGGCCATGGGGTAGGCT
Source organism: Peziza echinospora (assembly GCA_024516245.1). Classification (NCBI taxonomy): domain Eukaryota; kingdom Fungi; phylum Ascomycota; class Pezizomycetes; order Pezizales; family Pezizaceae; genus Peziza; species Peziza echinospora. The sequence continues at coordinate 153,250 of JAJLQT010000022.1, read as the reverse complement.
CGTTTGGTAGAGCAGAATAATTTACGTCATGCCATCCTAGGCCTGGGCACGAGACTAATATCAAGCCTGGGTGGGAATGCTACGCCCTACATCCTGTGCGTGAGGACATACTTACATTTGTGCCTTGTGGTTGATACAGTGTATAATTTGCCCCCCAAAACACTGCTTCAGGAGCTCCCTCAGCCTACTTTTCAATGCGCTCCCTGATTATCTCTCATCCACTCTTACGACCCTTGATCCTAGATATATCCGATGAGGCCGGCTTCGATTTACGGTATATCTTCGCAACACCATTCCAGTACCAGTATGTCGATATATAGCCTTGATGCAGATATAAATGCCACTTGATCCTCAAATTGTGTCATGAATCATACTGCTTCTGGGTGAGCTGCAATTGTTGCCAACAACAGAGTCTCACATGCCCCTTGGTACTTTAATACATCATATCCCTATTTTAACGTGCACAATAGCACAAGTCTTCACATGGAATCATAGTATTTCCTTCTGAGGAAGCAGCAGCCTCGAACGGAGCAGCTTAAAGCTTAGCCCTCCTAAACTTCGGCGTGGTACAGAAATGCAGACGTGGGGATTTTAGGCAAGCTGGTATGGAAATATAATGTTTTTTTTACCAGGTTCAACTTACCGGGAATATCATGGCCGTCCGCCTGTCCTTGCCGTGGGTACATCAGACCCATACTCGATTCATTCCTTCATCAGTCCTCAACGGCAATGGTGTGGATGGCGACGTGGACAAGTTGATGTACCTTAGGTAGCTAGCCAACTCGGTATAAGCACTGACTTTTTTTCTGATCTGAACAGTTATCCCGTACAGTGATTGAGGTGCATAAAGTACCTAAGTTGCTCGAGTATAGCACGAGTCCTTGCCTCCTCTTCTCCGGTGATATACAGAAAAGCTCGTTTCTTGCAAATTTCTTTTGCCGGATGGCCTGAGCCCGGCCTTTTCCGAGTTTGCTGGCCGCCAGCCCGGTTGAACCCTCCTCGATTTGGAGCGCAGCGCCGGCGAATCATCGCTGAAGAGGGCCAGCCGAGAAAGCACATACAGCTTGGCCGAGGTGGAGCGGCGCTGTTGCGCTGGCCTGCGATTGGCCGATGAGCTGTGCATGCCCCGCCTCAACAATCCTTTCTTCACTTCCTTCTCTTCTTAATTAAAGGACGATGTTCGGCGGCACGGACAGCCAACCAGGCGGAGGAGCAGGCTCTGCAGCTTGACAGCGCCCAGGCCGACGGGAATGAGGCAGAGGGTACCAATGGAGATGTCAAGGCCAAGGCCCATATGCATGCCGGGATAGTGGGGTTCCAGATTCGAACGGGCAAGCCTCTCGCAACTCCCGTGTGCGTGGGACAATCGCAGAAAGCAAGTCGAACAAACTGAAATCGAACGCGGCAGAATGGAGTTGAGGGAAAAGGTAAAACAAAAGCAAACAAAGCCCCTGATGTAAAGCATACTTTTCAGTAAGAAGTGCCTAACCATCTCTAAGGTACCAAGTACCTCACCGTGCAGGAGGCACTGCGAAAAAATAAACGTCGGGCAAAAGCAAAAAGGGCCTGGTATCGAAATCGAATTTGTTTAGTGGATGCTGCATGTTTCACGGCCATGCATACCGGACTTTATATTCCCCTTGGGCTTCATGTCTGTCATGGTACTTTTGCTGGCCCTAAGAAGCGATCTCGAGCAGGGCTCAATGTCGGCAGCCCTGAGATCTGGTCGATCCACCACCGCGTGGCCTTCCTGCTGCCAACACACGTCACGCTGGATAATTCGGAGATTCACGGCTATCGAGGTGATGCGGAGGACCTAGGCCTGCCGGTGCTGCTGGATGGCTGGGCACGGGTGGTGATGGGGTAGCGCGGATAGTGAGTGAGGATGATGAGTGATGCGGGTGGTTTCTGTGCGAGGCCTGGGGCCGGACGCTTTGGTTCGTCCGGGCTGCCCCCGTGCGCGGTGCGCTCGCTGGCCGGCTGCCTCGTCGCAGGTGCGGCGGGGCTTGCCCGTTGGAATAGGAAAAAGGCCGTCCCTGAGATTACTGCAATAGGCATCACCCCACGGCCAAGACGCCTTTGCGTTTGTGTCCGCAAAGCGTCGCCATGTTTCGTGTGAGCCTGCATCGGCCAGCCGCGATCACGATTGCTGGCCTGTGTGATGTGGGCGAGCGCGCTCATACATGCAATTATATATCCGCTGGGCCAGCTTTGGCATGTTGGAGGAGAAGAAACGGATCGTTCTGCCTCGCGCCATGGTAATGGCCCTTTGTATTGATATCAGACATATGGGCAATCACGACAATATCGAGTTGCGGAGATCTCAACGAGACCCCGCCATATTGCCACTGCCGAGCACTCGCTGCCCTTCAATTTCACCAGTCTTGAAATTCTAATAGGCAGTGTAGCAGCGATTCAGCTGCATGTGTGAGGTTTGGAATGCATGCCGGCTTATTCGCTTTATATAATCCGAGAGCTTCGGGCTCATGCACGGCAAGTCTCGATACATCACAATATATCTCAAGATCTTGGAGACATACATATCACGTATATTGCATGCAGTTGTGCTGTGGTGAGATTTTTGTGATGGATGCGCCGCGCCTGGGGACAGCTTGACGGGTCCTACGCGGGCCTCGTCACTGGCTGTCTGGCGAGGTGACAAGCACGCCGGCATCGCCGTCATGGGCCGTTAGATCGTGACCGCGCCGTGGTACCAGATACACCAGGCACCAGGCTCACCAGGGCCAGTGCTGCTTGCCGGCCGCACGCCCTTGCTCTCTTCTACCTTTTTGCTCTGCTCTGCTCGTCTGCTCGTACCCACCAGCCCCCTCCCTCCCTTCCCCCACCTCCCCCCCCCCCCCCACCACCACCACAGCGACGACCAATACCATCAACCACACCTAACCCCCATCCCCCCTTCTCACTGGGTACGCAAGACACAGCTCGCCTCTTCTTCATCCAAATATCAGATCTTCTGTCCTCCCGCGCCCGCCAGGCATATATTAAGCACAGTCCTCCTCCCCGTTACTCCAATTGCAAGGTCCAGCTGGCACCCATCTCGACTTCCACACCCGACCGCCCTCTCTACTTGAAATACTCTTCGTTCTCCCCTCTTGCCCTCCTGCCATCGTTGCCGCCGCCTCGCCTGTCCACGCCTAGTCCTACCCGCTAGCCATCCCTTAGGCTGCCCCACGACCAGCGCAGCTCCTGTCCTCAATTCCTCCTCGCCATCCAACCTCTTCTTCCCGGTCCAGCCAGGCGAAAGCCCACCGGTCCCACCTACGCCCTTCACCCTCGACGACCAACAGCAGTCTCCCTTTGAAGGAATAATGCAAGTGATGACGCAGACTGAGCGCACGATGGAGGTAATCACAAAACCTCTTCCGAGAAAATTTTGAGTTGCGAAAGAAAGATGTGATACACACGCCCATTTGCACGACAGGAAGCATGCGTATGTGGTGGGATTGAGTCGTGGCGGAGAAAGGGTCAGAGAGGTGGTGAGGAATTGCCTCTTTGCCCTTTCTTACCACGTCTCAGATCCCTGCATGTCAACTGTCGAGTGGAATGGGAAAAGAAAAAAAGTTCTGCTGCAAACACAAATTGAGCAAGTAAGCTGAGAATCCTTGTCCAATGAAAAGGCCCGAACAGGACGCTCCAAGCAACGTATGTACAAATTACCACCTACAATCATCCCACACAAACGCAATATATACACACACACCCAAGAGCCTGTTGCAACAAAGCAAGAGTCGTCTCATCTTTCTCCTGAAAAAATCAGCTTTCGGCGTGCTGCCGAAGTGGGGCTGGGCACCATGAGGCCACGCAAAAAGCTAAGTAGGGATCTTCAAAGCTAACAGCGGGTGCGTTTTTAAGGTTATTCGCCTGATGGATCGAGACTTGTATGCGGTGTAGTCGCCCTTTCGGACGACAAGCGAAAGATTCTTGTCGTCGAATCAACACACAGAAAGAATCATTGGGTTCTTCCAAAAGGTGGTTACGAAACCGACGAGGCTACACCAGAGGATGCAGCTCTTCGTAAGCCACACACCCCTCTTGTATATTGCACAAGACTGCTCTTTGGAACTCACAGTGCATAATTCATCCGATAGGCGAAGCATGGGAAGAAGCTGGTATCACAGGGCACATTGTGAAGTGCTTGGGCGAAATTCCCGACCCACGCCTTGTTACCACCACAAGCCCGTCCACCCCTCCAACCACCCCACCTTCCAATAACTCGGCGATCCCCCAGGGCGCAGCGCCGACAAAAATTGTCCGAAACAAGAGTTTATTCATCTTCTTTGAAGTTGGAGTGGACCGAGAGGAGTCTCACTGGCCCGAGATGCACAAGAGGACACGAAGATGGCTCACTTTCGACGAAGCCAGCAAGTGCTTCGAAAAGATGGGTAGACCGGAGCTTCTCGAAGCTGTCAAGAGGAGCAGCGTCTTGCGGTAGAAGAAAATTTCACCTTCTGCCGCTTTTGACGGTATCGGTGGTGGGAGCGGTTTAAGATTGGGCGAGCGAGATTTAACTTGGCTGGCCAACTTGAAGTCAATATTCAGCATCAATTATCAATATCATTATCTCAAGCCCTGCGAATACACGCTTCATTTCCCTCGTCACTCTCCTCTCATCCGCATAACACCAAAAGCTATCTTCTTTCAGCAAGTGCTCTGTCTATTTTTACCATTCTATGAAAACCCGATAAGAGAGAGACGAGAGATCTAAAGAAGAACAGAAGCGAATATTCTTCTTGCGTTTTTGTGTTTTTTCTTCTCTTTTTTGCTTTATGCCTAGGCCTGCTTTTGCTTTTCAATGCTTTTGCACATTGATCTATATGAATTGTTCATATACTGCGTCTCTCTTTTCTTTTTTTTTTTTCTTCTGTTTTCGCTTCGTGCGTCTAAAAAAATGAAAAACATTCGAATCTTGTTTTGGTTTTTCCGCTTGTGGTTGTTAAGCTTTGGGGGGCCTTGCCTGTCTTTTTTTTTGTCTGCCTTAAAATATGACATTCGATTTCGTTGCAGTTTATTGGTCAGTCAGTCGGGTGGGGCCAGCCACCACCGCGGTTACCCACACCTCCTCCCGCTTTTGGGTGGCTTAATTGTATATGCAGACAACCATGTTTTTGGCCAATTGCAATATACCTACATCCCTAGTTGTGTAAATATCGATATCATGTGGTTCCGAAGGTTTGAAGATTCTAGAGTAGGTATGGTATAAGATATAGGAATATACCGATATATATCGATATCTATGAATAATTTATGCGGATCAACGTCACGGGGTTGACTTTTCGGGTTCGGGTCCGGGAGAATGTTCATGTGGATATCCCGACATCCCATCCGGATCCGCTTTTCTGGCCTTAAGCCTTGAGTAGGTATAAGTAGGTAGAGTAAGTACCTCTTGTAACTTTTTCTTGAAGACGGGAGTCGACGAGGCTGGCTACTTTTTTTTTTTTTTTTTTGCGATTCGGCACCCGTGTGACTGGATACTTGGATACTTGAAAGGTAAAAGGTAAAAGATAAATTAATGTGCCTGCCTAAGGTTTTGGTGAGGATCCGGAACGGTATATATGCGGTACGTCAATTCATAAGTAATTATATATAAGTACTGATTAAGGGGGGTCTGGAGTGATCATGACTTTGAGGTTTAATTTTAATTTTTTTTTTTCGGGCTTGCCAATGTGGATTCTGGATTCTGGATTCTGGGATTCTGGCCCAATCATGAGGGTTGTTGGGCCCACGCGTATGGTGGATTATGTATATATCGGTAGTCCTTTCTTATAATTATGGTTTTTTCTAGATCTCGAAATTTAGGGACGGTACGGATACGTATACGTATACGCTTATAATTAAACCCTGGTATAGCTACATACCTGCTATAGGTACCGCTTCTTCATATATCATATAAATAAATCTAAATCTGATATTATGATGTAGTCATCATGGTGTGCTAAAATTTGAAAGGTTGCTGCTATAAGTAGCTAGGTACATTAGAAGTAGAACAAGTACATATGTATGTATGCCGTGCGAAAATTGCAAGACAGTTTGTACTTCCAAACTGGATTTGGCCATGGGGAAGTGACTCTCTGCAGGGCACGAGGGGGGCAGAAATCCGGAAGTGAGTGACTATAGTCATCGCTCATGTTCTCGTGTTGTCGTGGCCATCTTGCAAAAGCCCTGAATCGATTCCTAATATTGATTCAGATAATCCTTAAAAATCCAGAAATTTAATTTGGTACGATTCGATTACTGCAGATCAATACCCCATACAACGTATAGAAAGAACATCGATATCGAGAAATCCTCGAAAGAAATAAGCTATAGATAGTCCCTTGTAGATTCTTCATTCTAGATTCTATAGATACATATACCTAGCTATAGGACATAAAAAGTAAATACTTCAGATATTTGCAACATATATGCTTAAGCCTTTCATACCACATAAGCCAAACAACAATTACTCAAAACATTCGCAAAACACTTCGCCATAACTACTTATATAATGCATCATCATGATGTGACATACATTCTTTTTGAAATTCAACTCCTTATAGCATCCCCACTCCCGGGGCCAGGTAAAAAAAAAAAAAGGAAGACAAGCAAGGAAGACAAAGAACGAAATGATAATAAAACAATGAAAAGGAGATGAAAGCAGCTGCAGATGATGGGGGGGCTGGCCATGATACACAAAGGGACGGAAGGCGTTAGAATGTAGGCATAAGCTTCAAGTCTCTCCTCTATTTTTCCTCGAAACTTCCGGTATCCGATTTTCCACTGAATATATTGGAGGATTTAAACTATAAGAGGTAAGTTCATATTAGCATCCTCCTCCAAAACAAGAAAGAAAGAGAGAGAGAGAGAGAGAGAGAGAGAGAGAGAGAGAGAGAGAGAGAGAGAAAGGGGAGAAAACTTACATCTCAAATCCCAACCAATCTGAGGTCCCAACTTTGGCAACTCCTCCGCCACACTCTGCACATCCTTATCCCCTCTTCCACTCAAACACACCACAATATCCTCATCCTTACCCATCGTCTTTGCCAACTCCACCGCCCCAAAGATTGCATGCGCACTCTCCAACGCCGGGATGATACCCTCCAACTGACTCAACCACCTGAACCCCAAAAACGCCTCTGCATCAGTCGCCGCAATAAACTTTGCCCTTCCTGAATCCTTCCAGCTGGCGAGTTCGGGCCCGACGCCGGGGTAGTCGAGGCCGGCGGAGACGCTGTGGGTGTCTGTGATTTGGCCGTGCTCGTTTTGGAGAATGTAGGTACGGACACCATGGAGAACACCCTTGCTGCCGCCAGTGAGGGTTGCAGAGTGGCGTGTGGTGTCGATACCGTCGCCACCGGCCTCGACTCCGAGAAGCTTGACGCTGGGGTCGTTGCTGAAGGGGTAGAACATGCCGACGCAGTTGGAGCCACCGCCAACACAGGCTACTACAGCCTCTGGAAGTTTACCACGAGCCTCGCGGAACTGGGTCTTGGTCTCGTTACCGATGATGGATTGGAACTAGAGGAATTATTAGTAAATTCCGCGGGATTGATGGATGGGACTACATACTGTGCGGACAATGGTTGGGAACGGGTGAGGACCAATGGCAGATCCAATAATGTAATGAGTTGTAGAGACATTTGTGACCCATGCGCGCATAGCCTAAAAGTTCAGGGTAACGACTGTTAGTGGACAAGGCACATTAGGGAAATTTGGGAGATCATGAATACCTCATTGACAGCATCTCTCAAAGTTCTTGTTCCGGCATCAACGGCAACAACGCTTGCTCCCAAAAGCTTGATCCTAAAGACGTTCAATGCCTGCCTCCTGACATCCTCTGCACCCATGTAAATGGTACATGTCATGCCCAACTTTGCGCAAATTGTGGCGGTGGCTACACCGTGCTGTCCAGCACCAGTCTCGGCAATGATGTTGGTCTTTCCAAGACGCTTTGCGATAAGGGCCTGTCCCAAGGCGTTGTTGATTTTGTGGGATCCAGTGTGGTTGAGATCCTCACGCTTAAGCCAGATGTTTGCACCACCAGCAAACTTGGTAAGGTTATCAGCCAAGTGAAGATGACCTGGCCTTCCCATGTAGTGGTAGTATGAGCGGTACTCCTCCCAGAATGTGGGATCGTTGTTGGCTGCTACGAAACCGGCTTCGAGTTCTTGGAGGCAGTCCATAAGGGATTCCGGAACATATTGACCTCCAAATTCACCAAATCTTGAAGGAATGGACTAGATGAAATTGTATGTTAGATATGCAGTGTAGATGGAAACAGAGAGGTGATAATATATACCCCTGGGTGCTCTTTTCCTGCTTCGGTGTTTAATGCATCAAGTTGGTCCATCAATCCTGGTCCTGGGGGTGTCTCTGTGATCACTGCAGTGGGGTGAACCTCGGTGCCAGCTGGGAGACCTTGGTTTGGGGTAATCTTGAATGCAGGTGGTGTAGCATTCGTGGTTCTTCCAACAATTCCTGCGCAGTAATTCCTGACGGCTTCCCTCTTTGCGGGTCCTCCGGGAGGAGCGGCGGCCAAAACATCGACAATTTTCGATCCGATAACAACACCTTCAGCGACTTCTCCAACGCTCAGGAAGTGCTCTCGTGTGCTGACGCCAAATCCAACGGCAATTGGTGTATTTCCAGAGTATTCGTGAACTCGCTTGCACAAGTCGGGAAGACCGGCGCTTATGGACCCAGTGGCTCCTGTTACACCCATGCGAGAGACGACGTAGATGAAGGAGTCGGCAATACTGCACAGTAGCTTCATGCGTGCTGAGGTGGTGGATGGGGCAATGAGTGGGACATAGGACAATCTAAAAGTCAAACAAAGTCAATCAATGCCCCCATATTTTGTAATTGAGAAGAGGAGGCGGGACTAGTATCATACCCTCCCTTTGTGCAAGCAGCCCTGAATTTGATTGCCTCTTCCGGAGGAAGATCGCAAATAATAAATCCATTGACGCCGACTGTCTTGCAATCCTCAATCAATCGCTCTTCGCCGTAAATTAAGACTGGGTTGTAGTATCCCATAAACAAAACTGGGACTCTCAGGCCAGCCAGACGAGCTTGACGGACGACCTCTAGCGTGGATGTAATTGTTACGCCATTGTTGAGTGCAATCTATCACGATAAAAAATAATGAGTCATTGATATTGCTCTAAGCTTTCAAGACCAGGTGCAGGCGCATGCTCACAGTGTTTGCCTTTTGGATGGTTGGTCCATCCGCAATTGGATCTGTGAATGGAAGACCGATCTCGATGATATCTATCCAGCAGCACAATGGTCAGCCTGGCGCCATGGGGTGGGGGTTGCAGCGCGGATAATGTGCAGGGAAAACGTACCGGCACCACCGGCCTCCATTCCAAACAGAATATCAATGCTCTCTGCTACCGTTGGGTACCCTGCAGTCACATATGTGACCAGTGCCCTCTGCTCGCCACACAATGGTCAGCCTTCTGTCTGTTAGGCGGTAGTTGGGGCGCAACAGCGGCCACAATTGGAGTCCATCGCGGTGGCACTTACTCGCCCCTCCTTCTTGCAGTGCTCGAATGTGCTTCTGATGTGTTCGGCCATTGTGACGGTGCGAACTCGCTGTGTCGATGTGATTTCTGGTAAAGGCGTTCAGGCCGTGGTGGGGGGCGCACTGGTGAGGGGAGATCAGGGAATTGGAGGTGTTTTGGGAGGGTTGATGGAGATGGGATTGAAAGTGGAGATGAGATGAGACTAGAAGTGGAGTGGCGGAGGGGCTGTAGGCTTTATGTTTAGTCGCCAGGCACGAGAGACTACTCCAGGCTACCGCTTTAAGTACCTCCTCTATTGTCTACTTTCTTCCGCCGGCGACCCCCCTCACCTCCCCCGGGCCCTACCCAGTCACACTATGGGCGGATGGCAGGGAAGCTTCACAACGCCGGAGCAGCGCGGAATCCCCACAGGCACAAAGGATATGTCAGTGTGCTCTAGTTAGGTATCAATTGATTAATTAATTGGGCTGAGGCAGGGCCCTGCCCCGGCGCCCTCGGCGGCGCACAAATTGCCTGATGCGCTGATGCGCGCACACAGGCGAGATGCTGCCCCGCCAAAACATGGTGGGGCAGCCAGAGCCCTCACGTGACCGCAGCAGCTGCGGCATTCTCGCCGGACAGTGGCCTGACGTCGATTCTGGCGTGCGGGCCCATGGACAGCAGCCCTGAACGCGATGACAACGGCATTCGCTCCGGAGGCCTAGAGCATCGCTCTTCCTCCAGCCAGAGCTCTCTTCATGGGCAAGAGATGCTTGTGGGCTGATATTCTGCTTTGCAGAAGTGTCACGTCAATGACGCGGGGTGAGTTGCAGGCGGGCGCGGGTCAAGGCTGAGGCGGTGCCGCGTGGGGAGCTACGGCCCGTTTCGGCATGAATTGAGGGTGTCCAAGGAGCCAGAAAATCCCCCGGTAGATCGGACCAGAGCTTCAATGTTACCAGGTATGCTACAGCTAGTGCTCGGGTAGGCCTAAAGTGACTTTGAATCATGACAATTCTACAGAGGTGTAGCCTACCTAGTTCCCATACTCGGCAGGTCCTGCGAATTCACTCCAGAAAAAGTATGTGCACAACATGTAAAGAGGCACGAGGAAAAGAGACATGAATGCATGACAAACTGCAATGGGATATTCATATGATTACGGTAATATAACTCTCCATACGGCGGCTACAAAATTAGAAAAAACGATCGATTGCCTGTACATGTAGGAAGGGGAAGGGTGTATGATGAGTGCTGAGCAAAGTGCATAGTAACAAAGTGGTATCCATCCTTTAGGTCTCGATGAGGCTCTCCTCTTGTGCCGACCTCTGTGTATTATCTCGGGTATCTTTGTTGGATGCCTTCTGCTTTCCCGGGCGGTCTGCGGCTGCTCGCGCATAATACTGCTCGATGACTTTTTCGGGAATGCCTACGAAAAAAAAAAAAATCAGTATTGGGTAAGAATGACGCGGTAGGGGGATACTTACGGTTAAGGAGTTCCTTGGGGTAAATACGAAGCAAGGACCATGCAAGATCCAATGACTCAAAGATAGTCCTGGACTCATATGGAGATTGTGCAATGAAGCTTCTCTCAAACTTCTCCAAAAACTCCAAACTGAGCTTGTCCTCGGATGACAATGCCTCTTCTCCAACGACAGCCTTCATGGCTGCTGCATCTCTACCAATGGCGTATTTTGCGTACTAGCGTAGATCGTTAGCCATTGTATAATATGAAGAAGCTATGAACCTACCAATTGATTGGAGACATCACCGTGATCACCACGAGTTCTCTTATCACCAATAGCAGACTTCATGAGTCGCGATAGGGAAGGTAGGACATTAATCGGGGGGTATATGCCACTGTTGTGTAGCTGACGATCAACGAAAATTTGACCCTCGGTGATGTATCCGGTCAAATCGGGGATAGGATGTGTGATGTCTGCGGGTTGTCTTAGTATGCAAAAATTCAGAAGTAGTAAGAAAGTGCATACCATCGTTAGGCATGGTCAAGATGGGAATTTGTGTAATCGATCCATTTCGGCCTTCAACCCGACCAGCTCTCTCGTATAGGGTCGACAAATCCGTGTACATGTAACCTGGGTAACCACGGCGACCTGGGACTTCTTCACGGGCAGCAGAAACCTAGAATGGTCAATACTGCAAGATTCAGATTGGAGAATGGGCATAAAGTACCTCACGAAGTGCATCACAGTAGGCTGAAAGATCTGTAAGAATGACCAAGACGTGCTTCTCAAGTTGGTATGCAAAGTACTCGGCCGTTGTCAAAGCCAAACGTGGCGTAATGATACGCTCAATACTATAATATTTTTAGCTTCGCAGTTGGGGCCACTGTATCTTGAATGTCGTCTCACGTTGGGTCATTTGCCAAATTCAAAAACAGAGTAACTCTCTCCAATGATCCGTTCTCCTCGAAATCGCGAGTGAAAAAGCGACTGGTCTCCAAATTGACACCCATGGCAGCAAACACAATTGAGAAATTGTCCTCGTGGTCATCGTGGATACCTTTGGTAGGTTTAACCAAACTGGCTTGCCGGCAAATTTGAGCAGCAATTTCGTTGTGAGGCAGGCCGGCAGCAGAGAAAATAGGAATCTTTTGTCCTCTGGCTAATTATTCACTTTAGCTTTTAAATCCGCCGAATGGGATACTTGTTCACATACCAATAGAGTTCATTGTATCTATTCAACACATGTCAATATTCATTCAAAAATAAGGTGAAAATGTTCTACATACCAATGGCAGAGATTCCAGTACTAATCATCTCCTCGGGGTATTCGCGCGTATAGGGGTTGATTGGTGATCCGTTGATGTCCAAGTAGTCTTCAGCAAAAACCTTTGGTCCCTTATCGATGGGTCGTCCGGAGCCGTCGAAAATACGCCCCAACATATCCTCGGACACTGGAATCTTCAGATTCTGCCCTGTGAATTCCACTGTCGTTTTTCGGACATCAACACCGGATGTGCCTTCGAAAACCTATCTTGAGATCAGTACCTCTGACTCTCTAAAATAAGGCATGCCGAAGAACCAACTTGAACAATAGCTCTGCTACCCCTAACTTCAAGGACCTGCCCAGCACGCTTCGATCCATCTGGCAAGGTCAAGCTGACGATCTATTCTTTTGTCAATCCATATTCTTTAAACCAGAAGTTGCCCAGACCGGGGTGTAAGGACCTCGTTGTATCGTGGATATTTAACATTATCTGAGAAGGGTTAGCTGGTGTAATAATTATTTTCGCAGCCTGAAGCTTTACCTAAAATGACCAAGGGGCCGTTCACTCCTTGAACAGTGTTATATCTGGTTCCAAATTAGCTATCGTCGAGTGACTGGTGGTCCGAGAATTTGAGTGGGACGAACCGAATTCTTGGATTTACTCCATAGTTTCTAGAAAGGCATCTCGGTCAGTATTGTGCTCTAACCTTGCGAGACTTGAGCTCTCCGGGCGTGAATTTGGGGCTTACCGAGTAGCAGCGGCAGCATTGATAGCGAATGCCTATGAGATGTACCGGTTAGATAGCTCGAGCTATTAATACCGCGAAATCAGTGGAGATTTGACGTACTTCGTGTGCGGAGAGCCTGGCGTCCTCTGCTGGAGTTCCCACCATCGTGTATAGCTGTCGGTGGATGTGCGGATGGATTTGGCGTGAAGATGTACGGAGGGGTAGAGGTCTGCAACAACAACAGAGGTGACGTTGGTCCGCTCGGGATGCTTGCTCAAGTGTGCCAGGTCGGGGCTAGTTCCAAAAGTGGCAGAGCTCTGAAGATCGTGGCCTTAGTCAGCGATTGCCAGTACACACGTGATCGGGACCGGGCCATGGGACCAGATCGGGCTGTCAAATTGATTGGGGCGGAGAATCGATGATTTCGGCGGAGAAGACATGATTGGATCTGTGGATTCTAGGGACAGGGGCTACGTGGATTGTCTGCCGAGAGCACCACGCGGGAGCAATTCTGAGCTTTCATATTCAAGATGACTCAGTTTGATATTGACTTCAGGCTGTACGGCTTGCGCGGAGGATTTATCCTGGAGCTGGCATAGAGTTTTAGCGTGCTTGTACCCAAGGAGCTATGGACCTAAACATGCTGTTATCTTCGAAGCTGTGTATGGACTCCTAAGATTGTATTATTCCAGGGCTTTAAAGCATGAGCTATCATCGTTCCTTGGCGCATCTGGACTGCCAAGCCCTCCGACTTCTTCTTCCAGAGATCCCGTTCTGGCTCGAGCTCTCTGACTGGTCGAATGTTGTGAATTTGACGATTATTTTTACCTATTGAAGTCGTTTCACAGAGTATATAATTTCACAATGCGCTATAACGTAAATCAATTCACTTGAGCAAAAAAAGTTAAAGGCCTGGGGGCGAATCCATGATATCGAAAGCATACCTGATCGTTCCCCACAAGACAACTGTATTGAGTGAACCACATCACCACCTAAACATTGTGGAGACTGGGAATAGCTCTAATCCGGCAAAATGGAAGACATCAGGGTAACCCTGACCAAGAGGCGCAAGTCACCTGACTTGAACGTGACTGTGAGCTCTCTCAGCCGAACCAGAGGCAAAATGCAGAGTTTCAAAGACAACGCAAAAACAGAATTGCAAAAATCAATTTCTGGGTTTATATTTGGCTTTATAGCTATGAAAGAGCTCGACTTGTTACATATGCCATCTGCCCATGGGGACGTTGGGGGCTAGTCCACGCGATGGCAGGGACGCTACAAAGCGAATGCCTGCCCATAACGTATAAAGACTCGAGGGACTTCTGCATGTAGCACTACCTGGTACCACGGCAGCAGCAGCCACCCCGCCCTCTCCCAAATCCCAACCACCACCTCCACATCTACGCCGGTCTGCCAGGCCTCAGCTCATCGCAGAATCCCCCACCGACCGACGTGAGAAAACCGAAAAATCGTGGTCACAATGCCTCAAGTAACAATCCCTCTGGTCCCGCTGCTCGGATGACTCAACTAACCCAGGGCCAAAGATCACAGTGCAGCCCGACCTCCGGACAATACAGGATGTCCTCGCGACAGCCCGCAGCGCTACAGCACCAGACAAGGCACCAAATACAGTGGGCCTCTTCGCATCCTTCCCCGCTGGCTTCCTCAACCCTTCGAGTGCCTACCTGAAGCTCTCCGCAAAGTGAGTCATCTTCGTCGGCGGGCGTGAGCGAGCGCATTGTGGTAGCTGAATTGCTGGGCTTGGTTAGGAACCAGGGAACAAAGTCCTTCCTGCTCGAAAGTGTCTCTAGTAGCGGCACAATCTCGCGGTTCAGCTTCCTCGGCTGCGGTAAGTACCCTTCGCCCACGGCATTGCCAATTGAGAAATTGAGAAATTGACCAACGAAAATAGACCCAAGAAAGGTGATCAAGACTGGCCCCGGACATGGCCTGGAACAGGACCCACTCCCAATCCTCGAGGAGGAATTGGCGCAACACAGGATCCTCAAGATCCCAGGCATTTCGCTCCCAGCAATGTCTGGAGGTGCGATTGGCTATGTAGCCTACGACTGCGTCAGGTATTTCGAGCCACGGACAGCGCGGCCACTGAAGGATGTCCTAGGCCTTCCAGAGGGTTTCTTCATGCTCTACGATACCCTCGTTGCATTTGACCATCTTTACCAAACAATCAAGGTCATCTCTTACCTCCACGTTCCTTCCGACGACAACGAACTCCCAGCCGTCTACGACGCTGCCTGCAAAGCCATCCAGGAAGTCGTCCGCACATTGTCATCACCAGACATCCCTCTCCCAGCCCAACCACCAATCGTCTTCAACCAGGAATACACCTCAAACATCGGCCAAGCTGGATACGAGCAGCATGTCACAACTCTCAAACAACACATCACACAGGGAGACATCATCCAAGCCGTCCCCTCCCAACGCTTCTCCCGCCCAACAACCCTCCACCCCTTCAACATCTACTCCCACCTCCGCACAGTCAACCCCTCACCATACCTCTTCTACATCGACTGCGGCGACTTCCAGATCGTAGGCGCATCCCCAGAACTCCTCGTCAAGTCCGAAAATGGACGCATCATCACCCACCCCATCGCCGGCACCGTCAAGCGCGGAAAAACCTCGGAGGAAGACGACATCCTTGCAAAGCAGCTCTCGGATTCCCTCAAGGACAGGGCGGAACACGTCATGCTTGTCGATCTTGCGAGAAACGACATCAATCGCGTTTGCGACCCCCTCACGACTACGGTGGATAGACTCATGACTGTCGAGAGATTCTCGCACGTTATGCATCTCACATCTCAGGTTTCGGGCGTGCTGAGGCGCGGATTAACGAGGTTCGATGCGTTTAGGAGTATCTTCCCCGCGGGCACGGTGAGTGGTGCGCCAAAGGTGAGGGCGATGGAGTTGATCTCGGAGTTGGAGAAGGAGAAGAGAGGTGTTTATGGTGGCGCGGTGGGATACTGGGGATATGAGGAGGACTCGATGGATACCTGCATCGCCCTCCGGACGATGGTAGTGAAGGATGGTGTGGCGTATTTGCAAGCTGGTAAGCAGAAAGCCCCCCCCCCCCCTTGATATCCCATACACCATTGAAAGGTTATTGGATATAATGTGCTAACCCTTTGAAAACTTTTTGTGGCAATATAGGTGGTGGGATTGTCTACGACTCTGACCCTTACGACGAGTGGGTGGAGACGATGAACAAGCTCCTTGCAAACATGACTTGTATTAGTGAGGCGGAGAAGCGTCATGCGCAGTCGGAGGAGGCGAGGAGGGAGGTTCTTGCGGAGAAATCCGAGGAGGAGAAGAAGATGGCGGAATTAGTTCACCCTGGTGGGACTTTATAAGCGTCTGTGCGGGTTTGTGTGTTTGATGACTGGTGCAAAAGAGACTGAGATGGATGGATGGTTGTATTTTTATCATAGCATTCATGAGCATTCATAGGATTGTGTGTTACATGTTACAGCTAGCTTGTTTATTGTATGCTGCGTCATGGCCATCGATTGTACATGTACTGCGGAAACAAAAAGAAAAAAAAAATATGGATTGCTGTTCACTTTGTATGGGTTTTTGTGGGGTTTTATTTATTTATTTTCGGCTTCATGGTTTAGCACAGTGATTATTCGAAATCTAGGAATTTTTCTTTGTAATCTTCCTATACCTACCTAGGTACCTGTCTTCCGATCAATGAAGTTACCCTGAGGTTACCTGTAAACCAAAGGCCTAGGAGCAATAGTACGGTATAGGTAACTTCTGTAATTCGCACATCATCACACCCAATTTCATTTCATATATAATCCCTAGAATTCAAACCCAATAATATTCCCATTATCTACTAACTTACCTAAAACAACTGCAAAAAATTAATCATACAAATTCAAACGCAACGCATGGAACATGCTCAATACGAACAAAACAGAAAACACATGAAGAAGAAAAGAAAAACTCCCAACGACCCGCATTCCATAAATATAATCGTAAAACCCGTTTCAAAAAAAAAGAAAAAAAAAAAAAAGAAAGAAAAAAGAAAGGCGCTCAATCGCGCCATGGTGCAACAAACACACTACTTACTCAAACAAGAGAACAATATTCATCATCATGCACAATAAAATCAAAATCCAAAGATTTAGACAAAACCACCAATCCACGCACGTGCACATTCCCACCCCCCACCCCCCACCCCCCACCCCCCACCCCCCACCCCCCAAGCCCCCCCCCTTCTCCTCTACCCACTCTCCCCCTCAAATCACCCCCAACGCCCTCGTCTTCGTCCCAACAAACCCCCTCCTATTCCTGCCCGCCCGGCCGCGACTCAGCCAATTATGCTTCAGCGTCTTTGCCAGCTCATCAATCTTCGCCTGACTCTCATCCTTACTCAGAATACTCGCCAGCACGCTAATACACTGCAGCACCCTGGCCACACTCTGCGTCGCATTCGGCAGGTCCGACGAGAAGTCAATCTGCAGCCTCGAAAACACGATGCGGAGCTTGCCAAACAGCGGGAGTATCACGTTCTCGCGGAACGAGATGAGCGCCATGCGGCGCGTGTCGAGCGCGCGGTGGTCGAACGTGTGCGAGAGGGGGGGCAGGATGAGGAGGTGTGGGGTTTGGTTTGTGTTTGCGGTCGAGGTGGTTGTGTTTGTGCTTGTGGTGTTTATGTTTGTGGAGACGGAGGAGGAGGAGGGCTGCTGTTGTTGTAATTGTTGTAATTGTTGTTGCTGTGGGGTTGCGGTGGTGGGTGTAGCGTCGTTGGAGTGCGTGAGGGACGTGCTGGATGTTGGATGCGAAGGGTTTGCCGGGGGGAGGTTACTGGTGTTTATCGAGATCCCACCGCCGCTTGCTCCGTTACCTGATCGACCCTCCATTATGCTGCCTCCTCCATTTCGACTCTCACTGCCACCACCACCACCACCACCGCCTCCGCCTCCGCTGCCGCCTCCGGACCCATTCAGCCCAGCCAGCCCGGCGGCGATGCTTGCTCCGATCCCACCGCCGCTTTCCCGCTCGACAACTTCCAACCAAAAATCCCGAGCCTCGCGGGGAGATGCCAGGACCTGCCCGACGCCTTTGAATTCTTGTTGTAGAGGGAGGAAGACGGCCTCAAAGTATGGAAGGATCTGTGAAAATACAAACTGCCAGATTTCGACTAATCTGGGGACGATCTTGTCGTCCGGGTAAGTTAGTAGCATTGGGTCCAGTGAAAGCATTCCTGCGTCCAGTATATCGTAGACATCTTGTATTAGTACGTCTGGCCTTTTCCTCTCGTAACATCGACGAATGTGGTTCCTTTGGGAATAGTAAGTAAAAGTTGCCCTTGGGATTTCAGTTGGAGGTCAGCTTTATACTCACGTGACATATTTGTTCATGTCTTCCACAGGGGTGCGGAGGAGTTCGCCCTCAAACAAAGCCCCGACATTCCTACGAACAAAGCCCCAATCATCAACTCCCATTGCCATAAAATCATGGTCCCCACCTTTACCAATGCTGCCGTATTTCGTCTCGTTGGTTTTGTCTGACTTTGAGTGTGCCTTGTCGAAAACTGAGGCTGATGGAGAGGATGGGATGAATGAATATATTGATGAGCCGTCGGCCGAGATTGGCTTTGAGTTTGAGGATGCGGAGGAGAGGGCCACCGTGTTGACATCCTTCCGGACCCTGAGAAAGTGGGACCGGGAGTGGCTGTGGTGTTCCTTGTGTTCCTTGTGTTCCTTCGTGGAGGACGACGTTGGGGGCGAGGAGCTGTATGGAGTGGTGGACGTGTATGGTGCCTGTGGTGGTGGGTATGCAAAGATATCTGTAGCTGTAGCAGTAGCCGCACCAACCAGGGTTACTGTTGAGCTACTGAAGGAGCCTTTCCGGTCCGAGCTGTGAACATGGGATCCTAGCCTGGGAATGGGATTTGATATGATCGAGTGAGATATCTTACTTGGAGAGGGAGGAGGCTTCTGGCCTTTGTCGATGGACGGGGCACCTATCCGGCCAGAAAAGAGCTTGTTCATCTTTGACGACGATTCCTTCTTGGTCGCCGTTGGGGAGGTGTTGAGGTTCTGGCGGTACGGCGGGATTGTTGTGGTTGGAATGTTGTTGCTGCTGTTTGCCGAGCTCAGCTGCTCCCGGCCCGTGAGCGTCGCCGTCGAGCCGTTTGCGGACTCCCACTGCTTCTCGATGGCGGAGCGAGGCATGGCGGCGTTCGCGGCCGCGCCTGCGGCGGAGGAGGCGGCCTGGTTCGGCGAGGACTTTGGCGAGGGGACCGTCGTCGAGCGCTTGCGGCTGCTCGCCTGCATCGCGGCTTGGGCGGCCACGATCTGGGCCGTCGTCGGGGGCTGCGGCGGCGGGTGCTGGGGCGGCTGCGGCGGCTGGGCCGGGTACGGGTCGAAGTAGCCCTGGTAGCCCGGCGACGTGTGGCTGGTGGGCGTGCGCAGGGGCATCTTGCTGCCCGAGTGCGTGGGCGTGGACTGGATGACCGAGGAGACGGACGACGCGGACGCGGCGGACGAGGACGACGGCGAGCGCGGGCGGTAGCTCGACGGCGTCGGCGGCACGAGCGGGGGCGGGGGCGGCGGCGGGTCCGACGGGAGCAGCGGCTGCTGGTAGAGCGTGCGCGGCGATCGCCTGGATTTCATCGAGATGTGTCGCGGGGCTGCGCAGGCGGGCCGATGGAGCGTGTGCGCGGGCGGCGGGCGGGGATGGGTGCGCGTGGTGGGGTGGCCGGCGTCGGATTGCCGTGCTGCGTGCGGCGAGACGAGATGGCGATGGCGACGTTCGCTGGTGGCTGGCTAATATATGTGGCGATGGTGGTGGCAGTGGTGGTGGTGGAGGTAACGGCCGGAAGCTGCATACACATGGAGCAGATTCCCGGGGTTCCATTGCAGATCACGGGATCCGGGTCACATGATCGGCAGACACCCTGACGCCAAGATTTACAAGTTTTGTGGGAAAATTAAGCATTGCGGTGCGCCGCTGCTCCTGCCGTCCACTACCTACACCTTTGGATCTAGAGGTCCCCTCTTACCCTCCTACCCGCCCCACCACAATCCCCACCATCACCGCCGCCGCAGCTGAAAACGTCAGCTTAAACTCGAATTACAGCGCAACCGCTGTCCACAACTCCTGCGGCCACATCCCGCAAACCCAAAACTCACACCCCCCGCCCGGCGAGATGGCGTCGCTGGAAGGAAAGCTCGCGAGAATTCGGGTGCCGAATCAGCAGAACCAGAAGCAGGTGTGTGGGAAGCTCTCGCCATGTCGAGGCCATCGCTAATTGAATTTTTCCGATAGGTTGCTGTAGTTCTATCTGCAGTTGAAGACATCCTAAGGGACCAGGGAGCTTCCGAATTCACACCCACGGCATACTTTGCCGCATTACTTTCCCTCCTCCCACAGGCAATTTCGCCAGCTGGCATTGCCGATAAAGAGCTTGCAGGATCCATTGTGTACCTTCTCGACCTTGTCACTCCATTTACACCAGCTCCACTACTCAGGTCAAAGTTCCATCAAATTCTCGTCAACCTTGCTCCAGCGCTCACCAACGCCGAAGCCGAACCACCACTCCTCCGCTCTTCCGTCGGGTGTTTGGAATCATTGCTTGTTGTGCAGGATGCTGTTGCTTGGGCAATCCCCCAAAGTGAAATTGGCCCCAAGGCAGCTCTTGCCGGACTACTGAAGCTCGGACTTGATGAGCGTCCAAAGGTCAGGAAGCGGGCACAAGAGGCAGTCACCAAAGTACTACAAAACTCACCACCTACCCCATCACTAGACCACCCGGCCAGTGACATGTGCGCAATGATGGCGCTTCAATCAGTCATCAACCTCGCAAAAACCATCGGCGACAAGAACGACCCAAGGCTCATCCACGCAATACAGTTGACAAATGCTGTCGCAACTGCAGGAGGATGGCCCAGTAAGCGAATGGAGGAGCTTGTCGATGTGCTTCTGAAAATCTCAAGATCCAGCAATCAATATCTCAGTATGGCGGTCTTTAGTGTTTTCGAGGCCATTTTGTCGACAGATATCGATGAATTTACATCAGCCAAGCTTCCCAGAATAATAGAGGTAACCTCCGGAGCGTCAATTTTCCAACACACAGACGACTAACAGACATGTAGGCAATTTCCGAATCGCGCCCATCACAAAATGACTCCCAATTATTCCCTCCTTGGTTGGCTGTTTTGGCACGAGGATATGAAGCATTTTCTACCCTGGAGCCAGAGATGGCATACGAGAAGCTTCCCGCTCTGTTCGACATGGTCTCCCAATTCCTTGAATCGAGCTCCCACGAGATCCGCTCCTCTGCAGCTCAGTGCCTTCTAGTGTTGGTTACCAACTGTATTCCTGATGAGGCAATTCTCGGCGAATCAACGGAGGGTCTCAAGACAATCGCACAGAGGACCGGAAACCTGCTTAGCGTCAGGTTCCAAGGAGCTTGGGCCGAAGTTTTCACTGTCATTAACTGTCTCTTTGACAAGTTACAGTGGAAGGCGGATCCAGTTATGGGAGATATTGTCGCCATCATCGGTCAGCTCCGCGCAAATGAAGGCTTTCAAGGGAAGAAGGAGGCAGATGAGGTTTTGGGTCATGCCATCCGTGCCATGGGTCCAGAAGCCGTGCTCAACATTCTTCCATTGAATCTTGGCGTACCAAAGGCAGGGCAGACTGGACGAGCATGGCTCTTGCCCATCCTCAGAGACTATACCCAGAATACCAAGCTTTCCCACTTTATGTCCGAGATGGTGCCATTGAGTGAGTTGATGTTTCAAAGAATCCTTGAGCAAGGAGATGCCGAGAAGACTGTCGAGGGAAAAATCTTCGAGACAATCATTCAGCAAATCTGGTCCATTCTCCCGGGATACTGTAACGCACCAATTGATTTGACCGAGGTAGGCAGAGTGCATGCTTCGTTTTTGCCCGTTGGCTAAAGCTAACATGGAAAATAGTCTTTCGATCAATCATTCGCAGAGCTTTTGGCAAATGTGCTTTATAAGCAGGTCGAGCTTCGATCAGATGTCTGCAAGGCGCTACAAATTCTTGTCAAGTCGAATGAGGAAATTATAGAAGTAGAACTCGTCGATGGCCAAGAGGATCTATTCGAGCAGCGAAGAATCACAAAGGATCAAGCAAGGAAGAACATCCAACTTCTTTCCAACTTCAGCGGCAACCTGCTAGCCGTCCTTTTCAACGTGTACAGCCAAACACTGCCCAAGTCTCGCTCATACATATTGAGATGTATCGATGCATACCTTCGTATCACAGCACCAGGGGAGATTGTGGCCACATTTGCTAGAGTTACCTCCATGCTTGAGGGCTCCCTTGCGGAATCAATTGCACCAACACAGGCAGAGAGAGAGAGGCAAAAGAAGACTGCTCCGGTTGATAACATGCCACCAATGGCACATACATTGATGGATCTTGTGATCACTATATCGCCATATCTGCCTTCAGAGGGATACGATCAGCTGTTGGTCATCTTCACTGCTGTTATTAACAAGAAGGATGACCCACAGCTGCAAAAGAAAGCATACAAGGTCATTTCCAGGATGACTGAGTCTGTATCCGGTCGCAGAGTGCTATTAGGCCGCGTTGATGAGCTGCAAAAGGTCCTTTTGGACAGTGCAGAGACAGCCACTGCGCCTGCTAGACGTGTAAGTGCCGTGATGGTATTGTTAAAGTATCACATGCTAACGAATGCATAGGATCGTCTCGACGCAATCGCAAATATGATTGACTGTATCCCATCGTCCGACCTCCACTTCATACCATCTGTCCTATCTGAGGTTGTCATTTCAACCAAAGAGATCAACGAACGTGCGAGGACACAAGCATTCGACCTATTGGTAGCAATGGCGGAGAAGATGAAACTTGGAGGCACCGTCATCAACTCGAAGGTTCCCGGGATGCCAGCAAACACACCAAGTGCAACCGCTTCACTGGAAGAATACTTTACCATGGTGTCTGCAGGCTTAGCCGGATCGACTCCCCACATGATCAGCGCATCCATCACAGCTTTGACAAGGATACTATTTGAATTTAAAGGTATGACGTGCATCATTTTGTTTGGGTTCAAGCCGTTAATAGCCAATCATAGATGACCTTCCCATGGAACTTGTCAACGAGATGGTAACCACCATGGATCTTTTCCTGACCTCTAAGAATCGAGAGATCGTCCGCTCGGTTCTTGGATTCGTCAAAGTGTGCATCATATCCCTGCCAGAGGAAATGATGATACCAAAGTTGAGCACCTTGATTCCCAATTTGATGGTATGGTCCCACGAGCACAAGTCACATTTCAAAGCCAAGGTCAAGCACATGATCGAAAGAGCAATCAGGCGATTTGGTTATGATATGGTTGAGCGTTATGTGCCTGAAGAGGACAAGAAGCTGGTGATCAATATCCGAAAAACCCGAGACCGCAAGAAGAGGCAGAAGAAGGATGGTAACGGGGAGGAAGCAGATGAAGGGCGATCACAGGTAAGGCTAGACTCAATTAACCCATTCTATCGGCTGATCACTAACGTATTTATAGAAGAAACCAAATCACTTTGCTTCCGAGTTTGAGGAAGCCATTTATGGCAGTGAGAGTGAGGATGGATCCGATCAATCCGATGCCGAAGGTGGCAAAGGCAGCGGAAAACGCGAGAAGGGCCAGCGTTACATCATGGAAGATGAAGATGAGCCACTTGATTTACTTGATAAGAAGTCACTTGCAAACATCTCATCTACAAAGCCTCAGAAGGCTCGGGTAGCCAAACCAAAGACCAAGGCAAGAACCAACGAAGACGGAAAGTTGATGTTGGGAGGCGACTCTGATGATGAGGCTGGTGGGAACGACGATGACATGGGCATTGATGAGAACCAAGACATCGGTGCAGCTGTATCCGCATACGTCCAGGCCATCAGTGGCAGGAATGCTGTCCAGCGTGGTCGTGGTGGAAGGCTGAAGTTCAGCAACAAGAAGAATTTGAAGGACGACGACGGAGACGACGATATGGGTGACGCTGCGCCCAAAAAAACCGGGGCCCCGCAGAGGAATCTTTCCAGGCGAGATAGCCGTGGCTCTGGTGCTGTGCGCGGGGGGCGTGTCCAAAAGGGACGAGGGGGAAACAACCGTGGTAGGCGATGAGGATGATTGGGGTGGGAATGTGGGGGATGGACATGAAAATGCGAATCGTTGTACACCATGCACCAACCATCGGGTGTATGGGGGCGGGAGTGGGGTTGTGTGTGGTTCAGATGTTTCAGGGAAGCTTAACCAACAATGGCATGTAAACAAAAAGTCCTGGTTTTTTTCTTTGCTTTTTTTTCCCTTTTTTTTTTTACTTTTGTTACAATCACGTCCTGATTCCATCAGTTTATTATTTTTTATTTCATTCCTGTCGATCCTTTATCAGTTTCCGTTTGGAGTTTATCCCACCTTTTATTCTTTGGTTGATAGGATGTTTATTTACGATCATCAATTTGAGACCTTGTCGCCACTAGCCAGGGGTATCTCGAATTGAAGAGCTGGGGGTGTTATTGTGCTTTGCTCTAAAGAGGCACGATGGAGAACCGTGCGATCCCTTCCCTTTCTCGTCCCCCCTTGCTCCCTACCAGAGATTACGCTGGGGGGTGGTGTTGTAGGGTACTTACGGGAAGCTGGCTGCCCCCAAAAGTCGAGCCAACCCCTCCCGAGCACTTTAGAGTGCTCTACCCGGTAGCAGTCGTGCCCTCGACAATTTTGCATTCCCAACTAGGCTATGCGCCATGCATCGTCGTTCCCAGATGGGGCACAGCGGGCCCCCCTGCCCCTGCCGACACGAGCACTCTATCTCCCAAAAGGCCGTCGTTGGGCCGTCTGCTTTCGAGCCGCGCCAAGCCTCCTTCCAACCTCCCCTTCGCACACGGCTGCCCGCGAGAAGCGGCCGGGCCGTGGCGATGTCGAGTCGAGCAGAGGCGCGCGAGCGGGCGGGGCGATGATGGACGGGGCTTTTGGCGAGGCCCGCTTAAGGGCCGCCGCTGGGCGCAGATGCCTCGCCTTGCCGTGCTCTATTCTCGGGGGGGCTAGAGAAACCCTCTTCTACTTTAAATTTGCTATGGGCTCCCGCGTGAGACCCGGCTAGTACCACAGAGGCATGATGGGCGATTAATGAGGTGAGGCCCCGACGCTCTCACACCGGGACACACACTCGCACTCACAATCTCATTGTGCCAATGACCAATCCGATGGCCGCCCCCCCAACTTCCAACACACAGGCCCCCCCGTGGAGGAAAACGAGCAGCCTCAAGGAGGGGAGGAAGGGGGGGAGGCAACGGGGCAGAGACAACATGTTTCTTGCCTCCGCAGCTGGACCGGCCGAGTCTGAGTGATCAAGATTTGGAAGCACGTTACTTTCTCATCTCCAGCCTCAATTTCACGTTTGATACCTCAGAGTAAGAGGCAATTTTGCCCCAATTCCACGCTTCCATCCCATCCGCTCGCATACCGCTTGCATTGCATTTAATCTATCCTCGACTTTTTGTGTATTCTTCACGCACGCTTCACACGTTTCCGCCCGTTTCCCTCTCGCACCTGTCGCCCTGTCCCCTCTCCTATCCGGCGGGATCATCAGCCTGTCTGCGGCTGTCTGCCAGCACGCCGTGGCCAGCGCAGTGCTCAATCCGCCTGTCTGCCGTGCTTGTCAGACTCCACGCAGAGATCGTGCGTCGCCGCTTGCCTGCTGCACGGTGCTGTGCATAGAGCAGAGTAGAGTTGGGCGTGAGAGAGTGAGTTCTCCGTAGAGGTCATACAGCTGCGTACCCTTGACATACCACCACCACCACCACCACCACCACCACACCACTACCACTCTTACCACACCACCACCACCACTCTGATGCCTCATACCTCCCCCAGACGCTAACAAGTAGGCACTCCCGTTCTGAGAGGTGCTCCAGACCGCTGCTCCTGTCTCTACTGCTCTTGCTGCTGCTGTCCTGCTCCTGCCGTTACATCCTATCCTGCCTAATCACACACCACTTCGATTCGCCTGCTCGCATCCATTCCTCGATAAACACGACCCACGTTGGCCGCTCGATTCCATTAATTCGCCTCGCATCGTATCGCCCAGTCTCGCCTTACGAAAAATCCTTCCTTGTACAGCAAATAAGTATCGCCCTTAAACCCCCCTCGCTCCCCGCTTCGGCCCCAGTCACCCGCCTACCGACAAACGAGACCGACTACTACACGAAAGCAACTTGGGTTAGGAAAAGAAGGAGGCGAGGAAACAAACCAAAGAAAAAAAAAAGGGCACCGCTGTGCACGCTGATGAGACTCGCCATTCGCTCCATGACGAGTTTGGCCCTAAACTTGTGATTAATCGACGACGCCTATCGTCAAACTTGCAGTGGTCACCGCCCCTTACCGAACCCGAACTTCTTCACAACCACACCCTCAGACTCATCACCACACACGCGGCAAGACGGTTTACATACCCAAAAGGAGCAATACATCCAGGAGAGTCGTGGGGGACGGGATGGCGGCTCTTAGCACTCCCTTACCGTCCAACAAATCTGGAAATGCAAACCTCAAGGTCCTACCGGCCTCGACGCCCATCACATTTCCCATCCGCTCTTCACCGAGGACACCCATAACAAAACAACGGCCCAGCCAATCTGGCGCAGAGACTGGCCTCTTTCTCAAACGCGTTATAGGCTGCTCGACAACGGCATTCGATAGTCACCCGGCTTCTAGATCATTTGCATACACTGCCGGAGCGGCGGCGGTTGTGGTTCAGCTTGACGACAATCTCAACATCACCCAGAGGTTTTTTCGAGCACGACCGAATGCTCCTACATGGAACTCTGCGTCGGCTCAATTGGGCACTCTACAGAACACTGCATTCTTGGACTCCCGCAACCGGCTCTCAATCTCACTCAAGGACATCGGCATAGGCTATTCTCCAGCAAGCATCGCGACTCCATATAGCCTCGAGGACTCACCAAGCTCCAAAACTTGGACTGCAAGGGAAAGGATAAAGGCTGCAGCATGTGTCTCCTTTAGCCCCGATGGAAAGTTCCTCGCCGTCGGTGAGGTATGTCACCCTCCTCCTATTTGACTTCGTTTCCATTCGTCACCCTTTTTTTTTTGTTTTTGCACAAAAATATTTTTCTTCGGAATTGTCGCTGTACGGCAGCCCCCTGGAACTCTCGGATGGGTCCAGCTGCTTGGGACGAACCTGCTAACCAAATGGAAATGCTTGAAAATAAATTAGACGGGCTATAATCCAAGGGTTCTTATATTCACAACGTCCAGGGATGTTCCAAGCGATATTCCGATCGGAGCCATGGCGGAACACACTTTCGGCGTGCGTGACGTTGCCTTCAGTCCCTGCTCGCGGTATCTGGCAAGCATCGGAACCATGAACGAGTAAGGGTCCTCCATCCGCATTCGGAAGAATCACACGCTAATCGTACATGCTTGGCAGCGGCTTCGTCTACATTTGGTCATTAACTCCTGCCGCAAAGGGATCCGTCGTGAAGCTGCATTCGAGCAATAAATGCACAAGCATGGTCCGGGGAATAGCATGGATGGGCAAGAATCTGGTCACGTGAGTACAGGGTCGCACAATGCATTCAACTGGTACTGATGATGCCTTGCAGTGTAGGTACGCGACATGTAAAGATATGGAAAGTCGATGATGATGTATGTCAATGTCTCGCACTCCCTCGGTATGCACACACTGACCGTCCTTTTGCCCACAGCCTCGGCCCGTCAGCCCAAATGCCAAAGTCTTGCAAGGGCGCAATGCCATCCTTGGGCCAATGCAAGATGCAATCATGACCTGTGTAGTGGGGATTTCAGAAGACAAAGCAATAGTTTGTTCAGAGAAGGGCGATATCTGCCTCATTGACGATGGCCAGCTGCGCCTGCAGAAAATTGCAAATGCCGAGTTTGGAATAAGCTGCATCACTTTCGATGCAGATTCCAAGTCTGCCTGGGTGGCCGGAAGGCATGGGAATATTCGGTATGTTTCAGCCTGCTTCAAGGGATATCATGAAGGCTAATGTTTTCCATATAGTGCACTTTTATTGAAGGAAATCGTACCCTCTACACCTCCCATATCACCGTCTTCATCTCGCTCTGGTTCCCCAGTACTACCTTACGGGAATCGACCAGCAAATGTCACGGCCATGGCAACTATGCTAGGTCACCTCTTCACACTTGACAGCAATCATTCAATAAAAATAATAAGCATCACGAAATCAGACGAAGTACCTGTTCCGGATCGCATGGTCCGCGAGTTACCTGCGCACAAAGATGCCGTTCTTGGTGTTCGGCTATTTCCCTCCAAGTTTCATTTGGATGCTGCATTTTTTACCTGGTCTGCTGGAGGGCTTGTTCTTTTTTGGAGTTTGGAGGGACTGAATAGGGGCGAATTTCAGGTTCAGTTGGAACAGCCGGTGGATGGTGACGATGATATTGCAAATGAGCTCAAAGTCGTGCGCATATCTCCAGAAGGTGATTTCTTTGTATCTGGGGATAAATATGGTGTATTAAGGTAAGTCTGCTGGTGTGATGGTGAGTAAGGAGCCGAACTAACTTGCCTTTTAGAGTCATTGATGCCGAAACCAATATTTGCTTATATGCTGTAAAGGCACATGGTGGGGATATCACGGACATCACTATTCACCAGAAGGAGAAGATGAATACCATTGTCAGTTGCGCGAGGGATCGAACAATACAGGTTTTCCAACAGGTGCTTGACGTTTGGACACTGGCCCAGACATTGGATGATCATACAGCAAGTGTATCAAAAGTGCTTTTGCTAGAAGGTGGGAGTAGACTACTTTCCTGCTCTACTGATCGAACAATTGTCATCAGAGAGCTTGTTCAAAAGGAAACAGATGGTATCACCACTTCGGCATACATCCCTATCCGGACGCTCATAACGAAGGCATCGCCATTGCACATGACACTGGTATCAGACTCATTGCCTCACCTGATTGTGTCCACCACGGATCGGCAAATTCTAAAATTCGACATGAATACTGGCAAGACTTTGCATTCTTTCAAAACGACAGACGAATCGGGTGATGCGGTTGTGATGGATTGTATTGGCTTGAGTAAAGAGCGTGGACCCGGTGGACGTAGACTTCTTGCCGGAATTGCCACGACGGATAAAAGTGTTCGCATTTACGATATGAATGGAACCCTCATCGACAAGGAATGGGGGCACACTGAGGGTGTTAGCGATGTCGCTTTGTTGGAAACGGGATCAGAGGACAACGACACGGATTCAATGATTGTGATTAGTACTGGAACGGATGGCACAATCATGATTTGGGAATTTAACCCGCGGAATAATGAAGGAAATGGCTCGGACAGTAGCTCATCCAGTAAAGGAGATTTCACTGCAACCAAGACACCTTTAAGGAAGATTCTCAGTAAATCAGAGTTGGTGGAGTTTACACCGAAGCCATCAGACAAGGATGTGATCACGAGCGTGGCATCTGGAGCCAATAGCGCCAGCAATTCACCGCCCAGGACAGTCAAAAAACGGAACTCTGCATATGGCATGAACAAGAATATGCCAATGGCAAAAATACCACAAGGAATTGTTCGGACAGAGACTGTTCGGTCGGATTCAGGCGACTCGGCTCCACCAACACCGCTCTTTGGTACGGAATTGTCGGCACCTGCCCCAGAACCGCGTAAACGAATCAGAGACCGATCAGCCAGCCCACCAGACCCAGCGAAAATGGCCTCGAACCGCAGATCTTCCAGTGATAATAGAACTAGGGGAAAGAGCGTTGGAATGGTTATCAACACTTCAAACGACCCGAATAGTGTGAATGCACTCGCCGAGAGTTTATTGAAGAGTTTGAGGGCGTTTAGGGAAGGGATCGGTGGAAGTTCCAAAGGTATCAAGCTCGAGACGCTGAAGCAGTTGGAAAAGGAGCTTGGATCGGCAAGTAAGGAGATTGGAGGTGGGTCACACAAGAAAAAATCAAATGGCACCAGCAACGGAGCATTGCCAAACGACTTAGTCATGACACAGCTACTCGACCAATATTCGGAACGGTTACTATCGATGATTGACTCGCGTCTGGATGAGAAGTTGCATAAGGACCCGAACTTGAAAGGGCGAGGCGCGGGTTTGGAGTGTAAGAGTTGCGAAGAACTCAGCGGGGAGGGCTAAACAAAGCTACGCCAGACTGGCACCATTTTCCTTTTTTTCTCCTTTATTTTTTTGTCTTTCAGATCTGTCATGGGAATCAGTCAGTGGGATTTGCTGGTGTTGTGGTTTCTTTTTCTCTGTCTCTGTGTTTTTATTTTATTTGCTCCTCTTTCTTTTCTTGTTTTGATTGTTGGTTTGGGAGAACTTTGTTCGTCACTGTACAGCCATCGATGCCCTTTTTACCTTTAATTTTCTTGTTTATCTTTACATTTTTCCCTTTTTTGTATGCCTTCTTTTTTTTCTCTCTTTTTCTTCGTTCCACCTTCGGTCACAGTTTTATTCTGGTTGGCATTCTTCTGTTCTTGTATACTACCAGCTAGTTGCTGCTTTTTTTCGTTCTTTTTCATTATTACTACCACACTTCATTTGGTTGTACACTTTCTTTCTTTCTTAAGCTTTCATTTCTTCTTGACCAATTTCCTTCTAGTCATTTTCTCTTCTAATTCCCTTTCTGGTTTCTCCTTTTGCATTGGGTTGGTTCGTTCCTCCTTTTACTACTTTTCCTTTCTTTTCACTTTTCTCGTCTCTTGCTGTCGCGTAAGTTTTTTCCTTTCCCCAATCATCATTTCAAGCTTGTCAATTCTTTTGCAACATATATATTTCCTTCGACTTAGCTCCTACAGCCTTTATCTTACCTTTCCTACTTGTTTTTCATATTGTCTTTCATATTACCGTCTTTCATAATCTCATTTCCTTGTTCTATCTGTTTTGTTTCTGGGTCGGTAGTAGGCATAGTACTTCTGAAGGGTGGTGGAAGGGAATTCGAGCGTTGGCACTGGGCGGGAAAAACGGGCCACAGATGTGGGTTGTAGGTTAGCAGGTATCTGCCTTCTATGATGGAGTGGCTGGAGTTACTTATACTACTTGCAATTGGTAGCCTCGTCCCCAGGGTTGGAGTTGGGCATGTTTCATTCGTACTTACTTAGCAAAGCGGAAAGAAGCGATCGATTTCGAGCTATATTATATTGCCAATTGATTTTGATTTTTTTTTTGTAGCAAAGGAAATGATTGCATATGCATTAAGGCGTATATTTCAAGTATTTGTTCGCAATTGGTGCAATTACTCGCGGAATTGAAGGTTGTGCTAGATTCGTGGGTATTATGCGTGATGCAAATTCAAACAAAGCTGATGCTCGCAAGACGGGAGGGCCGGCGATCCGCAACGGCCGCGCTGCCAGGCAGCCTGTGCCTGTAGTCAAGCAACGTAACGTTAATGCTCGGCACTGTACGGCACATCGGCGTCCCATCGATCGCATCCCAGCGGACATGAAGCTTCTCGGAGCCAGAGCCACAGAGCTTCCCCCGGCCGCTGCCGCCGTCGATCGCAGCTGCTTTGCTGCCTTCCCTTCCTTCCCTTCCCGCTTCACTGCGCATGCCTCTTAATCCTAGTCCCTCAGTGACCTTGCACCTACAATAACAGCTTTCATCTTCACATCCACCACGATCACCACTCTCCATTCAACGTCCGTCGCCCTCGACAAGCTCGCTACCAGCAATAGTAGCCGCCAGATCTAAAGGAGCCATCCGCCACCAGCGTCAACACACCTGTCGCCCCCCCTGCTCGCTACCTCGCTACCTACCCCATCCCCCATCTCCATCCCCCATCCCCATCGCCCCCCCCCCCCCCGCATCAACCCCCATCTCTCTCTCTCTCTCTCTCTCCTTACCTACGGAACGAGACTACTTAATCTACTAACTCTACCCACATCCATCGGCAACCACCACACGCTCGCACAAACCTACACACCACAACAAACTCAATTCAGTTCGGCAGAGTCCACAAGCAATTCAAAAAGGACGCCGGCCTGTACCTACTTCTTACCTACCTAGCTCGAAATATTCCCGGGGGGGGAATAAGCAATGTGGCCGCCCGGTAGGTAAAGGTTTTTAATATACGTTACGTTACGCTACTTACTCTACACACACACGCACACACATACACCGCAAGCTTCGTGATTGCGTCGGTCGAATTATCATCACATCACATCGCATTACAAATAATACTACACATACACGCTCGCACGCAAGCTGGGCAGACAGAGAGAAAGACACCGACAGAGAGAGAGAGAGGCAGCAAGAGAGAGGAACACGCCCACAACACATACCCCGGCAAATTATCAATCAATCAATCGGTCTCAGTACGTACACATCTGAGCTAGAGCTACGCAATACACGACTCGGCAAGACACGACGGTTGTTCTTTGTAAAGCTCTGCATTGGGTAGCTTAGCTAGGCTTACTTGTACTTGGCTTGCGAGTTGGGTTTGGGCTTGGGCTGGGACTTGGGTTGGGCTTACTTCACCTTGTTGCCTACTAACCGACACCGCTCCGTGCCTGGCGATTGTAGCAATTAGCTTAGAGGGTTACCAACACATAAACGACAAGAATAACGGTTTTAAGTGTTGTCAGGCCGATTTACCTTTTTGATATATAGGAGAAGGGAAAGGATAGGGAAATAAGAAGACAATTAAACAAGCGCACGGAAGGGAATCGGTAAAGGTCTATTCAACCGCGACACATAAACACACACACACATACGCACGCACAAACTTGCACTCAAGAAGAAACGAACCCAATAGAGAGAAAGAGAGAGAGAGCGAGACAGTTCGAATTCAAACGCCCGAAATGTCGGACATCCGCGTCTTCGTCTCATTCCCCAAATCCGCGACAGGAGGCGCAATCTTTGCAGGGGAGACCCTCGAATGCACGATAACATTCAAGAATGTGTCTCCTGTTCCAGGGGGGAGGCCGGCAATGGGGTTACCGCAACCACAGACTTATACGCAGTCGCATTTGCAGGTTCAGAATCAGCATCAGCAGCAACAACATCAGCAGCAGCAGGCGCAGAGGGCGCTGCCGCAATCACAGGGAATTAAAAAGTCGATCCCGAGGATGAGTGTGGTGAGTCCGAGGGTGCCGCAGGGGCCGCAGACAATGACGATGCCGGGTCACAAGCCGAGGTTGTCGCTGTCGGTGCCGGCGGAGGGTAAGTCGGCTACCACGACGACGGGAGGCGTGACGTCGCCGAATGGAGCGACGTCGCCAATTACAAATCGCCAGGGGAAGCCGCATCAGAGGTCGATATCGATTGTTTCTCTCAGCTCGGATATTGGGGGAGGTGGTGGGAATGGTGGTGGGGGGGCTGGTGGGGACGATCATCAACCTCATCAGAGAGGCGGGAGTCTGAGTATGGGCCCGGGACCGCCGCAGTCGAGAGGGAATGCGAGGAGGGGGGCGCATAGTCGGTCGGCGAGTTTGCAGCAGTTTTCACCGAGGCCGAGTGCACTTTCCCCGGGGATGGCGTCGACGGCGTTCGCAAAGTCCCCGCCGATACCGGCTACACCGATGATTGTGGAGTCGGGGGATGCCATGACAAAGTTCTCGTTTCCGGCAAAGGTCGGGGGGACGCCGGCTACGCCGCAGATACATTGGGGGGCTGGAGGCGCGCTGGTTGGGTCCGGGAGGGGCACGATTAAGCATGCGCAGTCTGAGAGTATAAATACAACATTTAAGTTTCCTTCATCAACGGGAGGAGAGGAGATGAGGCCACAGGTATCGCAGGAATCGAATGGGAATGGGGGGAAGGTGACTAATATAGATCTACGGAGTCCTGGGGGGTCGGATGAGGAGTCTGTGGTTGGGAGCGCGAGTGGGCAACATAAGCAGATTTTGGGGTTGGGGATTAATGGGGATACGCCGAGGTCGAGTGGGGAGTTTTATTCGTTGGCGAATAGTACGACTGAGACGTTGGTGTCGGAGTATGATCCGAGGTTAGGGACGAATAGGTTGATACGGCCGCAGCATGGGAGGAGGCATAGTTTACTTGCTGTTGGGACAAGGCCGCCGGAGATACTAATGATGGGGTATGCACAGGTTATGGGTACCTTTACGCTTGATGGGTCGTTGGTCCATACCAGCCCGTTTGAGGAGATCAAGAAGAGGGGTGTTGTTGGCGGGCAAGGTGGCGGGGGGGTTGTGGGGATTGAGACGCACAAGAGTGAGGGAAAGTTGTTTAGCTCGTTTGGATGGGGAGGGTTTGGTGGGGCGATTGGAGGGTTGTTGGGGGGGAATAACATGTCGTCAATGGCGGAAATGAAGACGCTGGCAAATACGAAGAATATTCCGATATTGTCCACGCCTCAGTCGATATTATTCGTCGATCTACGACTTGCGCCGGGAGAGAGCCGGAGTTATGAGTTTAAATTCCCGCTGCCAAAGGGATTACCGCCTAGCCATAGGGGGAAGGCGATTAAGGTCAGCTATATGCTCAAGATTGGAACGCAAAGAGCGGGAAAGGGCGTGCAGCAGCCAAAGGTCGTAGAGATTCCGTTCAGGGTCTTTCCGCATGTTGATGGTAGGTCTTGCTGTTGTTGGGAGTGGTTGTGGAGGTGGTCGTATACGGGGAATAGGGGAGGCGAAGGGGTTGTGGGGTGTTGTTGGAGTTTTCACAGGCGCGGTATAGGATCCACTAACGGGTGCATGGTTAGCAAATGGGTCCTTTAGACGACACGACTTGATGCAACCGATTATCTTGTTGAGAGATGAGGCTGCGGTATCTTGCGTCGAAGAGCAGCAGCAGAATAACGCGCAGACGCCGGCAAAGGGCCAGTCGCAGTCACAGACGAAACAGGAATCGATGGATTCCTCGCTGGCAGGGTTTCTGAGCTATGTGGATTCGTTGATTGCGCCGCACTCGACGTCCTCGAAGGGGGGATTGGCTTCCCCGTCCCCGTCGTTTCGGAGTAGTTCGCATAATTCAATGCCGAGCACGCCTGTTCCGAGGGGATTTGATACGTCGCCGCAGCCGGTTGCGACGTCCAGGGATAATATTGAGATGGCGATATTGCGGGGCGGAGGGGGCGGGGATGGCGCCGAAGGGCGTGGAAGAAATGGACAGATGCCTGCGGAACATCGGTGTAGTATCTTTGAGATTGCGAGGAATGGGCATCGGGTAGCAAGTTTGACGTTGGCTCGGCCGGCGTATAAGCTCGGAGATACGATTACGGCGGTTATAGATTTCTCGGGAGCGGCGATACCTTGTTATCATGTTTGTTTGCCCTCTCCCCCCTCCTCATTCCCGGAACTGCTTATCACAAGCTATCCCTAATACTTACATTGATGTGTTTTATCATAGATCCACGCAACGCTAGAATCTAGTGAATCCGTCTCCCCCCAACTCGCCCTCCGCTCCCCCTCCTCCATCCACCGCACCACACGAAAAATCCACGCCTCCCACTCCGAAGCATGTCTCTTTGCCCAACGCGTGCAATTCACACCCACTATCCCGCCCTCCGCATCACCGGAATTCACAACCTCCTGCGTCGCACTCACGTGGCGGCTAAACATTGAGTTCATCACGCCCGCGCTCCTGGGCCGGTCTGGCGCGGCGGCGGAGCTGGGCGAGGAGGAGTTGCTGATTGATGGGCTGCTGGAGAAGGCAGAGGATGGCGGGAAGAGGGGGAGGGGCGAGATTTGGGAGGCGAGGCAGGGGGTGTTGGTCGAGAGTTTTGATGCGCATATCCCGGTGAGGGTGTATCCGAATGTGAAGGGGTGCGATGCGGGGCAAGGTGTGGTTGGGGGGTGGGGGTTTGGAGGCGGGTTTGGGGGGGTGGCGGAGGAGGGGTATGTGGTCTGAGGGTTTGGGGTTGGGTTTGATGGACCGGTTTAGTTTTTGAAGTTGAAGTTGCGGTTAGGTTGAACACTGGGCGGCGTTGGGGTGTAGATTGGTAATGGGTTTGGGATATGTTGAGGGTTTTCATCCGGAAAAATAGATGGATGGGTTAATGCGGTATTTGGAAAGGGGAGGGCGGCGGTACCTACCTAGGCTTTGAGGGATTGTTTATAAGTAGGCGAGTTATATTGTCCTCCTCCCCTTAATGGTCGTCGACGCCCCTCTCCAGGGTATTCTTTTTATTTCCTTTTTATCTGTCTATATTGTGTATTTCTCTTTTTCTTTGTTCAAACAACTACAGATGCTGGGCTTTTTTTTTGCTTCTAATGAGGTACCTAGGCAGGGGGGCTGGGCCGGGGATATAAATATACATATTTTTTCTTTTTGAATCTGATCAAGTTTTCCTGAAGATTACCTTGCTGGTACTCATCTGTCAATGAATGTCATTCTCGGTTTATATTACTTTCTCTGGTTCTCGTACG
The DNA here is from genome assembly GCA_024516245.1 of Peziza echinospora. Lineage (NCBI taxonomy): Eukaryota > Fungi > Ascomycota > Pezizomycetes > Pezizales > Pezizaceae > Peziza > Peziza echinospora. The sequence continues at coordinate 116,930 of JAJLQT010000022.1, read as the reverse complement.
GATTTTAGAATGTGGTTGGTAGACATGGGTCTTTCTTTTTGAAACAGTAATATCTATTGCTCTCTTTCAGCCAATATGATGTTGTGAGTTCTATACAAAGTATTTCTCGCCCCAACTGAGGTCGGCTCGGAATCACGTGATCGGATCCGAAGTAGCTTCGGGTTCCCATCGGTCGGGCCGATGCTCATCATGCGATGCCAACCTCCGACCCCTCCAACCTCCGACAACAACAAAACCACCACCACCACCAGCAACACCCCCACCACCACCACCACCACAATGAAATCTCCCCCCTCAGCGAGCATCCTCTCGCTCCTCGCCCCCGCCTGGTCCGCCCACCTCCGCAATGCCACAACCAGCACCCCCTCCACCCCCCTCCTCCACCGCGCCCTCAACCTCACCCCAAAACCCACCTCAAAACGCTTCTTCACCTCCACCCCCCCGCGCCCCGCCAACCCCACCCCCACCCCCACCCGCCCAAGAGGCCCCTACAGACCCGACTACTCCGCGCACTACAAGCAGGGCAACACCTCCCTCCTGTACTACACCGCCTCCATGATCCTCGGCACCCTCAGCGTCAGCTACGCCTCCGTCCCGCTCTACCGCCTCATCTGCCAGCGCACCGGCTACGGCGGCACCCCGCTCACCTCCCTCAACACCGGCACCCACATCTCCACCCCCGACAAACTCGTCCCGCTCACGACCCACCCACGCATCCGCGTGACATTCACCTCGTCAGTCTCGGACCTCCTCGACTGGTCCTTCACGCCGCAGCAGCGCGAGGTGCGTGTCCACCCGGGGGAAACCGCGCTGGCGTTCTACACGGCCACGAATAACACCGAAGAGGACATCATCGGCGTGGCAACGTATAGCGTCACGCCGGGGCAGGTGGCGCCGTATTTTGCGAAAATCCAGTGTTTTTGCTTTGAGGAGCAGAAGCTGGCGGCGGGGGAGAGCGTGGATATGCCCGTGCTGTTCTTTTTGGATCCGGAGTTGGTGAAGGATCCCGGGATGAAGGGGGTCGAGCAGGTTACGCTGAGCTATACGTTTTTTAGTAAGTGTGTGTGTGGGGGGGGGTTGCGGGGGGGAGGTGGGGGAGGTGGGGGGGGAAGGGAAGGGAAGGGAGGGAAGGGGGGAGAGAGAGGCATTGGCTAATTTGATGTGATGTGATGTTACAGGAGCGAAATATGATTCCAATTCGGGGATCCGGCCGAGAGCATAGATTTGAATTCACGACCCATCCCACACACTCGAGATTTAAATCTAAAAATTTTACTACCCCCCCAAAAAAAGACCAGAAATTACAACTACAACTTACATATAGCCTACCTACCTACTTCATCAAACCCATCAATCAAATCTCCTCCGGTCCCTCCCTCGATCTCATCTCACCCTGATCAAGCGACACAGATACATGGCCTGTATATATCCACTCCCTGGGAGGGGGGGGGGGGAGTTTGGGGATGTATATATGTATATTTTCCTTTCTTCTTTTTTCTTTTTCTTGTAATTTGCATGATGATCATGTATATTGAACATGATCATGATCATGATATATATTATCAAATCTAGAAATTTTTAGAAAAAGCCATACCTCAGGTACCTATATATATGTATAATACCGGGACAAAAATATCGGGACATGTCGAGGCGAAATTACTAGCTTAGTGTCCCGATACTTATGTCCTGGTGTAATATGTACATACATGTTTTTAAACTCTAAAATAAAAGTCCCATGATCATGAAGGTATATATGTATGTATGAAATCTACAAACAAAAAAAAGAAATTGGGGGCGGGGAGGAGGATGAGGAGGAGGGGCAAAAATATCAATGGATATATCGGAAAAAAAAATGCCATGGCCAAAAAAAAAAAAAAACATCTTGGAAAAAAAAAAAGAAAAGAGCTAAGGCAGCAATTTAAAGGGAATTTTTGTGCACAAAAAAAAAAAAAAAAAGATATGGTCTAGATCTAACGTTCGAATGCAATAATGAATGATGACCCAACATACCGACTCTTATGAGAATTCCAAGGGGCCTAGTCTAAAAACCAAATTGCCCTTCCAAGAAATTTAAATGTCCAAAACGCGGTTTGTTTTTCTCCCCACCCCCACCGCATGCACCCAGGTAAGGTTACCTAGGTAGGTACCTCCTCCCCCTTCCTGACCCACAAATCCCACACCTTCTTATGCTGCTCCATAAACACAAACATCAGGATTGTGTGCGGGCCCAACCTCGCAAAACTCGGTATCCACCCCCGAAACACCCACGTCACGCCCTCCTTCCTGACCGTATCCCTCAACACCTCCAGCACCCCGCCTCCGCTCCCGCCAGCACTCCTCCGCGAACTCATCACCCTCGTCTTGATCACGTCCACGGGACTACACACCGTCGTGGCCACCAGCCCCGCCGCCACGCTCGCCACGAAATGCGTGTCCACGCCCTTTGGATCCCACCTCCCCCCCACCAGCGGGCCCCCCGCCACAAGCCACCCCTTGAACACATCATAACTCGCCAGCTGCGCAGCAGTCATCAATCCCGCGCGGATGGTATTTGGCGCCACCCCGCGGAAGAGCGTCGCGGGGCCCTCTGTGCGGACGAGGGTGAGCAGGCCGTGCAGCGCGTGCTTGTAGTGGGCGTGGTTTCCGGACTGCATGCGCACGTTGATGATGTCTGCGGGGTTACCCGCGATGCCGCCGAGCATGCCCGAGACGGTGGCGAGGAGGAGGAGGGTCGTGAAGCTCTGGGTTGTTGGGGCGGGGTTGTGTGGGGTTGGGGTGGGGAGGGGGAGGGCGGTTTTGAGGTATTCGTAGACGCCGAAGCGGGTTGTGGAGTAGGTTGCTGTTGTTTCGGGGGGGGGTTAGTTTGCGGGGGTTATTCGGGGAAGGAAGGGGCAGAGGATGGACACACCTTGTCGTAGTAAACTCGCCGAGAGCTGTAAATCATATCACATGTGTTCGTCAGTATGGTATATCTCCACAACCACCTCCTTCCCCATTCTCAATTCCCCCCAAAACCAAACCCAAAAAGCCGTATGAATTGGAAACTCACCCCACTATACAACGTCAAGAACCCTATTCAAAAAAAAATAGAAAATAAAGCACAAAATCAGCATTTCTCTCTCTCTCTCTATAGCTAATAAAATCACTCTCAATAATACTCCGCATCAATTGAAATCAGAAACTCACCCTCATGCCTCACAATTCTCACAAACGTGCCCACCATCCCCGGCTTTCCCAACTGCTTCGACGACGACGACGAAATAGCCGCCGCCGCTCCATCTCCTCCTACTCCTACAGTCGATGATGATGATGCCAACGCAGCCCCGCCGGTTTGTAATCGTACTTTGACGAGATCTACATATTGTTAGCTGGCCATGTCTCGTACTACAATTGCAATTGTAGCTGGAGTTAAAATCCATACCAAGCGGATGCGTGAAGAAGGCAGCTAAACAACTCGCGCTCCCGCCGAACCAGAAGGGGTATTTCGTCGTCTTTGTTGTCTTCGTCGTCGATGGCGTGGATGGCGTGCTTTGTTGTTGTTGTTGTGATGACGTCGTCGTCGTACCCGAGCTCCTCGTATTTGGCGCCATTTTTCGCGCGCGCGTTGGTTTTGGAAGGGGGTAGGTAGTAGACTTGATGTGTTGTGTGTGGTGTGTGTGTGCCGCCGCAGATACCGACGTGACGTACGTCGTCGGTTCGTTCGGTTGGGTTGGGTCGTTTGTTGATCTCTCTCGCTCGCTCGGGTAGGGTTGAGTGGAAAAGTTGGTATGTATGTACCTCTGTAGCTACTACCTCCCTCAATACCTTAAATCCAATCCAACACGTTTTTTCTCTCGCTTATAGAAGGGTTAATTGTTGTTTTGTTGTTTTGTTGTTTTGTTGTTTTTGTTGACCCCCCCGTGCACGGCGTCGCGGATTCGTTCGGGGTGCCAGCTCTCAAGTCCCGCGTTTTGAAATGGAAGGGAAGGGAAATGGAAGGGAAGTTCGGCGATAATAAGTGGGGGGTTTGTTTAGAGTGTTAGAGTGGTAAGTGTAAGTGTAAAGTGTAAGTGTGCCTGCCTGCCGGCCGCGTGGAGTGTGGAGTGGGGTTGGGTTTCAACCAAAAAAAAAAAAAAAAAAAAAAAGTAGTAAAAGAAAAAAAAAAGACGGGCCGATTATGGCAGGCCAAAAACCCCCAAACCGCGGGGTGCGGCCGCGGGGGTGGGTAGAGTAGGGTACCTAGGGTAGGAAGGTACCGTACGGAACGGAGCTTCCCTGGCCTGGCAGGGATGACTACTTAGCTTGAAAGCTTGAAGAGAGAGCTGTGGACGTTTCGGGTAAAAGCTCAGGTGTGTATGAGGTAGCCTATAGCTAATTGCCGTTTGTTTGGTGATTTGGTGATTGCAATTGCTCGTCGGAAGATGTTTTTAGTAGGTACGTTTTTGACGGTGGTGGCGGCCAATTGCAATTGCAAAGATATTTAAAAGGAGACTTCTCGATCGAGAAATGTAGACGGAGAACAGGAAGAAGAAGAAGATGGAGAAGTGCGTGCGTGTCAATTCAGGAGAAGTACTTAAGTGGCAGGAAGGGGATCGATAATACCTAGAGTGTGTGTGTGTACCTGACAGCCAGCCAGGAGTACCCACCCATACGTACGCACCTACGGGAGACAGCTGTAACCTATCAGATACTCCATATGCGCATCGCATTGACCAGGTTCCGGATGGACACTCACCCATCCATTCGATCCATCCATTCGATCGCGGCCGCTGCAGCCTGCGATGTCTCGCTTATTGCCGGCTGGTCGGTTGGCTGGAAATCGAGTTCAGACGATAAGAGCAACCGCAATCCCCAGCGGCCGACAACACGTCCTGTCCCCACAACTTGCTGCGAAAATAAATACCGACACCCCAGCCAGCCAGCCAGCCAGCACCCAGCACGCAGCAGCGAGCCGCAATTGCACTCGCAATCACAATCACAATCAATAAACCGCCCCAGAGCATCAGTCATCAGACTCCCACTTACCTGGCCAGATCCGATCCGAGCAATGAATTGCAGATGCAAGATATCACCCGCCTCGAATTGGTGGCTCGGTCGGGCACCTCCCCTCCCTCCCTCCCTCCCTCCCTCGGAAGGGGAACAGCTTTAACTACCTAAGTACATAGGTAGGTACTCTTCGTCTCGACTCGTAAAAAGAGCGTTGCAGTAATGTCGAATATATGTGTATAGCAATTAATTGTCCCAATTGACCTTTAGGTAAGTAAGTAAGTAGGGCAGGGCCGGTTGGTGGGGGGGGATTATATATATAATCCAAGTAGGTAGCATAATCAACTGTATATTCATCATCATCACATCCCGACATTTTCAAATATAAAAGAAAAAAGAAAAGAAAAAAACATAAACTCATACTCATACTCATACTCATAACCATAATCATGATCGACTAAATCAAACAGTGAAAATGTTTTGTAATTAAAAGAAAAGAAAAGAAAAGAAAGAAAGAAAGAGGGTGGAGACTCGAAAGAAAGTTGTCCAATAGATCCCCTCTTCCTCCTTCCTCCTTCCTCCGTCCGCCCTTCCCTTCCCACTCCATACATACCTTAAGAAGTAGGTACATACTTGGTACCCGAGTCTTTTTTTTTCTTTCTTTTTTTTTTCGAAATATACTTCTGCACGGCAGTAAAACTCATCACATCCCATCACAACCCACGACCTCTCATCTCAAGAATTCGTCCGGAGGAGGGGGGGGTACTCCCCCATATTTGACTTTCTGATTAAACAAAGATCGCTTTTCTTTTTCATTCATGCATATATATGGCCCTCGAGCTCCGAGCTCCGTGATATCGTGACTTTTTTTTTCCTTCACTCCTCCTCCTCCATTGGACAAATATCCCCAGTAGATAGCCATATCCTCACATAAACCCACCACCACCACCACCACCGGTACCCCTCTCACTCTCACCACCAACCCCCCCAAAGCCATCACAACATCCCCATAAACCCACCGCCACCGCCAGCCCCACTCGACGAAATCCTCTTCCCGCCCTTGCCATCCGTCTGCTGCCTCTCTGGCTCATCATTATTCGGCCTCACAATCAACTGATAAATACTCCCCCCCTGCTGCCCCTGACCGCCATTCTCCTGTGCCGTCGCCGTCGATGTCACCCCCCCCACATCCTCCCTCGAGACCACCGCCTCCGCCGCCGCCGCCGACGCAGGCCACTCCCCATCCTTCTTCCACCCCTGCACCAGCGCCCTCGTCATATGCTCCAGCCCAATTGGCACCACCGGCGTCCTCGCCCTCTTGACAATCTTGTTGTATATACTCGTATACGCTGACGGGCCCACACTCGCGCGGAGCGGGGACACCTCGAAGGGACTCGTTGGCGGCGCATGACCCACCCCCCCTCCATTGGTGTTGTTGTTGTGTCTGGCCGTCCAGTCCCTCCGGCGGAGAACCCACGTCTCGAGGCCTTTATTCCAGCAGATCTCCTCGCGGAGGAGCCTCCTGTTGCGCGCGCGCAGGACCTTGATGCCGAGATTCTCGTGGCGCTTGGCCGTGGCGGCGAGGGGGGTGATTTCGTCGGGGGATTGGTAGCGATACACCCCCCCATTCCCATTCCCATTCCCACTTGCACTACTCTCAGTAGGTAGCGGCGGCGGGTTCTTCACGACATACATATCCGCCTCCCTCAGCAAATCCGAGTCATCATCCAGCGCCTGATTCCCCACCAACAAATCCACCTCACCATCACCACCATCACCACACTCCCCACAATCCCTCCTCTCAACCTCCCTCAAATCCGCCTCGGTAACCTCCTCCTCGCACCCGACGCTCGCGGCGCCATTCAGCGGCGGCGGTCGCACATACCCTGGGTTCATCACTTGGGGCACATGGGTCCCCGCCGCGCCCGCGAGCCGGCCGCTGTGGAGGTTGCTGGCCTCCCAGTCCTCGACCCAGGTGTCGTGGATCTGTGTCGCGATGATGTGTCTGACTTGGTCGATTGCTGCTTGGCGCTCTTCTGCCGCGCGGAGAAGCGTGGCTTGGTAGAGGGCGTCGGCGTCGGGGGGCATTGTTTGGCGAGTTTTTTTTTTCCTTGGGTTGTGGGTTTGTGGGTTTGTGGTTTGTGGGGTTTTCTTTGGGGGGGGTACCGTGGATCTGGAACTGGATCGGTGGTGGGTGGAGGGGTACTTCGATATACTTCCGAGTTTTTAAGTTTTTATTTATATAATATGTGTGTGTTTGTGACTCGGAGGGCGGTGGGCACGGGAGAGTCGTGGCGTGTGTGTGTGTGTGCCGACTGGCGTGATGTAGATGAGATGGGGCAGTCTCGAGGGATGGGATGAAATACGCAGAGGTGAGTGAGCTGGATGAGAATTGAGAGTGTTTACGTCTCGCTCGCGCAACTCCCTCAGCGTTTCCCACACGAGAAAAAATAGTGCACTGCTGTTCTGGTCACGGGGAAAGGGTGCTAGGGCCCGTTGCACCTGGGGGGTGAGGCGGGGGCGGGGCAGGGTGGCGAGTGAGGGGCACGCGGCGGCGGGGGGGCGGCAAGGAGTCGGCCGGCAGAGCGATGGAGGGGTGCGGCGCCCACGGCAGATAAGCGAGGGCCGCGGGCGAGCTTAAGCGTCGGGCCAGCAGGCCAGGGCCCGCAGCGGTGCCGGCCAGCACGAGATCGCACACAGCAACGGCAGCACATCATCACCACAGGTGTGGGGAAAGCTGCAATACTTGGCATGCACAGCGTGTTGCGCAAGACGAAGCCATTCACAAGCAGAGAAAACGCAAAAAGCACACCATAACAAGTCCCAGTTTTAATCAATTGCAAAGTGGAAGAAGCAACAGCAATATTGACTCCCAAACACCAATTAGACCCCCCTGCTTCCCGTGGACCCGGAGTTGCACAGAATCCTTGCCTCTGTTCCGATATCAATCCTCCTATACCACCCCCTCCTGCCCCTCTCCCCACCCTCCACTATAGACCGTGCAGCTTTGAATGAAAAGTCTAGCCAGTCGTCGTGGCCATGAACGAATGCAACACCAAGATGTAAAAACGAAAAGGAAAAAATAACTATAAAAAAACAAAGGGAAAGGAGAAGAGATTGACCACACAAGAGTAGAGATGCTCAACCCCCTCAACCCACAAACAATTCAGCCACCAAGAAACTTAATTTTCGCCCTCCAACTTTGCAGATGCGTACTGCGCTCTGAATGTGCTTACTGCCGGGATATCAGCTTTGAATCTGTGTCGCATGGAATTGTCAGCATTCTAAACTTCAGCAAGTTGTCGACATCAGCCGTGGAAACGTACCTCTCCTCTTGGGTAGAGTATGCCCTCGGCGTAAGTTTAATGACTGTATGCAGTGGAATCTCCATCCACGGTGACCGGTTCTGCGGTACATTCATAAAATACGCATATATGCATCGAATCACCGCTTGATGTGTAACAACCATGATGTTTTCACTCCTTTCAATCTCCATGATGATGGGCTCAAGCCTGATAACCACATCGCGGTAAGATTCGCCTCCTCTGTAACGATAATTGTACCTGTAGCGTGTCAGTTATTGCCTGAAGGACTGTGTCAAGGGCGGCTTACTTGTCGTCATCTCTCGCCCGGAAGTCCTCTGGATAGGCATCCTCAATCTCTTCATACGTGAGACCGTCGCAAACCCCCGCGTCCAACTCATCCAGAGCTTTCCATTGAAGCTTCCTATGTGGCAGGAATTGGGCAGTCTGGATTGTCCTTTTCATTGTTGATGTCCATACTGTCAAATCGATATCGCCGACTGATTTCTTGACTAGATCTGGCAATGCTCGAGAGTATGCCTGCCCGCGAACAGACAAGTTCGCATCACCGCCAATCTGTCCTGAAAGGTTGAACTCCGACTCGCCATGCTAAAGAAGAATTAGTGGCAGGTCATGCGTAAACGATGAGACGAGGAAGCATACGCGTGACAGCCAAATGGATCTGGGCTTAATGTGCAGATTCATGAGGTAGTAGACAATTCGGCTCTGCAGATAATCTCGAATGCAGTTTATAACCACTTGCGCACCGACGTTAACTAGCTTGACATATGTCAATTCCGATTCTGTGATTGTCTCATAAACCGACTCGTAATGCTTGATCCTCTCGACGAAATCCTGCGCTGCCAAATCGGGGTCTTGTCCCTCATAGTCGGGACTGTTTGCTTTCACTTCTCGGATGTTGGATAGGATGAGCTCCTCGTCATCGCACACCGATTCGACAAACATCACTTCGTACCCGTGAGCTGCACAGCGCTTAGCTATCCAACGACGGCGCTCTTTGGTGGAGTTTGTGGCATCCAGTATCGCAACAGTGCCTTTTCCGCTGTCAAACCAGGCAACAAGATCCCGCATGGCTGCCTCGGCGGCGCATCTTCGCAGCCGCTCACCCTCTACGTTTTTGATGTCGAAGAAGTCGGCCGTTGGGTGAGGTGTGTCGGCTCGGCGGTATGAACCGACATTAAAGCATTGTGCATTGATGCTCAACCAGCGCAGGTAACGAACGACTATAGCTCCTCAGATTAGCATTGCATCAATCAGCCCTGCGACTCGTTCGGATGACTGACTTTTCTGAGCAAGGAGACTCTTTCCACGAGCTGGAAGGCCAACCATGGCCACAACTATACGGGTGTCTTCCACCTTTACTCCAGAGGTGCCATTAGCAGCTAAATAGTCGGTACCCACCATCTTGACGTTGAAATTCCCCGCAAAACCACAAAAAACGACTAGCTACGAGTACAGGCAGAAGACCGCAACAACGAGAGAGATACAACAGCAGGCTTAGAAGAGGAAACAAGAAAACAGGCGAGGGGTATATAAGAAGGGATTCAGGCGAGAAGGCGGAAGGCAGCAGAACAAGGTTGCTGCTGTTGGTTTGATGGAGCAGTCGGTAGCCGGGAACGTTTTTTAAAATTGCCAATGGATGAAGTAGTAGAGGCGGGGGAGAGGCAGGTAGATATAGCTTTCGGAGGTTGAGGGGGTAGAGTGGAGCAGGGACCCTGGGGGTGTGTGCGTGTGCTTGCGTCTGGATGGAAGGATGGCTGGACGAGGAGGGTGGGTGGATGGGTGGTGGGGGGAGGGTGGGGTGTGCCTGCTCTGAAGGGAGTCCGGCTGTGGCGTAACGGCGAGATTGAATGGTGTCTTTCGAGGAAGGTTGACGATGTGAGATCCTCTTCAAGTCTTTACAGCCTTGAGAAATCACTGCAAGTACGATGATGACGGTGGTGACGATGGTGCTGATGGTTGTGGTGATGGTGATGCTTGTAGTACGAAGAGGTGCAGATGGTGAATGGTGGAAGTAAGTAGGCTGGTGAAGTACTCGGTAGAGCTCAGACAGCCTCGAGCCGTCCACTTCAGGGGCTGCTGGAATGGGGAGGGGGGGGGAGTGGCTCGGGCCAAGCAGCTTTGGCTGAAGTGGGGGGGGTTAGAGTTAAGTGTCCGTTCGAGCTACATCGGGCTTCCGAATGGGGGTGTGGGCAGGCAGTAGCCTGGTGGGTGGCAGGCAGCCCACGAGAATGCACCATTGCAAGAGTCTCGAGACCGCCCCATAGCAGCGCAGCGTGGGGAGAGACGCACGTACGCACGCACACACACGCACACACACGCATGCACGCACGCATGCACCTGGCAGGCTGCGGATGGGCCAAGCGGTGCAGTCCGCAGGCACCGGGTCTCGCTGGCCCTCCGAGCAAGGGAGCGTCGGGTGGAGCACGGTCGAGGCGACCTTCTGCCTCACCAACATACAGGTATTATAGTATCGTGAAGGTATTCCCATGGCTCAATAGCATACTGTTTCCCAGCATCCAGCAATTGCATATATTCCCACCGCAATCCTTAGCCTCAATGCCCTCCCCCCCCGGCACGACCGTCCGCCTGCTTTTGGCAGCAGCCTAGAGCGCTGGGCACGAGCCCGATCGGGCAAGGCGGCGCCGCAGGCCGGGACGGTACGCAACGACGGAGCGCAAGGCGAAGGAGCCCCAGCGGGGGCGGGCTTTGGCCGCGGGGCTCGCTCGACGACCGCAGTCAACTCGACGAATCGAAGGTAGGCAGACAGCCGCCCGGACCCAGCTCTGGCTGCTGCGAGCTTGCGCGCATCGAGGACAGGCGGACGCCGACTGGCTCACCGTACTCGAGTAGCAGGAAAAAATGGAATGGGCTAGAGGCAGCCCCGGGGGAAAGGTACCAGGCTCGGCATCATTTTGAATGGACCGAGGGTGCGGGGCGGCTTTGGCGTTGCAATGGGGGCACGCGGATGCATCGTGACACCGGTGATCATGACCTTGAAGCTGAGAAGCTTCGGGCAAGCCACGGCCGCCGCAGCTGTCATTTCGACAGCTGCGCCGAGACGTCGGCCATTGGGCCCATCCCGAGCAGTCTGCCCTCTGGCGGTGTAGTGCGCCCTCAATTGCAGCCTTCTCGAGTTTTCTAAATACTGCCAGTGTGATGTGGATCCCTTCAAGGCCCCCCGGGCGCGGCGAACCAGAGCGCAGTTCAATTTATCCAGAAATGGCCGACAGTACAGTACTGCCAACCCTGCCTGCCTGCGAATCAGGTCCACACTGTGAGAGAAAGCGGTCGAGTCTGCGCGGGCGGCAGCGGTGCAGGAGGATTGTGGACGCTGTGGCCAGGCGTAGGAGGGGCATTGTGCTGGAAGGTGGCCACGAGCCGCAGGGCTGGAAGCTGTTTGGTTGATTGCGGGACAGAGCTCAAGCGGTGCAGCGCCAGGCCCGTCTGGGGCACGAGATCAGCCTGTCTGGGCAGCTTCTGGTGACGTTAAGTCTGACAGCTGCTCGCCAAGAGCGTAGAATTCGGCCCCCGTCCTGTCCTGCGAACGAGACCTCGACCTGGCCCTTTTGCTCTCGAGTCTCCAACGTGTCTCTCCAGTCTTCACCAGCAGTCCCGAACCTTCACCAGCTCCGTGGCCAGCACTTTCAGAGAACAAGAAGCTCGCAAGCTACAGCCATCACCACACCTCCATGGGACGCTACGCCATTCGCACAACAGCCAACGTCGTCCCATTTTCATTCCGGCTCGTCCACCCCTGTTCCTCCAAGACCCTGGCCGCCGACTTTGCCCGAGAATATGCACCATTTCAAATGGCCGGGAATTGCAGGAAGCGTCGACCCCCCCCCCCTCTCTCAATCCCTTCTGCACGATCTTCGTGCCCTTCGTCCTCTCGCTTTACCTTCCACCTTCGCATCCGAGCCGGAGGGGCTCCCGATGATGGATCTGCCACGATGGGGCCAAGCATCCCCAAGCAGTGGTACGTGCACCGTTTGCCAAGCCATATTCATTCTTCCAAAAGAAAAATGTTCCTTAGAAACATTCTCTTCGTCTCTTGCATTACACGCAGGGTGTGGATCGGTGAATAAGTTGTCGATAGTGTGTGTCGAATGACGGTGGTAGTCTGGTGACGGTGGCAGCATCTCCTCGGTTCGTTTCGGCTCGCAGCAATTGTGCATCTGCAGTGGAACACCTCTCCCCCCCCTGGCGAATTTGACGTTCCCACTATATCCCACGACATTGGATCCTCCGAATAGCCGCTGTTTTATCTCCTCGCCCATGCTACACATCCATCCACCCGGAAAAACTCGCCAGAAATGCTGCCTACGGAATTTTGCGAGAAGAAAAAATATTTGGCATGGAAGAAAAAAAAAAGCCACGCGACCAGCTCTTCTTGTCATTGTTGGAAAACCCAACAGAAAAAAAGAAAGCAATCAGACAGAAAAATGACGCATATCCCTAAACGAAGGGAGTATATCCGAAACAAAACAAAGAAAGAAAGAAAGAAAAAAAAAGTATAAAAACAAATTAAAAGAAAGAAGATGCAGGGAACTGCCTGGGGGGTATATTGGAATAATAAGAGATGATAATTAAGTTTTGGGAAGAAAATAAATAAATTAAGGGAGATGAGCTCGCGAGATAGTCGTGAGATGAGGGACTTTTCCATCCTGCCCCTGTGCAGCCCTATGCATGGGGCGGAGAGGCTCAAGCGAGAAAGATACGAAAAGATTGCTTAAATCAAGTACTTACATTTGACATGCTATAGACTGCCGGCGCCGCTCCCGGCGCAGAAGATCCGGCTGCGGATGAATACCTGGCACTGATATCTGGACCTGGCATGATTGTGGATTTGATTATCGGAAGTGGTGGTTGGTTGGACTTTATTGAGATAGGCTAAAGATGCAGTCAGTTCTGAATCAGGGGGGAGAGGAAGCTATTTGGGTGTAGGTACGTTTGCTCGGTTATTGCTTTTGTCTTTTCGTATTTCGTGAGGCGAGTATTTCTCTTATTTTGATGTTAGATAGGTTCCTTGACTTGAAGGGAGTAAACAAACAGAGTACACCACGATAGCAAACAAGAAACTTTATATACACTTCCTTGGACCCCCCCCCATCCCGCTCTTAGCACCTTGCAGGCTTGATACCGGCAAGTGGAGAAGCATGTGGCCAACTTCGCGCACACGGTACAATAAGGGACTAGCTAAGCTTGCCTGCGATTACGGTAGTGGTGGACGCCGAGCTACCGACCCCATCTACTCCTCCCACCTTCTTAACCGGAGATGACGAGTGGGAGCAAGAAATGTCATACAGAGATGCCGAGAGCACCTTCGCACAGACCCTTCGAAGAAGCTGGCTCCTCCTCGTCTGGAGTACGAGCCTGGGGAGGATTGCGATTAATTGCCGAAAAATGGGTTTTTCGGCGGTTCCAGCTCTCACTCTGCAGCTTCCATCATCAGCAAAGCATCAAGTTAACGTCATAGGCCCCCTGCCCGATGCAGTACTCGATTGCTTGTTTTGCCAAGCCTCGCCTTTGGACGTCCACGGCTCGGGTTCTTGGCACCACAGCAGCCTCTCCTTCGGTCGGGTCGGTCGGCGAGCTTGACGAGTGGTTCGCCGCACACGTGAGCTTGCGACTGCCGCATTCGGACGACAGGGTGGGGTCAGCCTTTGCCCAGATCTGATCTGGATCTGGCTTGTTGTGCCCCAAGCAAGCACGTGCGATGGGAGGCAGGATGCATAAGCGAAGGAGCTCTGTCGGCTGGATGTCGGTAGGGTGTGGCATGTGTGGCCAAGTGTCGACAGCAATTGGCGAAGGCCGAATCAAATCGAGCTTTGGGGGGCATGCCATGTGATGTAGGAAAGAAGGCTGGAAATTCCCATCTAACTAGTGGTGAGATCTATGGGCCACCCAATTAACAATTTTTTTACATTTAATATATTTAGCTTTCCCTGATGCCTAACTTAGGTAATTGCCTATGCTGATCGACATCGACATCACTCCACAATTTTTCTTTACACCCCGCAAACGCCCCACCGGAAGAGGCGGGGTGGGTGGATGTAACATGTGGGGGCGGGGGGCCAACGATGGGATGGAAAATATTGTGGAATTTGAAGTGGACGTTGTTTTCTTTTCTTTTTCTTTTTTTTTTTTGTGGGGATTTGCGGGGAAAGGCTGATCAGTGGGTCGATCTGATCATTGATTGATCATACCTCCTGCTCGAGTAACTTCCCATTTTCACTTTTTCTTAAGCTTTTTTTGGAAATTCCTGGTATTTTTACATTTTTGTTTTCATTCGTGTTTTAGATGGCGCTAATGTGCTGTTTATTGCAGGTAATTTTTTTTTTCTCGAATCCTTCGATTCCAACGAGCTCACCCAATCAAAGCATTCATTGCTCCAGAGGAAATCATCCGATCTCTCATTCCCACTTTATGCATGCTGCATTTACCTGGGTTTTCCGGGGAAGCATTCCTGCAGCTTTAATACTTTTAAATGTGTGGGTACGTTTTTTTTCATGAGTAGAATCTAATCTAACTTTATGATAGGAGGTATGTACTAATGTGGTCTGTTTGTCACATGCTTTCCACATGCTACCTTTACTTACTAGGTAACTAACGTGTATATATGCAGATACCTGATTATTTGGAGTTACACCACCACCACCACCACCACCACCACCACCACCACGTTCCATGGCTGCAGAGGATGGCTGGCCATGGACCTCTCCCTCGGTTTTTCAATGGAATATTTTTACACATGCTAGTTTTTATCATACCCAATATAGATATCGATGTTAGTTGCAATTCGAGATATCGATGAATGATCTAGAATTTATATTATATATGAGAAATTCGAGTACCCATTATTAGTATTTAGGTTGCATGATTTTGCTTGGAAGAGAATTCAATCCATTGGGGCCCCGGGACTGAAGTTGGAGATTTAGGTAGTTATCGATCATTGATATTTCGATTCGGTTGAGTACTATAGCTAGTCCACGTGTCTCTATCTGCCGAAGGTATTTATTGTCTTTTTTAAACAAGAGCAGATTTAAATTTGCATGGCGACCATTCGGTAGTCTGGTGCCATTAGGTACTTCTTTGATGGCTATAGGAGGGGCAGGTGTGTTGCAATCGCAATTGCAATGAGAATTCATGAGCTCGAGATTAATTGGTTACCTACCCAGTTAAGGTAAGGTAGGGTTTATAGTATATACATATATAAGAGGTACAGTACGTAGGTATCTTCATACTCGATTTTCGATCCCGATATATACATCGATATCTGCATCACCCATGGGACCTCTACGACATCTGGCTACTACATAAGTACCTACTTACTTGCAATCCTCCGTAGGAGGGGCTGGGCACGAGACGACTTACAATTGGCAGTAGGAAGGTATCCACGGGGGTTTACCTTTTTATCTATTCATCTACCTATCTCTCTACATAATCTACTATTGAAATCCTGGGAGTTAATCATAATTGAATTGAAGTATATCCGCATCGATTGATATCTTTACATTTACGTATACATCGATATCAGCTGCAGTATTCGAATTTTTTTTATTAATATCTTGCAGGGCAGGGCAGGGCAGTAGAAACTTGATCATGAAATATTAATCAATTGGAATTCTGGATTTTTTCTTGAGTTTAGGAGTGATTGAATTGGGGGTGGGGGAGTAATGGGGTATACGTATACGGTGGTGGTGGTGCCGAATTCCGGAACATTGGTAGCGTTGGAAGTTGGAAAGAACTCTAGATCTGGTGTTATACATTCCTAGGCCTGGGTGATTCCTGTTCTCGTGCCCAGACTTGAGGTGATTCCGGCTTTTCCGCTGACTTGGGCTTAAGCTTGCAATTGCAAGGCATTAGGTATGTATGTAGGTTATAGGTTAGGTAAGAGGTATGTAACGTTCTCGAGAAGCGAGAGAAAGCGGGAGCTGTACATGTAGACCGTAGAATACCTAACCTGGCCTGGCCCGGCCTAGCCATCCATAGACTGTGCAGGCGGTTTATTGTTTGTGCTTGTGCTTGTTTTTGTGATTGTGATTGTGATTGGTGGTTTGGTTTACTCGATCTCGATCTGCATCCAGTACCCGGGAGTTCTGGCAAGTTACGGCCCTGTCGGTTTTTTGAGACAGAAGAGAGTCCTTCCATACAACGGGCTCGCGATCGGATGGACAGCTTAAATTCCTCAAGGCAGGCAAACCCTTTGTCGGTCTTGCTGAAAATCATACAAAGCTTAGAAATTGACAAGGCCGTAACTTGCCAGAAGTCCCGGGTACTCGATCTGCATCCAGTAGTCCGGAGTGTCTGTCTACATTACGTATACGTATATCACGTCATGGCCCATTGCAGTACTTCAATCGATGTCCCTTAGAGTCAATTACTTGGATAGGTAGGTAGTAGATATATAAGTCGGGAAGCAGCTAGCATCTGGCGATTAACAAAATCATATATATTAGAACTGTCGCCAGGCCCAGGTAGGTACTAGGTAATCCATAAAACTAACGTTCTTACTGCCTACTTAGGTAGCTAGAACGACTTCTCCTGGCATTATAACCCCATGTATGTTCATGATCAACGTCGAGGTACATACCTACTTACCTGGGTAGGTATACGTACATGGTAACTCAGAGCAGAAGAACAACAACAGATAGAACAATCAAAAAATCCACATTTTTCAAACAAAATCAACAACTAAAAGATAAAAAATAAAAAAAAAAGAAGATTCGTCATAAAAGCAGAAAATCCAGGGGCCCATTTTTTTTGTTCATCTCTCTCTAGATCTCTCTCTCCCTCTTAAACCTCCCCTCCACCTTTTCACTCTTTTCATTTTTCCCCCACCTCGTGCATGCATGCAATTGTTAAAGAGCAAGAAAAAATGTAAATCAAAAGTAAAAAATGAAATGACTAGAAGAAAATTGGAAGGATATACTACATCATACAAACTCAGGAAGAATGACACTTTCCCAAAGTCCACG
The DNA here is from genome assembly GCA_024516245.1 of Peziza echinospora. Lineage (NCBI taxonomy): Eukaryota > Fungi > Ascomycota > Pezizomycetes > Pezizales > Pezizaceae > Peziza > Peziza echinospora. The sequence goes on along the minus strand of JAJLQT010000022.1, from coordinate 99,661 downwards.
TAGGGATGGATGCCCCCTGCCCACTGCCGCCGCCGCAAGCTGAAAATACCATGGCCACAAACATAAGTCCCTTTTAAAAAGGATACCACCGCCGGACCCCATATAGTCATCAAAAAAAACACAAGATAAAAAGTTGAGCATCTTTCCACGAAAGAACTGCCATGCCATATCACTCCCGACAAGGAAAGATAGATAAACCAAGGGTATGAAAATCGTCAAGCAGCAGGTCAAAAAACACCCAATCAATAAAAGCACAAATTGCAGTCGCTGAAATCAATAAAAACCACGAGATGGAAAAATGAAACAAAAATGAGATATGCGTGTGTAAATTTTCATTTTTTTTGACTGAAAAAGACAAACCTTCGATATCCGCAGCAAAAACAACCACTTGAAATCGTCCAACTTTCCTCCCAAAAATGCCAATACTGATATATTCCCCTGATTATAACCCTTCATCTATGCGCCAACCTTTGCCTCCCAACAGCCCACCATTCCATTACCACTGGTTCCTAGACCACCTTCACCTTCTCGTCCAGGAAGAGTTCCCCATTTGCGGATATGCTCCCTTTCATTCAACCTCTGCTTCCGTTTGCTCTTGCCTCTTGCCTCTGCCTCCCCAGCTTCTACATTTTTGACATCATGAACCATAAAGCTCATTCCGTCATGTGGCTTTAACCAACTCCTGGACTTGATAGCATTCCTCACTGACGAGGCGTATTTCTCGAGTGGTGGAAGAATCAGAATATCAACGACGATATCCTTGTTGAGATCCAGGTATTGTGGAGTAGTTGGTGCCGTGGCCGAGGCTGCACCATTCGACTGGGAAGCAGTGTTTGAGGTTGCAGAAGCCTGGGCATTTGCTTTGCCTTTGGCATTTGCACGGCTTTTACGCCCAGCAGGGGTGTTTGCCGCAATAGTATTTTCTTCCAACGACTTGGCCACTTGTGCAGGAATTGGTGGAGCACTGACCATTGCAGAGTCAACACCAGGAGGAAGAACGGCAGGGATTTTGCCCAGATGAATCAGGACCGCAAGAATATCGCTATCATCGGTGTAGATATCTGTGCCATAGAGATAACGCCGCTGGCAAACCTCTGCCCTGGATTTCTCGTACAAAAATCTTCTAGGAATACGAATTTGGAAAACACAATTCTCCCTTCCTTCGAATCTCTGCATAAGATTGGTGGCAGAGTATCCTGGCTTGGGGCCAGCGGAAGGCTGGTAAACAGTGTAACCGAGATGTGCGCGAGGGTACTCAGCAACCTTATTGATGACCGCTTCATTGTTGACAATGAGTTTGTGCCTTTTCGCCGGAGGCGGTGCTGGTGAATGATGTCTATGGGGTACATGATGATGGTGGTGGGCAGCAGCAACTGTCGGTGTCGAAGCACGTTTGCTTGGAACCACACTCGGTGGGTGTACCGGGCCTCCATCAAGTGGATGCCTTTCCTCTTCATGATGGTGATGGTGGCCGTGGCCAATATGATGACTAAATATTCTGTTTTGTTAGCAAAAAGGCCGGATAAAAATAAGAAGGGAACCACGAGACACATACTGGTGATGATGGTGATGCCTTCGCTTCTTAACACTCGAGCCTTCGTCTTCATCACGATCCTTCTCTTTCCCCCTTCCACGAGGCTCATCCTCTTTCTCCCTATCCATCATGTTTCGCTTTTGTTCCCTGTTGCCCATATCAAAACCGCCCATTGCCAACAATGGGTTTTTCCTGTCAATTTGTGCCTGAGCAACCGACTGAGCAGCTGCCTTTCGTTCATTGATATGCTTATTGTATAGCACCTCCTCCGCTCGGCCCATTTGATTATCAGCATAGCCCTGCCGGCGCCGATCATGCCCCTCGCCTGGTGGTGGAAGAGAGAGTGAAGGTTGGAGAGAGAATGGAGAGGGTGGCATTGTTGTCGTGTATCCTGAAAATGGGACGTTGTTATATGTAGACGACGTTTGTGGTGGTGGTCCATGAGCGTTAGACTGGGGTGGATGAGATGTCATTCCAGAGGTCATGGGAGTATGTGGTGCATGTGATTGCGGTGGTGGAGGGCCGGATTGCATGGAGGGATGGGCGTTTGATGAGTTTGCCATTGCGTGCGAATGGTAGGCGTTTGATAGGGGATGTTGTTGGTGTGGGTGGCGGCCTCCATGAGGTGAGGAAGGGCTCATGACTCCAATGGAGTGTGCGTTCAAGGCTTGTTGCCTTTCACGCTCTCTTTGCTGTTGTTGCATTGCCCGCTCATGCTCTTGCTCCCTCAATATTTGGGCTTCTCGTTCTCGCTCTCTTTCCCTCTCGCGAGCTTCCCTTTCCATCTCCCTTTCTCGCATTTCCCTTTCTCGCATTTGACTTTCCCTTATTTCCCTTTCCCGCATCTCTCTGTCCCGCATCTCCCTCTCCCTCATCTCCCTCATCTCCCTCTCCTGCATCTCACGTCGTTGATTTTCCCGTTCACGCTCCCTCATCTCATGCAATTCTCTTTCCCTTTCTCTTTCACGGTGCATATGCATCTCTCGCTCTCGTTGATTGTGCTCACGTTCTTGCCGCTCCCTTTCCCTTTCCCTTTCCCTCTCCCTTTCTCGCTCCCTTTCCCTCAAAGTATCCCTTTCCCTATCATGGTACGACGCTGATCGTGAATGTGATCTGTGCGAGATCTCATCTTGCTGAGGCTGCATGACAGACATTTGATGTTGCGCTGTTGGCGCCATTGGCTGAGACACAGGCCTAGCAGGTACGCCATGAGGATGAGAGACGTGGGTCCTATACAGGCCATCAGGGGTGTCACGGCCCTTGACTGGAGGCCCATAACCTGGAATATGGTTGGTCATGACGCTCGGACTATTAGCAACACCTCTGCGGTCCCCATTTTGGTGGCCGAAATCTGGAGTATAAGGGCGCTTTGCTTGTGGATAATCCGTAGATGGCGGAGGGGGGGGTTGCTTGGGCGGTGGTGGAGGAGGTGGTGGTGCACTTGGACCGTCAAGCATTGCAGATATGCTCATACCGGATGTTTGGCGGGGGGGCGGGGGGGGAATGTTGCTAATAGACGGCAAATCCCGCCCCTGATATGACGTCGCTGGCCCTGGGTGGACAGGTTGAAGAGGTGGCCGAGGGGGTTGTTGTTGTTGCTGCAATTGCTGTTGATGATGCTGCTGTGCTTGCTGTTGCTGAGGAGTGGTATGGTTGTGATGTGGGGAACTTGGCGGCGGCATTCCACGGTGATGACTTGGTGGTGGTGGGTTCATCATGGATTCGGGGCCCATCTGATGAGATGGGTGTGGGTGGTGCGAGGCATGTGATTGTTGTGGTGGAGGGGGTGGTGGGGGTGGTGGAGGCTGGTGGTGAGGGCCTGAGTCTTGTCAGCAATTTAAATTAATGATGAGGGGACTTGATTAGAACATACCGCGGTAGACCACAGGCGAATTGCTAACTGAAGGTCCTCGGGAATGTGGCTGGTCTGGTGTACTAGTACGTGGTATCGAATACATTGGAGGTGGTGGGCCAACAGGCGAGCGATTCGTGATACTGCTGAGCGAATCTGTTGTGGACAATTAGAATATTTTTTCTGCTTCCCGTTCCCAGTTTTTCGGCTCGGTAAACAAAGTGCGTCGCATCAGGCACCGCAACGTGAAGGAACGGGTCAGTAGCTCCGTCCGGGGTAGCGCGATGTGGTAAGCCAAGCCTCACCCCATCCTCTAGGGCTGTCTCAGGGAAACTCATTTTGACAGACTCACCCAGCCCCTTCCGTTACTAACCAGCCCACACCCTTGGGCACAAATGTTTGGTTGCAACTTGATGAAAAAACGGATATTGGAGGGTGAAGAGGGAAAATATGATGGAAAATTGATTGTAATAGTAAAATGCAAGATGGAAACTTACCACTTCTCTGTGGGCCAGGGCGATGGTACGCTGGCGGCATACGTTCTGCTTCAGGAGACCTAGAGTGCTCCTTGTAGTGCGATCGCGTCGCATGTGGTGGAAGACCGTGATGTTGAGATTGATGCTGGGGGTGTTGAGGAGGAGGGGGTGGTGGCGGTGGTGGCGGTGGTGGACCATGATGCTGATGTTGTTGATGTGGATGCTGCTGCGGGTGATGGGGATGTTGCTGCTGTTGGTGATGCTGCTGCTGTTGTTGCTGTTGGTGAATGTGATGGCCATAATAACTGTCATTGGGCGATGGCGGTGTCGATTTACCAATTCGAGGCCCTCCTGGCCCTGGTTGTCGGTCATCATAATGTGAGCCTGGGGGCGGTGGCGGTGGAGGAGGCCCCTGATGGGGATGAGGACTGTGGTGATGCGGAGGTGGATGCGAAAGGTGATGATGTGGTGGAGGACCATTTCCTATCGGGCCTCCTGGTGGTATTCCCATTCCCGACATTGGGTGCATTCCACCGCCTCCTGCTCCTGGCCCACCAGGCCCTCCTCTTGCAGATGGGTGCATGTGCCGTGGATCCATCAGATGTAGTCAATGACTTTTGTTCACCACCGACTATGCTTTCCTCGCCTCTGAACACTTCCGCAAAGGCCTTTACAATCTTTCAACCTTTGTAAATCCCCTTCGCAGCTTCTTTCTGCTACTGATTTGCTCCTGCCTTTTTACTTTTCCAACACCCTATTCTTCCTTTCCTTGCACCTTTTTTTTTTTTTTTTTTCGTCCTTCTTTTTTTCCAGATATCCTTTTTCCTTTTTCTCGCTGCCGTGATCAGGGGGATGCCGACGCGGACCAGGACGATGTTTGCGTGTCTACGTCCTAGGACGGTCGGTTAGTCTGTAGCTGTCGTTGACGCCCTTTTCTCTCGCCTTCTGCGTGTGTGTGTGCGTGTGTGTGTGTGCGTGGCGATGGGGGGAAAGGGTTGTGGGAAAGAGGTTTCGGTGTTGGGCTTGCGCTGGGGTTTAGGAATTTTTTTGGTTGCGGAGAAGGGAAGGTTTGAGGAGAAGGCGGACGGGGTGGAGGAGGGCCAGCAGCGGCTTCACCCAGCAGGCAGGCAAGGGCCAGGATTGGGAGGAGGAAGGGGGGGGTGGGTGGTGTTGAGTTTAATTGGCGGGAAATGGGGTGTTGAGTGTGGGAGGGGGATGGATGATGGTGGTGGTTCTGCCGTGGTGGGTGGGGGGGGAGCGAGCGAGCGAGCGACCGAGCGAGGGAAGGGAAGGGTGCAGGACAGGATGCAAGGTTGGGAGAGGTAGGGGTTGGGGGCTGGGGTGCGAGGGTGTGTGGGTGCGGGTGCATAATGGGGGGGAGGGGTGGGACGCAACCCTGCAAGTCCACGCCTACGACAGCCCAGTGGTGCGAACCTGGCCGGGACGTGTGCACTTCAGACTGTGCGCCGGGGGTGGGGGACGATGGTCGCACGCACGCACGCACGCACGCACGCACGCACGAACCCACGCACGCTGCGCAGCGCACGTCGGAAAGGGTACCTTAGGTAAGTAGCTTCTTCCTGGCCCTCTCGGCCCTGTCCAGTCCTGTCCAGTCCAGCATGGGGACGGCGCAGCAGTCAGCAGCAGCAGCAGCGAGCAGCAACCTCAGCAATTCGACAATCGACAGACTGGAGACTGGAGGCAGGGACCGGACGCCGTGGCAATCGTCAATTGAGTGGCGTACGGCGTGCAATGCTGCAGAGCTGCTGTGGGAAGGGCAAACGGCCGCTGGTTGATACGGGGCTGGCCGTCGATGATGCGGGTGGCCAGGCCTACCGTGCACGACTCGCACACAGCATCCAGGTTACTCTGCAGGTTCCTGTGACGTGACCGGGTTGCCGTGGCCATCGAGGCTATCAGGTCAGCTAGGGCAGCAGGCAGAGGATGACAGCACTGCGCCGCGGCAAGCACATCGAAACAGACATCCGGCAGCTTCTCTATGCTTCGCGATACCTCCTCCCTCGCCCTCTGACTTGCCGCTGCCGAGCCAGCGGGCCTGCTATTTTGGCGCGGGAAGTGGCCACTGGCGGGCCGGCGAAAATGGGCAAGCGAAGCATCGGACAAGCGTGTGGGCCAGAGGTTAGCCGGCCCGCCCCAGTCTCGTGCCCCTCTTGACGAAATGAGGCAAGGCGCCAGTGTAAGGTTCCGGGCATCCTGGCCCAGCCGGCCGAGACTGCCCTGGCCTCGCCCATCCCCTAGTCTCGTGCCCCCCATCCCCCATACTGGAAAGAGCACCCGGCACATGCGCTGCATACGACGAGATATGCAGTGCATCGCTGCATATGGCCTGCCTATTGTCGCCATGTCCCGACGAAACAAAATGCTCGCAGAACACTCTAGCCTGTTGCCAGAACACATCTTTTATCCCGATATGAACGCTCATACCACGGTACCCCCCCTCTCGGCTGCATGGACAAGGACAGCGGGAGCTACAACAAGAAAAGGCAAAAGGCAAAAGGAGAAAAGGAAAAGGAGATAAAAGAAAAGGCAGATGCAGCAAGATGACACGAGCACAGGTACTACGGCACAAGAACAAAGTATTGCAAAATTACCAGGCCGGGATTCGCAAGCTTCAGGTTCGGCAGACTGCCAATTCAAACGTTACAGCCCCAGGCTCATTGTGAGGACCAGAACTGCAATGCGAGACTGGAGGACGGCATTGGCGAGACTTCAAAGCAGAGCGCAGCACGACAGCACAGGCACACGCATGCAGCTGCCCCACCCACATGCTCATGCTCCCCACCAACTTCAAACCTCCCACATTTCCCACCATGCCACATATCAGACTGAGTCTTGGTAAAAATTCGCTCCCCTCTCGGTGCTCTGGGGCCTTCCAAAGGATCCTAGGACTCGCATTGTACAGTCCATATCTGCACAACCATTGAGGGCACTGGTGTTGGTCTCCCTATCTGCAACCCCGTAACCTCGTGCCCAGATCTGCTCGCCTCGGCAACATCCTCGCCCTGTCTCTTCGCTCTTTCCAGCGCCGCGCGCGACTGGTCGCAACACCCCCCGGGAGTGCCAGGTCTACCGCGCTCCTCCAGCCTACCCAGACCGGACGGGACCAGGACTAGCACCGCGGCCGCCTTTTAGTCTTGCAAGGGCCCGGCCGATTGCAAGGGGCCGGAGATGGAAGAAAGGAAGGAGATACCTACCTATGAATGACATGCCCATATCAGACAGGCAAAGCAAGGGCGCACAAAACCAGAGCCGACAACGAGTTCGACGCCGGCAGACAACTCTCTGATCATCAACCCGGTCGGCTGCTATTTGCCATAAAATTAGTGTCATGGAAAAAATGAAAAGCAGCTACCGGCACACCGTGTGGGCGGAAAATCAGCAAGAGCGTGGCAGGTGCTCTAGCAGCTAATGCTACCTGTTGCTTGCTGTGCGTGATGGCCAGCACAGATATTACAAGCAGGGGGATGCAGAGTGGCCGCAGAAGCAAGCACCAGTGATACAGAGCAACAGCGCAGCAAAGCTACACTTCCGATTGATGGGGCGTGGCAGTTGGAGGGGTAGGGACAGGTAAGCTATCGGCGCCATCGCCCCAACCATCACAACCACTATCAACTACTGTTGTTATTAATGTTATATTAATAATATACTCACATATACACTTTATTTATATCCCCAACCCAAAGTGTAAAATTGCGGCAGGGGCGGAAAATGACATCTACCTACCTAGGTAAGGTACTATACTCTTCCACCCATATTCAAAACAGCAGTTCTGAATTGCTTGTTGACTTTATGCATAGGCACCTTGGCTGCATGCCCTGACAACTATCGCAGACTCTCGAAAATGTTTAAAGTTCCTTTCAAAATTTTTGTTGCAGCTGGTGCGGCCTGTCGTTCCCCTAGATCTTTGATCCCAGTGTTCTCGTGCCTGATCCCAGCAACCGGAATGGTGAAAGGCTATATCCACAATGGAGGAAGCTGTCAGTGCGCATATATGCTGCTACATGTATGCACACCTCACAATTGCGTTTGTGGGGTTCTTTCTATCTTTCCTTTCGAATGAAATGCTAATTATAATTTTTCCCATATTAGGTTCAGGTATCACGGCTTTTAAGCTCACAAATTATGACTGCATCCTTCTCTTGCACTCTGCTTGTGTTATGATACACACAAGAATACTCGGTAGCATTCACGCCTTGCATAATTATAATTGTGGAAGAGGAGTTGGCCTCCGGAGATTAATAAATCCACTAATTAATGAGATCATGCCGGTTTTAAACAACTTTATATTTCATTCTCATACATGCTTTATGCAAGCATGTATGTTCCGGAACACCATGACCAGGTGATTGACCCATCCCTTGTTTTGTTACATGAGGCTAACCTACAATAATATAAAGTGTATCTTTAGGACATTTCTTGGGATATTCCTTCGTTTGTGACTGGATCATGACTATATGCTGTCTGGGATATAAGAATCGATGCCCTTGTCCGAGAAGCTCAAGTTACCGTGGCACACCGGGATCGGCTTATTGATGTGGCATTTCTACTTCAAAAGTACTTCTTTCACTTGAGCATTTGCACGAGGCTAAACTATTTCTAAACGACAGGGACATCGCCGCCGGGCGCGGGCAATGTACAGAGAAGGACAATCAGCGACTGCATCTGCCAGTGCTCTCGTCCCCAGATCTACCAGATGGCACTCCGAAGCTTCGCAAGGAGGCCTGGAAGGCCCGCCGGACATGTGCATGCGAGCCGGCTGACCGTCTCGGGCCGAAATGCTCCGCTCACCACCACACCTTCCATCACTGGTATCGCATTCCTGCCTTGCTGCTGCCAGCAATCCGACTTTTGCCTGCGCGCACACCCGAGACTTGCACGCACCCACCCGCAAACGCACGCACGCACACGCACGCACACGCACGCACCCGCCGGCGGGCATGCACGCACCGCACCGCCCACGGCCGCAGAGGACACAGGGCAATCATCTGCCTCGAGCCCAGTCCTCGCCTTCCCCACCTCCACGGCCGCACCTACGCGAGGGCACGATCGATATCACGGCATCCGCACCCCTCATGGAGCCAGTCTGCGGGGCCCGATCCTTACTCGCTGCTTGGAGGGCCTTCTCCCCCACCACTCGTGCTCTGCACGGACGCACAGCCCACCGGCGGCCGCCTGAATCCCGCGGCTGCGACAGGCCACATGCACGCTGGTATTCTCGTGAAGCACCTGCCCTCCCCCAGCTTCATCCATATCAGACAGCCTCCTGCTCATGCTCCCGCCGCTGCAGGCTCAAACCCATTCTCTATGGCCATGTCCACCTGCCACCCACATCATCACCGTGGTACCCAGATCGGCCAACACCCGCCTTGCCCTATAGTTCTCGTTGGGACTGGACTGTCGACACAACCCACGCCTACACACGGCACCTTGAGACGCCCTCTTCCTCCCTGCATCGATGTTCGATACCATCCCTGTCTGGTTTGCTGCCTGTTTCCACAACAGCTTCCGGCCGGCCCAATGACTCTCCACCCTTCACCACCACTTTCTGACCCGAATATTCGAGACTGCAACCGCATTCGCCTCACGAAAACCATCGTTGTAACCACACATGTCCGGGCCTTTTCACAAGCCATCACCCCTGCGCGTCTCATGCATGCATGCTTCCTTACCCCCCTGCCGTTCCCCAGTCCGTTCCAAATCTCTCATCCATCCACGCTCGCCCGCAACCGTTGATCACCCCCCCTCCCCATGCCCCGTCAGGCTAGCGATCGGAAAAAGGAAACATGCCCGCCCCCAAACACACACACCTGCACCCCTGTTCCAAGAACACTTGCGAAGCACAAGACGGATGATATGTGACGAAGGCGACGGTGTGCTGTAAAAAGAAAGATGGGCGGAAGTGGGGAAAGGAGAGGCTGATATGCGACAGCTCGAGGAGGAGCACCTCGCTGTGCAAATCCAACAATGGGCGGAGGTCGCACATTGCTTCTTTTCGGGCCTTCTTTTCTTCTTTCAACTCTTCCACAGAGAATTCATTCAAACTGCCGGCCAACGTCATTTGAATGGCCTCTGAGGTTGCTGCCTTCCTTTCTTTTTCCGCTATTAAATCGAGCATCTGACTTTGGCTTGATCAGGAGCTTTTTTGAATCGTGGCCCCTCATCTTATGCTTCTTCGACTGACAAACATAGTAGTCAACCTCAAACGTTTCCCCGCCCAACCTGCTGCTCTAGTTTACTTTTTTTGCTTCACCCCATCACCAAGTCAAAGGGACAACCCCCCCCCCCCCCCCTGACGCACACACACATTCTGCAAAAAAATAAAAAAATAAAAAATATCGATCGGCTACTTTATCTACATCGATATCACCATGTCAACAATCGTCATCAATGCATAAAATAACTGCTTGTACTTGGCAAGCTACCGCAGTGGGTTGATTTATTGTCATAATTATCCTCACGCCAAATGCAGCCCTTATCGCATTGATTTACCCTTTTTCGCTTGTGCATTGGATGCAACCTGGGCCTTAGTCCGGGCTGACAGCCCTCCTCCTCCCTCCCGTTCCCCTCCTTTGCTCATTCCCATACATATACTTTACTCTTACCCTGGCTATATGCTACCCATCCAGTCTTGCCTCGGGCATTGACTGCCTTTTTCCTGCTTATGCTGAGCTGGGCGGGAGGTGGTCAAGGAAGGAAAGGAAGAATCTGAAGGTTGGTTGTTTGGGTGGTTGATTTCGATGGAGAAGGGTTTCACCTATTGGTTCATGGAAACCTATTATTGGGTTTTTTTCCCGCGCACGGGCCACCACGTTCAGCTTTGGGCGTTGTGGTGGTTGTGGTTGTGGCACTGTTTCATCGCTCAGCCACGCATTCGTCATGTTTTAGAATTTTATTTTGAATTTTGAATCACGTTTTTTAGTTTTAACTGACTGCAGCTGGTTGGTTGGGCCACCCACCACTAATGGGGCGTTTTTTTAAGGGTGTTCATAATTGGGATCGCTGCAGCCCTTGCTTTACTTACTGGCTTAGGTTTTAATTGTTCCGATTTGACCTCTCGGAGGAAGGTGGCGGGAGGGAAATAATGGTGGTGGTGGTGCAGGTTGCGAGTGGTTCTTGACGATCTATCGTTCTACCTACTCTATCTGAGGTGAGACATTGTTCTCTTTTTTTTTTTCCTTTCCCTTTCTTTTGGCATGATACTTGTGTTGCAAACGGAATATTGGTTTGTATATTGGACGACGCAATGACCATCCATGCCGTACGGTGGTGCGGTAAGTTACGGAAATTGTGTTTTCTCTGGGCTTTCATGCTCTGTCCTACATGTCCACTGGCTGGCTCGAAGGGGTGGGGGGGGGGAGGTGTACTGGCTGGTAGAGTTTGTAGAGGAGGTCGGAAATTAAGAGATGACCCCGGGCCCCATTTGTGGTGGGGAAGACTAGGAAGAGATGGACGATGACAATGGCGTGTTGATAATTTGTTGATTTGTGGGTTCCGGATGGGATATTGAGATTTTAAATGGAGGTTAGGTAGGTACTTGCTGAAGTAGGTGGGTAAGTTCTGGTAGTATGGCGTTGGGCATCCACATGCCTATGATACGAACACGAACACGACTATGGATATATATAGGAGTTGAGTGTTAGGTTAACGTGGGAGGTTGGATTGCCGTTGGGTTTAGGTTTAGGTTCCTACATCTAGTTCGATGTGGGATTCAATAACTTAAGGGGGGGGGCGATTGGGAAGTATAAGTAGCCTTGAGGCCGTACCTGGGTGGATATCCGGGAGTGAGGATGTTAGGTACCAAAGGTATGGGGTTACTTTAAGGTTTAGGTAGTTCTAATAATATTATGGAGATATTTCGCATCGATATCTTAGGTAGGTACTTGTCTAATCATTCAGTTCTGAAAACCGGGGGGGTTCGAGATCACACGTCTTATATAGGTAGGTACCTAGGAAGATGTAGGCAAGGCCTTGAGTTCTGTAACGTTCACGATATGCAATATTGATATATATTGTATGACGTTGTAAATATAGGTCTCTTGATTTCTTGAAGTACGGTTTGGACGTACCTAAGTCTTAAGTAAGGTAGGTATGTAATTCATGATCACCCAGGCTAATGTAATTCTAGATTCTTGAATCTCCCATCGATCGACGCGCGCGTCTCATTGCGTTTCGACCGGACAAAGACATTTTTTTTTAAATTAGGAATATTAATTAGCCCACCAGAAAAATTCCAAAATGTCTCGTCCGGATATATACGTAGCAATGAGTTGACGAGAATATATAATAGGTATGAATCTCTCTCTCTCTCTCTCTGGATGGAGAGAGAGAGAGAAATTGATCATAAGGCCCGGTTAACTAACGTTCTTGCCGCCAGCTCTGCCTTATATATATATACCTATAGCTAGGTAGGTACCTACTTGGGTAATTATTGGCCGGCTTATAATTATAATTAAGTGCAATTGCAATTGTAGATTTAGATTTAGATCTAGATCGATATCGAATTCGAAGCACTATATATAGCTACCTAGGTAGGCCTTAATTATACGTATATATATATAAATACTTGTGTTTTTTTTTGTTTTTTTTTTGTTTTTTTTTATTTCATCGTGCACGGTTTTAAATGCCATGGGTCATGGGTTCAATTGGAGCTTACTAGCTTACGTACTACTACTTCTTCTTATTTCTTATATATAAAGCTTTAACGCAAGCTTCACATGTACAGCCATTGCAAAAGAAAGGTAATTATGGGGCGGCGCCTAGGAAGATTACTTAAATGGTTGTGTTTATGGTTATGGTTATGGTTATGGTTATGGTATGGTTATATTGAAGATGAAAGCTTGCTCATGATCATGACCATGACCATGCTGCCGGCTGGCTGGCTGGTTGGGTTAAATATTCCATCGATCTGGATCACCAGACTAATCTGGATCTTGAACATGATCCTATAACTTAAGTACGTATACCTACATAATCTTCTCTTCTGGAATGGGTATGTATATATGGAGGTCTAGTATTTAACGTTACCGAGGAAATAAGTACTTTAGGTACATACCTAAGTAGGTACTTGGGTTGATCCAGAAATAAATGAAACCTCTCGATGATGTTTTTTTGCAAAGTGTACATGCATCGAGGCCATGGTTGGCTTTTCTAGATTATTGCAATGTATGTGATTAGAGTTTCAGAGAACTTCCCACCTACCTATATATAGTTAGGTATTTAACGGGACATTATTTATTTAGTAACGTTTATAGTACATACATACTTAGGTAGGTAGGTAAGTTTGTTTTCCGGGTCTTGCAAGGAGGCTGACTACAGCTATTCGAGCTCGGCGGGTTTCAATTATAGAACCTGGAAAGTTAACCTTGTCCGAGCTCTGGGAGCTCGTGGCTTGTATATACATATACTAAGTTTTACGTAGATAGTCGACCGACCGTGGTCTCATCAGATCTTGTAGATCTTGGAACATGGTCGGACCCGGTTATCGGACTCGAAATATTTGCCACGTAAATTCTACGTTGTGTCCTTTTTGTACTCATGATCATGATCACTTTAGCCTGGCTTAAGCTTTGGTAATACTTCCCTGGCAGGCCTAGGGCCCTGGTATCGATACGTATGCCATAAATTATGTGTATCTACAATATATATTGCAATTGGCTTTCGTGGCGTCTGTGGGGCTGCCAGCTGTATACTAGTCTGGGAATTCGAAGACACACCAGACCATTGGGAAGATCTATTCAGAACTCGGATTTATAACGTTAACGTTAACGTTAACGTTACAATGCATGCACATGGCCAGAGGATAATCCATAGCTAGATTCGGATCACAAATTGGAAACACTTAAGGAGAGAGTTCCATATTATAATATTAATATTCGGCACTGCCAGCTGTGATTGCTGCTAGAGAGTTTCGTGCCTCTTTAATTTTGGACGTCACCAGGCTACCGCTTTGGGAGGCTTAAGCTTTACTATCCTCGAGATCGATCATGCACGTGCACGTGATGTATATTCAAAGAATAGTATCTACATATATTAATATTATAATTACCCTCAGGTGAACTCATGACAAAAAAAAAAAAAGTGAATGGACCAATCGATGAGTCTCCCCTGTCGCCAGCAGGGACCCAACGATTAGTCCAAGCCCGATGCAAGAATCGAACTTGCGATCTTCAGGCACGTGTACACGTGCCTGATGCTCTGCCATTGAGCCAAGCGGGCTGGGGGTTGGTGACTGGGTGGGGGGTTTCAGCTGGGCGAAGTGATGTTTTTTTTTTATTTTTATTTTTATTTTTTTTTTTGCGGTTTATTCGGTGCATACATAGGTACATAAGGTATATACACTCTAACTCGCGATAGTCATACCTCATTGACATAAATGATTAAATTTAAATTTCGACTTGATTTTTAACAAATTTAATTAAAGGCTGCCGTTAAGATTTTATAATTCGTATAATTATTCAAGCACATTATAGGCAATTAACTGTTCTCGTGAGCAATTACCCTCATGAGACTAATTACCCTCAGATGAACTCATATGCATGATCATGACGTGAAAACCCCCGATAAACGTTAACGTTTATAATTATAATAAACGCCCACAAATAATAATTAAATAAAAGTATCCGTATCCTTTAAAACCACCTTTAAATTTTTTCCAATTAAAAAAAAAGATTTTCTCCCAAATTTCACATTCTGTGAACGCGGGTACGGAATTTCAAGGGATGATGAATATTAATATTAATCAGGCCTAGGGGTAGCTATATACCTATATGCCCAGGAGCTCAGCGTAGCGAAGCAAATGGGTTATGTTGTGACGCCTAATTCATCAAAATCCCCGGGTAATCAATCCCAATCGGGTTAGCGTGCTAAGCAAGAAAATTGTTGCATGTTACAGCCTCAGGGTAATAGCACTGCAGCAACACTTGCCGTACAACATAGCGCTATGGCAAGACGGCCTTAGGGTAATAGCACTGTACCAATAGTCTACCTTCATAGCGGCCACCAGGAAGCCGTTATGGGGGAGGGACATAATATATTGCTACAATGCCATTCCGTTGAGAATTGTTGCTGTACTAGACGAACAAGTCACAATTGGCCCTGCAGCAATAGCGGCCGCTAGAGAGCCATCATGGGAGGGGGACATAATACAGTAAATTTTGGCTATACCAAACTTTTTATACCACACACCTTGGTATTACGGCCGTTTTATAGTTTTTTTTGCTGCGTCCAACTTCTCTCACCAGAATCTACTTAATATACCGAATTATTGCACTGCACAAGCAAATTCATCTTCAAACCCCTGTTGACCATACAAAAGAACCTGCTATAACGAAAAATTATTGCAAATATACATGACAAAGCAGCTATTTTTACACTAAATCTGTTTCCTCTAGCTTATATTGAGACCAATTACCCCCGCTGTGCCTACCAAACTACTGTATTCCTGCCCCCAAATTGCTAGCTTGTAACATTCGCTGTGCTTCGTTACACTAAGCCACTAGCTTATATTCTCGAACTCCCCGAAGCTACTTCACCAGTCCTATTTTTAGTTCTCACCCCACACCTGTTTCTATTCGGCATCTTGGTTCGCAATCCTGCCAACATACCCCACTTCTTATTACCCAATCATGTTCCCTATTCGGAAGGTCGCTTCAGTTGAAAGCCTCACTAGCCCCCACACTATCCTACCCTACTTCATTGGTGTGACAGTCTTTCAGAGTTAAGGGAACTGCTTTTCGCAGTCTCTCGCACTTCGTGTGACTGCTCTTTTAAGTCCGAATCATTATAGGTTTAGCTAACATTGTTCGCACATTTTGTTGGTTTCAGTTCTTGGCACAATCTTGTATATAACTCGAAGCATTCCCCTCTTGTATATAGTTCTTTACTTGACAACTCAATAAGAATCTCATACATAGATCTCGCTCTATATTCGGATTCTGTAATCTCGCTCCTCTTCGTGTATTCAATTACTTTGTGCACATCCTCTTCTATATCTTCTTTCCCCTTGAACTTCTTCTTCTTCTCTATCTTCTTCTTGAAGCCTTCTGCTTTAAGACTTCTTGGTTTGCTCAAAGACCTTCTTCGCATATACACAACAAGACCTACTGCTCCCCTTCTTGTGTGCTTCAATACTTTGGATACACCCATCATTACATAGCTCCTTTTGTTATATCGAATATTGGTTATACCGCACTAATTTGGGCAGATTTATGCCATTCGGTATAGCCAGAAATGACTGTACCTCGCTATAGTGTTATGGTTGTTGCGTTCCAGATTACATACTAACTGTTGCACCAAAAGGTAGATCAACTAGCATGTTGTTAGTTGGCTGGAATACCGCAGAGTTTCGAACTACGGATCCGGGTCTTGTGAAAACAATGTAAGAAATTGTCACAGTGATAGTGGCTTGTGAGTCTCTCAGTGTTCCGTTCTCTGGTATAACTACAAGAGACTAGACTTTTTTAATCGCTAGTGTGAAGTATTTTAGTGAGGAGGGTCTTGAGATCAAAGCCGGGTCCATAGTTCAAAACTCCGCAGTAGCATATAAAGGTGTTCTACGGCCACTTGTTACTAGCGCAGTCCTTCTTGTCAACCCCGCTGCAGCCTCCATTTGCTGCAACACCGGTAGGATTATCTTTCTAGTGACGGCAGTGTCACGTGTTTCCTGCACTCACAAGACTCCATGACATATGGTACCATTCCGTCAAGAATTGCTGCTGTAGCGATGAATGGGTCACAATTGGCACTGTAGCAACTGTGGCCTCCATGGAGCCGTCAGACAAGGGTAGCATAATCTGTCGCTACAGCGCCATTCTGTTGAGAATTGTTACTGTATTGACAGCAGCTGCCTTGGAGTTGTCATACAAGAAGGGCATAATCTGTTCCAAGGTTGCTGCAGCGCCATTTTATGCACATGTTGTTGCTGCAGTGCCCTGCCTTGAGCGGAGTGTTGCTCCAGCGCCATATTGAAAAAGTGTTATTGCTGTAGTAGTAGACTACTCCAATGGGCGCGGTTATCACCACAGCAACAACAGCGCAAACTCGACCTGCACGAGAACAACCTTTGCTGATGCAGTGAGAACATATAAAACAATGTATTGTCTTCTTATTTATAGCTATCCGTGACCGCACCATCCGTGACCGCAGCTTTAGCGTTGACAACAATGCTTTGTTTCGCTCGTCGTTACTGCTCCTGGGGGGCTTACGCGACGCAGTAGCGGGATACCTGTATAGCTATAGTATATATACCGGTACCGGTACCTACCTGTATAGCCTCCCTGGTAGTACGGAATAAATTAAATCATATATATATAAATCTATAGCTATATATGTCTCTTTTCCACGGACCTACCTGAAGCAGTAAGTGGTTGACGTTTACAATTTTTGTGACTTGAGTCCAGATCCCATCATGATTAATCTACTCGAGTAGAGTAGAGTAGATACCATACAAATTACATATATATTGATCAATAAATATATATTATAGGGAGGGGGGTAAATACATAGGTAATGTTATAATCAAGCTACAGGGATTCGAGTTGGTAGAGGTATACATAGTAGCTATTCTTGAACCACCAAACACCTATATCAAGGCCCATATAGGTTAAGACGGGTAAGCCGTTTAGGTAGCTACAGCCATAAGGCCCGAAGGTTCACAAGTAGGCACAAGAACAGCACTCCCAGGTACATGACTATAAAAGTGGAAACGTTTTAATACTTCCATCAGTGAATATATACATATGTATATGTAGTTGTACGTATACATTGATATTGCAATGGCCTGCATGGATATATTGATTTAGTGTTTTAAATACGGTTACAAGTGTGCCAATATACTAGCACTCTAGAGTGTACCATAGAGTGCGTTCAAATAGAGCACTTCTAGTTTCTGCCTGCATGCTGCGTGTAAATTTAAATACTACTACACTGTATGTGAAATTACTTGCATATATTACCAATTGTTTCTGTACTTTACTTTATATACGTATATACTTTAGGATGTAGGTATGTAGGTATTTACTGTACTATATAAAGTGCTTTTGGAGGCGCCGAGAGCTCGAGGAACAGTTGAGAAAAGAGGAGGGAGCACTAGTCAAGTAGGAATATATCAATACCGGTATGTGGTTGAAGTATGTGGTTGCCGGTTGGGGCGTCCATTCTATATAGAATATGTGATGCGTGCCTGCAGGCTGGGGCCCCAGAAGGAATGAGAAAGAGATAGACAGCTACATATCAATCCCTCCTTCTTTTGTATGGGTAGAGCGTACGCTGATATTGGTACCTGAGGTTGAGACGGTATGTACCTAGGAGGTAGGTATATGTACCTTATGTAGGTTTCATGTACCTCAAACAAGGGAAAAGAGATTATTGTCGTGTGTTTAGTCTAGCCTTGACGTTTAGTCTAGCGTGCGTTAAATTAAGTATGCATGACACGTAAGAGGCCCGGTTAGACGTTGTACATGTAGTCTGGTTTGTACATGTAGTTGGGAATTCGAATAGATTGGGCTACATCAATGTAAATATGGTACAGCATATGCATCGACTATATAGTTCACATCTAAAGCTTCCTACTTCATACTTCAACGCCGGGTTCATTCTTATGTACATGTACCTTGAAATTATCAGCACGAGTTTACCGTGGGTGGCTAGTACTCTAAAAGAACATCGTAATTCAGGAAACGCTCGATCTCGAGAAATGACAGCAAAGGAGATGGGGCCCCGGGGTAGGTATCCCAACCAGACTAGGTATCCCGGTATACGTACCGGTACCTCACCAGGCTACGGTACCTCAATCTTGAGTATGTACTTACTTAGGTAGGTAGCTATAGGGAGGCTAAGCTATAGGTACTTCACATATGTACAATTATGCGAGCTCGAGATCTCCCAGAGAGTGAAATTCATATACCCTAGGCTACCTAGGCCTGTACCAAATCATGAAACAGATTCCCTATTTGAAGGATGATATAGATTATCTCGGGGGGGGGGGGGGGGGGTTTGGGGCTCAAATGTTATGGACATTTATATGTAAGTTGCACACCAGACTATATGTAAGTGCTAACCCCGGTATATACCATCTAGACTCTAGGTTGCTTTAGTTCACCTGCAGGGGAAGCTTAGATGCCCGAGAGGAAACCTTATGATCATGATCAAGAGCTAGAAACTCTCTGCGATGAAAACCATGCATGCGGGCGAGTTCGATCTGGCCTGGAGAATTCTAGAATCGATCTGTTGATTACAAAAAAATTCTCTGACAGCTGCTTATTTTATAATCACAGGAATTCTACAAGTATCGTGGCCATGGTATAATATATATATATTAATTATATAATTTAATATGTATGGGGTTTAATCGTAATTGTAAGAAGTTCTAGACGAGTGTATCACATGTGCACAGACTTTTGTACACTAAATAAGTACTTATAATCACATAAGTAATAAAGCTAAGTAGGTCGTTGACCATGATCATCTCTCCAGGCTGGATCGATATCCAAAAGAAGTCGAAGAACGTGAATTCCTACCTAATATATCCCTAATCACGAGACTACCTACCTGCACCCACAAGGGTCTGGGCATGAGACAAGTTGGGCACGAGACTAAGACAAGTAAGTAGGTACTCGAGTATACCGCCTAAGTACTACTTCCCAATCGGGTAGTCTGCATCCTCCTTTAGGACCACAACCAGGCTACTTTAGGACTACTTATTCTTGTCTCCAACACTTCCTGGTGCCTTAATGTTACTTATATATAAGGCACAGTATTATACATGTCATGGTATATGGTGGGACAGATGTACAAAAAGTCAAGCGATTCGATATTTGCATGTCAATAGCAATTATTAGGGTTAGTTCCAGGCGTATGCTATTTGCCACCCCAATTCATTGCATATGCATGCATGTGGCAATTTAATAATATTCAAGCGTATACAATAGCCAAGATTCTACTTTTTACAAGCTGAAAATCTTTCACTACAACTTAAAGGAAGGAGTCTTCCAGCTGGTACAGAGTTTGTATGTGTTTCCCATATATTTTTTAGACTACTTAGAAATCTTTTCCCCCTTGTCTGTTGTGCAAGATTCTTGACTTGTACAGTGTAGAATCTTGGGCCTCAAAGGCATTGAGTATTAGTTGTTAGTATTAAACAGCAGAATAGGCGTTTATTGGGTTGAAAAAACGGGTTTAGATTGAGGATTGCTTGCACTTGCAAAATACGCATCGCTTGACTTTTTGTACATTTGTCCCACCATAATGGTGGGGAATATAACGACTCCTAAACATGCATTTGTACACGAACTGTTCTTGCAAGCTTATTCTCGACATGATTTGTGAGCATATATATGGCTACCTTTTTATAATGTAACTGGGGATGCATACATTGCATGCTGAATGGTGAGTTATTTTTCAAATTCACGGAGCAATATAGTTACACGTGTATCTATAGTGGGTAAGTGTGGAAAAGACAGTCTCGATCGATGTATAGAAAAGGTATCGATGCATGCAAGGTAGCTTCATTATTATTCCATATACGTATACGTGCATGTGTTAACTTCAAATATTACCTCAAGATTGTGTGCACATGTGCCGAGGTTAGGTATGTTCCTACATATACCCACCCAATATACAGCTTTAACTACTTACTTACTTACCTAGCCAGATCCACAGATTGATACCAAACTGGCATGTGCCTCCTAGGGCAGAGTTCGAAGTGGAGTGGAGTCGATGTCATGGCCATGGTCTTTTTGCAAGATATCGCACGATTCGTGGTGGTCATGAGGTTATAATTAGGGAGCAGATTTATATGTAGAAAAGTTTAAAGTCTTGCCATCCATATATATAAGAATCTAGGTATGAACGTCCACGTCTAATATCTAGAAGAAATTTAAGGTGGTATATGGTTCGTCGTCTATTCACACAGGTTGCCCGACATACTTCCCAAAACAGAAACACAAAAGAACCTAGCACGTGGTGGCCTGCAACCTTCAGCACGTGGGCACAAGACTATTGCACGTGCTCACTATCCCCATCTCGCTCCTCAGGGTAACATTCTACCCAGTCTCGATCCCATTCTATAGCTACCTACCATGTACTTTTGAATAATTTCCCCCAACCGATGCCGGCCCACCGTTGACGTAAATGACGTAGGTAACAGGCTTTTTCAATTTTTACTTGTGCGCCCGTTAGCGAATTTTCACATGTCAGTCGCTTTCGCAACGGAAGTGTGGGGCAACGGAGCTAGTAGGGGGGGTTGCCCAAGTGTGCGACTAGTGGGCCGCGGCTAGCCGTGCCTGGCGAAACGTTATTCGTTAGGTAATTATTGGGAAAGAGAGCTTTAGGAGCTCTCACTACCAAGGTGGGAAAGTTGTTTACTCACAGATACATCCCCCCACACCCGGTACGCCGCCCTCCACACACCCCCCCCCCACACATGCCGCCAGCGCCCACACCCCACATGGATGCCCCACCCTGTGACCGGGGAACAAGAGAGAGGGAGAAGAAGGGGGGGAGGATCCCTTGTGATCGACCGAGGCCTCGGCTTAAATTTTTTTGAGGCGGGGGGGGATGAAGGAAGGATGGGTGCCGACTGTTCTCGTGCCGACGACGTCGACTTACTTACTTCCTTACATTGTCTTTTATTCCCGGAATTTGTTCCTGCCCCGTGCCGTGAGGATTTGAGCGAGAGCTGGCGCCTGACACGGGGAGTTTTAACGTTAACCACCATAAGACAATAACACTTTTGTAAACAAAGCAAAGGGCGGCCAAACACACCAAAAAAAATAGGATATAGAACCCTCTTCTATTCACTCACCAACACACAGCCTCCCGATGATAGACCACGTCCTCGGCCGCCCCTCCTCCCGCTTCCGCAAAATCCAAGTCCTGCTCGTCCTCTCCTTCTGGACAACCTACCTCCTCCGGGGCCACACCCACGGCCCGCCCCTCCTCCGCCGGCTCTCAAAACACCTCACCACGCGGCTCACAACATGGCAAACCATCACCCTCACAATGCTCTATCTCTACTTTGCGCGCAACTTTGCCAAAATCATGGGCCTCGAGTGCCCCGAGCCCATGGCGAACTTGTACAGCAGAAGCTACTTCCGCGCGACATGGATCATGACTGCGCTCGACGCGGGCTTCTGGACGGCAATGACAATCAAGAGAAAGTGGGTCAGAGATCTCGCGAGCGTGGTGTTTAGCGGGTACTACCTCTTTGCCGCGGAGCGGGCGGACGAGAAGGTGCGGAGGGTCAGGGCGGTCGTCACGGTCGAGCATCTGAGGGTTGGGTGGGAGAAGAATACGACCCCGTATTTGAGGCTGTTGACGCAGATTATGCATCCCCTCAGGAACAGGTATAAGCCGAGACATGTGCGGATCCCCCGGCCGGCGCAGAGCGTGTACTCCGACCCGGTCGAGGTGTGGATATACTTTGAGGGCACGCGGGAGGAGTTGGCGCGGCAGACGAATATCGTGCTCGACTTCCCCGGCGGGGGGTTCGTTGCGATGGGCCCGAGGAATCATGAGGACAAGTTGATTGGCTGGAGTAGGAAACTCAAGGTCCCGATTGTGAGTGTGGAGTATCGCAAGGCGCCGGAGTGGCCCTACCCGTACGCCATCAACGAGTGTTATGATGTCTACCATGAGATTATGACGACAAAGGGCAAGTGTATCGGGCTCAGTGGGGAGGTGAGGCCGCGGATTGTCGTGACGGGGGATTCCGCGGGGGGGAATTATGCGGCGGGGGTGACGCTCATGATATTGAACTCCTCGAGCGGGTATGAGGGGCGGGATGAGGAGTTGGCGCTGCCACACCCGGCGGGGGTGCTCCTGGTGTACCCGTGCTTGGACATGAATATTGCGTCGTGGATGGACGACGATCAGGTTCGGCTGATTCGTGAGAGGGGGGCGAGGGCGACGAATCGGGGGGTTGTGAGGAGGAAGTCGGATTACTTTGCGCAGGCAAGCGGGAAGATGAAGATGTCGTCTGCCTCACCTCTCCCCTCGCAGAAGCAATTGCCGTCGTCGACCACTCGGGGCCTTTCACTCGACCCGGACTACGACAGCAGCGATGAAGAGCCCGAGGAAGCATCCGGCACTGGACTCCAGACTCGCCCTCAGACAACACTAGAAAACGGGATAGACATCACCAAAGTGCCCGCGACATCCACGGCCATCACCACCTCCACTTCCCCCTCCACGAAACAATCCACCCTCCCACCCTCCTCCTCCTCCACCATCCCCACAACCAAACTCCTCTCGACCCGCCTCGCAATGACGTCCCGGCTCACCTACTTCAACGACCGCGTGCTCACCCCGGAGATGATGCGCGCCATGGTCATCCTCTACATCGGCCCGCACAACCGGCCCGACTTTACAAAAGACTACCTCCTCTCGCCCATCGTCGCGCCGGACCACCTCCTCGCCAAATTCCCGCGCACAATGTTCCTCACCGGCGAGCGCGACCCCCTAGTCGACGACACCGTCATCTTTGCGGGGAGGATCGGCCGGGCAAAGAGAGTAGCAGCCACATCTACTACTAATCCTCGGGCATCAGCAGCAGCAGCGAACCCGAAGGAGTTCCCCCTCGTGCGCCTGATCCCCGGGATCAGCCACGGGTTCTTGCTGATGGCGGGGATGTTTCCCGAGGCGAAGCGCGAGATTGTGCGGTGCGCGAGGTGGATTGGGGAGGTCTTTGATGATGTGGCTGCGGAGGAGGAGGAGGAGAGGCGCAGGAAGGAGGGGGGTGGGGGTGGGGGTGGGTTGTTGGGTGTAGCACATGATGGGGAGCAAGTCGATGGTGGTGAGTCCAGACGGAGACATCACCATCGAACAGATACCGGGGCGACGAGTGTTGGGATGGCGAGTTCTGATGAGGAGGATGATGGCGGGGAGAAGAAGAGTAAGGGGAAGAAAGGTGCTTCTGGTACGGCGGCTGCTACATCACTATCGACATCACCGTCGTCTGTTCGGGGAGTGGGGAGTGCGAGGGGTGGAAGGGGGGGGTTGAGTAAAGGGCGGTTGGGGAGTGAAGAGGATTTGGTTGGGAGGAGGATGCAGGGACTCATGGGTGGATTGACTGGATTGGAGGATCTGGAGGGGGTTTTGCATCCATAGAAGCTTGCTTGCCGCCCTCCATCATTCTTGTAAAATTGCCGTTTAGGAGCGAGCTTGATGTGTGTTTCTTGTGTTCATAGTACATTATACCATAGCTGCGTTGTGGAATTGCAATTGGAATGTATTCGCGATGTATAAACATTTAAAACTCATTTTCTCGGCGACAATCGCAAAGTGATATATAAAAAGCAATACTTTTAGCATAAAAATCTGTGCGTATAATCATCCGCTTCAAATAAATGACACATACATAAAGAGAAATAAACAGACATAAACATGAATATAAAAAAAAAAAGAGTATACATTAAGCGTCATGCCAAACGAGTGTTTTCCTTCCATGTAATTTTTTCCCTTACAACCCCCACCCCGAGTCCCTTACCCTGAATTGGTATAGAAATTCCCATATTCTTCCATGCGCGGTCCCAACAAAATAAAAAAGAAAATGTAGACACAAAGACAAATCAGCCATCCCTTGAATTCTAAGATACGCTTTTGATATTTTTCAGCCATTCCAGCTCCAAACTCCGATTTTTTGTTTTTGTTTGTTAGTTTGCTTGCCCAAAATTCGAAATTTATCGCACCTCGACCAACTCGGGTCGGAACTCCACTGCGTCTTTCGGGAAGACACGCTTGTATAAACCTAGTGAGAGAATTGGGTTAGTATATTGAACATGACCATAGATATGGGGGAAAGGAGGAGAAACATACTCATTGCCACAGCATCCTGTGGATTAATCTTTCCATCAAACGTAGCCTTGAACCAACCATGTGTACCCAAGCTCTCCTTGATGAACCCACTTCTTCCTCTCTTGGTGAACAAACCAACTGGCTTGAACCAGTCGACATCCGTCTTGTTGAAGAACATGAAACGCACTGTGACAACCCTCTTGTGAATCTTGTAGGGGTGACCAGTAAGGACGATACGCTTGGCGATGACCTTATCGTGTGTTGGTGGTGCAAGAGATGTTCCTGTTCCAACAAGCTCGAATGGGTGTTGGTCCGCCTTGGGGTTGGCGTGTAGCCTCCAGAATAGTGTGGGGACACTGCCAAAGATAAGGGGAGAGATGATTGTTGCCACAGATGCTCTAGATGCGTGCAAGAATTTCTCAAACTTGCTGACATTATTGCGTCCAGGGGAGGATGATGAGAAAATAGGGTTGATGAGTAGTCTTCTGGGTCCATATTGGATGAGAAGTTGATCCTTGGATTTGACTGGACTGGTCTCAGCCTGATCGGGCTCGTCATCATCCGTGATGGTGGTAGTTTCCGATGTGGGGAGAATGGAGAAATTAGTGACCGCGAGCTTGTGCTCGTGGCGGAGAAGGGAATAGATGGCGACAATTCCAGCTGCACCGGTCCTGTTCTTGATGTCTACTACTTCACGAGGGCCGTTACGGATGTAGACCAAAACCCGAGTTCCAGCTGGAACACCACCAACAAGGGCCTCGTTGATGGTTTTCGACTTTGTGCCGGCGTAATTGGTGATCTGCGCGAGGCGGTCCCAGTGCTGGGGTTGATGAGGGGCATCTGGAGCCAGTTCCCATTTTGAGGAGCGGAGCGACTTCAAACCGCGATAACGGGCGAGTCGTTCTCTAGCAAGAACTGTAGGTGGAAGTTCGATTTCGTCAGGGAACTCAAGATCCTCATCGGCTTCCTTCTGACGGTTGCGGAAAGCGGTAATTCTGTGTTATGGAGGTTAATATTGCTCAAATGGCCAAGTTGAAAAAAGGAATGGGGGTGGGGAGAATTACTGGTCAGCTTCCTGTTCTGGAGAAGGATCAAGGAAAGCCTCGCTCTTTGCATCTCCAAATTCGGTCGGGGCATAAACGGATTTACTAGCCCCGGCCATACCCTCTTCACCATCTTCTGGTCTTGGGGCATCACCATTGTCCTCGCCATCTGTACCGCGCATGCCAACATCTCCATCACGATCCTCATCTTCAAAATCCGATTCATCCCAGTCATCGTCCAGAATCCAGGCAGCTTGGTAAGCGGAGGTACCGGCAGGTAGTCTACGGGGTGCTTTGTATCTCTCATCCTCCTTCTCCTCAAAGTAATGATGGTCGTCGAGCAACACTCCTTGTGGCTGGATATGAGTTATTGGAAGTGGCTCTTCATCGGCATCGAACATGACGGGCTCTTCTGGGGCGATTTGAGCAAGGCCGTCCTGGCCATCAGTTGGAACTTCCAAAATTTGAATGGCTGAGGTATTATCATCAACCATTGCGTCAGGCGAGATCTGGGTATGTTCATTCCATGCGCAGATCTAGCAAGGTCAGTATTCGAACCAAAATAATGAACAAGGCCAAATTACCTTTTCAATTTGAAAGTCGCCATAGCCTTGAATGTGAACAAGTCTGTCTGCCTTGAGTCCCTTGCCTCTGATTGTACCAGCAACCACCAAGCCCTCATTATCATCCCATCGCACCTCCTCGGCCAAGAGATATGATCGAGCATCTCTCCACAAAACTCCCTTTGGAGTAGATGTGCATAGTGACCTGATGACATTTTGCGATTCGAGTGGCGAGTCTAGCGAGTGCACCTTGACCTCTGCGGGGAAAAAATGTGTGACGAAGCTCAAAAGTGACTTTTTGATTTCGGGTCTGAGCTTTGCTGGCTCAATGGTATCCAAGTTTTGAACAACTGTGACGATGTTCGAAACACCCTGTCCTTCAATACCCCTCAACAATGCCAATCCATGAGCATCCACTTCCTGTGTCGGCGAGAGAATGAACATGACAAAGTCGGCAAGTTTGCATGCATCCAAAACAGCCAAGAAGTCCTGTCGTGGTGGGATAACATATTGTATCTTCTGCTTGAAGCGTTCAATTGGTGTGGATAGGATGCCTGATGATGGGACCTCTTGCTCGATGTTTAGCGAGCCATTGAGCTTGCGCACGGCACCTGCAGAGTCGCCGTCAGCGGTAAGTGAAACTATGGCAATAATCCTGGCAGCGCCACGGCGACCGTCGAATATCTTTCCGGCAAGGGTAACATCCTTCTGCTTCTTTGCGGTCAACTGACGAGCCCTGTTGCGTCGCTGAAGCTTCGAGATGACTTGTTGGTGGGGGGTTTTTCTCGATCCAGTGGATTCGTCCGTTTTTCCTGCAAACCGACGCAAATAACTTTAGCTGGCAATTCGAGAAGCTGTACAGTCGGCGGAGGAAATACTACATACCCTTTGCCTTCGTCTTGAGCGAGCCCTTGGTAGCGAATTTGGATTTGAACGCTTTATGGCCGTTCTTGGTCGTGGACCGGTGGTGGTGACCGCCGGCGGAGGAGACCATCTGAAAGAAACGTAAGGAGAGGGCTGGAGCTTCTGATTACTCCGCAGCTCTGTCTTGCAATTTTCCGAGACGTTGTATGAATTGGCGACTGCGGTGTGGGGTGCGAATGTGGCCTGTAGTCGAGGTGGTGAGAGGTACGGAGGGGGGTGTCGAACTCCTGCCCGCCATGGTGGGGTTCGACCTGAACTTTTTAGTGTGTGCGCCAGGGATGGTGTGCGCCAAGACAAAATTTTCGCGGACGCTGGGCGGCCTCAATTGCAAATTGACTGACGGGTCCACCCGGCGGCGAGGGAATAGAGCTACAGACTACTGACGCCGACACGACAAGCTCGCCGCCCGCGCACAACTACACACACAGCTCGACAGCAACACCTCTCCGCCCTCAATCTACACTCGGACGCCGCGGCTACTAGCTGTCCGACCACCTAGCTCGCACAATGGCCGAAAGACAGCAGATCTCACGGGCCAGGACGCCCAAGACCACCGAGGTGTATGCTCCTCCACCGCGCCAGGAAAAGCCAGAGAAGCAGCTCACAGCAGCGGAGATTGCAGAGCGCAAGGCGGCAAAGGAGAAATATGGCCGTGGTGACGGAATCAATGTGCGGAGCGTGAAGGACAAGAAGCTTCGGGGAAACATGAAAAAGCTGGAGAACAGGTACAAGGATGCTACCATGCAGGCGAGGGACGCAGAGATGCTCATGGAAGAGGAGCAAGGTTTCATAGAAACAGAGGGGATGGAGAGGACATTCAAGTTCTCCCAGAAAGAATTAGTGCAAGCTGTGGACATTGCTACGGCACAGAAGGTAGACTTGCCCGTTCCACGTATGGATCATGGGCTTGGGTTGATCATTTAAGGAACACAGGGTTTCGAGCTGAAGCTACCAACATTCGGGCCATATTATATCGACTACACCAGAAGTGGCAGATATCTTCTCATAGGTGGACGGAAAGGTCATGTTGCTGCTTTTGATTGGAGAGAAGGGAAGCTGCTGTCGGAAGTTCACCACAGGGAGACTATAAGAGCTATCAAGTGCGTCTTATTCGCATTGATCCGTCTATTCTGGATGCTAACGGCTTGATTAGGTGGCTGCACAACGAGAGCTTCTACGCTGTGGCGCAAAAGAAGTTTGTCTACATTTATGACACTCAAGGTACAGAAATCCATAAGCTCGACAAACATGTTGAGGTCACAAACATGGAATTTTTACCATATCACTTCCTTTTGGCCACCATTGTAAGTATTCATATAATCTATTCTTCTAATTCGATATGCTGACCTTGTAGGCAAATTCTGGCTACCTTAGGTATCAGGATACTTCCACAGGTAAACTCGTTGCTGAGATACCGACACGACTTGGAACACCAACGTCAATGACGCAGAATAAGCACAATGCAATTATCCACGCTGGCCACGCAAAGGGTGTCGTCTCATTATGGTCACCAAACATGAACACACCATTGGCCAAAATCTTGACAAATCGAGGACCAGTCATATCAATGGCGATTGATAGAGCAGGAACATACATGGTGACTGGAGGACAAGACAGGAAAATGTCCGTCTGGGATCTGCGGATGTACAAAGAGACGCACTACTATATTACACCAGCACCACCAACGCATTTGGATATCAGTGACACTGGTCTTCTCGGAGTTGGCTGGAGTTCACATGTCACTGTAAGTTATCCATATTCCTTTTGCCCAGTTTCAATTTATACTAATCCCGAGAATAGGTTTGGAAAGATGCCTTGAAGACTAGGCAAAGGCAGCCGTACATGACACACCATGCACCTGGCTCGCAAATAAACGATGTTGCCTTCTGTCCCTTCGAAGATGTCTTGGCTTATGGCCATGAGCAGGGACTTGGGAGCTTGATCATTCCAGGAGCCGGAGAGGCCAACTTTGATGCCTTGGAAGTCAATCCATACGAGACGAAGAAGGGCCGCAGAGAGGGTGAGGTCAGACAGCTATTGAACAAGCTTCAGCCGGAGATGATCTCTATCAATCCAGACCATATTGGCCGTATGGACATTTCTAGTGAGGAAACCAAGCGACAGGAGCACGCGGAGGAGAATGCACAAGTGGTAATTATTCATCCTCAGCCAAAAAGTTGATAATTTTCTAACATCAATCATCCAGCCTCACAATACCGAGATGGCTAAGCATAAGATGAGAGGCAAGAATTCCGCCGGAAAACGATATGTCCGGAAAATGAAGAAGCGAAACATCATGGACGAAAAGAGATTCAAGTATGAAGCTGTCAAGTCAGAGAACCAACGGCTGAGGGCGGGTCTGCCTTCAGCAGCAGAGAAATTGGGACCTGCGCTGGCAAGATTTGTCCGACCACCGGCGAGAGGATGAGCTACCGAGTGAACAAAATTCCAAAAGTTTGGCCCTGGTGAGGCGAGGCGTTTTAATACTTCTCTTTTTGCACGTTTCATGTATAATATATAGCACGCGTATCTGCGTGCAGTTTTCTTTTCCTTCTTTGCGCTTTTTTTTCAGTTGTTTGTTTGGCGATATCGATCCGGGCGACTTTATCTAGATGTATGATATTTGGCCAATGTGTTTTTTTTTCAAGAGCCAGTGGTTCGATTGGCTCAAATCTTGCAATTGAAATCTTTCCGGCTTGTAATCTGTAATCTAAAAGGCTCAATTGCAATGCCTCCGGATCCTGCTTTTCAATGAGCGTCGACGGTCCAGTCGCATTGTGTTTTGGGCCACGTGCATCGGCGGCCTGCTGAATCATCGCACACGTGACGGCCCAAGTGGGCATCCCCAGCAGCAGCGCCGGCTTCGATGATGATGATGGAGATGGTGTGGCCAGCTGCCGCGCACCCTTGCAACCCACACCCAGCGACAACAACAACATTTCATCCCCGGCCTTTGTCCTGCCATCTCGGTCGCCCATCGCTACATCTCGTAAACACCATTCTCCAGCTTGTGGTGGCTCTGCGCGCAGTCATCATCCTAGCCGAGCTGGCTTCCGACAGCCATGCTCAACGCCTTTCACGCCAGGTCCATCTGCGAGCTTGGGCCGAAGGAGCGGGTGAAGATTGATAGCTTACTCGCATACTGTAGCACCCCCTCCCCGGAACAGAGATTCCTTATCAGGGGGGATAAACTGACATACAAACCTTACAGCGGACAAGCTCCTCCTGGGTCTTAACAATGGCAGTCTCAGAGTTTACCACGTCGAGTCACCAGAGACGCCGGATGTCACCATCACGCCCATACGGACGATAGAAAAATTCGCCCGGGGGTCCATCGCTGCTTTAGGATGTATCAAGGAAGCCTCAATCCTGATTTCGCTCTCCGATTCTGCAATTTCAATCTTCGACTTGGAAAGCTTTGCGTTGCAACAGACAATCGCGAAAACAAAAGGGGCTTCGATATTCGCTTTAACGACGAATTTCGAAAAGGACAATAATACCGGGATTCCAGGCATTGTTTCTCGATTGGCAGTTGGTGTCAAGAAGCGACTCTTACTCTACTCGTGGCACGATGCGGGGATTAGAGAAGGAAAGGACATAAGTCTCAGTGGCAATGTGCGGAGCTTGACTTGGGCGAGCGAAAGAAAGATTGTCGCTGGGCTTGGTTCGGGCGGGTTCGTCGTGGTCGATATACAAACCGGAGCTGTTGAGGATGTGGTTCCGCCTGTTGTGAATGGAGCAGCTGCTGTTGCCGGAAAAGGGGCCGTGGAGGGAGCAGCCCCAGCGGAGGGAGGGCAATGGGGATGGGGAACAATGGGGATGGGGTACATGGGCATGGGGATGGGATGGGGATCGAAGCCCTTGAGTACAAGATTGAAGGGAGATGAGCTGTTACTGGTTAAGGATACTACGACTCTGTTCATAGACTCAAACGGCAAAGCTATTCCCGAGAAAGCGCACATACCATGGCCACATACCCCCGACGCGATCGCATATTCATACCCATATTTGATATCCCTCCATAATTCGAAGCAGCATCTTGAAGTCCGCAATCCGGCTACACAGTCTCTCCTCCAGACCATTCAACTCGCGGGCGTGTCCACCATACACGTCCCATCGCCAAACGCGGCCCTTCTTCATGCAGGAAAGCTATTTTACGTGTGCTCACCGACCCAAGTCTGGCGGGTGGGCGCGGTAGATTACGAGGATCAGATCAAACAACTTATTGACATGGAAAAGTTGGATGAAGCAATCAGTGTGTTGGAGCAATTAGAAAGCGTGCTACTTGAGAGCAAGGAGGAGAGAATCAAGGAAGTCCAAATGCTCAAGGCACAGAGTCTTTTTGAGAAGCGGAAATATCGAGAATCTATGGAGTTATTTGCCAATGTAGAGGCTCCCCCTGAGAGGGTAATCCGACTATTTCCCAAAATTATTGCGGGTAATTTGTCCATCATAGGGGAGGACAAGGACGACGAAAGTGAGGTTGAGGGAAGCGGTAGTGCACATGATACGACAGGCACACCAGAAAATGGCATCGCAGAACACGGTGTCGCAGAAGCCAATGGTGGGGGTAGCGTGAGCGCTGGCTCCATTCGTGAGGGTGAGACTGGTACAGCTGCACACGACACTACTGCAACAGGCCCTGCAACAGGAGAGGAATCTGCAGGGGAGGAAAGTAAAATTCCAACCAATGGCCACGTTATTGATGCCGCTCCGGTCATTGCATCGCTGCGAAAGATTGTTGGTGACGATGCTTCGTCTATTCGCAGTAAGAAGCTGGTAGACGATGACGCTATGAGCACTAGGGGAAGCATAAGAGGCAGCATCCGACCCCCCAGGCCACCTATCAAGCAGTCCCCATCAATATTAGGTAAGTTCCATACCGAATTAATACCTGAACTGCGTGGAAAAAATACTAACCTAATTTGCAGAGGAGCGTGAGCTTAGAAGAGCTGTAAATGAACTGACCGTTTATCTTGGAAATTCTCGATTAATTCTCACCAAATTTATTGAGAAACTTCAATCCGAGCAAAAACATGCTTCCAGACCATCTGCCGCTGGTAGAAGCAGCGGCGCCGATTCACCCATTCGTGCTCCATTTGGGGACAGCTATTTTGGCAGGAACGGCTCTACTGAAAGTACTGTAGACCCATTGGAGAAAGCTTTACAAACTGCCAAGCTGGTGCATACTACATTGTTCCGGGCATATATGTATACAAAGCCCAGTTTGGTTGGGTCACTGGTGAGACAGCCAAATTTGTGTGACCCTGAGGTAGTCAATGAGAGGTTAAAGGAGACGGGGAGATTTCATGATCTTGTCGATTTCTTTGGTGGAAAGAAATTACATCGGGAAGCCTTGACCCTACTAAAGCAGTATGTATTTATATGCCG
The DNA here is from genome assembly GCA_024516245.1 of Peziza echinospora. NCBI lineage: Eukaryota > Fungi > Ascomycota > Pezizomycetes > Pezizales > Pezizaceae > Peziza > Peziza echinospora. The sequence goes on along the minus strand of JAJLQT010000022.1, from coordinate 67,067 downwards.
TATTATTGTTCGATATGTAAAGATGTTAACGTTTATTCTTGTAGGTTTGGTGAAGCCGAAGAGGAAGATGATAGAGCTCCTGCTCTACACGGACCCGACAGAACAGTCCGATATCTCCAGTCACTCGACTCATCCCATCTCGACCTCATATTCGAGTTTGCAGAATGGCCCCTTAAAGCTGAGCCGGAACTGGGTATGGAGGTCTTCCTCACAGACTCTGAGAACGCAGAGTCTCTTCCCCGTGGAAAGGTCTTGGATTATCTCTCACGGTTAGATCGGAAATTGGCCATCAAATACCTCGAACATCTAATAAATGCCATGAGGGACATGACGCCCGAGTTCCACACCACGCTCGCAGGATTATATTTGGAGCATATCCGAGGAACAAAGTGGACAGATGCCAGCGAGAAGGAGGATTGGAAGGAAAAAATGTTGGACTTCCTCCGGGAGAGTAAACAGTACCGATCAGAAAAGGTTCTTGGATGGTTACCCAGAGAAGGTTAGTTTTCCCACCCCCCCCCCCCAACCCATTGAGTGAATGCTAATATAATATTCATAAATCAGACCCAGACTTCTATGAAGCAAGGGCAATAGTGTTGTCCAACATGGGCCACCACAAAGCCGCCTTGGAGATTTACGTCTTTAAACTCCAGGACCAGGCTAAAGCGGAAGAATACTGCATCCGAATCCACACCCTCCTCCCTCCACCCACCGACCCTGCCGAAGCACCCTCATCCACAACCGTCTTCCACCTCCTCCTCTCACTCTACCTCCGCCCTCAACCACCATACCCACCAACCCCCCAACTCGACCACGCCCTCGGGATCCTCTCCCGCCATGGCGCAAGGATAGAGCCATCAGAAGCGCTTAGCCTCATCCCCGAGGATATGAAGATTGCACGATTGGAAGAGTATTTCCAGCGACAGATCCGCCATGCGAATTCACGCGTGACAGAGAACATGGTTGTGGCGCAGCTGCGGAAGGGCGAGATGTGGAAAAAGGAGGAGGCGTTGGTGGGGCTGAAGGGCAAGAAGGTGGTGATTGGCGAGAGTAGGATGTGTCCGGTGTGTCATAAGAGGTTGGGGAGGAGCGTGGTTAGTGTTTTCCCCGATGGGGTGGTGGTGCACTATGGGTGTGGGCAGGGGAGGGAGGAGTAGGTAGTAGAAGGTAGGGTTTTTGGCGGATTTACGAGAAGACGTTCTTCGTGTTTATTTTAATGCTCATGGCTCCCCCTTCTTTTTGTTTAATCATTGTAGTATCTCTAGCGCGCTCCTTTGCTTCCTTCGAATTCGCCTCCTCGACTTTTTTTAACTTTATATTCAAGCTTGTCGTTTCTATTTTTTGGTTTTGGTTTTGTAATTGGTTTGGTTTGGTTTTTGTTAACGTTGCATCATTCCAACAAATTTTTTTTTCTTTCGTGCAATTTTTCTGCGCACAGGAGCTCGATCTCTTTTTTTTTATTTTTTTTTTTTTATGTAAAACAAAGTATTATATATATATGACGACTTATTATTATTATTATTACCTTTATTCCACGTACGTTTTACAAATCACCCTTGCATGAGATATGGGGAGGATCCGGAGTCGAAGGAAATCCTGCTGAATCACTCGAGCTGAATGAATTGATCATGGTAAAGGTTTCATGCCCGTATACTACAAGCGCCCGAATTCGGTAGGTGTTTGTGACTATACCTTTACCTACCTATTCTTCTAGATATAACCTATAGGTATTAGGTACCTACCTACCTATGTACACAAGAGAAATCCACTCTGAGCATGGGAAATATAATCCAATTAAAATTTCCCTCCTCTGGGCTCTTTGTGGGATTTAAAACATTCTTGGGATGGGTTGTTGCAGTTGCGATATCGATTGAATATATGTCATTTTTATCATTTCATGCATAATGTTCGCGCTCAAGATATATAATCATCAACCCCCCCCCCATTCTTCCAGCATCTGTAGAGTAGGGTAGAGTAGCATAACCCATCTTTCACCTCCCCACCCTCCCAACCCCCCACAACCCCTTGCAAACCCCAACTCCCCGGAACCTCAAAAACTATGCTATATCTAAGCCTTCTTCCCAGTGACTTTTTCCTCCTCCTCCTCCTCACCCTCCTCCTCCTCCTCATCACTATCACTCTCCTCATCATCCTCATACAGCCCCTCCTCTTCCACCTCCTCCTCCTCCTCCTCCTCCTCGTCCGCTTTCTTCCCCCCCTTCTTCTTCTTCCCCCCCTGCGTAACCTCAAGAGGCGGGTCGTCGGCCATCTTCTCGGTTAGGAACGCGTTCAGGTCGGTTTGGAGTTGCAGGAGGGAGTCGTGGAGGGCGGAGAGTTGTGCGGGTTTTGGCACGGTGGGGGAGGTGATTGTGGTTGGGTAGGTGAAGAGTTTTGTGGTGGGGGCTGTCGTGGGGAGGGGGGTGGTTGTTGTCGTTGTGGAGGGGTTCGTCGTGGGGTCGGCGGAGGAGGAGGTAGGGGTGGGGGTGGGGGTGTAGGTGTAGGTTGCTGTTAGGGACGGGAGGGCAGACATTTTTTTGTGAGGTTGTATGTAGTAGGTGGAGGTGTCGAATATCGCCGGTGCTGTGGGATATATGGAGGTATTGAGTTTACTGGTTCGAATGAATTCGTCTGCGTTTGATGCTGGATTTATTTTTTTTTTTTGATTGAGGATTCGTTTTGGTTTGGTGGTTGGTTGAATCTGGATCTTGGTTCGTGGTTTGTGGTTTGTGGTTTGTTTTTGCGCGTGGAGTTTGAAGGATGTGGGGTAGGTGTTTGTAGTGGTGGGATGCGGTACCGGGATTAGGTTTCGGTGGTTGTCAATAAACCTTAATTCCGCAGCGTCACTTCCGCGGGGGTGGTGGGTGGTGGTGGTGGTTGCACCCCCCCCCCCCACACACACACACACCTCGCCCCAGCTATCTATCAGCTCTCGATCGCCCGCAAATAGAGCACAAGCAGCTCCGCAACCACAAATAAACTCTGCCATCCACCACCACCACCAACATTATCGCATCACCACCACTATAGCTATCCCATCCATCCCCAACCTCCAAAACCACCCACCCCCCCATCTACAAAAATGTCCCACCACCGCAACGGCCCCACCCCGCACAACATCACCACCGTCCTCGCCGCGCTCGAAACCACAATCCAAGCCGACACACAAACGACGCTCTCGGACCTGGACCTCCTGCAGCGCGTCAACACCCATGCCACGGCGCAGTACCGCGCCATGGCGGACGCCGCCGCGGGCGGCCTCTCGGCGGACACGGAGTACCTGCGCGCGCGGTACGAGCAGGTGAAGGGGTATGTGAGGCAGGTGGATGAGGTTGCTGCCAAAGTGGGGGAGTTGGAGGAGATGGTGAGGGAGTTGGAGGAGTGGACGGGGGAGCTGGGTGAGTTATTAAATTTATTTGATTTTTTTGGATTTTTTTTGATTTTTTATTTAGTTTCTTGGTTATTTCTTTTTTTTTTTTTTTTTCTATCTCTTTGCAGGAGGGGGAGGGGTTCCATCCCATGAATATTGTCTTTCTTGCAATTGGAGATGGTTTGGGTTTGGCTAACGTGGAGTATATTTTCGGATCCTGCTGTAGAAGTCAAGGTCCGGAGGTTAACGTCCCGACGGAATTGAGCATCACCGGAGCTCCTTCCTCAGTCTCGAACCCTCCATATACTCTCAACCTATAGCTATGTCCAGCAGTCCGTCCCACTCACTTACATCTCCACCTCACGCCACAAAACCAAAGCACTCCCCCAAAAACGACTTCACCACCATGGCCAGTTCATGGGGGCCCGGGTATGCTTTTTGCTCCCCTCTGGACCCATGGCCCATCCATCCATCCATTTATCCAAAAATCCCGAATCTTTCCATGGCCATCCCCATCATGTTGGGGGGGGTTTTTTTTTTGAATATTGAAGCTTAAAAATTCCTTAAGCATAGTATTAAGCTATTTTTTTTTTTCTTTTTTTTTTTTTGCGATTTTCCTAGTCCTTCTTAGCGATTACCGGTAACTACTTCTTCCTTTATACGACACATTTTCACGAATCAGTCAGTCTTCTTTCTAGCTTTGCCGGAGTTCTAGTGTGTTGTGCTTTTGTGTGTGTGTGCAGAATCTCCCACGTTTAAATTTCGTTTCTCTTTCTTGCTTTTTTCTTTTTTTGGGGGGGAGTCTCGTGCAACTAGTTCGGGGGAGGGGGGGGGGGGGGGGCGGGGTCTATATCCGGAAGCGCAAGTCCAATAATAATTTTAATTAATATTCATGGTGGAGCCCTCGAGGCTACCTAATGTAATCTTAGGTAATTTTAGTTGGCGTTTACTCCAAAATTTAAAATCAATTTGAATCAAATCCAGTGCGGTACGGTCTAGATCTACCTACCTGATCTAGTTGGAGACGTTCTTGAGATACACACTACATGTATACAAACAATGAAACGATTGCATAGCTGGGATATACCCAAGTTACTATTATTTTTTATTGTCTTTAAGGGAAATTAAAATGATGAAAATTTTAAATCTACTGTAAATTAAGTATATATAGAGTATAGAGAAGGAGCTTAGGTATACATGTACCAACGTTAGACACAAAAGAAATTAACCATATAAGGACGTATACGACAGACAGACAGACAGAAGGGGACCGCGGGGACAGACAGGCCTAGATAGTTTTAGATGAAAAACGCACGGCAGAACGTCATCAAAAGAGATTCCCCAAACAAGATCTCCCAATCTCGCAGTATCTCCAATCACTGTCTCCAGCTTCAAAACACTCTCCAATATGACAGCCCCCCCATCCCACGCCCCCCCGCCCCCTCCCCCCTCCAAAAAAACAAAAAACAAAAACATTAAAGCGCATGTAAACACACACACACACACACATCATTAAAAGATATAGAAAACCCCTTCCCTCCGCTTAACCTCCAAGATGCACTGCTCCGCCAATGCCATTAGTTTTTAGTCTTCCTCTTCGCAGCAGCGGATGCCCCACCTGCAGTCTTCTTCGCCGGTGCCCTCTTCTTGGGCTTGACATCCTCACTCTCCTCATCCTCATCATCATCATCGTCATCAATGAAATCACTCTTCTTCACCTTTGCCTTTGGCGCCGCCTTCGCCCTCGGCTTTGCCGCAGCCTTTCCTTTCGCTGCACCCCCCGCAGCAGCTTTCTTCCCTCTCGCATTAGGCTTCTTTGCCTTGGCATACTTGTCCTTGCTCAGGTCCTCCTCCTCTGCAACCTCCTTCGCAGAAGCATCTTCATCCGCAAGAGCAAGTTCGTCATCACTCTCTTCAATCGCCTCCTCCAGATCCGGAACCTCCTTCTTCACCTTCCCTGCCGCCGCAACCGCGCCCGCAATGCCAGTTGCCTTCATAAACGGCATTGGATGAGCCATCCCGTTGTACTCCCTCGTAAACCCAGCCTTGACCTGAGTCGGGATATTCAGCGTCCCTTCTGCCATCGGCCCCACACCCAACTCCAAAATCGCATCATAATCCTCCCTTGTAAGGAAGTAGTCGTCCATCAACTTGATGACCTCTGGGATAGCTTCCTTCCCGTCCATTTCGAGACGTTTACCGAGCTTGCTCCATAGCGCGGGAAGATAGGACTGTCGAATCTCATTGCGGTCGCCAGAGGCGCGGAGACGCATGTGCGATTGGATTTCCTTGACGTAGCGACTGAGTTTTCCGTATTTGGAGTTGTTTCCTAGCCAGGATGTGAAGCCGAATTGCTGCCCGCCGTAGCCGCCGTAGACTAGGGATGAGGGGGTGACGGTGGAGAAGACACCGTGGACTGGCATGAGTGACCAGTGTTGTTGAGGTCTATGGTGAAGAAACGGGTTAGTGAATACTTAATTTTACAATAGTGCATGTCAATGAGGATATCTTACCCGTGAATCATGGCATCAACAAGGTCTCCGTCAGAGATGCTCGCCGAAGCAGCCTCAAAAAGCTTCAAGTTCTCCAAATTCCGTTGTCTGCCCTGAAACGAGGATGATCGACTAGGGTTAGATTTTAGGTAATTCTCCTGAATCATCAGATATGAAAACTCGTGGTCATTGAAGTAAAGCTCAATCTTGTCATTGAGGGATTTGTTTGCATTCGGAGAAAACATAGACATGCCCAGCAGCTTCTGAGCAATATCCCACGGTTTCAAAATAACATGCTTCTCCCATTGTTTGGACCTAAGTGGAGAATATTAGAAATGAATATCAGGGTAAGAACAGATTGAACATACATTGATTTTCCTTGATCAAACGTCATATCGGTACGATTCACTGCAAACGTCGACAACATGTTGATAATTTGTCTAATATCAGACCCAGTTCCTTCAACGAGCTGATCAATGACATTCGGCGGTAATTTCAATCCCTCTCTATAAGCTATTGAGGCGATTCGTGATCTGATAGCCTGTGCATCTGGTCGTCTAAATGGCATGTCAAATGTAACGTGATCGAAGGGTTTCATTTTCGGCAACTTCCGTTCATTGCAAATGCAAATAATCGGAATCTGATATTAGTGTTAGCATTTGATTTTTTCTTCTTTTTTTTCTTTTTTTTCTTTTCAGAAAAGGGATATGCCATACACTCGTCTTTTTGCAAATTGCTGCCAATTGCCCTACACCACCTCGATCACCAGCCGACATACCGTCCACCTCATCCATGATAAGAACAAGCTTCTGTTTCGTCACATCGACTTTCGTATTGTCGGCACCAAAATATCCCATCAAAGAACGGTTATCCAACACCCCTTTGAGGGAATTCTCCATCAACTTTTTACTTCTGGTATCACTGGCGTTGGATTCTACAACATCATAACCAACAAGCCTGGCAATAAGATGAGCTGCCGTAGTCTTTCCAATTCCAGGAGGCCCGTAAATCATGACAGCACGGAACGAGGCCGACCCATCATCACCCTTAAACTTGAAACCAACTTTTGCATTCTTATGCCTATAATCAGAAAGATATCAGTAAATATCCATGTAAATGCTGCATGATAGAACATACCAATTACTTAACCACTTCTGTAGCCGATCAACTTGTGCCTTGTTGCCACAAATCTGCGACATGCTTGAAGGTGCATACTTAACGGTCCATAGCCGGTTATCGATTACCTGCCCATCTTTCTTTTCTACTGTTGCACCCGATTTGCCTGCCGTTGCTGCCGCCTTTTCTTTTTCTTTTCCTTTAGATGGGGGATCCATAGTCCGTTCCATCTCCTTTGCCAGCTCCAAAATTTTCTTGTCATCTGCAGCCCTCTTTGCCTCTGCTGCAGCCGCGGCCTGTGAATCGCCACCATTCGCCGGTAGAGTGCTGATCAGATAGAAGAGTCCATCCTCATTTATTGTTTTGAGATTATTCGCCTCAATCGTCCGTAGCTTGCTCGGTCCGGCATCGTGCCCAAGGACAACGAAAGACGTTTTCTTTGATGGGGCCCCGGTTACTTTTCTGCAAGCATGTCAGTATTCGCATGCACGATTCACGTGATCCAGTATACGTACCCTCCATATCTTTTGATTAGTTGCTGACCGTCCTCCCTGGATAACGTATCGAGCTCGCCGGTGAAGACAAAGGTCAATCCAGCCAAGCAATTTTCAGCACCCGTTGGGAGCTCCTTGGTGCCAGCGGCAGGTGGGGGTCCCCTCTCCTTCTGCTTGAAGTCTCTGAAGCTGAACTTTTTGCCCTCTTCTTGTGGAGGTGGAGTAGGTGGGCGGACAAGTGGCACACTGTCAATAATCTTTTGCACCTCGGAGCCATGATTCGGCTCCGGGCCTTTCTTCTTGGCCGGAGTCTTTTTCGCTGCTGTTGGCTTCTTTACCGTGGCGGTCTTTGCAGCTTTGGCGGGTTTCACTTCCAACTCTTCTTCATCGGAATCAGAGAGATTTTTTCGCTTTCGGCCACCTCCTGTACTCGATGCTGTACTCCGCTTGGCTGGTTTTTTGACCTCATCAGGGACGACAAAATCCTCATCGTCGTCGTCATCATCATCTTCTGCATCCACCATCACTGCATCTTCGTCAACCAATGGCGGAGATTGCTTCCGTTTCCGTCGCGGCTCTTCGTCCTCTTCTGTTGGTTTTTTGAACTCTGCTGCAAATATATCGTTTCCAAAATCTTCGTCGTCGTCATCTATAAAGTTTTCGTCGATTTTTGGTTTTGTCGGCTGGACGACAGTTTTCTTGACGGGCGCTTTCGAGGTCTTGACGGGCGCTGTTCTGGTGATTTTATTCTTGCCGCCAAAATATGCTGATTTGTCTATTTCTTCCTCCTTCTTTTTGCTGCTTCCAGGGACTGAATGTTAATTAAAAGCCACGGTTGCCCAGGATGCTAATTGTGGGGGATTGGAGCATACGGAGGTTCAGCAACAGTCTTCTTCTCGGCCGGCTTCTTCTGTATCACTTCCTCCTCATCTTCCGAGTCTGCCACGAGAGTCAGCGAATGCAGTAATAGCGTATAGCAGTTCCCACAGCTACAACAGCAGAAGGTGCAACATACCCTCAACAACCCGCCTTTTCGTCCGGGAAGCCGCAGCTTTTTTTGCCTTAGAACAATCACAACTATCAGCATGCCCATGAGCCGAAAGATCGACGGGAGAGGAGACAAACCGCAGCAGCTGGCGCGGAAGGCTTTGGCGTAGCTGTCTCCCCCGAGCCAGGTTTCTTCCCGAAGAAGCTTCTTATATCCTTCGACATTTTGTGAATCTAGGATCCGACCTTGGGCCTTTCTACCGTTTGGTTTATCTGCCCACTGCAATGACCGTGCTAATGCTGCTGCTGGGACTGGGAATGTTGGATTGTGGATGCTGGGCTGCGTGGTGTTGTGATTGATGTTTGAAGCCAATTGGATCCGGCGGTGCTGCCCTGGCGCCTTGCTTGCTGCTCGCCTGCCTGGGCCTGCCGGGGCGGGGGGGAAACGCGGCGCACGCGGGTGTGACGCGCCCAGGCCGGCGTGCAAAGTGGGTCTTGGCGCGATCACGGTCGGAATGGGCCTACACGTGACCGGCCATGCAACGGCACCGCGGCGGCAGGCACCAGTGCCAGGTGGGCTAAGCCGACCGCGACAGTCCCCCCACACGACGGCCACACGACCACGACGGCCGTGGCGGCAGGGCCGAAGGCCGGATACGAGGGGCGGCGAGCTGGACGCACCCGATCTATAGCCTCGTCCCCAGGCGTTATTCCCGATCTAATGCCATCGGCAAACAGCTGTCTGCGTGCCTGCGGAGGACGACGAGGAGGGGCTGGCTCGTACGTATGGCTCGCTCGGCCAGGGCTCACAGGGCCGCCAGCACCCCCCACCACAGCCCGCCGCCTCTCCCAATGTAAAAGAAAGAGAACAGAACCACTGCTGCCTACAAACCCCCCCCCCCTTTCCTCTCCCAACCACCACCCCCGAAGACAGGCGTGGATTTGGCCTGGTTCTGAATGTGCTTCCTGCGAGACTGTTCCGTTTCCCCTCAGACGATCTAGTGTATTACAACATTTCCGGCCCCCTCCCCCACCCCACCAGCGCCCACGCACTCGCCGCCCTCCGTATTTATCTGCCAGGGCCCGCCCCCGAGACCCGCACCAGGTGTGTGCTTGTTATGGTATACACTGTCTCCTCCATGAGTGTCATCGCTGTTCGACGGAGACGAAGCAGTAGCTTACCTGACTCGCCGCAGACGTCCCATGAGCTCGAAGACCTGCCGCCACTAGCAGCTTACCGCCGATTGCACAACATCTTCGTCGAGCTACAAGCAACCATCCAATCGAGAGAGAGCCAGCGAGCCGAGTTGGCGAATCACTACGAGTCTCAGCTGGCAACGCTGAGGGAGGAGAACCGAACACTATCACAAGGTTCGACACCCCGCCCCGCCCCGCCCCGCCCCGCCTCAACCCACACGCAAGTCAACAGCAGCTATATATTCCCTGCACTTACTACTATATCCCCCTCTTCCCCCCACACCCACCTCTTCTCTGCTCCCGTCTTTACACCTTGGCTCGCTTGCCAACGCTAATTCAAAGGACTCAATTGACTCCACAGAGAACGCCAAAGCCATTCTGGTACGCCAGGCCCAAGACCAGCTCAATCCCGACGACGATGACGAAGATTATGACTATTCGCCAATCTTGGAAGAAAAGGTGTTGAACCTCCAAGAGACGCTGAAGCGGCTGCGTCTATCGTATGGCAAGAAGGAGGCTCGGTACCAGCGAAAGATTGATGAACTCGAGAAGGTGATTCTTATTCGGATGGAGAAGATCTTGGAATTGGAGAGAGCAAAGCTGGGCTCAGCACTGCCTGTCGACCTATCTAACCTGGACCTGGGAACGCAGCCGCGGCCACCGTCAAAGCCGAGTGCAGAAGGGGCGGCCGAGGAGGGCGGCATACAGTTGGAAGTGGTTCGTAATCCTCTACTGCATGCCCAAGTGGTTGTTGGTTGGCCGGATGAGGCTGAGACTAGGGCTAACTTTTGCGAACCAACACAGGCACCATAACAACACCCGTGCCCACAAACAGAACGACTAAGCTTTGAAAGTTGACAAGTCAGTGATCAGGGGTCGTGGCAAGGCAGCCGGAGATATATGGGGGGCCTTCGTGGCCGCTTTGCCAGATGCAATTTGAACCGAATTGGGAGGTAGGACAACTGCAGTCCATTCCCGACAACCCCATTAGCTTTTCCTAATTTCACTTCTTGTGTACTTCTTGGTTGTTCTTTTTGGCTTTTACTTTCCTTTTTTTTCTTTGGTCTTTCTCGGTTGTTTTTTTCTCCTTTTCCATATCCTCCGCTTTCCAGGACAACTTCTAATGTTGCTGCAGGCGACACCGCAACTTGAGATTGTGTCCAGGTATTTTGAATTTCGACTGCATGTACATTCTGCAAGCCTGAACAATTAGGCCATGTATATAGTCCGCTGGCGTGTTGAAAAGGTGGCAATCATTCTTATCACTGTATTCGAATTCGCTTGCCGTGTGGAGGTTGCTGCTGGACGAGGCGAGTGGGGGTTGCTCCCCTAGAGAGCTTCCGGTGTGTCGATTTTGTGAAGGTGGGGATCCTGCCATGCACCGGCGATCTTTTGAATAATGGTCGTGGGGCTAAAGCCGCCTCTTTCGGTCCCTCCAGGTGCATCCATGCCTAACCAACACTGCCAAATGCTCGAATCTTGAAGCTGCAAGATGACGCCGAAACTGAGTGAGGGAAGAACAGAACAGAACACTTGATTGATACGGTACATGCCAGGTACCGCCACATGCCTCAAAAAACGTTGCGTACCTTCTTTCCTTTTGTGTGTGTTGGATGTGTCTGAGTGTGTGTGGGGTTGGCACTGCCGGCCTTTGTGGGATCAGCAAAGAAGCGCTCAGCGCAATCTATATCCAAATCTAATCTCTCTCCACGCTGCAGCAAGCATGTACCGGTACGATGGAAATCCGACTGACGCACAGAGACACGATGAAAAGCAAATAACAGCCCCCAAAAAGCAGAAAAGTATATGACCACTTGGCTGCACGATGGGAGGATACCTGATCAGTTTGGTATGAAATATAAATTGGAAATCGGAATGAATTTTAATTTTTGCCATTTGCACCAAATTGGAGATAAAAAGTAATTATGATGTAGTCAATTTGATAATAAGATTGAATAATAAAAAAGCTTGGAGCTTCGAGCAAGAAATTTAAAAGGCAGAACAGAAAAAAAAGATATGTATGCGACATGGTTTATCCCAAACCTCAAGAACCGACGGTTCCTTCGGGCAGGGAAATGGAATATGTCGCCATCGTGCGACACCCTCGCCCTCCCACCGAACTGCACCGCTGCCGGAGCCGCGGGAGCTCAAGATGGGATTATAAAGCAAGCAAGTGTGTCTGAATTCCTCTCCAAGGCCTGTCGACGCGAGTTTACACCATTGAAAGAAAGAGTGCTCCCATAAATCGTCGAACTGCGTAGCCCGTTCGCTGAAGCCCAAGAGGTGAGTCGAGAGCCAGGATCGATGCTAGCACAGGCCGGTTTTGCTGAGGAGCAAGAGAGGAGGGAACGGCGGAGCCGCGCACGCGGAGCGGGGCATATATACCGTCGCCAAGGGGCCGCCAAGGCCGCCTGGGCTAGCGAAGAGACTTTTTGACGTCGGCCGGCCTGCGGCTCTGCCCTGCCGACCCGAGCCCTGACGCAACGGGGCCCGGCTGTTACCCTCAAGTCAGGTGGTGCCCCAGTCTGCCCGTCACGTGGTGCGGGACTCGCAAGGAGCGATACGGGCCCTCCGAAGCGACTGGCGTGAGGCAGGGCCGACCGACCTCTCCACCGAGCAAAAGCTTCCCCGAGGCCGAGACCGAATCGACCACAACCAGCGACCAGCAGCCCCCCCCACCATCTCCGCCCACCGAGCCCCCCCCCCGCCAGCGCAATGGCCCTCCAATCCCTCCGGCGGCCGCTGTGCCCCGCCACCAGCACTTCCGGGGCCATCCTCCGCAGCTTCTCCAGCACCCCCGCCGCGGCGGGAAAGTCCTCCAAGCTCGCGCTGCGGGACATGATGCGCGACTGCCCGGCCTACCCATACCCCATCAAGCACACCTACAAGCAATCGTGGTTCGGCCTGTACGACGGAAAGCACATCCAGTTTGGAAACAACATCCCCGATGGCGAGTACAGCGCAAAGACGAAGCGGACGTGGAAGCCAAACGTCAAGACCAAGAAGCTGTACTCAAAGGCAATGGGCAAGTTCCTGCAGGTGCCATTGACCACATCCGTGTTGAGTATGTTTTGGCCAATTTTTTTCAATTTTTGTCAATTTTTTCTTCCTCTTCCGGAAATAAGAAATGAAAGAACTATGAGCCCGCAAAAGAAAAAAAGGAACAGAGTGAGCTAACATCATCAATTTGTTTTCTCCCACTACAGGAACAATCGATAAAGTCGGCGGCGTAGACGAATACCTCCTCTCCATCAAACCAGCCCGCCTCGCCTCCCTGGGCCCCTTTGGCTGGAAAATGCGACACGAGCTGATGCAGACACCAAAGATCAAGGAGCGCTTCCGCGAGGAGTCTGCAAAGCTCGGGATATTCACCAGCAGGAAGCAGAGGAAGGCCGCCGAGGCTGCCGAGCGGGCTGCGTTGGCCGAGCAGGGCGCGGTCACGGAGAAGAAGGCGGAGGATATGGCTGAATTCTTGAAGCGGATAAGCATATAGATGGGGGGGAGGGGGGAGGGGGGTGGGGGGTGTTTGTGGGTGTGGAGTGGGGGAGTTTCCTTTGCAATTGTACAATTAAAACAAGCCTGAATTTGGCAGAAAGTTATCCTTTTCATATATATGCGGTCAAGATCATTTGTGGCCCAATCACCTTTACAAAAAATATGGCCATGGCTGGGACGAGTGATAAATGATGAAGAAATTCTTCAATCAACCCTTTACTCGCGCGTGTTCGTGCCCAGATCCACCCCCCAAAAATCACACTTCCCCCATTTAGATCTTCAAAAACCCCATCATTGTCATGATCATGTGTGTGGCCATATATAAAATAAACTCCATTATTATCAAGTAGACATTCTTTATCCATTCATTTCCAACTCCTTTTTCTTCTTCAACATTTTAGACCGAGCGGGCCCGGCTTTCAACTCCAATTTCAATATCATTTCCGACATCCCCACCCATCCCTCACGCCCAAGAGGTCATATTCCCGCATCTCCCAAAATCCGAAAGTTTCTGGAGCTGTATGTATACCCATGACCGTATCGATATCGATTATACATCACATGCCAAAAATTCCCATCCCTCCCTCCGGAGCTCTACCCCCCCCCCCTCCCCCCTCCCTCTCTCTCTCCTCCTCCCATAAGAAGCCGCCGTACCTCATGAGATGAGCCAGATAACAACACATCACATGTCTATCTAGGTCGAGACTAGGTGAGCATATCCCACATCCAACCCACTTCCCCCCTCCCCCCCTCCCCCCCAAACAAATCCCTCCCCTTTCTACCCCCTCCCCGCCGCAGCACTACTCCCAGTCGCCACATCCGCCGCGGCAGCCATCTGCAATCTCTGCCCATTCACACTATGCAACTGGTTGCGGAGCCTTGTGTCCTCCGAGGCGTGGTCGAGCCGCTCGCGACGTTCTTGCTCGAAGATGGGTTTGAAGGTGTAGACCGCTTGGGGGGGGGGGGTGGGGTGTGAGTTAGCATTTTTAAGGTGGAGTAACAGTGTTCCTGGGGGTGGTTGGGGAAGAGGGGGAAGGGGTGGTGGGGGAAGGGGAGGATGGAGGAAGGTAGAGGTACCCGTTGTGACCCCCGCCGCGATGGCGATCATGAGCGGGAGTTTTCCTCTCATATTTTTTTTTTTTTTTAGATTTTTTGGGGGTGGTTGGTGGTGGCGATCCGGTGATGATGATGGATAATTAAGATATATCGTTCCCTTATAAGTAAGTAAGTTTTAAAGGTTAGCTTTTCTTATTGAGTGGAAGTAAAGTGAATTGTAAGTGAAGTGTAAGTGTAAGTGTAAGTGTAAGTGATGGGATTGTGGGATGGAATGGTACCTACCTAATCTACCTTTGATGTAAAAGCCCGGGAAAAGGATGCTGATGTGATGTGGTTTTGGCGATGGATGTCAAGAAAGATGGAATTGCGGTTGCAACGACGTCAATTCCCCCCCGGTGGGGGGCCACGTGATCCATGGTTACCTACCAAAAATCACCAAATGTGGCAAGCATGCATGCTTGGGACCAACGTCATTGTGGGGCAAGCAAGTTGAGGGTAAGTCTTCGAAAGGATCCGGAGTGCGTACATTTTACATACCTAGTAATCTTTCTCCGATGTTATAGTATACGTATACCTCCCTCTTCATCTTCCTCCCCCCCCCGCACTTACCGTATAAACAAACGATGTGGTAATAATGATGATGATGATGATGATGCGGATCGATGGAGGAGACGATATCGAGTAATTATGATGATAAGAACCTGAGATCATACACGTGCGTGCACCGTATCTACATATTAAATCTAAATCACATTGAAAAAAAAAATTCATGTTCATGCATGGGACATGCCAATTGCAATGTTTGGCCAAATCCCCAAAGAAAGGTCCAGGGGGTTTCAAGTATATCATGAAATTAGAGTTTAAATGGTTGAATCAAATGCGTATGGTATTACTCTGGGATCGAGCGAGCGGCGTATCACAAAGTACTTAAAGTATACGTTGGTGTGTCACATATAGATAATTTTCAACTCTGAGCCTCTCACATGTGTATCAGAATACGAATAAGCTCCTCACATAATGTATGTACTATAGCTTGGCCGGTTCATCTACAAGCCTCCCCAACTTCTTAGTCTCGTGCCTACCACTTCTCCACGAAAGAAACTCCCAAATCAGGCAAATTTCCGCAGCAATCTGGTATATATTTTTCATTAAAAATTCGTAACGTTAAAAAAAAAAACAAAGCTAAAGAAAGCCATTGGAGATGTGTTCCACATTGTACTCGTTCCTGGGCATCATCAGAAGAAAGCCGAGCCCCGTATTCCAGAATGATGCGTGCTACCGCCTTCGTTGCGTTGCAACCCCAACCAATAATCAAAATATCATATCCTTCGTCATGATATTCATCTTTACTCGTATATCAATCCATCTTCCCATCGTCTAGGCTTCATCATGACCAGCCTACAACCAAAAAATGATACCCAAACTCAAACTCAAAACCTGACATCATGATCATCTATGCCTGCATACTCCCACACGGAATCGTTAGAGAACCGCAATCAAAACAGATCTCTTGGCTCGCTCGCGGCCGCGGTATAAGTTTCCCCACCAAAAAAAAAAAAAAAGAGAGGGGAAAAAGAAAAAGAGGAAAAGAAATGAGATGTGATATATGAAAAAGGCTCGAAACAAAAAAGTGAAATCAAGGAATTAGCAAAGAAAAGTTCCCATGAACTTCACCGCGCCCACACACACACACACACACACACACACACATACTCAACTGTGTCCAGTGCAAATCTAGCCAGATAAAAACCCCGGACGCTCATCAGTATCCTCCAATGTGGGGAATTTATCCCCCTTCTTCCACTTCTTCACGGCCGGAATCGGCGGCGCAGGTGCCTCTATACTCCTAAACGAGAGTCGGCTTCCTCTATTCCTCAAGACTGGCAACGGGTGGTATATTGCGCTTCCTTCCGAAGCCCCATCATGACCATAGCCACCATATCCATACTTATGGCCATTTCCATTCCCATTCCCATTCCCATTTCCATACGCGGCGCCGCCAGCACTCACGCCCAGTCCCAATCCCCTCAGCGGGCTCGGCTCCCGTCTGAAGCTTGCCTTGCTACTCTGTCGGCTCAACCCACTTGGTGCCTCACCAGGTGGCACAACCACCAGCTCCGGCGTCGAAACCTTCAACTTTTCCATGCTTCCTGTAACACTGTGACTTTGGTATCCATATATATCCGGTGTTCTATTGCCCAGAATAAGTGATACATCAACTTCCAGCGTTCCAGAGGTTTTTCGTATCAAACTTGTGGCTGTTCCAGAAAATAGTGGGACGGTGACAGTGAGAAAGTGCGCCACGATGTAGTGGAGTCCATGGATTGTCGAACTGCCAGACCTATTACTATGAATGGTTGTTCCTGTAAGTGGGCGTGGGGCTGATGCAGGGCGAATAATCTCCTTTCCTTTGATACTCGGCGCAGGATTCACCAATGGTGTAACTGGAGTTGCAAGTGCTATATCTCTTGCACTGGGTCCTAGTGGAAGTGATGCAGATGGAAGAAGTGCTTTGTCAATAAACGTCTTGAAAGACGGAAGCCGCACACTGAGCGTCTCGACAATCTCGATACCCGATTCAAAGACATAGTTATCTAGCCCATCATTAGAATGAGACGTCGATGGACGGTTCTCAATTGGCCTGGCTACCCGCGCAAAAGGGTATTTTTGCTGCGTCAAAACACGATTGAAGATCTTGCCAGCACTAGTTCGGCGAGCCTTGTCATGGCCATCTTCACTGGTGTTGTCAGCAAGATCGGCATCCTCGTCAGTTGCAAAGCCGAGTGCACGGCGCTCGACAATTTTGACGTGGTAGTTCTTTGGAATGGCTACTCCTTTTGGCAGAGTTAATATTACAGTGACTTTGACTTCATCACCTGGTACGAATTTGGTTTTACTAGTCAGCACCTTGAGTTTGGCCATGATTCTTCCATTGCCATCCAATATGACTGCGGTTTTCTCTGAACTTGGATTAGTCTCCATTGGTGTGGGTTGGGTTTTCGGCTCAGTAGGGAGCAGGGTGGGGGAAGGCGGAAGGTTTTCTGTCGTGAGTCTCAACATGGGTCTACCACCGGTCGGGCTTCTCGTGGGAGCTGGAGGTATGAAGACCTCTGGGGCTTGCCTGATTGGTGGGAGTAGCTTTGGGGCGACTGGCTGTTTGGCAAATGGGTCCACATATGGCATAAAAGTCAACTGGTGGGGTTTAGACGTGAAAACTTTCAAATCCGCTGGCAACAATGAATCGACAACATTTGCGCCCAAGGCGGTTTTGATCTGAGCCACAAATTGGTAGTCGATGTAGGGCTCGGTAGATGTTGGTGGCAGGTTGACTGGCGGAAATTTGAACGCAAAAAGGAAGTTCTTTGGCCCTGGCTCCAGATCTGTTTTTCCCTCGCTTGTCAGTGATGGAGGTAAGGGCTGAGATCTTTTCCATACACACCTCCTGTCCATAGATGATCAGTCACGTTGAAGAACGCGAGGGGCTTCCCGTTGAACTCAGTCAGGCCGCGGAATGTTACCGACACAGTGACGCTGGGCAGTTTGGCCTTGGCCGTGAGCGAAACGCTGCCTATAAAGTCCGACCCAAAGCCAATTAGAATCGAGATCCCGATCGCCATCCAGCGCAGCACAGCCACAGATACACACCATTAAAAACGGAAACAGGCCCGTAGACGAGGTTGCCGCTCCTGCCACCAAGCTCCTCGACTACAAAGTCGTCGATCGAGCTGGCCTTGAACATCTCTGGCACAGACCAGCTGCTGGACCGAAGCGACGCCATCGGGTTCGAACCGAGCGACGACCGCTTCTTGAACATGCTTCTCGGCCCGGAGGGCATCGTCGGCGCTTTCTTCGGCATTGTAGGCGTGCGACAGGGGTGTTTGCTGGGAGTTGTGTGGTGATGAGCAGCCCTTTTGGCGTGATTGTGTGCAAAAGCGCCGGCGCAGAGGAAGATAACGTTGAGGCGGGCCCTGGGAATGTGGAGGAGGTATCTGGCTGCTGAGCAAGGTGCGGGAGGGTTGGGCGGACGGGGGCTGGGAGGCTGGCAGCGTGTAGAGTATAAATGATCTTCACCACCAACAGACAAAGATACTGGCCGTGGAAAGCTGTCCTGTGATGTCACAAAGGCGCCGGTACTGGGAGCATGAGCGCCAGGCGCATGCCCAGCGTAGCTCTGGGCACCAAGCCAACGGCCATCGTGAACACAGATCGCATTCCACTCGGCAGCGCGCCGTTGCACACGGGGCAAGGAGCTGTTGGCAGCGGCGACAGAGGCCATCCACCGCACATTGTATGGGATCGATCGTCAGGCCGTCGAAACAAGCTGTCGAGGACGCGAGACAGGGCCTGGCTCGCATGGAGAGCAGACATCCTGGAAAGCGCCGCGGGCATTGGCCAATGGCAGGCCCCGATGAGTTTAGATGGAGTCAACCTTATCGGGCGTTTTTTCGCCAGGCAGGGCTGCGAGCCAACGGATTTAGGTGTGCTCCGGCCGAGATGCCAGCGTCGGTCGACATCGCGTATGGAGCTGAATGTCTGTGAAGCTTTTTATATAATAAGCTATGCTATTGCCACGAATACACATGAGCATGATGCTTACTTCCAGAGGCTGAATTCGAGCCCATCTCGATCTGATCACGGAAACGCTCTTCGGAAAGCCGGATTAATTGCATTACCTTGCTCGATATGTGTGTGGTCGTCTCGATGGCGGCGTGGATGTAGCCCGCGCCGAATTCTAGTGGCCGCAAGCTAGCTCTGAGGCCGAGCTCGGAGCTCTAGAGCTCTTTGTTTTTCGTAGCAGTTGGCCGACAAGGTACACGTTTCCCATAGGGCTGCCAAGAGGTGGAGTCACGGGACAGACTTCTATGCACGCACCGAGACGGAGCACTAGTCTTGGGCTGCGGGCTGAATGCAGATGATTTGCATACGATACCAGGAAAGGCTGCATAGGTTGCATGGAACCGCATGTCCCATGCATGGACCTATCCGCACATGATATTATCAGTCCACTCTGTTCTCGTGCCCAGTACTACAGTCCACTCCCCTCACTCGACCTCATAGTCTCGTCCTAGACCCTTCCTCGCAGGGCTAGTCTCGTGTCGCAGGGCATGTTTCAAACACAGATAGATCCATTTGGGTGCCAGTTTTTTATATGCATTCTGGATCCAGGAGTCCGAGACAGTGTTGAGAGGCCAAGTAGCTAATTGACCCTTGTGGGGACATGGGGCGCCTGCGCTCATGTCTGGCGCACTTGATCTGGATGTTGCAGCCGCGTGAAGGCAACCAGTGGAGCACTGGGGAATAGTGTAGAATGAGAAAAAGGTCGAGAAAAGTGACATTTGAAAAGAGCCGACCCGGATTGGATATCGTGCATGTATGAGATGTCGAGACAATATATCTGCAATGCACAGCTGTAAAGTACTCTTCTCTACCATGGCCGACGAAAAAAATTTCAGCAAGAAAGAAGCAAGCAAGCTGTAGCTGCCATGCAGGTGTCTCGTGCCTCATGGCCAGCTCAGGCCAATGCCCGCCATCTCCACCAATCATCAACACCAATCATCACAACGTCCATGTAAAATTTTATTGCTTTTAGATTGCTGGAGACTTTTTTTTTCCCCTTCAATATGCCCTGGCGGACGTCATTGCAATGCCAAGCATGGGTATGCGCTCAAGCAAAACATTTCTCAGTTCGAAGTATTGCCTCATAAAAATATGCATAATGAGCTTGCAATGTATTGCCGAGTGGGCCGCTGGGTGTGTTGATTATTGCTCAGGCAGGTTTTGTTGGGAGGATTGGGAATTCAAGTTGTTGCTAGCCTGCCGTGGCTGGTCAGATTTAGAGGTCAAGGTAGTCCTTGTCGACAGTCCACTAAAGAGCTTATCGACTTTATCAGGTCATTGGTAATCAGCCAAGTATCGAGGTAATCTTGGATTGCCAAAATCTTGTGCCTAGTTGATCCCGTGACGCTCGTAAATAGGTATGAATTACTTACTGTTTTGTATCAGACGAAGGATTGGTGTGAGGTAACTACAGTCGCCAATAATTTTTCTCAAACATCCTAGATATCAGTCCATATAAAGCTATACTGCGCAGAGTATCAACCGTAAACTCCCGGCCCATACAAGGGCCAAAGGGATGAATACTCGAGTATCACGGTAGTTCCATTCTTACGTGCATGCACTCTATGACTCGGAATAGAGTGCCCTCCCCGGTTCGAGACTGGACCTCAGTCTCGTGGACCTCCCCTAGGCCCTCCGACCCTCCCGGCTCGGGAGTGCATCCTGTGGATCGCTGGTCCACCCGCCCACGAGATGTGAGGCACGCGGTGGGCTGCTGCGCACTCAGCGACCAATGAGGTCTGCATTCGAGAGAATGTGGCCGTGGGGGCCATGGAAGACCACCAGTTGGGGGTGAATGTCGATGTTCCGTGACACCCTTTGCCCATGCCATATGGATGTGGAGTACCTTGTTGAGCGTGGAGAGCGAGTGCGAATAGAGAGAGGCAGAAATGCAGGCCAAGGGTTTGGGCGAAAGTCTGGATTATACTTTTAATACACTTTCATGTAGGGGGAGGCCGTCTGGGTATCATCGGGTTGCACATGCGCTCATGGAGCACACTGGAGGAGTGCAATTGGCCCTTGGCGGGGCTATCCGCGTAGGCCCTTCGTCTTGGGCCTGGGGGGCTGATTGAAAGAGGGCAATGGGCGGAGCGCCGGGCTGTCGTCTATGTCGTCGAGGCCAGTCGGCCAGCCTCGACAGACCCAATCTCCATGCGGATTCTGACAAAGTTGTGTATAAATCAGAGCGAACGGGACATGTGCTGTGGGCGTGGGCGGCTTGCTGTGGCTCGCGATAGTAGCTTCCACTGGCATCCCGTCGACGTTGCCGTGCACTGTGCACTCCTCATCCTCTGGTGTCTGGTTGCTGCAGGCGAGTTCGGATTCACACACAGCTGTTGGGCTTCGTCCTCGACTCATTGGCCCAGGGCCTGCCTGTCGTGCTGCCTGTCCAAGCTGTGCTAGCCCACTCGCTCACTCCCGGCTCGGACCTCTTGTTCCTCACGTCGCGCACTAAGAGAGGTGGGCATCCCGACATCCCTATTCCCCCTCCCTATCGATCTTCCACACACCCTCTCGCTCGCTCCACACCCTGACTGCCCACCCACACCCCATTCCAAGCCAAGTTGCTTGAAAATTACGCAACGACGGCCGAGCAAGAACAAATAAGTTCGCTAACGGCCGGTCCCAGGCTGCGCTTAACTGCTGCCTCTGTGCACTTCCTGGCTTCCAATCGCAACCATTCCCCCACCAACCGCCCTCCCATCTACCGGCGAAGCAGCTTGGCCCGGCGGCGAGTCAATCGCCCTTCAGGACTTCACCTCAAAGAAACGAGCCCTTAAGAGGAGGCGTATTCAGCGGAAAGGAGACGAAAAGTTCCTCAGGAAGCTCGACCAAGCAGAAGCCGGGATGAAGTTCAGTCACAGCATCCAGTTCAACGCCGTTCCGGATTGGAGCTCGCACTACATCGCCTACTCCAGTCTCAAGAAACAGTCAGTGCCTCTTCTTCTGCCAGCTATGCACCTCCAATTATTGCTGACCCATTTCCAATCCTTAGGATCTATCAGCTTGAGAAGCAAATCTACGGACAGGAAGAAGACTCAGATACAGAACGGACCTCTCTAATCAGCGATCAAGTCGACCCAGATGTTGTGTTCAAGAGGGCTCTCGACAACGAGCTCCAAAAGATTACTGCGTTCTACATCACCAAGGAGAAGGAGATATTCAAGGATGTTGATCTTTTGATTAGGGATATGGAAGAATTTGAGCGAGAGCATGAAAACGCGGTTGCAGCTGGACATAGGGCCGGACGGCGGAATAGTATCGGAGATACGCTAGCTACCTACCGAGTGCCATCACGGAGGAACCCCCTACAAAACGCAACTGGCCCTGATGACGAATCCGAGGAAGAGGAGGACGATGATGATGAGCGAGCAAATACATCCAGCCTATTGAAAAGGCCCGGTGGTCTCAAGCAACGCCCTAGCACTATTGGTAGGTCCTTTATAGGCGAGGAGGCCTCGGCATCAGCATCGAGCCTTCGAAGGCACTCATCTACTGGACTCGACGATTTTCAGAGGATGAGCCAAAATACCCTTTTCCAGGTACAAGTTAGTCTTGGGAAGCGTGCCATATCCCTATTTGTCTCTTTACGAGAGCTCAAGTCATTCATACAACTCAACAAGACTGGATTTTCCAAGGCCTTAAAGAAGTATGACAAGACTCTTGACAAAACTCTTCGCGGCACATACATGGAAAACGTCGTAAACAAATCATATGTCTTTGAAGAGGGAACTATGGCTGCCGTCGAGTCCAGGATCAGGCAAGTGGAGCATATGTACGCCAAACTCGCAACGGATGGTGACATCGATGCGGCCAGGCGGGAACTTAGGTTACATTTGCGTGAGCACGTTGTTTGGGAGAGGAACACAGTCTGGAGGGAGATGATTGGGATTGAACGCAAAGCTCAAGGTGCAAATATGGGTTTGAAGCGGACACTTTTGGGCGGCGAGGCAGAACCAGGAGAAGAACGGCTTCAAGGCGATGACCCTGAACAAACGAAACTCAAGGAATACAATACACCATTTGGGCGCATTTCAATTCCTAGTTGGATGTTCAGTGGTAGTTTCTTTGTGCTTTTGGCATGTCTGGCCACATTCGGGCTGATCTTATCTGTGCCCATCATGAAGCGTCCAGAACAACAAAACTGTCTAGCTATGCTCGTGTTTGTGAGTTTGCTATGGGCAACCGAGGTATGTTACAACCATTGAGTATCAACTTGCAGCACTAGCTAACACGCCCTTTAGGTCATCCCGCTTTTTGTCACATCCCTCTTGATTCCTTTCTTGGTTGTTTTATTGGGAGTTGTACGTGCAGATACCAAACCACACGTTCGATTGGATCCCAAAGCATCTGCCAAGTACATTTTTGCAGCCATGTGGACCCCCGTCATCATGCTTTTGCTAGGTGGGTTTGCTATTGCGGCAGCCTTGAGCAAGTACGACATTGCAAAAATGATGGCCACATTTGTCCTCAGCAAGGCCGGAACTCGGCCCAGAACCGTGCTGCTCACAAATATGTTTGTTGCAATGTTCTTGAGTATGTGGATCAGCAATGTTGCCGCACCTGTACTTTGCTTCTCAATTATTCAGGTTAGTTTCAATCTTCAGCTAGAATCGTCCTCACAATGTAACTAACAAATTCTAGCCATTGCTTCGAAATCTTCCCGCGGATTCAAAATTCCCTAAAGCTTTGATTTTAGGTATTGCGCTTGCATCAAATATTGGAGGAATGGCTTCTCCCATTGCAAGTCCCCAAAATATCATCGCGCTGCAAAACATGAGTCCTGCACCAAATTGGCTTGTCTGGTTCTTTATCACAATACCCGTCTGCATCATCTCAATCGTTCTCATCTGGATCTTCCTTCTCATCACCTTCAGGCCAGAGAGAGGAACCGTCATTATCCCAATCAGGACAGTGAAGGACAAGCTCACAGGAGTCCAGTACTTTGTCATATTTGTCACCTTCTTTACAATCATCCTATGGTGTGTGTCTCACCAATTGGAGCACATATTTGGAGATATGGGCGTTGTTGCAGTCATACCATTGGTTCTATTCTTTGGTTCCGGAATCCTCACAAAGGAGGATTTCAACAACTTTTTGTGGACCATCATTATCCTTGCTGCCGGCGGTCTTTCACTTGGCAAAGCTGTCAATTCCTCTGGATTGTTGCACACCATCGCAGGTGGGGTCAAACACCACGTTGATGGCATGAGCACATATGGTGTGTTAGTTACATTTGCGGGTATGATATTGGTTATCGCCACATTTATCAGTCACACCGTGGCTGCATTGATCATCCTTCCTATCGTTGCACAAGTTGGCGCCGGCATGGAGTTCCCTCACCCAAACTTGCTTGTCATGGTATGTACAGATCTCTCCCATTCAATTAAAATTGTGCACAACAAACTAATTCAATTGTGTCTTAGGGTTCCGCGCTTATGTGCTCTGCTGCCATGGGCTTGCCTACGTCTGGTTTCCCAAACATGAGTATGTCTATCCATCTATCCATAATCTTTCTTATATACCTTACTAATTCTTTAAACTCTCTCAGCTGCAATCATGATGGAGAATCCTCACTCCGGCCAGAGATATCTCCGTGTCAAACATTTCCTCACCCGGGGTGTTCCAAGCAGTATTCTTACGTTCCTCGTCGTTATTACGGTCGGATACTCGCTTATGAGGATCACTGGCATGTAAGAGGACTACGAGTAATCTTTAAATGATTTTACCGCGTTTTTTTGTCGCTTCTTTGTTCACGTTTTTACGTTTTTACGCTTTGCTTTCTTTTACCTCTTTTGCGTATCTCTTGATTTTGCCTGTTTATGATTGGGAAGGGGCATTGGATGATATTTGTGTGTTTGATGTTACCCTTTTGTTATTGCTAAGTTTTTATTTATGCTTCTGGTTCATATATCTCGTTGGGTATCTCGGAGCTTCGGCAGGGAGGGAGGAGAAAAGGGAGAGCAGTGTTGGCAACAGAACTTATGGTGTTGCAATTGTTGGACCTACCTATGGATATCAATTTTTGGAATATTGCTTTTTCTTTGAAGTGAAACGTATAGCACTTGGAAATGCCAATGAAGGGTTTTTATTTTCATTTTTTCTTTTTGCAACCCTTCTATTGCAATTGATGGTTTTGGAAGTTTTTGGTATTGGGGTTAGGGCCTTTTCGGTTTCGTTGTTTTTTTTCATCTTCCTTTTTTTATTCGACTTGCTATTTTTTCCATATACGATTCACTTGTTTGAGATGGGATGGATATGTCTCATGAGCTGTTTTTGTGGTGTCTGTCTATGCAGCATCTAGCTCGCTGCTTTACAGGGGGCCCGTTTGGGAATCACACGTTGGGTGTACTACCTACCTAGGTAGTGCAATTGTCCCACCATAAATTGTCCTGGTATATTTTCCCCCTTCGAATATCAATCAATCCAAAAATACTTTCAAAGTTTGAAATTTCATAAATATATTCCAATCTCGATCGATATCTAAGAACAGACATTAATTTTTTTTCCATGTATGCAAATTCATGATTTTTCATCTGGGGATCGCATTATTATGATAAAATTGAAAGCATGAATCATTTGGCCATGCCATCCATATGCATTGTCGACATCCAGTAGCTAGCTGTAGCTACTTACGTAGGTAGCCATAGTATGCGATTGATATCGCGATTGATTGCAAGCTTGAACTCGGCTCAAGCAAAAAAACGTTACCCAATGGATTCAATTATGGAATATATATATACTGATTCGAGTTCCGGGGTGGGTAGTTCTCCAAATTGAAGATCAGGGGAGGAGACATCTGAGGGATTATTGATCGAATTTGAGAGGTCGCGACGTGACGTGAGCTCGGGGCCGGGATCTATTAAATTGAATTCACTGCTTAAAATGGAATGGAAATAGGCCTAGGTATGGGGCGCAATCGATCGAGATCCTTTGAATTCTCTCCTCACTTTAAAGGTTATACATTGTAACATGTACGTATACACACAAATTAACGTACTCTATTTCTATTATATACAAAAATGAAAGAAATCTTCATATATCGATAATTATACTTATAATTATAAGCTTATAATTAAGCCACCTAGCAAATATATAACGTTAACGAGCTCGAGATTGAAACCATTCTAATCTAGATCTGTATGTATGATGATACATGGACACTCCGTGCACTGCCAAGTATACCTAAGCTCTATATCGTGGCCGGCTGGAACCGAAAAGCAGAAGATCAAGGTAACGACCGTATCTACCTAATATAGGTACCTAATGTAGAGTACTTATGTTAATCTGCACTGCATGACCCTAACCAGGCCTAGGATCCAGAGTAATTATAAGGAAGGGCCTTTATTACCTACTTATGTACCTAATGTAGGTATAACCAGCATCCTTAACGTAAGGTACGAGGAGTTACATATACATGACGCACAACGAAACTAGTAACTACCTACCTAAGTAGGTATGACGTACTCTATCTCTCCGATCGCGAGTCGGATATCAAAAAAAAGAAAAAAAAAAAAAGTGATCGGTCAAGTCGTGGGAAATTTAAATAACATACATACCTACAGCTATGTAGGCACATACATATCACAACTAGCTACTGGTATCACAACCAAGAATTTGAATTTCCATTTTGAATTCAATTTAATTAATTGCTGACGAGACTATCGCTAAATTGCTGCAACGTTTCACAATACCTACTTATAAACCTACCTAAATGCGGGTAACGAAATTTAATATCGAAATTCAAATATCTGTCAGTTACCTATGTAAGTACGTATACGGTACTATAGCTACCCCAAGTCTGGGCATTACATAGAACATGTGGTACTACCCCAAAATACATACTATGTAATAAAGGGTAGATGTAACGTTATAATCACACATTATTTCAAGTGCACAATTGCAACATGATCATGAGACTTGTACATAGAAAGATGTACATGTAGTAAGTAAGAAAATGAAATCCATAATCGTTAGATAAAAATCCCACATGCATTTATAATTACAGAGCAATACTTGCAAGCTTAAATTTTCCACTTCAGACATGCTTTACCAAGTAGGTATTCACTGTTCCATAGTGTAGGTATTCTTTGAGAGAGTTGCAGTATCTAAATTAAGAGGCAGCAGGTACGTACTATATAGATATCACGGTCTGTAGCATGGTTGTGCAACGCCGCCCTCTACCTTCCTTCAACAGGTCTGGTGTTATCATGATTCCCTATTTGGGAAAATACTGAATTCTCTTGGCATTCGATACAAGAACGACATACTTAAATTCAAAGTGATGGTGATGAGTTATTGATGTGTGCTCAATGTCCACGATGAAAATAATTTTTCAAGGCGGGTGATGATATTTCGAGTAAGTATAACTCACCCTTAAGGTATAATTTAATTGAAAGTAGTGGTGATGAACACTAACGTGGGCACGATGGGGTGTCTCAAAAAGCGACAAGAATGTAAAAGAAAATTAGGGCAGTGAGGCCTAGAAGACGGACGAAGGTAGACAAAAACAAAATGTAAAGGAGTAGCAAAAGAAGAGAAGAAAAGACGTATCATAGGAAAGGGCCGACATATTCCATATCCCGAAGGTGAATGAATATGCCATAAAAGAAAAGAAATGAAAATAAAAGAACGCCCAAAAAAAGAAGGGACCAAGGAAATTTCCAATGAAAGAATGTTAAGCAGTGAGGAAGAGAAAACCATATATCCATAACGTGGTGTGAGAGTCATGAAAATGACGAGGGTATGGGGAGGGAGGGAGGGGGGGTAAGGTACGGAGGGGATAATAATCTAAAAAGACCTTCAAGCAGTCACAAAACCCAAATTCTCTCGTACGGCATCCCACCTCTCGGATTCCCTGATGACAACCTCGACTCTAGGCGCAAGTCCTCGCTTCATCTCCAAGCCAGGGTACATGTTGTATAATTGCAATTTTGCCGTACTCTTCTTGAGGTCAGTAGCGCTGACCAACGACAGTCTACCACTCTTTGTTTTGGCTCCAAACAAGGGCTTATCCTTCCCAAGAATTCCTGTACCACCAGCGGAAATCTTTCTTGCTTCCCATTTCTTGGTCCGGTCAACGATGGAATCCCTCCATCCAGCAAGAGCTTCGTACTGCTCTCTCTGCTTCCAATAGACGTAGCTAGGGGTGGTGCTAAGAGGCCTCCAGGCATTGCGATTCTCTGGCGTCTCCTTGAGGTCCACAATCTTGGATTCGGTGGCAAGATGCACGAGTTCTGAAAGAAGATCTTTGCCCTCGCGAACCATCTCTCCCTTCCAAATCTTCTCCTTGACACCCTTGGTAATCTCGCCAGGCACAATCACTGGAGTGCTTGGATTCCTGATTGGCTCAAAGAGCCAACTGTTGGTCGTAGCAAGGTCGATCTGCTTGATTCTTGAATTTTCTTCTCTCAAGAAGTTCACTGCGCCTCGAAGTGATTCGATTTCGCCCTTCAAGCTGGCAACTTCCCTAGCAGTGGCAACGGCCTTCTCCTGACCAGAACGATCAATGTCACCAGCAGTGCGTTTGTCGTTGGCAAGCTTCTTCCATTTCGCAACATCCTTCTCCAAGCCGTGGATTTCGGTAGTGAGACTTTCAACCGTTGCTTCGAGTTTACTTTCACGGGAGCTGGATTCGAGAATGTGGCGCTCCAGCAGTTCGATCTTTTCAGCCTGGTTACCGACCTTGTGCATCCTTGATTCAAGGAGCTCAATCTTGACGGCTGACTCTTCCAGTGCTTTTTCCTATTCCATTGGTTAGTAGAGCAAAAAAAGTAGTGTAGGAACCATTATATTGGGGAGACATACTCGAACACGGACTTGTGTGACCAGTTCGCGAATGTCGTGTTTGAGGCGACGCAATTCATCCTCCGCATCAATGTTGACGATCTTGGTGTTCTTGAGTTCTTGAGCCCGGACAACCCATGGAGCGGATGCTCGCTCAACTATTATACAATTAGCTTTGCCCAATTGATCGGAGTGGGTGGTAAACGTACACTCTGCCGTCATGTCCAAATCCCCTGCAGTGCTTTGGAGGTCTACGAGTAGATTTGTCAAAGTCCTCAATTCCTTAGAAAGCGAACCAAAAATATCCGTCTCAACCATCGTCAAAAGCTGTTCCGTAGTCTTGTACATAATGCTTTGGAGTTCTCGGAAGGTAACTGGCTCTGTCCTGCCTTCTTCGTGATACAACAGTTCAGTGATCCTGTCCCCAAGGACTCGGGTGTAATGTGCGATCTTCTTAGTGGCGTCTTCGCATTGCTCGAATGGCTCTCGAGTGTCCATAGTCAAAGACAGAGACCTTGCACGAAGGTCGTTCAAAGATCTCAAAATCTTACCAACAACCACCTTTGCACTTCGGCTGTGTGCAATGATGGCCTCGGCCTTCCTCGAAAACGAGCTTGCAAGTTCTTCCTCATCCATGGTAGGAACGAATTTTGAAGCGATCATGAACTTGATGTGTGAAACTGCAGCTGCCGCACCCTCCAAGTTACTCTGCATGATTTGAACCTTCGTTTGCAGATCTTGGCCATAGCTCTCCAATGTGTCTGGTAAGTATATCTCCCCAAGATGTGCAATGACCGCCATCGTCCTTTGAAGCTCCTCAGCGCACTGCTTCTCTTTGAGTTCATCCTTCCGCACACCCTCTATCCACCTGTTTAAAGATCGCTCAACTGGGTCAAGCTCATGTAAGGCATCCCTGAACTTTGCAAACTGGCTAGTACTGCAACCAGTGATACATGTAATGAAGCGATCACACATTGCAGCCAGCCAAGTAAGTTTGTCACAGATGTCACAAGCTGCCATGAAAGAATCTTCACTTCCACCAGGTGCCACTCCAGATTGAGCAGCAATGCGCTCTTTGATGGTCGAGTGTAGAAGGTGAGCCTTGAAAGACACGCGCTTGAAGCGTAAGAGAGTGAATATTGAGTCTCTTTCTTGAGTGAATGCCTCGGGAAGGAACATCTGAATATCGTCAGTAATGTGGATTAGTGGGTATGATTAATAGTATAAATCAACGTACCTGCACAATCTGTAGATGCTCGGTAGCCTCCTCAGCCTCCATTCTTCCAAGTTCAAGATCAAGCGTTTTGTTTTGGGCTTTTGCAGCAGTGAGTTGAAGCTTCATGTTAATGTCCATCATTGACCTTGATCGAGCACTTAGTTCCTCGGCTTCAGCCTCAGTCAGTTGCTGTGATGATTTCATATCTTCAAGGTCACTGAATTGTAAAAAGGGTTAGTCAGTGATCTAACGAGATAGGAGTGTGAGAATTTAAACGAACCTCTGCAAATTCACTACCAGATCCCGGAATTTCGTAATCGTATACTCTGCCTCTTCAGTTGACGCTTCCAAATGTGCTATCCGCTTAGTCTGCTCATATATGATCAACTCCTTGTAGTCTAACTCTGCCTGCATTTGCTTCTCGGTCTCGATGTGATTGATTTCCAATTCTTCACTGATTTCCTTCAGACTCTCCAAGCCATCGATGGTAGCATTAAGTTCCTCAATGTTTTCCTTCATGCTCATATTCTGCTCAGTCAGATCCTCTAGCATGTCCTCAGCCCCTAGTGCCGCATCGAGTTGTGATCGAAGGTCCTCTACAGCGGACTCCGAATGTTGTAGCTGCTCCAGCACCTGCTCATACTTCTCCTTAAACTGGCTGAGCTCCTCATTATCCTCTTCCAGGCTTTTGATGTGGTCCTTCAATTCCATCTCTGTTTGCTGGGTGATTTCTTTCAGTCGTAGTAAAGCATCTTTGAGGCGTTCAT
This sequence comes from Peziza echinospora, assembly GCA_024516245.1. NCBI lineage: Eukaryota > Fungi > Ascomycota > Pezizomycetes > Pezizales > Pezizaceae > Peziza > Peziza echinospora. The sequence goes on along the minus strand of JAJLQT010000022.1, from coordinate 36,477 downwards.
TTTGCTTCGTCATCTGGAGCCATCCTTGTGTCGTCTTTTCCTCGGGGCTCATCTCTTGGCTTAATTCCCCGTTTTCTTCCCGCAGAATTTCCATGTCGACCTCGAGCTCTTCACATTTACTCCGAACCATGTCCAACTCCGATTTCAGATATTCCAATTGCTCTTCCGCCATTTCTTTGTCCAACATGGCCATTTCCAACAAGCCTTCATGTTCAGCCTTTTCATTTTCCAACTCCTCCGCAGCTGATGTTAATTCCTTTATTTTTTTGCGTGCATCTCGAAGATCTTCTGCCACTGGGGCATATTTGGCTTCTCAAAGTCAGCAATATAGATTGAGAGATCATGGAAATTACTTTACATTGCAGCTTTATTATAATTGCCTCAAATTTGTCTCGTTCCGCCTGAATTCGATCAACGCCCGCCAACTTCTCTCGGTCATCTTGACGCTTTCGTTCCAGAACCTGTATTTGCACTTAGCAAAGCAATCATCCCCGGCAAATGGCAGAATTACATACTTTGAGCTTAGTCTTCAGTTCCTCTATCTCGCGGTTCGCTGCATCAGCTGGCCGTACTCTTTGTGCATCTGGACTTGCCGGTGGCGGCGCTTGAGCCAAAGCCTTAGGTCCGGGAGAGCTGGGTGTCTGTGAGGGGGCTTTCGAGGAATCCTTTCGCCCATGCCCCTTCTGCACCACCAGTCCTCGACCCTGGCTACTTCCGTCTGGAGATGACCGTCCGCTGTCCATGTTACTTGAGCTTGGCTTCCGTTGTAGAGCATTTACGGCACTTATGGCCTTCATCCCAACTGTAAGGCGATTGGGCGCTGTGCGTGTCCCGGGAGTAGGCGGTACCTCTCCAACGGGAGTTCTTGACCCCGATGTAGACGTTGCGGACCCTGATCTCGGTGACCCCACACCCGCACCAGCAGCACTCTGCAATAGGCCAGCTTGCGATGCCCTCCTGTGTGGCGGGGGCGCCCCTTTCGAAGCACCTAGCGGTTGCTGGCCGATTGAACCTGGCCGAGCTGGAGTACTGGATCGACTGGCTGATTGTAGTCCGGGAGGGCGAGTGGCGCCCGTTGGTGTTCCTGTCCTTGAGGCTGGTTGCGCGACATTTGAAGTTGCTGATCTGGGGCCCTATTCATCATTAGCCGAAAGTCAGTCGGAATGCTATCATCGACAACATGATTGCCGCAGTATTGGCTGCTGGCATAGCTGTTGAACAAGAACACAACCCTCCTCCTCGTTGCTTACTCTTTGTGGTATGGGACTCGTAGTTCCTGCAACATTCCCAGCGCTATCAGTCCGAGGCAAATTCCTCTGTGCCGGTCCCTTGGGCTTGACGTTTGAAGGTCTCTCAATCAATCGTGGCACATTTGCCCTGAAGAATTTCCCGTATTTGTCCTCGCACTCAAAGTATCTTACGCCCATCACCACCCCGTCGTTCTTGCCATCTGGCGTGTCGAGTTCGACGCCGACCCACTCTCCATCTGAAAACTGCGTGTAGCCGACGTAACGAACGATTGCATGGGCGCCGTTGACATCGACATGGTCCCCTATTTGAAAATCCTCGGCCATGATGAACGTCCAAGGTGCTTGATGGTGGGGTATGCCACAAGACCGTGTGAATAGCCTTGTGGGTCTAGGTTATTCCACAATCGCTGCGGGATGATTACGCGAGGCCGTATGTTTGGTAAGTTGGGGCTAGGGCCTCGCTTCTGGCCGGGTCGATCGTGGGTCGAGCTTCTCGTCAATATTTCAGCGTGGTGACAGTGTGGGGAAGCTTGAGGACTTGAACGTTGCTGGACAGGGGCCTGCACTGCTGTCCCTTTCACGTGATGCCTGTGATCGGAAGCTACTCCACATTACGAGACTAGGTATCTTATAAGGGAGCTCGAGTCACGACTTGTTCTCAAAAGTCACAACTCAACGGATGCAAAAATTGAGAAATTAAATTAAACATGAGGGCTTGAGGTATTAAAAATTCATTATGAATGAATACCAAAGACGCAATCAAAAATATATATAGCAATCATTTAAGGACCCAACCCGTACCAATGCGGCAACTTGCAACCAACCGCTCTGTATACCTGTTTGTGCGCAACCGCCTCGCTGGATATCAAAATTACGCAAAATCCTCCTAATTGATTATCAGCATGCAGTCCTAAAAAGTCCTTGAAGGGTATGCGATGACGTTAACTCACTGCCTGGATAGTATCCTTGACCCTCAGCAAGATGGTCGTCTTCCATTTGTCCAGCTTGCTCAGCTGATCATATTGGAAAACCTTATCTTCGAAAACTTCAGAATCACCGTTGTCGATGGCCTCGGCAATTTCCTTTTTGTTTTTGTTAATTTAGGCGAATTGAAATCGCTTATAGGTAGATGGAAGGTTACACACCATGAGCAGCTGGTATTCCCTTGTTGCGGCAAACGATGGGTCTAGATCTACATATGCCTCGAAAGCTCTTCGCGTTGCAATCATGTCCTATAGTGTCGAGGTTAGCTCCAAGAAATGTATTGGGTACTTGATGAATATACATTTTCAGCGAGATGGCAAAGTCCAGCCTTCAGGAAATAATCTTTCAAGCTCCATCTCATCAAATTATTGTTTGCGCTCGCTTTCGCAACCTGTTCGTAGTGTTCGATAGCCTTGCCATATAGCTTCTCCAATGCTGCCAAATCGGCAACCTTCAAATAAACCTTATTCGCAAGACTATTGTGGTAGTTAGTATCCGTGCGCCGTATTTATCGCCCCACTCGACAATACCTACGCTTCAGCATTATCACCAGAAAACCAATCACCGGCCAATTCATACGCTTCGATCGCCTTTTTCATATCTCCCAAGTCAAGCTCGTATAGCTCTGCGAGATTTTGCTGATGTGTTGCCGCCCTCCGGAAGCTTCCTTTGCTGGTGTAGTGTTTAATCGCCTGTTCCAAGCACCGCGCTGCATCTGCGGGTTCATCCTTCTTGTACGATTTGAAGGCCTCTACTAGTGTATTTGCAGCATCGTCTGGCTCGTTCAATTGTCGTTGAATAGCGGCCGCCTTTTCAAATGTTTGTCCAGCTTCGCGACCTTGCCTCTGGACTCTGAAGGCGTTGGCAGCTTGGACGTATAGATCGGCTGCGCCCTCGAGCTTCTCTGTGCGACCTCCGAAGAATGAGAAACCTCCAGTTGCGCTAGCTGCAACTTTGTCGGCCTGAGTGTTAGCCCCAAGTCAGTATTCAGGCCTGGTTCTGTGTCTGCGGTTGTGAGTACCTTTTGGAGGAGGGATCGGGGGTCCGACATCTGTGAGACTATCGTGGAAACAGCTGTCGCACGCGGGTGTGAATGAAGATCGGGTGTTTGGGTGTGTTTATCACGGTATTCGTGCGAGGAGTGAGGTCTGAAGATTAGTGATTACTGTGGGATGGGATGTAAGGATGCAGTGTGTCTTTGCTGAAGGCGAATCTGGATGGTCTGAGGAGAGGAAAGAGCTTGAGCTGCAGTTATTGGCATCTGACATAGCCCCCCCCCCCAGCACCCCACTCGAAGCTCCTGGCGAGCTGGCGGATACCGTGCTTGGCATCATCATGTAAGCACGTGACTGTTATCGATAAGAATAGATGGAGCTTGGAGACAGGTTTACCATAAACCTCTAATTAATGTACGAGAACAGATATACCTGATTAGCCTGATACCTGATATTTTCTATGCTGGAAGCTGCCATAGGCCTAGGAGAGGATGGCACTGCAGGGCATCTTCCAGACGAAAGTCAGTATCCTGGTCAGTATCCTGCCGTGAGAATCTAACATTTTTGAAGCTCATTATGCATTATCCACAGAAATTATTGCTTATAATTCATTGACTTCTTCACTCAGATGGATCTGAACAATATGCGGGGGGTGAAGTGATAGGATACGCTCTGCTCTCACCAACCGTTGAAGTATATATAGGGGTGTTTTGTACTTTGTAATTGCTGGAATTGAGCTCGAGACTGGTGTTAATATTGGTGTTGCTTGGCGAGCTCGAGTAGTGGCTCCTCGAGACCTCTTGCCCTAAGCTCAATAGAGCTATATCTGTTCTCGTATCGGTCGGGTTGAAACCCCTCCCAGAGGCAACGAGGATGTGAGCCTGCTGAAGAATCCCCACAAGACTACGAATTCCCGAGAACGATATTGCATAGGCGCATACCTAATGCATATGCATTTTTCATTCATTCGTTTTCAAGCTTGCAAGCTCAGCGGCATGTGTGGTATCTTCCCCATAATCCATCTGCCGGTCGCTGGACTCTTATCCAAAGTTGCAGAAGATGATGGAAAGTGATACCGCAGGCGCACAAGGAGGGTCAGCAATTTGGCGTTATTCACCGGAGCTTGCAATTAGAGTGAGTGTGCACCTCCGCCCCGTCGACACGGCATCCCTCCCACTGGTAAACGCCTCTCCCTAATGCTTGTCAGGACATCACGACACCTATCACGGCCCTCACAGCTAGCATAGTCGTCCTGCAAAATGAACTCCTCGAATCAACAGCAAAATGAGGCCCCGGGCCTGGAGACCATCCTGGACATTGAACAACGCGCCCAGTTTGCTCAGCTAGTCGGTGCTATATGCGCCCGTATGAGGTTTGAGCTGACCAACACTTTCGAAGAGACCTTGATCGACGTGGGAGGCGCCGGAGGGAGCCCATCACCTCTCGAAAGCCCACAGACTCCAACGCAATTCGCCGGGTTCGATGGGCTTGACGGAGGCCGACCTCAACAACAGGCAAGAAGATCGACCCCGCGTCAAGCTACCACGGCCAACAGCTCCCCTGGGCTCAGTCGTATCCAAGGGAAATGTGTTGATTCATTCGATAAATGGAGTAATGCGGTGCTGGCCCGTGTTATGGCGGTCTGCAATTCCCAAAAAGAATGCACATGGACTCCATCACAACCAGGCTCTCTCGTCGACGAGCGCTTTCCAATTGAGACGGCTGCCGAGGACCTGCGCAAAACGTACTCTCCAATTCATACCCAACTCGCATCCTTACCGTTGGATAGGCGTTCGGCAATCCTGGGGTCTTTGCTATTAATCTTGCTATCACTCGAGCACTACGACGCTCGATCGCGGACTTTACTCTTAATAACCTCAGCATCCCTCCTCCTCCCAATTTCTATTCTTCTCAGGCATGAAGCTGCAACAGCAGCCACGTTGCTCAAAGCGGCAGAGGCGGCAATGACTGCCGAGGCGGAGAGTAAAAAGAGAATTGACGATAACAAGGTATCCAAGAGATGGAAGGTTGGTTTGGCGAGCGTAGGCGGAGCAGTGCTCATTGGAATTACCGGAGGTTTGGCAGCTCCACTGGTCGCGGCGGGAGTCGGGTCGCTTCTTGGTGGACTTGGACTGGGTGCCACGGCTGCTGCTGGTTTGCTGGGAGCAATCACTGGCAGCAGTGCCATTGTCGGTGCATTATTTGGCGCATACGGAGGTAGAATGACTGGGGAAATGGTGGAGAGGTATGCGGCAGAGGTGGAAGATTTTGCATTTGTTCCCATGCAAGAGCACCAGCGAAATCCGAGCGCCCAGGACAACAAATTGCGAGTGACGATTGGTATCTCCGGATGGCTAAATGAAACAGAGGACATTGTCCGACCATGGCGTTGTCTTTCATCCGATACAACTGAGCTCTACGCACTTCGTTGGGAAATGGAATCTCTTTTGGATCTCGGTGCATCCATGGAGGCCACTTTTACAAGTATTGGATGGAGCGTTGTTCAGTATGAGATTTTGAAGAGGACTGTGCTTGCAACTCTCTACATGGCCCTATGGCCGATAGCACTCCTAAAAGCTGCCAGACTCATCGATAACCCATATTCCATTGGACGCCACAGATCAGAGAAAGCTGGAAAGGTCCTTGCAGATGCTTTGATGAACCATGTTCAGGGATTTCGCCCAGTAAATCTTGTCGGGTATGGCTTAGGGGCCAGGGTGATATATTTCTGTTTATTGGAACTTGCAAAAAGGGGGGGGTGCGGATTGGTACAGGACGTATACTTGCTCGGTGCACCAGTTCCAACTGGTAACGTGAGAATATGGAAGGCTATCCGTGCCGTTGCGGCAGGAAGAGTGGTTAACGGGTATAGCTCTAATGACTGGATTCTAGGGTTTTTGGAGCGTGGAAGTACCATGGGAGAGGGTGTGGCAGGCTTACAAGGCATCGCTGGTGTTTCTGGAATCGAAAATATTGATCTGGCAAAAGGTGAAGAGGGAGAGCGTATTGTCGAGGGACATCTACGTTATGGTGAAGTTATGGGATTAGTACTACGGGAATGCGATGCGGGTAGCCTCGGAGATCTTGACCTTGGAGAAGTGAAATTTGAAGAAAATGTGCTTAAGGAGCTGCGGATCAAGGAAGAGAATGCAAAGAAGGTTCAGATGAAACAGAGAGAGCAACCCGCAAAGAAAAATGCACCGAGTGCCAACTCCCTGGAGATGAATGCAATTGGCAATCAGCAAAACAGACAACAGGCAATGCCTCATCAGAGTCACCCTCTGGATGAGCCTCTAATCCCCAGCTCCAGCAAATCCGCCTCTGAACCATTTTTCCAGAATGCAACTAAGCCGCAGGCTTCTCGCCCACCTCCAATATCAAATCAATCCGACTCACTACTTGATCTCATGAGTCTCAACGAGCTCAGCTTCTCTTCCAACCCAACATCTCCAGCAATCTCTACACCATCACTGATGGACTCGCTGATGGACTCACCCCTCCCCGCATTCACGCAAACCATTCCCGAGAAAGCAGTCGAGCAACGCACCCTTCCTCTCCGGACAGTCAACGCCCGCCCCGTCCCGTCAAAAACCAAAACCGCACCCGCACCAATGCGGGAAATGCACTCGATCAGCAATCCACTCGGGATGATGGAGGCAGAACCCATCTCCGAGGAGCCAGTTTCACAGAAAGCGGAACCCGTAAAGCAGCAGAAGTATTCATCCATGATGCAGGAATCAACGCCTATGGATGAGCCGGAGCCAATTGGACAGAAATACAACTCGTTTATGCCGCAGGAATCGTCTTCCGAGGCGGGAAGTAGCCAGAAGTATAGCTCATTTATGCCCCAGCAGGAATCGAGTTTGGAGCCGCCAATGCCAATTCAGAGGAGTAAGTCGGAGCCAAAGAGTATTGGGGACTGGGTGCAGGAGGAGGAGGATGTGGATGATGTTATGGATCGGGTTGAGAGGGCGTTGGCGGCGAAGAGGAAGGCGAGACAGGCTGGAAAGGGTGGGAGAAGATGAGATGAGATGTGGAATATTGATTACCCGTTTCGAGTCATGAAGTAAGCTTGTTCGGGTGTATTCTCTGGATTCTTTTTGGAGGGGGGGATTTCAGTGTCGAGACTGGGGGATTTTGAGTTGCTTGTGCTTTTTTTGGAAATGATAATAACGTTTTTTATTATCCTTGATCGCTCACTTGGAATTTGAAAAGTCGAGATTATGCATTGCAATTTCGAATTTGGTATTCCGATATTTTCCTTCTCGTAGTCTAAAGCTTAAGTACTTAATAAACTAGGTGCTTATCATTCTTTATTTCCTAATTGACTTGAGTCGAGATTGGGTTGATTTAAATTTGAAACGAAACACCCATTTTTAATCCACTTATAAGCACGAATCTGAAGAATCCTCGAGCTCCTAAACCCGCGCCCGTGACCATGAATCATGGTTAATTTCCTTTGCTATATTGTAATGCGACAGCATACCAAGTAGGTACCTAGTACATATATGGCTGAGTTTGCATGTACTCATAACATACTTACTCACTAACCATCGTTGCCCTTTCCCTTCACGACCTCTACATATACAACAAATTCGGTGCGGCTTAATTATAATTCTCCTAATATAATTATGTACTTCATATTCGAAGCTAGTTGTAGCTATAGCAAGATCAATTTATATCACAATGCATTCCCATACCATGCCCATATATGGCCATATATATATACCTAGGTAATCAACGAAATCTTCTACTCCGCACGTCACGTCACGTCACGTCACGTCACACAAAAACCTAACCCCCGAGCTCCGCACCCCAGATCACGTTTCCCCTCCCACAAATAAACGTAGGTAGGGCTGGCTGTAGCAACAGGGGGTTTAAAATTTTTGAAACATTATTATTAATATTAATTCCTTCTTTTTTGGATGAAACGGAACTAGAGTAAGTACCTAGGTATGTAGCGAGTAGAGTTACCGCTGTGGGTCATGATAAGGTGATAAGGTCAATCAATCAATCTTCGCTTATGATAAGATTGATTGTGCTGCATGACGTATAGGAGGTACGTTGTAGGTTACCTAGGTACTCGATAGGGAAGTGCGATACTTCTTGGGCTTGGGGAGATGTCACGAATGTATATATTGCTATTCGTACGAGACGATTGCACTTAAGTAGGTCGATTCACAGCGATGTACGTAATTGTATGATTATATGATATGGGTTCCAAAACATATTTACCTACCTACCTAAATCCTTTGCTACGTAGACCGGGTATGCATGAAATTAAACGAGGTATTCCCTTTTTTTTTACGAGGATGGCTTCAGGGGGAATATTTCCGTATCCTTTCCACAAAATATAGGTAGGACCTGATACGTGTACATGTAATTCCCCCGTGGCCGTCAAAGGTACTTACATAGAGGGCGGTGTTGCACAACAAGGATATTCCTCCGCGCGTATCGAAAGAGGAATTCCATAACCATAAGTTAGACTGATCATGGGCTAAGGTATTCATTTCCAGTAATTCCATGCTAAAGCAGCAAGCATGGGACGGGACTGCAAATTCCCCTCGTATTGAATATTCCATTAATTGGCTGCAAACACATGCATCCTGATACTTTTCCATATTATCTATTATATCTATTAAGCTTTATCAAGAAGCCGCAGATGTAGAATTGTATTATATTTCAGGCTTATTATCTGGACAAATTATCATCAAGCACCAGCCATTCTCTGAAATTATTCCAAGCATTTAATGATAGGCGGAGATGCGCACATATATATATACGGAGGCATACACCATCACCAATGAGAATTTACAGAGGCTGCGGACATGGAAGCATGTTGTTCCAGATAAGGGCAAGGACCAGGGGGTGGGGCACCATATGCGCGATCGCAGGTAAGGGCATTGGACCTGGTGTTTGGGGAATGGTGGGCTGGACGATGCATTAGACGAATTGGCAAATAAGGCGGAAGGGACGGGATGAGGGCAATCAGATGGGATGACCATGCAGGGCATCAAGGCTTATTCCAACAACAGCACTTTGGAGGGGTGAAGGCACGAGGAAGGTAGTGAACATTAAACGAAGGTGGTCGCCTGCACCAGGCCAGGAAAAAGAGAAGTAAAGTGAATTCATAAGCAGGCATGAACGCATGGCCATCATTAACCCTCGTCGTCAAGAAGAAAAGAAGAAAAAAAAACAATTATAAAAAAGCAAAGTAGATCAAGTATCGGCAAATGAAAAAAAAACGCCAAAGTATGATATGAAACGAAAATTCCACAGAGCCCCCCATTTTTCCGAGTTTTATAATTAGCCTCGTGGCTGTATGCTTCGAGAGCTATATTCTCAAGAGCGAAGGGCAAGAGTGTGCGCCCCTTGTTCTGCGGCGGTTTCTTGCAGGAGGGCGTCATCATTATAGACGATGTTCATCGTCTCCTCCATGACTAGCAGCTCGTGCTCGATCATTTCAGCCCAATTCTGAATGTCACCAATTTCCTAATGAGATGATTTATTAGCAGTGTAAAGAAAACAGTCGACTGCAGAATGGGTAGTACCTTCAAGCGGCTCCTGGCGCCCTCGGCCATGCCGCTCCATTGCCTGGTGGTCTTGCTCAATGAAGCTGTACGATTCTTTAGAGTGCGTGTTTGCGTCTCTAGCGTTTGGGCATTAAGATGGATGGTAGTGATGCGGTCACGGAGGTCGGCATCGACTTGCGAGCCAAGAGTCTGAAGGCTCGAGTGGAGGTGTTTCCTAGACTCGTCTATCGAAGTGTGAGTAGATATTACTGAGATCTCGGACTAAGGAGCAATGATTTCAGGGCTAGGAGGCGGAAAGATGCCGAGGCATACCTGCACGCTTCAATCGCTCGTTCCTTGCTGCCCTATCTTCCTTGATGAGTCTGGAAGCCATTTGGTCTGATTGCCGATTGTTACAAGGGCTGTGCAGTAGATGGCGACTTGGGGTTGGAGGAAGAAAGGGGTGGATTTCCAATGGCACTTGGGACGGATGAAAACGTGGAGGCCTATGATATGATGGAATGATGGAGAAAAGCCAACTCAGAGATGGGGAGGAACAGCACTTGTAGTTAAATGCCAGTCACTTCCCACCACCACTTGCAGCTAAATTCCCGAGAGAACAAATTCCTGCCGGTCAATTCCCAACAGCAATATAACCATCCGCAATTCCTCTGGACACCCTCTTGCTCCCAGGGACCAAACAGAATCGACCACGAATCTTTTGCTTCAAGATAACGACAGAATATCCAAGCTCAGAGTGCTCTCCCTCCCCGCCCCCGGACCTACCCCTCCAGGCTGGGCGTAGGTGTGTATGCAAGACGCTGTTCCGTGCGTCTTTGGAGGAGGGGCGGGAGGAATTGATGGATGGACGACGGCGTGTCGATTGGATGATGCGGTTTAGATTGCGAGAAGTTGTATTTGAGCAGGCAAACAAAACAGGAACGACCGACAGCCGGTGATGTGTTGGCAATTGAGATGGCACCTGGGAGGGTGGGGTGGCACGTCGTGTGTTAGCAGACATTGGGCGTGGTGGAGTGAACGAATGTGCGATGATCGAGGAAGGGAAGAACAGGATGGTGGGGGCAGACATGGAGGGCACAAGGAGTGGGAGCCACGAGAGCGTGATGAATGTAACGTAGAGGGTGAAAAAGAAAAAAAGAAGAAACGCCCACCCTTGATTTATGTGTGGTGAAGTTGACGTGCAGCAGAGACCCTGGAAATGTCTTGCCGGGGTTTGCAGGAGGTGGTTGTGGTCGTGGAGGTGGCTGTCAGTTCACTGCTGGAATCCCAAGGCGTGGACAAACGGCGCTCTAGAGCACCTCTAGGCTACTGCGGTGGTGCCAGGGGGGGACGTCGGAGGTTTAATCGGCTTCGGGTGGGGGGCTGGCCCCAGCCCATTTCCGGCGCTGCGTGCCCACAGCAGCCGGCCCCCGAGCGTTGGTGATGCCGAGCCAGCGGTAGCGCAAGGTAGCTGCCATCGCCTCCATATGGTTGCTCTCTCTCGGCCCTGTCGGAATGGCTGGAAGTCGCTGTCTTTTGGGATGGCGGTTGCAGGCAGAATGAGCATTTGTGGATGGAGGCGTTGGGAACGGGATGAACATGGACCGTATGAACCCACCCGCATCCGGGTGTTTCGAGTGAATCGAAATGGGGCCGACAGAAAACGACCAAGCTGCGGCGCCCTTACGCCGTCGATCCCCCCCACACGGGCCCAGCCTGACAGCCCTCAGTCGCAGTCTTGTGCCTCAGTCGATGTGCTGCAGGACCAGCGAATGCGGCCATCTGCGGTTCCGCTGCGGTTCTGACTGCCGCAGGTGCGTGGACGGACGCCATTCGACGGACTGGCCTGCCTGATGCATGGCGGCGTGCTGGCGAGACTTGGAAGTGGAAGCGGGGCGACGCCGGCTGCAGGAAACATGGCGCGCTGCTTGCGCCGGGTTATCGATGTGAGAGGAGAGGGCATCAATGGTGGGGGGTGGGGTAGATGGAGTCGAGGGAACTTTGTTTGCGTCAATCTGCAGAGTTTGGTTGCTGGAAGGACATGGATAGTACATGGTGGGGAATCTACAAATTACAGCAACTATAATAAATACCCAGGCCATGGGATTCGTTATAATATAAGTCAGTAAAAGTGAGAAAAAATAATATATTATACAGGTATTCAAAGTTATAATATTGAGCCAAATGAAACAGATATAGTAAAATCAATTGAAACAAATATTTTAACAGAATTTATGTTGATCTATATAAAATAATATCCAATGTATAATCATGTAAATAAACTGTAAAGAAATCATCCTTATATGTCTTTTTTTACTCACACTTTCTAGTAATATAGTCACATTTTCTTTAGTACCGCACTTATGTATTTCCTTTTCTATTAGTCCTATTCCTGTCAAGTTATATTTTTAGTCATTACTTGTTATTGCTGTTGTTTTGATTGCTTTGAATAGATCTACATGCTTGTAGAAGAGCTTCTTGTTTGTTTCCAAGCCTGTAACATCATTAAACAGCCATAACTTTATTTTATGTCACCTATTGCTCTTTATTTATCATCATGAGTCAGGTATGATTCTTTTCCTATCACAAAAGCATTTGCATTATCATACTTTTTTGCATTTATTATTATACATCATTTTTTCATTATCACTACTGATATTGTTGTGATTGTGATTTATATATATATGCCATTTTGAATGCATTCTTTTATCACTCAGTTTATATTAAAGAGCTGTAGTTTAGAGATGTTAGAAGAGAAGAGAACACAAGCCTAACCGATAAGTGTCATGAACCAAGTTTCTAGCATCACCTCAGGCTATCCCACACTCAGTTACAGTCGGCCTTAATGTAATCGACACGGATCCGGCGCACCACGGGGATCTGGCGCACTCAACCGGAAGTGTTTTTTTGAACTTTCTACTTTATAACTTGTTCAATTGAAGAGTGATATACATGAAATTAAAGAGAAAGAAACAGAGAACACAGTAGTAACTATTTCAATTGTCAGTTATAGGGTATCTTAAAAACTCAATTTTTTTTGGATGTGATATGCCTAATGAGGAAATATCCTGTTAAAAATTAAATCTTCATGAGTTTTAAAGCTAGGGGGTTCCTGATCTCAGCAAAGTTGCTCTAGTGGTCCTAAATGGTGCTGCCAAACCTACAAAGAGCGGGCGTTTGAGGAGGGTAACTTGTTATTGAATATGTATGTCCTCCTCAGAGTCCCCATCTATATCAAAAACCTCTTCAAAATTGTCAGACCCCAGTTTATCCTCAGTACCCTCAACAACTATGGGAAGTTGTTAAGTACCCTTTGAGGTTGCTGTCTTAGCTTTTGGGGCACCTGAAGATTTTTTCTGCTCCTTCAAAACCTTTTTTGTGCAGTAATTTTCGCTGGTTCAGCCTTTTCCTCAGCCTCCTTCTTGAGTTGCAGCACCATAGCACCAGTAATGACTCTAGACCTGCTTAGAATATGCTTGTTTTTAGTCTTAAGTGGCTGTAATTTTTGTTTGAGGTTCTCCACTTGCACCCTCTCAATTTGTACCTCAGTCATTACTCCTAAAGCTGAGGAAGCCAGTTTTCGGAAATTTTTCAAAATATTAGATTGAGAGGCATTGGGGAGGCGCTGCATAAATCTAACTAATGCTTTTTGAAGTGCTTTTAGTGTCCTAGGAGTTCCAATGCTCCAGCTAGAACCAGGACAAATTTTAGGGGGGGTGAGGTATTTGTGTGCATCAGGATGCTGAATTTTCGATATTGGCTTCCTATGATTGCATGGCCATATCCCACTGGCCTGCCAACCCATTAGAATATTGTTCTTGGTGTGTGCCTTCGCTCTAGATGCTTTTAGCAATGGCCAGAAGTTCCCCTTCCTCAGAATATCAAAATTCTCCTTGGTATAGTTGTTTACCAGCAGGCTGTAGGCTGATTGAAGAGGACTGAATAGTCCTACATCCAGAGGCTGAAGCAGGTGTGTTGAATGAGAGGGAAGGCATAAAGCAAGGATGTTGTTATCCACACAATAAGAGAGGAACTGGTGTGTGATGTGGGAGTTGTGTCCATCAATTAAAAGAAAAATCGGAAATTTGGTATCTGATAGAGCAAGTGCTTGAGAGTGAAAGTGATCCACCAGCCAGTTCATACCCAACACATCATCTGTATATCCCTTAGAGGAATATGCAAACCTAACCTCCTTCTCATGATGCTTTTTGAACCCAGCATACCATTCTTTTATATGACTTTTGCCATTGAAAATAATGAAAGGTGAAATATATGAACCAGTAGTATTGATACTTTCCACTACAGTTACCAACTCCCTATTGCCATCAATGCGAAGTTTTGTATTCCTTCTACCCTTCCTACACACCACCTTGGTGCCTTTCCCCTTCCCCAATAAAATTCCAATCTCATCCATATTCCACATATTGGTGGGGGGAATTTTATATTTCATGATAGTTTTTTTAACTGAATCAATGAGATCTTTAATAATTGCTGGATCATTAGATGACATTCTCTGGCAATCCAGAGTAGTAGCGACCTTCACCTGCAAGTCTGGCCACCTTTTTTGGAATCTATTGACCCAATGCTCACCTACATATCCATCCTGATAACTAGCAGTATCTCAATTTTTGACCAATGTTGCTGCCATATGCCTCACCATTTGTACATCAACAGGGAACCCCAGATCATCATGCCTCTTAATCCATCGCCCATTAGCCTTCTCTTCCTCTTGTGTAAGGAGCTGTGGGTCTTCATGTCCTAATTGCCTTGATTGAGTCCTCCCTTTATATCTATTCCTAAGAGTAGTTTTTGGGATCTCATAAAATAAAGCAGCTCTTCAAACAGATGGCATTTTACCTGCTTCCAGTGCCTTAATGGCTTCTAGAATTTTCTCTTCCTTTTTGGAGTTCATTGCATTAAGAATTGTTGCGTAGGGAGTTGCGAGGCAAGGATACGAGAGTTGAGGTTACGAGAGTTGCGAGGTTATGAGAGGAACCCAGTGGTTACCCCGCCGAAGGGTTGTTATTGCTTGCTACACCGATTTGTTGTTGCGCAGCCGTGCGCCGGATCCCTGTAGCGCACCGGATCCCTGTTGGCGACGTTAGCCTCCCAAATAGCCACAGTGGATCCATGTCCATCTGATCCTGACTCAACAGGAGTTCTATCTCCTGTTACTAATCCTATACCCTACCATATACCTTGTCCGCACCCTAGTACCAATTTAGCAAGTGTTGCAACCTAACAGCCAGCATTCCGGTCACTACTCCACTTCCTATTACGGATAATCAGAGAAACCACCAGAAAGTTCTAGCATCTTAAACCTTCATTGCGCAATAGCTTTTCATTTGTTTCTGTCAGTTTCCATTATGTTCTAGTCGTTTCTATTGCGTAGTTAATTTGTAATTCCTATTGACTTGTGTACCTTGCGCAGCCGCCGCGCAGCCACTTCACAGCTGTGGTGCTGCAATTCTATTCATGTCTTTCTAGTTCCATGACTCGAGAAGGATCTCTATATATGGAGTCCTTTCTCTTTTTTATTCTGACTTTCTTTCCATTCCTCTTCATGTAACAACTTATTTCTTTCCCTCAGTTGTATTCTAATAAGTTGTTATTTTAATTTACTTTATACTCTCCCCTTCCGTAACCTAAACAGCCTCTCCTAAACTCTTCCTTAACTATGTCCTATGCCCAGTACCATGACCACCCGCGGCTGAGTTATCCCTCCAGGTGGTGCTAAAGAACCTGCACCTGTGCACCCCCTGGACCAAGTTAACATCTACACACTTGCCATCCTCAACCGCCGCTATCCATCCCTCATGCACACTTATTGTGCCCCTTGGCATGGACAAAATGGTCCCTTTTTCGGCCGTTGAAATCCTGTCACTGAGACCTGGTCATTACACTTTGTTGTTTTGACATAACTGTCTCTGCCACACACCTACACCATGGTTGCCAGATACCTGCTTCAACTTGCCATTCCGGAAGGCACTGATCTAGCCACCGCAAACCTTTTTATGGCAGCCTATCAACACGGTTGTTCCTCTGTTCCAAACCTAGCCTTCACCCCCAAAGTCCCTTCCAATGCTACTACAGGACTTCTCCAAGCCCTCTCTCAAAACTTTTTGAATGGAGCCCCAGACCAAAGAGTTGAAAATATAATTACAGCTGCACAAGTAGTGGCCCAACTCAATTCACCACCACCTCCGCCAGTTCAAAGCACCCGTGCACCCAAAATCAACAATCCCAAAGCCTTTGATAGGGATTGCAAAAAATACAAGATCTTTGTCAACCAACTCTGCCTTGTCTTTGCCTCAGGCACAGAAATGTATGCCAGCAATGCAACTCGAATTGCCTACACTGCCTTCTACCTTATAGGCGGTGCTGCATATTGGTTCAGTCCCCACATTGACAAACTTACTGACTTGATTGACTTCGCCATACACAAGGCACTTATGGCATGAATCAACACCAATTTCAATGACCCAGATGCCAAAGCTACTGCAGAACGAAAGCTCATGGAACTGAAGTTGGGCTCCAAGGATTGCTCTAGTTACCATACTTCCTTTGTCCCCTACGTTTCTGCATTATCACTTGATGATACCACCAAGACCTCTTTTTTCAGGCAAGGATTCAATTCGGATGTCCTCACTGCATTGGCCTATCAGGTTGACCTTCCTGCTATTTTCAATGCCTTTGTTCAACAATGCATCAAGTTGGACAACAACATCAAAACCTTGAAAAAGGCTCCCATGATACACAACACATACACCCCTTGCCCCAACACACAAACACTATCTACTGCAACCGCAACCCAGAGTGGACCCATGGATCTCTCAGCTGTCAAGGTAAAAAGAAAGCATGGTCCCCTCACCCAAGCCAACAAGGACTACCGCCGCGCCAATGGCCTCTGTCTCTACTGTGGTGCGAAAGGATACTTTGCAAGTTTCTGCCGCAACCTGGCATGGACGGTCAACGCTACCTCTAATATCGCCACTCCAGCTGGACCACCTGCAACTGTACTCTACAACACCTCTGAGACTGCCACTCTGGCAAAAAACTAACTGTCTCTTTGAAGACCGATAATCCTTCAAGGAGTGCTAGGATGCAACCTGGTGTCCTCTCTTTTAAACCGTCTTGTGTTTGTTTTTCGCCTTCGTGTGCTTCTTGTTCTCCCATGTTTTCTATTAATTCCTTTTCTCTTTTACCATCTGTTAATTTACCTGGTACTGGTTTTGTTCTTCCTGTTGAGTTCAAGTCTGCTTGAAAGAGTAGATTACAAAATTTGAGAATTGCTCCCTCATTGCGCCTGTCTTCTATTCTACTTTCTGGTGATCTCGGTTCCGAGTTACCCATGACTTTCAATGCTACTCTTAATAATTTTTTGCCTGGAATCTGTATAGTTGACTGTGGAGCTACCTCTCGGTTTATCGATCTTGACTTTCCCATGTCCTTGAACCTTGACTTTGATTTAAAACCAAAACCAGAAAATCTCATTATTGTTAATGGGAGAGGCTTGGTTGCTGGCCAGATAACTTATTCTCGTACTTTGTAACTCACAATCAACCAACATGAGGAAGTCCTCACCTTCTAAATAACCAAACTGGCCGGATGGAACTTAATTCTTGGACAGCCCTGGCATAATCACCACAATCCCATAATTCATTTTGAGAAAAACACCATCACCTTTGCCTTTGGATACTGCCAGGCCCACTGCCTCCCTGTTCAATAGAATACAATTTCCAGCAAGCCCTCCAGCAATACAAATCACAAGATTGAAGTCATCTCTTGTGCTGCTATAAGAATTGCTGTAGAACAACCTGGATCAATGATTGGTGTACTCGCCTCACTGTAAACTACTACCAACTTGGAAGCCAAGACTGTGAGACACAGACCTGACCTCTAGGTGGTAGGAGGTGTTGTGAGAGGCTTCTGTGACGGTTCTAAAGGTCCTGGAAAGGCTTTAGAATCGCCCTAGATGCCTCTGTGTGTAGTGTAAAGTGTCTGGGTGTCTGGGGTGGTTTCTGGGTGTTCTGGGAATTTACTGGAGGGCCTGTTAGGGCCAAAGTGAACAGAGAATTACCAGTGTAGCTAGTATATTGTTTCTGGTGCTATCTAGTCGGTTGGGCTTGTGTTGTCTCCCCTTCCAAAGTCTCTGGACCACAGCTCTTTAATAGAGACTGAATGGTTAGAGTATGAGTCCAAATGGCTCATATACATGATTCAGAATGACAACAGTATGAGTAGAGATGATAAAGAAATGATACATGATGATGAAGAGTAGAAGCATGACGCTTCAAAGGCTCTTGTGACAGGAGATGAATCATATAAGACTCATAGTAATAAATAAGGAAAATAGGTAACAGGAAATAATGTCATGGCTGTGTGATGATGTCACAAGCCAGGGGACAAACAGGAGGCTCTTCTAGAAGCATGTAGACGCTTGTAGAGTAGCTGAGGCGACAGGAATACCAGGTAATGACTAAAGAAATGACTGGGAAAAAACTGGACAGGAATAAGACTAACAGAAAGGGAAATACATGAGGGCAGTCCTAAAAGGGAAGTGACTGCCTAACTGGGAAGTATGAGTAAGAAAAGAGATGTAAGGACGATTTCCTTACATTATTCCACCTTAGAAAGAAACCCTATCCTTAAAAACAAGTAACAAGTAAAAAAAAATGAAATAAATCTTAAAAATCAAAGAAAAAACCGAAAATTTCAAAGGAAAATTATACTGAGACCTTAACCTATTCTACCCAAGCCTATTGCCTCTTCTTGCCCTTCCTGCCACGCTTTCCTGCTGCTTTTTTGTTGTGGAAATTGAAGTAGGGGTATTTGCTCTCAAACTCCTCCACAGCTTCAGTGTCAATATCCTCCCTAGGAACCCAATGGTTGATGTCCAAAGGATATCCAACATACTTGATCATGTATAGAGGCTTTCCTTTGAATATCCTGGCCTCTACTATCCTCTCTATCTCGTACCTAGGCCCGAATTCATCCTCAGAGACTGGTGGTGGAAGAGTGTCTTCTCTGGAGGGGAATTTCTGGGCATTATTGCTGAGATATGGCTTGAGGTGAGAGACATAGACAGAGACATCTTTCTGGTATCCTGAGGGGTTGCTGAGGATGTATGTGTCGAATTCAGGCTTGGTTTTGATGATGGTATAAGGTCCAGTCCAGGTGGGCTCCAATTTGGGGTATGGGGAGCTCCTTTTGGGGTTTCTGTCTTTGAACACCATCACCAAATCTCCAACCTTGAACTTGGGGGCTGGTCTCCTTCTTTTGTTGTACTGAATCTCCTGCTGCTGTCGGTTCTGCAGTATCTTTTCCCTGACAGAAGTGTGGAGAGCTTCAGTCCAACTGTGGTGGGGTGGAAGGTTGTTTGGTGGGTGTTGAGGTGAAGTGACATCATGGATCCTTCTGGGCCTGAATGAGAAGATGATAGACTCTGGTGACGCTTCTCTAACCTTGTCTGTGCTGGTGTTGATGGCCTGCTTGATCCAGTGCATGTTGGTGTACCAATCTGCTCCATCTTCATCCAGGAGGGCTTTTGCCTTAGTGAGAATATCCTTATTGGCTATCTCAGTTTGGCCATCAGTCTGGGGGTGGTAAGGTGATGACATGGCTTGACTGACTCCATTTCCATCGCACCAGCCCTTCCAGGCAGCACTCCTGAACTTGGGGTCTGCATCTGTAACAATTTCCAAAGGAAGACCAAAAATAGGGTAGATTTGCTCCATATACAAGTTGACCAATTCTTCAGATGTGATATCATTCCAAACTGGTAACATGAGTGTATACTTGCTGAATCTGTCGACAATAACCCACAAATGATCAATGACTTCTCCAGTCTTTGGGTCTTTGATGGGTGGCATGTAAAGGAAGTCCATACTGATACTTTGCCAGGGGCCTTGGGGAACCTGAAGGGGGTGCAGAAGTCCAAAGGGTTTAGAGGTCCTGAACTTCACTTTCTGGCAGGTTAGGCACGTCTTGCAGTACTCCTCAACATCAGAAGAAAGTCCTGGCCAAACATAAATAGCTGACAGAAGTTGCATAGTCTTGAATTTGCTGCCATGGCCAACAGCTTTGTGGGCATTGTGAATGAGCAGCTCCTTCAAGTTGATGTCTTCCTGGTATGCTCCTTGTGGAATACAGAGCCTGATGCGTCCATTGATGCACTGATAGAGCAGTCCTTCAAGTTTGGTGTACCCAAGTCCAGCCAATGTATCCAAATCCTCATAAAATGCCTTATATCTGGGGTCTTTAGTGTAGGCTTGCTGGAGGATTGGGATCCATTCCTGGTGTTGTGGGACAATGATAGGAGTTTCATTCTTGTCCGGGCTGTTTGGAGTTGTCTGGCATCATGGAAACCAACCCTCTAGAGGTAGGCAAGGCTGGGGTTGTGTTCTTCCTCTCCCAAGTTGAGGTCAATGTTGGGCAATTTTGTCCATGAGGCCTGAGAGATGAAAGGATCAACAAGATTGTTGAAGGTGAGTTGCTCTGTCTGGGCAAAGGGTTCCTTGGAGATATTGTAGCTGAGGTGGATCTGGGATGGACGCTTTTTTGACTTGATTGCTGGCTGTGATTTGGGACTGGTTGCTTGGCTGCTATATGCTGATGTTTGGTTACCAAGTGGTGAGGAGAGGGGGATGTCTGCTGGTTCTGCTGATGTTTGGTAGGCATGCTGGATGGTAATGCCACGCTTCTGGGGGCTGCTGAAAGTGGTAACAACCTCAGAGGGAAGTTGTGCTTGTGGTGGTGGTGTGGTGGGGAGAGGAGAGGATACAGGAGGGGTTTTTTGGGCTACTTGTGGGGGAGGAGACAAGGGGTTTTCAACCATGACTGTATCCTCCATTCCTTCATCAATCTGTCCTTCTTCTATCTCGTTTGAGGGGTTAAAATCAATGGGAGTAACAGATCTGCTCATGACAGGAGAAGTGGGGGAATAAACTTGGGATACAGGAGGTGAATCAGGTGGGTTTTCTTGGGAATTTTGGGCAGGGGATTCTTGGGAGTCCATTTGTGCTTCTTTCTACCTGTTAAACTCGTCTTCAACAGCCCATTTGGCCTGCTCTTTCAATTTGCAAAGCCTTTGCTCATGTCCCTCTTTTCCACACCAGGAGCAGATGGTGTTTCTGCCTCTGTATTCATAAGGCCTATTCTTGTGAGTAAAGCAAGAGGGGTCTTTGCAACCAGACCAGTGAAGTCCTCCATGGTGGAATCTATACTTAAGTGCTTCAATTCTTTCCTCAGTGTCATCCAAGTACTTCTCATAGTCTGGCCTGACAAAAGTGTGCTCAGGATTGGTGTGGATGTACTGCTTGATGATTTGCTGAAGGGTGAGGCTAGTGGAGGTGTTCATGGTGCTGGTGGTGATAGGAGCTTGGGGATTTTCGTTTGGGGGGTTTGATTTGACTGGGGATGGTGCTGGAAGCTGGGAGGCTTTGAATTGGGACCTGGTGGTAGCTGCTGAAGTAATTTGGGGGGGGGAGGTTATTGGAGAGGGAAATGGGGGTCCTAAATACTTATTAAATAGGATTTCTGCTGCTAGGTGGCCTTGTGATTTCGTTTGGGGGGTTCTGTGTTTGCTTGGTGATTGCTGGAGTTGCTTGCTGGTTGGGGGATCTGTTGATGCTGGTATGAGGTCTCCAGAAAGAGGGGAAAGGTCTGGGTTCTTATAGACTCTTGACAAGCTGTCTGCTATGGTGTTATGCTCGCCTGGGAGGTACTGGATGGTGCAATCAAACTGGGATATGATGTGCTGCCATCTCACATGTTTGTCATCTACCAAGTCATGCTGCTTCAGGAAGGTGACAAGGGGCTTATGGTCTGTTAGTATGGTGAATGTGGTGCCACTTAGGACGCTTCTAAAGTGCTCTAGAGCATCCACAATTGCCAGGAGCTCCTTGTCTGTGGTGTGGTATGACTGCTGATAAGGATTGAACTTCCTAGAATGGAAAGCTGCAGGGAGAAGGTGTGACAACTCTGATCCTTGACCTATCCATGCTCCTATGCCAATGGTGCTGGCATCAGTAATCAAATAGATAGGCAAATGCGAATTATAATCTAGTGGTTTGAGGACAGGGGATTGTCTGACAAGATCCTTGACCTGTTGGAAGGCTGTGCTGTGCAAGAGGGTCCAATCCCAGGTAGATTGGGCTCCACACATCTCGGTTAGAGGGGCTGATTTGGTTGCTAAATGTGGCAGGAACTGGCTCAAGTAATTTACCAGACCCATGAAGCTTTGCACCTCCTTCCTATTTCTGGGCCTAGGAAAGTCTTGGATCCCTGCCACCTTTTTAGGCTCAGGTGAGATGCCTTCCTTGGTGATTATGTGGCCTAGAATGTGCAATTTCTCTGGCATAAACTCGCTTTTATCCTTAGATGCATAGAAAGAGTGTTGCCTGAGAATTTTCAGCACTTCTCTAATGTGTTGTAGGTGATCCTTGAGGGTGGCACTATAGATGAAGATATCATCAATGTAAATGAATACACTGACGCCTAATTGCTTGCTGAATATGCTGGTCATCACATTCATGAAGGTTGCAGGTGTATTGCAATCTCCTTGCTGCATAACTCTGGATCTGTAGACTCCTTTGGGTGTGCTGAAGGCTGTAAATTGCTCATGTGGTGGGTAGATCCTAATTTGGTGATAGCCATCACTAAAGTCTATTTTAGACCTATAGGGGTGCCTTGCAATCGTGTTTAGGATGCTCTTTTGGTTAGAAATGTTGGGTATAGTCAGGTGAGTGTTTTTGTTCCTCTCTACAAGGTCATGCAAGAACCTTGCTTCATGTGGCTTGTCTATTTTAGGAATCATAAACATAGCACATGCTGACCTATCCTGGCTTCTGTAGACTCGTCCTGAGGCCTCCTCTTTGGCTAATTTGTCATAGAGTTGCTGCAGGAACTTCTCCTTTGGCTTAATGGGTCTAGGCTTCTGAACCAGGGTAGGGTCTTTTAGTAGGATTTTGTGCTGGAGCTCCTCAGATCTTAGTGGGGGTAATTTGTGCACATTCTGGGCTGGGAATACATCTGGGAACTCGTTGAAGGGGTTCAATTCAGGCTGCAAATTTGTGGCTGCTGATGTGATCATTTTGTTGGGTGGCTGAAACCCAAGTGGGTCCTGGGAAATGGGGTGACCTTCCAACAAATCTGGAAGGGGCTGTGCTTGCCTGTGGGTCCTCTGGGATGGTGTGTGGGTCCATGGCCTCATTCTGAATCTCGGTTGGCCTGTTGGTTGCAGGCTAGTGCTCATGTCCTGCAAGGTGATAATTGCATTGTGAGATTTTAGTGCAGGATGGCCTAAAACCACATCCCAGTAGTTAAGTGATACTACATAGAATGATCTAGTCTCTTTGTAGCCATTGTAGTCGATTTCAGCTGTCACAAAGTGGTGTGCCACACCCTTTGATCCCTTAATGGTTAAATTGACTGTAATGGGCTTAGGGAGGGGTGTCAGGGGGAGGTTGTTGGTGGCACAAAACTTGTTTGAAATTAGATCTCCACCTGTGGTCTGATGATCTACCAGGGTCTTAGCAAGGTGTCCATTGATCCTGGTAGACACTAGTAGGTGGTCTGATGAGCTGTCCTTTGATTCCAATTTTGTTTGGGGGGTTGATTTGGAATCAGCTTTATGGGTAAATTGCTTAGTTTTCAGGGTTTGTGCTGCTGAGATTACATGTGGGGCTGGGGCCACAGGGGTGCTAGGGTTGACTGGGGTGATACTGGTAGCTGCAGAGGTGATGTGTGACGCTCTTTGAGGACAATCCTTTGCCATATGACCAGGCTTTCTGCATTTGAAGCAGTGGCCTGATTTCTTGACTTTATCCTTTTCATCAGGAGTTAATTTGTTGAACCTGGGGGTACCCTTGTTGAATTTGTGGGGCTTGTTGGATCTTTGTTGGTGACTGGAATTGCTGTAGGTCTTCTGTGGTGTGTTGTGGCTGTTGCTATCTCACTTGTAGCCCTTGTTTTGTGACTTGTGGGGCTTGTTGGAATTTCCTCCTGATTTGGCAACTTTAGCCTCATGCATGGAAGAGTCATACAACTCACAAATCTCAACAAGTTGATCCCAGTCCATATCCTTGTTTAGATGTGGGTTTACTCTCGCTTTCAGCTCTGGATCCATGGCCTCCTTGAGCTTGTAGTATAGTTGGATGTCTGTGACATGTGGTAGCCTAAGTTGCATGGTTTTGAGTTTTGTTGCTAGGATGTGAATGGGCATACTCCTTCCTCCTGTGGTCTGTCTGATTGCCTGGAATTCGTCCCAAAGCTTCTGTTTGTTGACTGATGATATGCAGTATTTCCTCAGGGCTGGAATGAACTTGGCTAGGCCTAAATTCTGTGTTTTGGGGTCTTTTCTCCAGTTGGTGTGCAAGTCTTTTGCATCACCTGCTAGATTGAATCCAAGCCAAATCATGGCCTCAAACGAGTTCTCATCTATGCCACTGATGCCCAGGTAGTCCCTGCAAGTCTGTATCCAGTTGTCAAACTCAGCTGCCTGCCTCCACTTTCCTTTTCCATCTAACTTCTCAATTTTGCCTAGTTTGATACCTGAGGAGTTTAGGAGGTTGCTGGGGGCAGGAGTGAAGCTGTTATCTCGCTTGAAGGGTGCTGGGGTGCCTTCTTTCCATTTCCAATCATCCCTATTATCATCTGACTCAGTATCTGATGATGATGAATCAGAGGGAGGGGGGCTAGATTTCTGCCTATTTTTGCCTTTTCTGGATTTGTGTTGGTGGGTGCTGGGGTTTGGTGGTGGCTTAGACTGTGATTGAGGTGCATAACCACGCTTAAAGGAAGTCTGTGGTTGATGTAGAAAGCTGCTGAAGATGCTGGGGTTGGGTGGGGCTGTTGGTGTGGGATTTGCAGTAACAGGGGTGAAATTAATGGCTCCACTTATGACAGGGGGCTGAGATGAGGATCTGTGGTGATGATGTAGGGGTCTAGGGGTCTCATCTGGGTCTGCAAACGAATTTGATCTTCTCCTTCTAGCATGCAAAGGAATCCTGGACAGGTAATAGCTAGGGTCCTGCTTATTGGTATTTTGGGGGTCCATTAGTGCATATTGGATATAGTAATCTATTTGCTGTTCTTGGAGGTTACTGGGGTTCAATCCAGCAACTTCATGCACGTCTCTGAGCCATTCTCTGGTGCAGTAGAAGGCTCTTATGTTGCTTGGAGCTTTGTCTAGAAATCCTTGTTGTAAAATGACTTTTTTCAGGGTGTCATAGGGCATTCCTATGAAAATAGATTGCTGAGGGGTGGCAGTTCTGGAGGGGACTTCTTGTGTGGTCAACAGGACAGTTGCATCGCCTGTAAAGGTCTCTGGGTGCTCAGGTTTGATGTCTGGGATGTTTCTGAGGCTGGCTCTACTGGGGCCTCTGCTAAGAATATCTTGCTGGCTCATGGGGGGGTCAAAATGAAGTGACTCCATAGTGGTGTTATCTGGGTAAGTCTGTGGTGATTTGAACTCGTCTCTAGAGGGAGATTGATCCCTACTAGAATGCTGGGAGGGGTTTCTAGATGGGTGCCTGCTTGACTGCTTTGAGGATGGTTTGGTGGGCCTTGCTGACTGCATTTTGACTGGGGTTCTTGGTGTGAGTGACAGGGTTTGAATATAGCAGTGGTGTACTGGTTAATTGGTGCTTAGAGGCGTGCTGAATGTGCTGTTGTTGCTTCTGGGTGCCTAGTAAGCTGCAGGAAGAACAGGTTCTACTGTGTCACAGGCCTGCAAAGAGCTCTTGGTGCTATTTCTGACTATTTCTGGGTGGGAATTCCTAACTGAGGTATCTGGGGGGTTTTCTGGTGTGCTGGTGTGAATTAATCACGTCTCCTAGGGGTGATCAAGCCCTAGTTGTTTGGGTTAAGAGGTACTGAGAATACTCAGCTTATTGTAGGTAAAAAAAATGTAAACTACTACCAACTTGGAAGCCAAGACTGTGAGACACAGACCTGACCTCTAGGTGGTAGGAGGTGTTGTGAGAGGCTTCTGTGACGGTTCTAAAGGTCCTGGAAAGGCTTTAGAATCGCCCTAGATGCCTCTGTGTGTAGTGTAAAGTGTCTGGGTGTCTGGGGTGGTTTCTGGGTGTTCTGGGAATTTACTGGAGGGCCTGTTAGGGCCAAAGTGAACAGAGAATTACCAGTGTAGCTAGTATATTGTTTCTGGTGCTATCTAGTCGGTTGGGCTTGTGTTGTCTCCCCTTCCAAAGTCTCTGGACCACAGCTCTTTAATAGAGACTGAATGGTTAGAGTATGAGTCCAAATGGCTCATATACATGATTCAGAATGACAACAGTATGAGTAGAGATGATAAAGAAATGATACATGATGATGAAGAGTAGAAGCATGACGCTTCAAAGGCTCTTGTGACAGGAGATGAATCATACAAGACTCATAGTGATAAATAAGGAAAATAGGTAACAGGAAATAATGTCATGGCTGTGTGATGATGTCACAAGCCAGGGGACAAACAGGAGGCTCTTCTAGAAGCATGTAGACGCTTGTAGAGTAGCTGAGGCGACAGGAATACCAGGTAATGACTAAAGAAATGACTGGGAAAAAACTGGACAGGAATAAGACTAACAGAAAGGGAAATACATGAGGGCAGTCCTAAAAGGGAAGTGACTGCCTAACTGGGAAGTATGAGTAAGAAAAGGGATGTAAGGACAATTTCCTTACACTCACACTCAGAAACATCCAGCATCTCTGAACCAGCATCAACGCTTGTACCTTCAGAATATCATGACTTCTGACCCTTGTTTTCCAAGAAGGAAGCATCATTGCTCCCCCACCACAGATACGTCAATTATGGGATGCCTCTGCTGCCAGTTGCCAAACCTCCTCTTGAACGCATGTACCCAAAGCCTGATTCAAAACTTAAGAAAGTCCGCAAATGGCATGATGAAAATCTAGCTAAGGCATTCATTCAGCCCTGCTCCTCTTCCAGTGCTTGACCACTTTTCTTTGTCAAGAACAAAAATAGTTCCTTATGCCTTTGTATAAAGTATTGTGCCCTAAACAATATCACCCACACAGATCAATACCCCTTGCCTAGGATTGAAGAAACCTTGAACCAGATTTGTGGCTCAAAGTATTTTACTTGCCTTGATCTCCATGCCGCCTTCAACCTTGCCAGAATTAAGGAAAGTGACAAGTGGAAAACAGCATTCTGCACCCTCTGTGGCCTCTTTGAATTCCTTGTCATGCCATTTGGATTAACAAATGCTCCTACTACTTGTTAAAGATTTGTTAACAATACCCTCCATTGATTCCTGGATGTATTCTGTGTTGTTTACCTTAATGACATCTTAATATATTCCAAGACACGGGCCAAACATAAAGCCCAAGTCAGAAGAGTCCTTGGAAAACTCTCAGACGCTGGTTTCTATATCAAACCAGAAAAATGTGCATTCGGTATTAACAAGACCACCATCCTTAGCTTTGTTATCTCCACGGACAGTATTGAAATGGACCCAGAGAAAGTTAAAGAGGTAGTTGAATTAAAAACGCCAAAATTAGAGAAAAGATATTTAATGCTTCCTCGGTTTTTGCAACTTCTATCGCCGCTTTATTCAAGGATATTTTCACATCTGTCAACCCTTCTTCCGACTATTGCAAAAAGATACCCCCTTTGCGTAGTCTTCAGAATGTAACACAGTTTTCTCTCAATTGAAGAGGGCCTTTACTTCTGCACCAATCCTTCAATACTTTGACACAAACCTTGAAATAATTCTTAAGAGTGATGCCTCTGACTATGTGGTCTCTGGTATCCTCTTCCAAAATGTTCCTGAGAGTGGTAAATCTATTCTCCACTCAGTTGCCTTCTTGTCCAAGAAAATATGACCAACGGAATGCAACTATGGAGTTGGGGATAAGGAAACCCTTGCCATTGTGGTCTGTTTAGGAAAGTGGCACATGTACCTCCATGCTCTTCTGAAACTATTTACCATTCTCACAGATCACCACAACCTTGAATTCTTTAACACAAAGACCCTCCT
This sequence comes from Peziza echinospora, assembly GCA_024516245.1. Classification (NCBI taxonomy): domain Eukaryota; kingdom Fungi; phylum Ascomycota; class Pezizomycetes; order Pezizales; family Pezizaceae; genus Peziza; species Peziza echinospora. Next base: position 8,737 of record JAJLQT010000022.1, on the reverse strand, counting down.
AAATTAATGGCAAGTACGCTGGGTAGGGAAATTAGTACAATATGACTTGACTATTATTTTCCGACCTGGCCAAAAGAATGGAAAAGGTAATGCCTTGAAACAAAGATCTGGAGACTTCCCTATAAGCGGGATGAACATGCTCAACCCTTGCGCGCACTTATCCAATCCACTAAATTTTCTGAATACTCCCTGTCTACTGCCTCAATTGAGTTCAATAATGAGATCCACAGCCTTTTGGCAAACGACTATTACGGTTCACTTGATGAATCGACTTATTCGCGAAAGTACCGAGTACTAAGAGGTGCGACGAGATATTCACTTAAGTACAAAGTACTAAAGATGTGATAATCCGATATAAGTGCAAAGTAGATAGTTACTTAGAACAACGCTATTCGCTTGTCCTTCTAAACTAAGTGGGCGGTCCGGTATATATAGCCGACCGGCTGCTAAAAGAAATACATGACAGGAAATAAGAATTAAACGCGGGGAGGCCATTTGACCCTGAAAACCATAGCTACCTCACTTACGGCTTTAGCCACAAAGCGGGGTAGTTGCCTGACAAATCCAACTAGAGATGCGGCTAGAACTTTATAGAAATCCAACTCCAGATATAGCTGCCTAACTAGCGTGTGGATGATCAGTCCGTGTCACGGTTAGTCCCCGGTCTTATGCATTAGAGAGGAATAGGACTAGCTTACCTGACTCCGTGACAACGACGCTTTAGCGAAATCAATTCTCCTAGCTCTTGAGAACTTTGAGACCAAGCACACGATGGTTACTCTTGGAGAATGTACTTTTGACAATGGCCTTCTCTAGGTCCAAAAAGTTATGTACATCCCCAACAATGAACAACTGCAAGTCAAAGTCTTGAATTCCTGCCATGAATACCCCGCTGCTGGTCATCCTGGTCATGCTGCTATATACAAACTTGTATCTGGGAACTACTGGTGGCCAAAAATGTGGAAGACTTTTGCATGTTATATCCAGAACTATGATACTTGCATGACAATCAACCCTACACAACATGCCCCCTATGGGCTCCTAAAAACCATTGGAAATCCCAGTTCGCAGATGGAGTTCAATTTCAATGAACGTTATTACAGGCTTACCTATGTCCAACGGCTTTGATACTGTACTAGTGGTGGTTGACGGCCTTTCTAAGATGGCTCATTATATCCCGTCCATGTCTGAGTGCAATTCCGACACTCTTGCGAAACTCTTCATGGACAACATCTTCCACCTTCAAGGCCTCACTAACTCTATTGTGTCTAACCACAGTACCCAATTTACCTCCGAGTTCTCCAGGTTCCTGTGCAAACCTCTTGGAATTTAACAGAAGCTTTCCACAAGCTTCCACGCTCAGACCAATGGCCAAACCAAAAGAGGTAATGCAATCCTTGAACAATACCTTTGTGTCTACCACAACTACCCACAAGATAACTAATCCAAACTCTTGACCATGGCTGAATTTGCATACAACAACACCCTCTCAGCCACTACCGGAATTACTCCCTTCTCTATTGTATATGGACAACAACCCTAATACAAAATCCCTGCCAACCCCGCAGTACCTTTACCAACCCCAGAAGCATTCAAGGATTACGCTGTGAAACCTAGGCTATTGGATAAACTTCTGCAGGCTGAAATATCCTGGTTCTAAGCAGTTCATGGAGAACGAGCTGATTGGCACCACCACCCTCCACCAGTATATCAAGTTGGCGATAAGGTATAGTTACTTAGACGACACATACACACCACTCGCCCATCAACCAAGCTGGACTTTAAGTGCCTGGGAAAATTTCGAATCCTCCATGAAATCTCCAGCCACGCATATAAGCTTGATCTTCCCCGCCTCCATGAAAGTACATCCAGTCTTCCACGTCTCCCTCCTGGAACCTGTTGCTACAGACCCTCTTGCCAGCCAAGTCCAACCTTCCCCTCCTCCTGTTATTGTTAATAAAGATCTTGAGTTGGAATTTGAAGATATTCTCAACTCCAAACTTGTCCAAAATCAACTCAATTACCTTGTCCGTTGGGTTGGTTACGATTACCCTGCCTGGCAAGCAGCTAGCAACCTTGAAAACGCCTCATCAATTATTAGGGGCTTTCACACAGCTTACCCATAAATACTCAGGCCAGAAAACCTCCCAGCACTATCAGTGGAACCTGGTATGAGCCGATCATTATCAATGACAACCGAGGACAAAACCAAGAAAGATTGCTGGAGCTTTCCTCTAGAAGGCGGGCTATTGTCATGAACCGAGTTTCTATCCTCACCTCAGGCTACCACACACCAAGCTATAGTTGGCCTCACCTTGCAAACAGCCACAGTGGATCCATGTCCATCTGATCCTGACTCAACAAGAGTTCCATCTCCTGTTGCTAATCCTGTACCTCGCCATGTACCTTGTCCGCACCCTAGTCCCGACTTCGCAAGCGTTGCAACCTGACAGCCTGCATTCCTGTGACTGCTCAATGTCCTATTACGGATCTTCAAGAAAACCACCAGAAGGTTCTAGCATCATAAACATTTACTGCACAATAGGTTTCCTTTCTTTTTGGGCAGTTTCCATTATGTTCTACTTGTTTCTATTTGGCAGTTGATTTGTAATTTCCGTTCACTCATATACCTTGCCCAGCCACTGCACAGCTACTATGCAGTAGCGGTGCTGCAATTCTATTCATGTGTTTCTAGTTCCATGACTGGAGAAGGATCTCTATATAAGGAGTGTTTTATCCCCCTTGTTTTGACTTTTTTTTCTTTCCTCTTTATGCAACAATTTGTCTTTCTCCATTAGTTGTACTTTAACAAGTCATGTAAGGGTAACGAAAGGATCGAGGGCAAAGGACCGGAGCAGGTGACCACACTCACCATGCAGCCCAAGAGCGCACAGCCGAAGGCAAGAGAGCACTAGAGGGACCGGGGCCGCAACCTGACCAAAAGATGATGCTCTTGAAAGGAGCTGCCGGTGGAGAGACGACCCCCGAGGAGAGGGCGGCATATTGCAACGTGAGTAGCACCATACGGGACCCGGTCATTCCGGAGTTCCGGGGCAAAGACGATACACTTATCGTCAAGGCATGGATAGCACAACTCGAGTAAGAGTTCCTATTGCATAAAGTCCCAGTGACCAGATAGAACTTGGCGGTCCTTCGGCAACTGGCGTTGGGATCGGTGGCTCAGCAGTGGGCAAGCCACATGTTCGGCACAGGCGCCAATACGACGGCACCACAGGATTGGCCAATGTTCCAACTACTGTTTCTGGCGCAGTTTGGGAACGCGACGGAACAACTCAACATGGAGGCAGGATGGAGGAACCTCCACAGGGTCTGGACAATGGACCTGATCAAGAACATGGTCACATTTGAGAATGCAAGGGAGCAACTGCAAGGAGTACAGTTGGAGGACGGCGCAGCACAGGAATCGGAGGAATCCTTGATGTAAGCCTACAAGTTGGGGCTAGGGGGGAACCTAGCAATACACATTGAGAAGCTGGTTCAGGATAGGATGACGCTTCGCTGTATGATTGCACCCGACAACACCACGACCAGGGTCGTAACAATCCAGGAACTGCATCGACCCACAATCATGTGGGCTGCCTTCCGCACCTCCCCAACCAAGTCCTTGGAAATCGAGGCCTCCCTACCACCCCCACAACTCCGACTTCACCACCTGCAACAGAAACTTGCAATTCGCCTTACCACTTACCCAGCAACCCATCCCCTGAGGGTGCGTTGTCCACCAGATTTCCCACCATTCGAATTGGACCGAACCAACGATGCCACATATACACCATGGCATCAAACCTACCAACCACAACAACACCATACCCGCCTTGACACCATCCTCTCCACCATCAACAAATGGATTGAACCAGCGTCTAGGCTAGAAGAAATGGCCGACAGTCTACCCCCATGGTTTGAACACACTACCGACATTGATATCGCAAAAGTGTCGAAATCAAACCAAACCAAGGAAGACTACGCTGTGTTGGAGACAAATGACTGGGAGCCGCAGAACCACATGATAGTATACACTGACAGAAGCATGCTGGAAGGATCAAAGGTAGGCGCAGGACTTCATGCCTACCACAACAAAAACTTGCAAGACAAGAGTTGGAATTCAGGGGACGAAATGGAGGTGTTTGATGCAAAGTTGTTTGCCATTGAGCAAGCACTTCGCCTTGCAAACACCTGGGCATGCCAGCGCCAATTCTTTCACCTTTGGATATTCGCAGACAACCAAGTGGCAATCCCTTGCATTCACAAACCCACCTAACACAAAACCGTCAACATGCTGACATTGGACAGCCACTGCCACATCAAACGTCTCTATCAGCAAGGTCACACATCCATTGGGTACCAGGCCACTGCGACATTGCTGGCAATGACAAAGCGGATGCGGCAGCAAAAGATAGCGCCCTCAACCACCCTCTACACCACAACCAATACACATCAAATGCTTTCCTCAAGTGTCAAGCAAAAGCCGATCTTCCCACAAAATGGGCCCTACCACAACGAACGGACGAAACAATTTTCGGAGATAACTCCACGAAGTCAACTCCTCCCGACACGGCGAAATGACCAAATTGACGGGCTTGACGAGCCCGTTCTTTTGATCCTATTGCCGACGAAATCGGAGTGGAACTAACAATGCTGTTGCCAAAAAACCGAAATCACATCGCCAACCCCTATTTCCCCTCACTGACAATACATACATTTCGCTTTGCAACCAACTTCAACACCTCACCACACAACCAGTTTTGTTGCACCACCTTCAAATTAACACCAGTGGTACATACCATTGTCCTGGTATTGCTGTTTAATTTTCAGACGATTCTGTCAGCTGGTTGTTGAGTTATTCCACTTCTTTGATATTTTCCCCTCTTTCACCCCCTGTCAGTTGTCACAATACCCTTGTTACACCTGCATATACCACTCTATACCCACCAATACCTATTACTATTGCACAATACCCTTTGTTTTACCACTATACCCTTGTTCCTGTTGTTTAATTTTATTCCAAAGAGCCAGAATACTGTTCCCAAAGCAACATTACACCTTCAACAGGTTGTTTGCAAGGTGATCTTACAACTGTAAGATCATAGGTGGCAAAACAAAGTACAAGAACCTAATAGACTATCCTCTGCTCAAATGAGGTGGCTTGATCCAAACTGCCAGAGATCTAGTACTTCGATTCCTGGGTATATAAACGCAGGACTCTCTTGAGGATGTAAACAGCCCCAAGAAGGCAATACCCAGGCGTCAGCAGCCTACTCCTGCTGACCCCACCCAACTAATTCTGAGGGGTGGGACCAAGTTTTGCGACACGGCCCCAAAATTTCAAATTTTGGACTTAGGCAAAATTGAGCAACAGCATCAGATTCCCCATCCAATTCGTACAGAATCATACTTTTCCCATCCGAACACCATGAGTACTCATGATAGTACAAACGCAAGAGAGCGACGATGACTTCAGTTCGCTTTCTCCGACTCTGACCTCCCCTACACCAACTGCACCTGGTGCCGCAAGCCAATTCTTCAACACACTTGAGTTCAACATGTCCAGCAACCCACTCACTAGAATGCGTGACTTCAATGCACCCACAACCAGCACCACCCCAGTTCCACGATCCGAAAACACCTCCTGCAACCTCTTTAAACACAAGCGCACTGACGCTAGCAGCCGCCCAGACAACCCGACTGATGTTCTAACCCTACTTGGAAACAAGATGGATCGCACACTCAGCGCAATGGAATCAATCAAGCTTGCACTCAAAGGACTTGAAGCCCAGATGAAATCCACCAGCGAACGGATGTGCAACATCCAGGCAGACCTCAAGGCAGTGCAGACAAACACCACCCGCGTTGACAAGCAAGCAAAGCAGCTCAAGACGCAGCTTACAGCAACACCAACCACCAACACCAACACAGCCACAACCACAGCATCAAGCACCAAAGCGCCACAGACCACCAAGGACAAACCCAAGTCATATGCGCAAGCAATAGCCAACACTACCACTACACCCGCCACAACGGCATTCAACAATCCAACCACCACCACTGCCACAACAACAGCCACACTCACACCCACCATTCGGCGCATAGTAGACACTTGCAGCCCTGCTGCAAAACCTACTCCATCGCTATCCCCAGCAGAACTCCTCATCCTCCGCAACGCCGCCAACCAAGCACCCTTTTCTAATGCCGCATTGAACAAACTGCTTATTGTGCAGGTGAAAGAGAAATCCAAAGGCAACTTGATTCTTGTGACTCATGAAGACTGCACTGCTACGTAAGTGATGCACTTCCACAAGATAGTCACCAAGGTGCTTGCAAAACTGGATTCGCGGGTGATCAACCTCAAGGAAGATTCAAGCTGGGGAAAGGTAAAGGTACATGCAATTGGAATTGAAAGTTTTGGAGGAGTTGAAGGGATGAAGAGGTTGAAACAGGAGATTGAAAAATTCAATGTGGGAGTAGAATTGGTACAAGAGCCACGCTGGTTAGTGGAAGAGAGCAAGAGGCAGGGGAAGAAAGCATCGTCGGTAGTGGTTGCAGTTAAGGATCAAGCGACTGCAGAAGCCATTGCAAAGAGGGGAGTACTGGTTCAAGGTGCAGTAATGCGCACTGTTTTGTTCAACTCATGCAAACCAACCGACCAATGCCAGAACTGTCAAAGATTTGGCCACCACCACCTCCGATGTACCCAACAGGCACGATGCCGTTTGTGCGCAAAGTCCCATCAGACCAAACAACACAAGTGCCCGAAATGCGCCAGCCCCCAACACTGCGAACACAACACCCCCAAGTGCTGCAACTGAAAAGGAGCGCACTTCTCCAATGCCGACAAATTCCCCACTAAGGCAGCAATTCCCAAACCAACAAGGCAACAAGCAACTGACCCGCCACAGGATATGAAAACCGAACCCACCGAAACGACCACCACCACTGTCTAATGCAGACACAACCAGCCACCAACCAGAACCGCAACCATCAGAAACAACCACTCATCTTCAACCAAATCAACTGCAACCAATCTTCCCTTGTCATCACTACTGTTCTTGTGCTTGCTAGCAGGACCGCAGACATTACACTTATTCAGCAGCCCTGGATCAGTCATGATGACAACACAATCACCCACCCAACCTTTACCGCTATTACACCGTCACAGCCCACCACCAGAGCTCGGGTTATGACATACATCAACAACACCACACCACACCTTACAACAACACCATGCCCTGACATCAGCAACAACCCTGATCTCCAAGCCTTGGAGATCTTATAACCGCACCACCATATCCTCACCATCTACAACATCTACAACGAGAAGAAACTGGAAGGCACTTGGACAGTCGAGCGCACCCTTCAAAATATTCCCCTCACCCCACACACCTTCATTGCAGGGGACTTCAATGCGCACCACCAATGGTGTAACACACAACAACTAGCAACCAGAAGCAACATCCTGGTTCAATACCTCCAACACCACAACATGCAACTACTCAACACACCCGACACCGCCACCTTCCACCGATGCAACAACACAGGGTTGTCAGCCCTTGACCTCACGTTCACCACGCCAGGCCTTCTGGAGTGGGTAGACAACTTGGCAATAGATGACAACAACCACCCAGGATCCGACCACAGCCTTCTGCAATTCAGCATCCTCCCTACCGAAACTGACTTTATACCTCCCCCTTCCGCTAACCGGTACAACTGGTGAGCAGCAGACTGGGAGCTCTTCAAATCAAAGTTCACCAGTATTATTCAGCAGACCAAATCCCAGTGGACACACCTCTTTGCCAACACCTAACAGACATGACCAACAGCGCACAATTCCTAACATCTGCAATCCTGGACACAGTTCAACAAAGCGTCCCCCTTATCAAACCATCAGCCAGATCCAAGCGGTGGTGGACAGAGGAGATTGCGGCAGAGTGCAAGCTCATGGGACGTGCATTGAAGACATGGAGGGCAAGTGGAAAACGAAGCGGAGAAGAGGAGCGTTTGTATAAACAATAGAGGAACAGCTACTTCCGATTGCTTTGAACTGAGAAGAACCAATGCTGGCAGGAATTTGTGCAGAATGCACAAGGACCAGAGATCTTTCAAGTTGTCGGAGACTTAAAACCTAGGAGACAAGACCACACCCCAACACTAACACACAACCACACAACCGCCACCACCTTCGAGGTGAAGTCAAACATGCTCCGCAATGTCATGTTTCCGCCTCCACCATCTTACCCACCAACACCACCTCCCAAACCCCACTGATCAATTCCTTGGGCACAGGTAACAGCGGCAGAGGTTGAAACAGCAATTATGACCAATGCACCTAATAAGGCGCCAGGCCCCAACCGCATTTCCTTCCAATGCATCCAACACCCCTACCAAGCACACCCAGGGATCTGTAACTGTCTTTACAACCACCTCCTCCAACAAGGATTCCATCCCCCTTGCTGGTGACAAGCAAACGGCGCCATCCTCCGCAATCCAAACAAACCCAACTATACAGCCCCCAAAGCCTATCGCATTATCTCTCTCCTCATTTATATTTATTTATTTATTATTCATATTGCATGGAGCCGGTCAGCTATGGCAGTGAGGAAGAAATAAATACATATTGAGCAAAATCAAAAGAGTCAACAAACAATAAGGAAATAATGAAATTGAACAAAAATCAGGCGCGCGCATGTAACAAAAGTCAAATGAAATCAATCCAAAACAGAAA